>CM060972.1:48300970-49525970 GCA_030765045.1 Tenodera sinensis
AACATGCAAATGGCCTGTATGAGAAGCATTTTAATCCAATTTTTCAATAAAATATGGATTTTCTGCTTAAAAAAAAAAATAATATATATACGAAAATAGAAGTTTATGGGTATCATATGTTAAAATGGGCAAACATGGCACACTCAACGTTATGAAAAACAGCTGTAAGGGCAGCGAGTTGCACTAAAATCAAGTTGTTTTATGATATCTACAGTGATTAAGAATAGGCATTCTGCCTAGCATCCGATCTCTACTTATAAGTTTAATGCTCTTTATACTCGTACATATCCACAACGTATACATTTATATTGTCCTAAAAGCCTAAATGTTATCAACAGTTGGTCATATTTCTCTGAAGAGCTAATCTTCGTAATTAATACGACTTTGCTTTGGTGAATACATTTTCACCCTCTGGTCGACTTATTCCACAAAAATTGTGTATGTTTTGTGGGATCCAAATGATATAAATTTCTTTTCTATTCTCGAACATATAATGATATTGTTTCCATGAATTTGTCTGACGCATGGTGATGAATAATGTGAAATGCAAGTGTTGCCTCTGCAATCGTAACATGGTATGCTGATTGTGTGAGCTGAGCAAAGAAACCTTTAATATCAGAAATACCAACAAAATTTTGTGAAGTTTTATGTTTCTTACAGACAGAATGTTGACTTTCCACTTTATTATTCTTTGAGAACCAAAATACAAATGGAACATCTGTTTGCCTCTGCAGAGCGCCGTACTTTTACCTCGGAGTGCAAATGTGCTTCGCCAATCTCTCGTGCAATGTTGTTAGCGTATGAGTATGCCTTTTGACTGTAGCTGGTGTAGTTATGTTGTCATAGCGAGTTGTAGTTGCGGCTAGAACCCAATTATTCATTTCTATGTTCCTACTTTCCAGTTCATTTTCTAACGACCACTGTTTCTGAATGCTTAGGACATTCGAGACTTATAAAAACTTCCCCCGGAAGGACAGGGCATGCCCAGGAATTTCCCAGCGTCTGGTAACCCTAGGTCAAAGATGTTCTATCGTTCTAGATACTAAGTCCTGCCCTACAAACTTTGTCAGAGTCACATGACAGTTTCTTAGACCAGCGTTGCACTTTATGAAAGTAACGGAACACTTACCCACAGTGACATCTTCTGGCAAGCACCTTCCATATATGGGTACGCTGGGGTACAGTCGCAGTGTCTCTTTGATGATTTGCTCCAGATACTTCATTTCTTGCAGGTCTCGGTAAGTTGGCTGGCGATCTGAGTCCCCGAAGATCCTGTATAGCTCAGCCACTGCTTTTGCCTGAACATATAAGGTTGATCGATGTGGTACATTGAGATACAAGAAAATTTCCTTTTTTGAACTCAGTTTCTGTTACACTGAAGAAATTCCGTAACCAAACTTTGTAAGTTTATTTAGTGCAAAGCTACTTACTGTTCTTACTGTTCCGGACTCCACTCTGCGATTCAAATTTTGTGAGTTAAACATGTCTTAAAATTACCGAGAGATATTTTGTGGAGAATGTGACAGAATAGTCCAAAATAGTAGCATCAAAATTAATACAAATATCTTATGTATTTCCCATACCTAGTCATATCATAAGTTCTGTCACAACTGTCAACCCGGGTAGCTCAACAAAGAATGACACTATAGCAAATATTTTCATACTATTTAGTAACTACCTATAATACAGTGAACACAAATAACAAAGGTTTGTTGAAATAACCAGTGTAATATAATATAACTTATATCACAAGACTATGCACCACTTTATGTTTAAACACGTGCGACAGTGGCTCAAGGACAATGTTACCAGTTTATAGCGCAGCAAGATTGGTCATCGGGAAATCCAGATCTGAATCCACTGTGTTACCGATTGTAGAACTTCAAGGATAAAGCTTGCTGGAGACGACACAGAAATGTGGAGGACCTAAAACGAAATCCGAAGCGAACGGTGCAGAATTTGGTCATAAATGTGCTGCTATAGATGATTGGCCGCATCTCCAAACGAGGACATTTTAAGCAATAAGTGATACGAAAATACTTTGCATATAGCCATTTTTGTTTTGCTTTCCACGTTTATATTTGTGACAGGAGTTATGATATGACTAGGTAAATATAAAACAATGCATCTGTTGCAATATATCTTATATATTTAAATGAGCAATTCTTGTATATATATTTATTCCACGCAACTTGCAAACGGCTCTACCAATTTCGAACAAATTTTGTATTCAGATAGGGTTTTGCTTTTTAAGTTCATCTATAAAGGTGTAATTCCCGAAAAAAACGCGATTTTACATAAAAATAACATTTTTTATTCCCGCTTCTACAGAGCAATTCTTGTATATACATTCCCGGTATTTCAGAAACGGCTCTAAAGGTTTGGTTAAATTTTTGTATACATGCATATTACATTCACAGTGTTTTCTCTACTCACTTTTAGGTAACACATTCACATCTCTTTCTTTACTCACTCCTCTATAAAGAAATTTCCATAAAAAACGCGATTTTACACCAAAAAACATTTTTATCTCCGCTTTTATAGTAAGTCATACCATGTTCTGTGTGTTTGAGATAGAAATGCTGTTACATTCACACTGTTTTCTCCTCTTACTTTTAAGTAACACAATTCACAGTGTTTTTTCTACTCACTCTTCTACAAAGAAATCATACAACTTTCTGTATGTTTGAAGTAGACATGCTGCATATTACATTCACAGTGGTTTCTTACTCACTTTTAGCTAACACATTCACATCTCTTTTTCTACTCACTCTTCTAAAAGGAACTCATACAATTTTCTGTATGTTTGAAATAGAGATGCTGCATATTACTTTCATACTGGTTTCTCTACTCACTTTTAGGTAACATGTTCACATCGCTTTCTCTATTCCCTCTTCTATAAACAATTTTCCGTAAAAACGTGATTTTACACAAAAAAAAAACATTTTTATCCCCACTTTTAAAATAAGTTCACACAATTTTCCGTATGTTTGAAATAGAAATGCTACATATTATACTCATACTGTTTTCTCTTCTCACTTTTAGGTAACATATTCACATCTTTCACATCTCTTTCTCTACTCACTCGTCTATAAACAATAATGGAAAATAACTCCATAATGGAGAAAATGCTCGACGAAAACCTCTAACTAGGTGCATATCTGGGGTAGGTTTGCGTTCAGCAGTAGAAATGATGGTGTTTATGAAATATTTATATGAATTTCTACATCTCTTGTGTCTCGGAAATGACTCTTTTAACAATTGTGACAAAAAGTTTTATATAGTTAACATTCAGGTTTATCTAAATAAGTATCTTCTTCCATAAAAAACAAGATTTCTCAAAAACAGAGGCGAAAATCGCCGAGCGAAGCTCGGTCACCCAGGTACTACAGATAAACCGTGCCAAAACACCCTGACATATGTCAACTGAAATGTGAATATTTGTTTAATAAAATGCCATCCATCTGGCAGCCTTTGGCACTGGATTTATTAGAAGCTGACATAATATGACGATATGCTTGCTATAACCTAAATGAAACTGAATTCTTTATTTATGTAAAGCACGCTAATTTCTCACTTCATACTGACATCTGTATTTTTTATCATATGTATGGAGTTCGAATAACCCGGCTGAAAATTACCGGGTCTGATTTTGAGTTGCGCTCTACCAGAACTGTGGTTCGGCAATTCGGGTGCAGTGAATACCTGACGTAGTAAATGGTAGGATTACCAGCAGTATTGATAGCATTGGTAGAGAAGAAGTAATAAAACATACAACGAATTAACATATTTAATAATAAATTCAAGCATAAGGATCAGCAAAAACTGTGGTCATGAGTTTCGTTTCTCTGCAGTTTTCGATTCAAAATAAATTTACACGTGACCATTATCAGTGTCTTGAATTTGAACTGTAGTACACTTAGAGAAGCTTTCAAATTTTTGGAAGACACTAATGTTCCGTAGGTTAACTGGCCCTTTAAATGCCCTCTCTCAGTTTCGAGAAGGTTCAAAGTTCAACGCTTCCAGTTTGCAGACGAATCTAGTAAAACATGATCAAAAAAGGCAAACAACGTGATCGATATGAGGTAACACCCGATAGATATGGAATACATCTAACGTATAGGTAGTGCGAGCAGGTTCTCAACTGACCAATTTTGCCGGGAAGACTACCGTACTCTACACAGACAGCTTACGGTTACCACTGTAGTCTGACTCATTGCGCAGATATCGCGTTAAAAACATCCTTGTGTAGAAGCTAGCTGATGCGCCTTGGGTGGGTATTTGCACTTCCGGTTCAGTCAAGCGCTATTTGGCACATTTGGCTATAGGAACAAAATTACGTGAAATTGTGGATTGTGTTTTGTGCACAGCTATCTAAAGAGCAACACGTGTTTACTGTATTTAGTTTTGCTCAAACGTTGTCACTGTCTACTTGAATCTGTGTACTCACTTCTGTCCCTGCAGCTTCAGAAGCCATCCTACTGGTCTTCACAGGTAGCTATATAAGCAAGAAGGAGATATTTGTGTCTGTTTACTTTTTCGCCCTTGCAGTGGCGTTCTGTTTCGCATTCACAGTTCTAGATTACTCACATACAAATATAACGTCGAGCAATATCTTCAAATGAGAAATTAGCTTCCCACATTCGCACAATTCTTCCTCGATGCATCTCCGCAATATTTGTATCTATGATGTAAGCTACAGTTAAGGGACACTAGGACTGAGTTTTCTGACTTCTTTCAAGTTTGCATCCATTTATCTGACAATTGGCGTACTTAATATGACTAAATGATATTGCAAAAGTTCAATGTTCTAGCTAAAACAGTTTTTCACATAATAGAATTAGCTATATTTAATGAAGGGAAACTTGTATTTTTAAAAAACCTGCCTTCACAGTTTTCACAGAAGTATACTAGTGGCATTTTGTGGTACTTAAAATGACGGGTTGGGGAAAATGTTTGGTCAGCATGATTAAAAAATCACCATTTATACCTTACTATTAGACTTTAAATAAAAATGTTAATAAAATAAAAAAAAAAGATACATGGGCAGTCAGAGCTAGGAAAAATGGAAGACTTAAGGGACTGTCGTGGAAAAAAGTCCAGAAAAGTTACTGCTCCGTATTATCTTATTGTCATAATAGTTGATTGGCCTCCAAGTTCTCTGGATCTAAACCGTTATCACTTTATACATATTAGAGAACTAAATTTAATAAACCTCCTCTTAATTTGCAATTTATGGGAACTGAGGAAAACATTGAGGAAGGGCCACTATCAACGTTTGCTTTAGCTTTATACATACAAAAGCTTATCAAACGTAATTGAAACACCAGCATCTGCAGACAAGAGATGCATTAAACAGCATACCTGTACGTCCTGATGTTTTGCTAAAGTCCAACAGGCGAAACTCACTGCAGAGGTCGTGGTATCATGTCCCTGAAATGCAGCAATATATGCAGTTAATTTATTGTTGTATGCTTTTAAACTTAAGATGCTAGGAATTAATTGTAGCTAGATAAATGTACAAACAATGTGTGTGTGTATGTGTGTGTGTGTGTGTGTGTGTGTGTGTGTGTGTGTGTGTGTGTGTGTGTGTTGATACTTGAGCTTATTGTCTTTCAAGGATGCAACATGAAGATTTTCAAGAAAATTCCTCCACCCAAAACTATTCTTTACATGGAAAAGTTTTCGAAATGTTTGATTTTCTTGAAAATAATTACTGCAATGATTTTGATTAAAATGCCAAATGTTTGAGATATTTTTATGAGAAATGAAATGAATATCTTGAATTTTTTTGCTATAGTTCATGAAGCCCCGTTTACTCTGGATGACTTTTGCATAACTACTAAACTATTAGAGATAGAGCAAATCTTACTATACAAAAATGTAGATCTTGCTAAAACTCACAATTTATGTATAAATAAATTTTTTATGGAGTGAACCATTTCTGAGATATTAATTGTTATTTGTGTGAGTTTTGGAGAACATACTTCTATCAAATGGAACATCGTTATGAATTTGTTATATATTAACCGTGCAAAGAGAACAGAATTTGAACGCCCTAAAAATGTAATATGGCTCAAGGCGTACTGTATTATCACATTCCCCTTGCACCTGCAAGCAATTAGATAACTTCTGCGAATGTTTATCTGTGTTAACATGAATATGTAGGAATAAACGTTTGTAAGATTGGTTAATACAAGAGTAGAGAAAGTCTTGTGAGTGCAGCACATCAGATTTTTACCTTACTAACACTTTATGTTAAAAATATTCCCTGTGTTTGCAGCACTATTGAGAATACAGCTAAGGATTGTATGTTTGTAACGTAAAAGTTGCACAGTTTATGGCCATTTGCTCTCGGAGAATATTATCAATCACATAGCTACACGAACAAAATTGTCATAATGTGATAAGTTGTTATAAATATGAGGTGGCAATTGCTATGAACGTAGGTTTTTCGTTATACTCATATTAAAATTGACGAATTTGCTTCCAAAACATAACACATTTCGACTAGCCACTTTGTGATCGAGAAGTCAGTATTCCTGCTCTCAATGAAGATATCTCAAGTTTGATTCCTGCCTGGGTGGTCAAAACTAAATAGAGTTGTTCCTCTCTTAGAGTTCGGAAGTGTGGATGTGGGACTGAATATTAGTGAGTTTCATATCAAAAATCAATACAAACGAATGTTTAAAATCTACAGTTCAGAGAGGTATTAAATCCATCAATTGCTTTACAACTCAAAGGTCCAGATATTACCATAGAACTCAATGAAACAGTATACTATATTATTTAAAAGCTTAAAAGTTATTCTTTCGTAAGTATGTTATGTTAATCGGGGTAAAACTTGGAAAAAATCGTTTCATAAGCCATTTCATTGTGCGTACAAAGGGGATACAGGAAGGTGAATTAATGGCCAAGTCTTTGCAAAGGGTGTCCCTATGGCTAACTTTGAAATTTTATTGTTGTTGCATGGCATTACGAGATAAACACATATGGTCAAATTAGAAAGATATGAAGTATTGCAATATTCAAACCAAGGACAATAAATATCTTGGAAATAGTTAATGCCACAAAAAATCAAATTATGACATATAAGTGTTATAGCAAAGATTTTAAGGACGTTTTTGGCTATCTCTTATAGTTCATCAGTTTTGAAAGGTACAAAACTCAAACATAGCGAAGAAGGCTTTGTAGGTTACTCGCAGAAAAGGAATAATTTACATATTTGTCATTCAGATGTCATAAACAAATGGTAATTTGATCACAATCGCTAGCGATTTTTGAGATAATTAGAAATAATGAAAAAGTCTATGTGAAGAATAATTTTTGTGGGGATTTTCCTTTGTAGTCTTTGTGTCGCATCTTTTTGATGCAGTGAAATTAAATACCAGGTTTGGTATTCACCCAAATTTTGTTTTTCTGATTCATGCTGTTTACAAACAGGCACGTGGAATAATACTTGCTGTACTTACTGAGGTAAACAGTAGATCAAGTAAAAATTGGTGCGGTTTAGCATGAGTATTCCTATTCCTTGTGCTTTCTAACTGATTTATACTTAGAACATAAGTGTTAGTACCGCAAACATAATAGTGTTGACTTCATTGCGTAGCTCCTCGTCTGTGAGTTTGTCCTCGTCTTCTACAGCCTGCAGCAACACGTCCAGGAACGCTGATTTCTGTTTGATGCCTGCAAACGACAATGCATGCTCTATAGTATGTACATCATACCTGATAAACATTCTATACTCATAAAACTATTTACTTCCCGACTTTCATGCAATGGTCCAATAATATTTCAACTTTAACGGTGTTGTTATTATCGTCAACACTTTACGATAACATCCTTTACGGGATGAAAACAGTTTGATAAATATTCACACTTATATATTCGTAAAATGATTATTATTCTTGGTATTATTTGACTTTTGTAATGGAGTTCTTCGTTACCTTGACGTAGTATGTATAAAAGTTTAACACTCTATTTCGTGACTCCAGGGACTCTTGGTATCAATCTACCGTATGAATTGCAGAAAACCCTCAACTGAAGGTTCCTTAACAGTGACCGTAAATCTATTTACCCCAAGCTACTGACAATAAGGACTTCTGTAAGAAACGGAAAGAATGACATGAAAAGATACTAATTATACAAACACGCTGTCTTCATTCCTTTTTACAACTTCCCACCGTAGTAAGCTGTAACATAATTTTTCCTCCGACTTTGCTCAATCCTAAGAATTTTATTTCCTTACTGAGTTTCAGAACTATTTCTACGTACTTAGCAGCTGCACCTCTTTAGGTATACTTTGAGCTAATGATTAAATCTTACGTTCCCTAGCTAATGATTGTAACTCACGTTTATTGTAAGCAATGACTTTAAGATATGTAAATTATTTATTGTAATTATTTACCTAGCTTCTTCTGATTTATTTGTAAAATTACAAATCTTGCCTGTTAGTAATTCTGATATCAGTTGTTTCATGAGGGGCAAAGACATGCTAGTATCCCAAGTGGTTTTAAAAAAGCGTTTGATATTCCAATAGGAGTTGGGATTGGTAAAAACTAGAATAAATGTTCTTATAAATATATGTTCGGAAACAAATATGACCTATTTAATTTGTGTTGAGTATTTACATCCAACAATCGTATTACAGTGAACACTTTACTGTCACAAACGTTTAACAGAACAATTTTATTGTTGTGTAAACATGTATAAACACTAAATATGAGTTGTGATAATTTCTAGCGTTCTGTTCTCTGGTAACATCTGCACGTTATGTCGATACTACTACAGGAGACACTCCATGTGATTATCATGCATTCTTACACATACTTCAGCTCCTCCAGCATACTCTTTCGATTTGGACACACTCTTGTAACGTATACACATTGTCGATGTGTTTGGCATACACCAATGCTTTTAACTGTTTTCATAGTCAAAAACTCAATGGGTTGAGATGTGGTAAATGGGGGGCCATTCTACTGGACCTCTGTGACAAATGGATGAAGTCCATTTTCTGGTGTAAATACTAAGTACAACTAAAATGACTCATATCTCAACAATACTTGTCTTCGGGCATGTCTATAGCGACATTCATTCTAGATTTGACCAATCCAAACTTCTGTTGCAATACAAGACCCATTTTAAACACCTGTATAAGCTGCAGAAGCGAACGCACCTAGAAGTATTAGTTTTCTGTCACGCATTGCTATGGGGTACTCTACTGGTGATTTTTGCAATTAGTTATATTCCTACAGTTAGTTATTTCGCCACTATTCGCGCATGGTGACATATGGTATGATAGCCCCATAGGAAAGAAGGAGGATGCAGCGATACTCTTCCTCAGGAGCCTTCTCTTTAAATATATAAAGTTCCTTTCTGTGCAAATAAGGATATAGTGACCAACTGCCTTACTTCCCTTCATAAGGAAGCCATGCTAAGAATATTACGCCTGAAAAAAATAATTCTACTTTGCTAGAATTCAACTCGTGATCTCAGGAATAGAGGAAGATCAACAATCTAAGTGCAGACGATGCAGAACTTACAAATTTCTGGTGGATAATAACCACAGGAGATATAAATAGAGACATTATTACCATCAACAGTGCTATTTTATTAAAACATTAAATATGTGGGCCATTTCTACAAGATCACTATCAATAAATTGAATAAATAGTGGTTCCAATCAGCAACTGCTAAAACAGAGAAATGTAGTGTATAGTCATACAAACATCACAGTCAGTTAAAGAAGTGAAGACATACCCATATCCTTGTCGTCTTCATGGACGGCATGGGTTGAGGCACATCCCTTCTGCCTGTGGTCCTGTATGATGCGTTCTGTCATGCCATGTAAAATAGGTAGACTTTTGGCGTGATGTCGTCCCAGGGATGTGATCGAGAAGATGAACTCCGGGTGCAGCCAGGGCAAAAACGCCCTTAGAAAAACTGCGTCCTCTGTCCTGCAAACAACCGTTCTGTTGTACTAAGTCCTTGGTGAGGGAATAATTTAGTAAGGTTTGTTATAGTGAAAATAGTGAACAAAGGATTCAACAGTAAACATCCAAAATTATCAGCCATAACTTATGTTTATACGACCTTGAAGTAATAATTATGAATTGACTTTTTAGGATTACATTAAGCTGTCAAACACTCCAACTTGGCTGAAAGCCTCAACTGAAAGTAAAGTAACATCAAAATTACAGAAATAGGTGAATTCTTTTCCAGGCTCACTTAACCTTCTATTTCTTGAATTATTTTGCTATGTATACCATTCTAATTTCTAAACTGATTTATTTATCCGTCACAGACACCTTAAAGGATGTAATTCAAATAAGCTTGATTGTTAAAGACCAGACCAAATGGATCGACCATCCATTCAAAGTAGAAGGCTTTGAGTTTAGTTCCAGTGACTGCAATAAAATGTGGCTCTAGTTAAGGATGGGGAGGTTCCACGTAAAATAAGTGAGATTGCACTCGTGGATGATGACAGCATTACATTAGACTACAATGGCTTTGATTTTGATTTTTGAGAAAGAAGAAGAAATAAAGGAAACTACAGTACTGAAATAAATTGACACATTTATGATATAAATAATTACCAATACATTTATTTTATTCTTCGGTGCTAGTATAGTATGAAAATAACAAAAACTCACTGTTACAGCATTGTAAAACTTTGACTAGTGTCAAATCGCAACACTATGCAATAGAGGGCAAAGTAATATCGTCAGAAAGGTGAACAAACCTTTGCACAGCCTTCACATAATCCGAATCACTGTCCAGTTGTGCATTCACCTTCACTCCCATTGCTGCCTCTGAACAAACAGAAATGTATGGTTAATTGATTATACGAATAACCTTTTTCATTTGCTTTTGTTGCTGCAGAATTGTTAACGTATTTACTAAACTATACTCCATTATTTGGAATTTTTCTACATGCTGGATGGCTTTATTGCATAGTTGTGCAAAAACTAACTTCGTTATACTTTACTCTGCTTCAGAATCCAAAATATTGATTTTATGATCTTTGTTAAGGCTTCGTTTATTTGAAACCGTGTCAAAATTGTAGAATTTCCTACTTTATGAAGCACTATATCAAGTTGTTTCTGAATTATAAAATTTATACCACTTCAAGTTTGTTATGCTGTTTAGAGAGATGCACACTCGCCCACGCGCGCACACATGCACGCACACGCACAAACACACATGCACACATGCACACACGCATACATGCACTCGCAGTTGTATTTGTATAACGCCCGTTTTGGATTCGAAGTGTCACGTTACGCGTACTTACAGTGAAACCGTGGTATCAGAATCTTGGGTGGATCTTCGATATGATCAAACAAATACAGAACTTCCTTAAGAGTTAAGAATATAGTCTTACAATGGATTCCTGCACACTGTGGTATATTTGTGAAATGAAATGGCTGATATTTTAGCAAAGAAAGGATCTAAAATCAGTTTACCGGTAAAACAAAACTTCTATGAATCAATTAAAAGAACTGAAAGAAAAATAAATTCAAATTATAATCAACAAATAACAACTTCTAGAAGTCGAATATTATAAGGATTTAATTCATTTTGGGGAATTATATAAGCATCAAATTCTACATCAGTAAAATCTGAATATTCATAACTTCAGTATCATTGGTGGCCAATAGTTTTTAATGTTAAAGTACTTCGAAATGAACCGTAAAAATGGAAGACATTTTGAACGACTCATCAATGGTTCCTGATTTACCAAGAAAGCCATCTTTTGTGCATTTCGACTTATCAGAATTGGAGTAGTGGCATCTCCAAATTATGTATTGCGCTCCTAAGAAGAACTAGGATTGGAGCATTAAAATTGTGAATGCCATGTGGCTTTTGAAACTGTTAACATCAAACTATTGGGAAGCAGAAACGAGAATGATTTCATTATTAATTTCTGAGCATTAGATTCACATACAAACATTCACACTCACACACACTGACAGACACATACACACAACTTATTGCTAGAAAGTGGCAGAGAAAATAAAAAGGACTAGGGTTAGATGAGTTCCTTCCTCAGGTAACTAACGGGTAGAGAATCGTTGTCATGAATGGCAATTTTAGTAGGGTTTAACGCCCGATATCATTGCATGCGCCACTATAGTCGGTACGCTCCAATTATACTTGAAATGAAATGATAACTGGGAAAGGAAATTTAGGAAGGCAACGTTCCAGGCCTATCTCTAGGTTTCCTCCGCAGCATTTGCCTGTTATTAGATCTGAGAAGAACTTCTCAGGTAGAACGGTTTGGATTTCAATAGCGGACCCATGTTCACAAGTCCACATCTTAACGATTAACGTCTACTGCTTTCTTAAATGTAAAATCACTATAACAGTGCATATGGTTAAGTAGATACTATTAAATTTTAATTCCAGATTTAGTTTTTCACGTTGATGCTTTTATCAACTGGCTAATTAACCTCCTTTACGAATACAGTCAGGAACTTTGCCTTTGAGATGCAACATACTCACCGCAGATAATGTCGAGGTTGCAGAGTGTCATGTAGGGGAAGATGTCGAAGCTTGGTCCATTGGCCACCTTAGACAACCTTTCCATTAAGACATCCACGTTCGAGTTGAAAACTTTCACAAACTTCTCCAGCATTTTGAAATGAAAGGATGAGGTGATGATTTTCCTATGTCGTCTCCATATCGCTCCTTGTCAAGAAAATGAGTCAAATGTTAATATCACTGTACAAAAATTCATTCTCATAATTTTCAATGTGCAAACAAGTCTTGCTAGGAAAATCTGACTGGCATATGATCACCAGTAACATTACACTTGTATTAAGCTGCAGTGTGTTTAAATAAAAATAATTTTTATCTTCTATTATAAATTGTTTTTATCTGCAGGACCAAGTAACGTATTGTTTCTTACATGGAATTCTCAATAAATAATATACTAGCTCTAGGCCTGTTGACAAAACTTATTTATGGCAGCATTAACTGAGGAAAAGACCTAAGCTTACTTCCAAAAGGATGGTGCAACTGCCCATACATGCCATAGATTACATTCACACAATCTTCACTCCCGACAGAGTTGTTAAGAGAGGTCACTCTAACCTCGGCCCTGGATGGCCACCCAGGTCACCGAATCTGTCATTGTGGGGAACCCTCAAAACTAAGCTGTATCGCAACAACCCTCATGGTCTACAAGAACTGTAGCAGAACATTTCTGATGTGATTGTAGCAATTCCAGCACTCCCGCTTTGATCTGCCTTAGGCAACTTGCTGACCAGAGCCCCAACAGATGAATGGTGGTAATTTTCAATATTGCTAAAGCAGCTTAGCGAACTGTCTCCTTTCCTTTGATGTGTTTCTTTGTAACTTGGAGCTCTGTTCTTCAGGCCACTTTCAATTGCCCCATCCTATATTTACAGGTAATAAAGATTGAAGAGCGTCCTAGTATCATCTGCCCTATACAGAAGCAGGTGTGCAGTTCCCTAGTTGTGGGCGCATAACGAAGCAAGATGGTATGGCTCACTGGTGATAGTAATGCCATACACCGATCCATGAGATATCTCCTCGCAGAACCATTACGGTATCACTACATAGCTGTGTAAATAAAATAAAGGGGAAAAAGGTAAGTAAACATTTATTAATAATAGTTATACTAATTGACAATTCGATTCGAATATGGAATTCCATGTTATTTCGGAACTATGCTGAATTATTTTGTTATTTTAAGCTAACTGCTTCCCCAAAAAGATGACTGAGCATTATCACTGCCATAAACACTCAGTTTCTGATTTTACTCGCCAGCATTTCGTTAGATTGTTTCAGAATCCGTAAATATTAGGCAGACAGCACACATATACAAATATATTTTTGATTGATTTTTATAGACTCTAAATCAAATGTAGCCTATATCTATCTTGAGCGTTCTTCGACTTGTATATAAGTTATAGAATGTTTAATCTTTCGATTATTGCGAATATATGGAAACGTCATTTTACGCCTTTGCATGCAAGTTTAAATTAAGTTAGTTTTTAAGTTAGTTGAGATGAACATTTGTGCAAATTATCTTATTGCTTATTTCCTTGTAGGTGCAAGGGGAATATTAGAATACAGTAGGCTTTGAGCGATAGTCAAATAGTTTAAAGCTTTAGGAGCCCGTTCTTTTACACACTTAACATATAAAAATATGAACAACAATGTTCCATTTTACCAAAGTTTTAAGTTTTCCAAAACTGACACAAATAATAAGGAATATCTCCAAAATGGTTCACTCTACAAAAAAAAATTTATTCGGACATAAATTGTGTATTTTAGCGAGATCTACATTTTTACAGTAAGATTTTGTCTATCTCTTACGGTTTACGAGTTAGTCAAAAGTCATCCAGAGTAAACAGGACTACATAGGCTATAACCATAAAATTCAAAATATACATTTCATTTGTCATAGAAATATCTTAAACATGTGGCATTTTAATCAAAAGCATTAGAGCCATTTTCAAGAAAATCACAATTTTCGAAAAGTTTTCCACGTAAAGGATAGTTTAGGGAGGGGCTATTTTCTTCAAAATCTTCGTGTCACATCCTTAAAAGCCATTAAATTTAAATACCAAATTTGGTTTTTATCCGACTTTTCGTTTTTGAGTTATGCTCTCCACAGACTGATAGACACATATTTGGACCTTTTTCTATTTTTAATTTTTTTTTTTTTTTTTTTTTTTTTTTTTTTGAGAGGGGATTCCGGGGGTCTCGAAACATATATTTCCCTGGAAATCTCGACATCGAATTTTTGGGTGGAATACAACACTTCCTTTACTTACAATTTAGTTCATCTGAAGTCATTTCTGGTGCAGTGCGTTATGTGTTATATACTTTTTTATTAAAATTATATGATGCAGCTTATAAAATAATGTACTAAAATATGCAATAAACAAGGCAACACATATCATAACGAAGTTTTATATAGCAAACAAACGTGGAAATTTTACAGAAAGTTGGTGAGAGTGCCATCCATATATTCAGATAAATAATTCAGTTAAAACGATACATTAAATCTGTTTTAATTTCTAAGGAGCATTACGTTTCGTTATATAATATAACTCATGTGTTGGGTCGATCATATTTAACTATATTACGACTTAAGCCATATCTTAAGAATGATGAGAATAAATGATTCGTGTCGAAGGCATTACCAACTTCCTCTTCAGGGATCTCTTGCCTGACTGGTGCATGTTACAAACGCTTGCTGTTGATATGATTCTGTTGTAGACAGTTTGAGACGAAGGTGTGCGAGCAAAGATAGGGGAGAAATCCGTTCAGATCGATCCTTCTGACCATCATGTAAGGCAATCGTATATACACGCAGCATAGTGATGCCAACGGTTCGAAAGATACCACATCGTTGCCAAGACTTAAGAAATAACCCTCATAGATATACTGCAAACACTCAGGGAATTTCAACTCATTAATCTTTAAGATGAAAAGTGTTAGGTGATTTGAGGACTCGGGGGCATTTTCTTTGCTAGATCCTTTCCAATGCAATACAACGTAAACTATACTTTAAAGAAAACAGTAACAGACAGTAATTTAGATAAAAAGGGAGCTATAGCTTAAGTAAGGTGGGCCTGGTCATCAGTGGACGTGAAAATAAATGTTAGAGTATATCTAGTACTATTAAGTACACACTGGCCATAAAATGATGTGGTAGTGAAAGTTTACCTGTGTTTGTTAACAGTCCTTGTCCTAACCAGGGTTCTCCAAACTTGTACATAGTTCCCTTGTCTATGAGCTTCATGCTGCCCAATATAACCTGTTATGAAGAATCAAAAAACAACATTCATTTACTTTAATGTTTCCTCATTCACTCGTTACAGCGTTACTGAAAATGTCGCTGGATTTTAAGGGCACATAAGGCTGTAAACTTACTAAAACCCTTCAAGACAAACAATTTACCTCATCTGCCGCTCTCCCTTTGAAATAGAACTATTACATTAGACTGTAAAATGTGATTTCGAAATTTCACAGGAAATCAGAATACAATAGCTGATGAACTCTGAATCCAAAAGATCCACATACAGTAGCTGTCTGCAAAGCATAATTAAAAAAAGATGTGTTGTAGTTGTATATTATACGAGAGCGTAATTGCAACAATTAAAATGTGAGTTTCATACGATTATTTATGCTTGAGCATGAGTAAAGCATTAAAAAGTTTATAAACTATTTTTAATACTCTACGCTGTATGTTATGAAAACCAATATTTCAATAACATATTTGTTATTCGACAATATACATACGATATTTACGTCTTTGACGGCAAATTTATCTATTATATTGTTATGCTGGTGACCTTTAGAAAAATAGATCTTCAAAAACGATAAAATAAATCGAATTTACTAGAATGTTACTTAAATGCTAAGGCTTTTACGGCCGGCGTTATTAGCATGTTTTCTGGACTCCAGAACTAGATCCCTGACATCCTTGAAGATGCCGGACACAATGTGTAGCGAAACGTCAGAGAAGAAAGCAACTGGACCACGGCGCACAAACCCGAAATACATATATGTTATTAAACGCTATTTACAATATTAACTCTAATTATTAAATAAACAGTCTAGCTTTATTTCATATATGGAAATCGATAGTTTCGCTTTCAGCTGCGTGGGAATGTCATTGCCATAGATTGCTACATGCGGATATTTTGATTGGTGATTAGCAGTGTCGTAATGAAGAGGTGTATGGCATGGTCGATCATAAAGAAATAAGTCCCCTTAAGTTTGCAAGGTGAAAAATTAATGAAATTCTCATCCCAAGTAGACTTAACGTGTTTGTTATGCTCAAAGTCTTCGCCAGTAATAATAAAATTCTTGAATTCTAGATTTCTTACGTGTAAACTCTCTTCCGATAAAAACATGCCATGTGGCATTATGGATTTTTACAACCTACGTTTATAAAGATCTATCAACAATACTTAAGCAGTCAGTGATTAGGCATTTAAAAACCTATATCATGGTTTATTTTGTGTTTTTCTACAACTTGCAGCTTTTAGTCTATTTATTGTTCCTTGGAAATCAGTTTTGTTCCAATATTAATAATTTTTATGCTTAATCTTCATTGTGACATCCATTTCAGCAAGAGCATTCCAACAGCTAATATATTTTATAGTCTTAAATAAAAAGGTATACCATTAATCCAAGATACAAGAGTGTATATGTGTAAATTCAGCCGCAATGTACTTTAATGTTTGTTGAAATAGCACATGCTTGAGGTGTTGGAATGATTACATGTATGAAGAATTAGTAACTTAGTCCGCTCTTTCTGTGTGTGTGTGTGTGTGTGTGTGTGTGTGTGTGTGTGTGTGTGTGTGTGTGTGTGTGTGTGTGTGTGTGTGTGTTTGTTTTTTCCTGCAGATATTGTATTGCTTGTTAGATTCAGCAACTCCGTAAGGATTCTTTGGTTTACCTACCTCTGCATATTTAGGATCCGCTATAAGGATTCCCAACTCTGGTCCTATCCATACACGAGCTATAGGACCATGGTTCCTTGTCAGCCAGAGCATATAGTCGAAGAAAGCTATTAGTGAAAAAAAAATCATTGTAGTTAGTTACTATTAATAGCAAAGGGATATCTAAACAATCAGGGCCGTATTTTCTCAAACACGGCCTATGGAAAGTTTCAAATTGACTATGCCGTAAGGTTTAAGAGAATTGTTTAAAGGTAAATGAAAAACAACATATGTTGCATCTAATAATGTGCCTTAAATTAACCCAAATTTGCACAATTTTAAAAATGCTTGGGGTAAAAACATGTATACGGAATTTTAGGACTATATATGCAGATTATTGTGTTCGTAATTCAGGAAAATGTAATAAACAACGTTACGTCAATGTTTACTTCATTTGCAGAGTAATACTTTTAGTTATTATGAGTAATATGTTTTCAGGTTAGCTAGTAGATCCAAATACGTGCAGGATAGGCTGTTAGTAGGGGCAAAGCAGATGGATAGTCCTCGCGATAAAAATGTCAAAAACAGATAGTCTATTTTATAGCCGTTGTTCATTTTGAGGCGCGGTTATAACCATGCAGGAAATTGAGGCAGTATCTGTTGTGTCTGTGGGAAAACTATATTGCCATAACGCAATTTTCATTCATGAGCTGCTACAGCAGCAGTTTTCTTACAACCAACTATATTCTGAGACAGAGTACTAGCTATCCTGTTATTCTTCTAACCCCGTATGCCACAACCTCGACACAGTGCCGGTTTTCAAAACTCATATCCAAGTTTCTTGCAAGGATGTGCTTTTAAAGCGAGTTTGGTCCTGCGGCACATTTGTAGTTGAAAATATTGCTTTTTATCGCTTTCCTGAGACAATATATCCATGCTCTGATACTAAAAATATCTTACACACTTTCTACATAGCACAATTTTATATTTCAATTAATTTCTATTTCTGAATTATATCTTATCTCATGAATTCAACATCATGGCCCTGGTAATGCAATAAAAAAGACAAGTTTTGGTACTCGTAGCACTACAACGTTTGACATTTCTGCTTTTTATTTTGCACCACCATTCTGCTCAGTACTTGCCTACTTACTAGCATTATAAAACAGGATAAAATATAATCCTAAAAAATAAACCACCCAATACGCTTCTATTAATTCATTTACATTGAAGTTGCATGGGATCATAATGCCGCATATTTGGAATAACTCTTACAAAAATATGTAGAAATGCATCTGATACCTTGACGCACTAAAGCAAAACCACAATGCACTATATCTTTGAACATGTTTGCATAAATTTAACTCCCAAGTATTAAAATTTATAAGTTAATCGACTTAACTCCTGTTCCGCCCAATTTTACAACGCAATGTGTGCCATTTTACTTCGCCATAATAATATACAACTATTATTTGGATAGAAAATACGTTCCGAGGAGGATAGCTCTGAAATAAACCAGTAAACACGCCCAAGAAATCATAAAGCAGTTAGAATGATGTCTAAGCGCATATTATCTGATTAGAATGCCCAATGAAAATAAACAAAAACTCAAGACGAGCTACTAACAGCGATAGCTTGACACGACTCATCGTTTCAGAACTCAGAATCCACCCCGTCGAGTGGTCACCGAAGGCAACGCCTCTTTTTTTAAATTTTATTTTGTCACTATTCGTTGTTTTCCTGATATTTTACTCCTGTCAGTTACTCCTTGTCACAGACTTACCTTTAGAGTTTGAACCGAACTGGAGTGCGTTGCCGACGAGAGGATGAGCATGTGGCCCAGGGATCTTGTTACCAGCTTCCACATACTTACGGACCCGTGTGTGATGCTGTCTCCATAGTATATATGCTGCTACCAGCGCCACGCACAGCAGAAACACCAACATAGCTCTGTAACAACAGAGACACAGTTTTACTTTTTATTTAAAAATCCAGTCCAAAAAGAGACAAAATTCTGAACACAAAAATCTGATGTGTTGCACTGACATGACCTTCACTACCCTTGTACTAACTATTATTACTAACTCTTATTCCCCTATCTTCATGTTAATCGAGATAAACATTTGCAGAAATTATCTTACTGCTGATTTTCTCATAGTTGCAAGAGCAATATGGGAATACAGTAGGCTTTGAGGGATAGAAAATTCTTTTAAATCTGGTCGCTAATTGAATGCGTTGAAATTACGTTCTCTTTGCACGGCCAAGAGATAAACAACTGATTGACAACCTTCCATTTGAGAAAAGTTTAAGTATTGCGAAACTGACACAAATAACAAGTAATATATCGAAATGGTTCACTCCACAAAAAATGCATGAACATAACTTGTGCGTTTTAACAAGATCTGTATTTTTGTATAGTAGATATGGTCTGTCTCTAACGGCTTACTAGTTGTATAAAAATCAAAGTAGACTGAGTTAGAAAAGCAACCTCACCGAGGTGGCCATGCTTAGATGAGAACCAAACACCATATATTTCTTACTTCACTGCAAGCTGCAACCACGAGCAATCTAATTTATACATGCTCACAGGGCGAAAACGCAGGCTGTAAAATACACTAAACCAATCTCAGATTTTAGCAAAATTTCCTTGTAATGGTTAGCTTGAAAAGAAGATTCTTTTGAGAAGTTTCTTTATAAACCTTTCGCACACAAGTTAATATTATCTCGGAAGTAATGAAAAAAGTAGAAGAGGTTCAGAGGTTTATTGGGCCAAAGTATTTTACTTTTTTTTCTCTCTTTTTATTACCATCCTCCAACGTAGCGCCATATCGGATGGTGAATGAATGAAATGGGTGAAATGATGCTCAAATGAGCCTGAGATCCATAAAACTTTTAGTTACCCGACATTCATCTTCTCTCTCAACTTTGACCTTGGTTGTAAGAGCACTCCGATTGCTTGTTATCTGTTTACTACAATAGTGAAATGCTAATAAGTTGGCGTACAGTCAATAAAGCAACACAAATGCATGCTCTCTCGCGCCTGCCATTGCTGCCCCGAAGATATGTTTGCATCTAAACAGAGTGTGTATGCACTGTATGGTCGTGCATATGCGATAAACTCGCGTAAACAACTCGGCAGTTTTACATTCTTTCCGATACGCCTCCTGGGTTTGACACCTGGAACCACTTACTGACGCACCCACTGGCTGCATTCCTACGAGAGACTATGAGCGAGCGAGTGAGTGGTGTCTAAGGTCCCGTCGACAACTAGTTCATTTGGGCCCCAAGAGACTATGATGTAGTACACAAACTGTGCTCTCCGGGGCCTAAACTGTAGTCCCCTACATGAAGTCATGTAACATTTTTTAAAATTCCAATATATTGTCAAAGTATTGCAATTCTAGTTTTAGTAGTTCAAAAATGTTGTTTGATACTTTCTCAGTTTTCTTTTGTTTGCTAATACATATGAAAGACAGGACAGGGCCTATCATACTGAAATGGATAACGTGAGGGAAGATGCAACTTTTGCAGGAAATATGTTTTTACTTACGCAGTCTACCGCTGGCGAGCGTTCCTTAACAAATAATTAATTACTTGGGTGGGACTGAGCTTATATTACAGCCATAATGGCAATATATTAATGCAAGTCGTGTGTATGTTCATTCGGTCAGGTTGATTCTTGTGCATTTCTTTTCTTTCTTTCTTTTTTCCTGTTTTTGCACCCATTAATTACAGTAAATACCTGCTGGGAAAGACAGTCAATATTCCAGTTAACTATACGTAATACAGGTATTAAATAAGCACTGGAGATTCAATCCACGGTTTACTGCTAATATATGTCTTATTATGAGGTAGTACTTATACATTCTCATTTAGAATATTATCAAATAAATAGTGTGCTGTGTCATAAAATCAACTTGGATAAACAATATAGGCAGTGAGTGTTGAAATTAAATCAGTGGCATTGACAAACTGACGTCATAAATCTATAATACGATTATATCCAAGTGTTTGAATCTTAAACTTCAAAGAAGAAAAACACCTATGCTACTTAGAACAAAAGTAGAGAAATAAGTGGCCCCTATTACCTTAATTATCCCCACTCATACATACTAAGCACAGGGAGCAAAAAACAATATGTAGTTCTCGTGTTAAATACATGTTTTGAGATCGGCTGAACCAAATAAAAAGGAGTGTGTTTATGTGTGTGTGTTTAAGTAAAAAACTAACACATCTGATGTGCTGAACTCACATGACTTTCTCTACTCTTGTGCTAAGTATGCTCACAAACTCTTATTCCTATATCTTGAAGTTAGTCCAGATAAACATTTGTAGAAATTATCTTGTTAATTTTCTTGTAGATACAGGGGCAATACAGTAGGATTTAAGCGATAGTAAAATGCTTTATGGTTCTTGCTATATGATGACCGAAATTTCGTTCTCTTTGTATGTCCAAGAGATAAAATAAAGACCTATTTGAGAACGCTCTGTAAGTATTGCAGAATTCTAACAAACAATCAGGAATATCTCCGAAATGGTTCACTTCACAAAATGATCATTTAAAATAAATTGTGTTTTTTAACGAGATCTGCACTTTTGTATTGTGCTGATCGCACTTATTTTGTTTTATGGAGGCACCTCCTTTGTTTCGCAACTCTCGCTTTCCCCGCTGGGTTGCGCTAGTGTCTTCCTATGGGTTGCCTCTCGGTCTGACAGTGAAAGTTCACGGCAGTCGGAGTGCTCCTTTCGCGCCGTGCGGGGTAAGTTGTTTGGCTTTAACTAGGGCTCAGGGTCCACGCGAAACTTTTAGGCTTTCAGATAGGCTGAAGTCTGCCCGACTCCTCGCTTGAGAGGGAATTGACTGGGGGTTATGCAAATTAGTTTGTTTTACCTGTATTTCTGTTGTGTTTCGACTTCCATTTCTGTATAAATTATTGATCCATAAAGGTTGTAGTTCTCGGAATTTTTAGTGCTCTCTTCATTTCAGTTCCTCCCCCCCCCCCCTTTCTCACGATTGTACCTAAGCCCCTATGGTACAAAAATGGTAGCAGAGCGTGGTTGTCTTATGGTCGAGTGGGGCAGTTAAATTGAGCATTGGGTTATTGTTTTGATTAACCATGTCGAGTGACTTTCAGCTGTTGCGTAAGAATGAAATACTATTTGAGTTGGGGATTCGTGGACGTGATGATTTGTCGTCGGCAGACGTTCCGGCCCTATTAGACGCACTTCGTGGCGTGAAGGATAACGATTATGTTGTGTTGCCGGACAAACATTTATTGGTAACTGAATCACCGTCATTATGTGAGGCCGCACGGCTGGAATTTGAAGAGTTGTTCTCCGAGTTGAGTAATATCTCGGGGTTTTCGAAAGCGCAGGTGAGGCGTTTGACAGCCAGGATCTTGCATTATGTGCAGCGGATTGAATATTTCCAAAAATATTGTCCTAAGGTTAAGTTCGGGGTTGACTTAGTCGAGCTGAAGGGGCAGTTTAAGAGATATTTAGAAGTGCTTGCTCAGAAAGGGGATCGGGCCGAGTCGACTACTGTCACACCAACTGTGACGTCTCAAATGTCGGCCTTTAAACCGCTAAAGTTACTTCATCCCTTACAACAGTTGGTTGAACCTTATCAAGTCTTTAAGGTTGTTGATGTTCTTACAGCTCTTGAATTTCTGAAGTTCCTGGTAAGAGCTAAGGATTGCGCTGAATTATGCGAAGTTCCCGGTTTGCAGCTGCTTGAAGTAGTGATGTCAAAAGGGGGTGACGCGGTGCGCAGTATAATTGGGCGTATTAAGGGATGTGTTGATCCAGTCTCTGAATTACATGACAGTGTATTGAAGTGTTTCATTCCTCGTCGGGAGCTACATACATTAATTCAAGGTCATTATTTGAAACCCCAGGGATCAGGAGAGCCTTTCTTCGAGTACATTAGCAGGGTTAAGTTGTTTGCGCGTATACTACGGTTGCCAGATAGCGAACGGCAGATCTGTGACGTCATTATTACGGGGTTGACCCCGGAGGTACGTTCTCTTTTGGTATTTAGCTCTTGTCCTGCCACGTTTAAAGATTTAGAGGGGCTATTGCCGATCTTGGCAGAGTATGAGGCGTCAAATGCGGCACGAAACCGCGAATCATTGCAAGTGCCTCTGCATGGTGTTCGATTTGAGCCGCGGCAGACTAACCGAGGAGATTTGGCTCGAGATAGTTTTCGCTCGCCAGGGTCTTGTTTTAGATGTGGTTCTCCTGAGCATTTGGTTAGACAATGCACGGTGGCCAGGAAGCGTGGTGACGTTTTACTACCCGTGGGGGTAGATGGTCAAAGGCGCCAAGATTGACAACGAGCTCCTTGCGGAATTTCTGCCTGTTGTCGGGTATTCCGTCGGATAATAGCCAAGCCCTTTAATTTGAAGCCGACAGTACAGGTGACTGTTGGGAAACGACAGTTAATCGCTCTCTTGGACTCGGGGAGTTCCTGCTCTTTGGTACACGAGGAGTTTTATTATACCTATCTTGGTAAATTCTCGGCCAAACCGCGGCAGTGTAGCGTTGGGTGCGTGTCTGTAAATGGTCATAAATTTCAGGTGAATGCCAAGGTTCTGTTGACCATACGTATTTCGCGTTTTACGTGGAAACACTATTTCTATCTCCTACCGGACCTGCCATTTCAACTGATTTTGGGCTCGGACTTTATGACTAGAGTCGGCCTAAGGCTTGATTTTCGGGATGGGGAAATCACCTTTGCATTTGCCCCTTCCGAACGAGTTGCATTTCAGTGCGGTCAAGACATCAACAAACCACCTTTGGAGGAGAGTGGCGGGTTACGTCACCATATATGCGACGTCAGCAACGCTTTCCCCCATTTGACAGAAGAGCAGGGCCGTTCGTTGGAACAACTCTGTGCGAACCATGGGTCGTTGTTTGCTGATCGTTTAGGAGTAACAAATTTGGTGGAGTATGACATACAACTAACAGACGACACCCCTGTGAAGTTACCACCCTATCGTGTCACCCCACCTAAAATGGCTATTCTTCGTAAAAAGATCGACGAAATGTTACGAAAGGGAGTGATCAGGCCGTCCACGTCTACTTATAGTAGTCCAGTATTTCTGGTCCCTAAGGGCGAGGACGATTTCAGGGTAGTGGTGGACTACCGGCACTTGAACAAAAAGATAAAGATCGAGGCCCAACCAATGCCACATCTAAATTCGGCGGCGCATTATTTTGCGGGTGCCAAAGTATTTACTGTTTTGGATTTGAATAGCGCCTACTACCAAGTGCCCTTATCGGAGTCGTCTAAGCCACTAACGGCTTTTGCTGTCCCATGGAGGCTTTATGAATTTCAACGATTACCCTTCGGCATTGCTACTGGAGCTCAGGTGTTGTCGCGGTTATTAGACGAAATATTTTCGGACATCAAGTTTAAATATGTGTATCACTATCTAGATGACGTGGTTGTCTACTCGCCCGACTTTGAAACCCATTGCCAACATTTAGCGGAGGTCTTTGACCGGCTCGAGCGCGCAGGCCTTACCTTGCGCAAAGAGAAGTGTAACTTTGCTGCGGGACAGATTTCTTTCTTAGGTCATATTGTATCTCCGGCTGGGATAACGATTGATCCGGAGCGGACCAAAGTTCTACGTAACTTTCCCCCCCCTAAAACCGTAAAGGCATTGGCCAGGTACGTGGGGATGGTGAACTTTTTCAGCAAGTTTATTCCGCATTTTGCAGCGCGGGCGGAACCACTGAACCGTCTTCGGCGGAAGGGAACGCCGTTTAAGTGGGGTGAGGAACAGCAGCAGGCCTTTGAAGACCTTAAACAGGCCATAATGAATCCCCCGGTGTTGGCTTTCCCTGATTTTTCACGTAGATTTATCCTTCAGACCGATGCAAGCAGGGGATCGGTGGCTGCTGTGTTACTTCAGGATTTTCCTATGGGGCGTAGGGTTATTGGGTATAGTTCACGTACCCTTACTCCAGCCGAGCGGAAATATTCAGTTTACGAACTTGAAACTTTGGCTGTGGTATTTGGCTTAGAAAAATACCGCGAATATCTGGAGCATGTTGAGTTTACTCTTGAGTGCGATAACCAGGCGCTAACGTGGTCGTTGGCCTCACCGCGATCTACAGGCAGGTTAGCGCGTTGGGGCGTACGCATTTCAGCTTTTAAGTTTGTCCCGATACATATACGTAGTTCAGAAAATTGTGTGGCTGATGCCTTAACGAGAGTATTCGAAGAACCAAGAGAATGTAAATGCGGAAAGGAAAATGTTTTAGCCGTCTGTGAATTTCCGGAGTTGTTCGAGGGTTTGCACACACATCAGAGGAAAGATCCGGATCTGCAGGCCCTTATTGATCGGCTTGAGGCTGGCGAGGTTGTTACCCCTTATTGTTTGAAGGAGGGTGTTTTGATGACCCAGGCTACCTTCGACGGCAAGAACAAGGTTGTTTTGCCACGGGCCTTAATTTCCATGGTGTTTGAATATTTCCATTCATCTCCTGTAGGCGGGCATTTGGGAATAGCCAAGACCAAAGACAAGATTCGGGAATATTTTGTGTGGCCGGGCATGAATAAAGAAATTGCTTCCCGAGTTAGACAGTGCCAACTTTGTGCAATGGCGAAACCCGCGCAATGTACAGTATGGAAAGGTTTAGCATCGGAGGTGGCAAGTAGACCCCTGGAAAAATTATTTGTGGACTTTGTCGGTCCTTTTCCTCGTTCAGTCCAGGGGAATACGTATGCATTAGTCATAGTAGATTCGTTTAATAAGTTTGTATGGATGTCGGCCTTACCGAAAGCGAATACACGAGGGGTAATCAAGGTTCTCTCTTCAGTATTTGCAGCTTTTGGAGCCCCTCGTTATTTGGTAACAGACAACGCCACTCAATTTACTTCTTTCGCCTTTAGAAATTTCTGTTTTAGTTGGGGCATTAAAACCATAACTACCACCCCTTATTACCCCCGTCCTTCCCATGCCGAAAGATTTAACAGGAACCTCAAATCAGCATTAATAGCCTTTCATCATGATAATCATACTAAGTGGGACACTAATTTGTCTCGGTTGCAGTTGGCGTTTAATTCGGCTCGACACGAATCACATGGCGTTACCCCTCATCAGCTTATGTTAGCCTATATACCTAACTCTCCGCTGTCTAACCTTTGGCGTTTGGACGATTTGCTTCCCCAGAATATTACTCGCGAGGAAATATGTAGAGTATGGAAGGCCGCTTTTCGGAATTTGAAGAAGTCACTTGCCCAGGTAAAGAAGCGGTATGATGAAAATAAACGGCCTTCACCTTATGCCGTTGGCCAGAAAGTACTGTGTAAGCTGTACACTCAATCTTCTAAGCGAAATGCTTATGCAGCGAAGTTGGCTCCTAGATACGTAGGGCCGTACGAGATTATAAGTATCTTCAAAAATGTTTCTGTGCGCTTAAGGGACCTCCGCACGGGCCAAGAAAGGAGAGCTCACGTCTCACAATTGAAACCCTTCCAGTAGTTTGGTATCTGTTTTTCTATGTGTATGGGTTTCCTTTGTTTACTCCTGTATGTTTATGTTGTGAATAAAGTGTTTGTTTGGAATGTGGGTGTTTGTTTATGTTGGAGCGTGCCATGTGTGCGCCGGGCTGTATACCTCTACGGCGCTCCTGTAGTTAGTTTCTGCCGGGCGTGTGGAGTCGGCATTGTGTAGATTTGTTTTCGTGTGTCTTTGTATGGAAGCGGTGTGAGGTGTTTGGTGTGGTATGTTTGGGGAGTATTTGTGGGATGTTTGCTGCGTGCTTGCGGTGTGTGTCTTGTGTAGTAATTATGTGTATTTCGTGTTTGTACTCTTGTGTTGTCTGGCCAGTAGGGATTTTGTTTTATGCGCATTTATTTATACAAGGCCTTGTTTATTTTGTTTAACTTGTATATATATATATGTTTATATATATATATATATATATATATATATATATATATATATATATATATATTCTTTAGCTTCCTTTAAATTGTCATTTGGAAGAAATTATATTTAATGTTATTCAAGTTCGTTTAACATATTGTTATGTTCATTAAACAGTTTATGGTAGGTTATCACGCTTGTTGATTATAAATTGATTCAATTTTTTTAATTTTCTGCTATTTATGTATTTGATGTCATCCACAGTTCTGTAAAAATACTGTCATTCATTCAGTTTGATCTACCCTGAGATGTTATTTTGGGGCAGCAGCCTATTTGAAGCCTGCGTTTTGTTCCCTTTCTGTTGGGTTTGTTCCGTGTTACAGCCTCGCCAGCTCCTGTTCGTAACCTGTCCAGAAAGCACCTAACCACCGCAGTTTGGCATTGTGTAATGTTAAGCCTGGCTGTTACCATCTATTTGGAGTGTTACTGCAGCAGTAAGGTCCGCAATGGAGATTTCTGGAGGCCAGGGAGGTGACGATGGAATATGAAGGGGCTTGTATGTGGTCCACGTTTGGGGTTTTGGACTTTCTCAACGCCTGATTGCAACGAGAGGGCATCCACAGGCTCAAACCCAGAATTTGTTAATTCTCTGGAACAACGAGGGATCGGTACGCCCAACGAGCTGTGCATCGTCTCTCCCGTCCTGGAAAAACAGAATTGTGCTCTCTGATGTGACAGTGGCCAGTGATTTGTAGTGACAGTGTTTGGTGCCAGTGCTTTCACAGTGACCTGTACAATGACCGGGCGGTGTAAGGTGCGTCCTTCCTAATATGATACTTCTCATACAATATCAGTCTGTTCCTTTCCAGAATGGCGAGTGCGTGTTGTCAGATGGGGGCGGGAGTACTGTGCTGATCGCACTTATTTTGTTTTATGGAGGCACCTCCTTTGTTTCGCAACTCTCGCTTTCCCCGCTGGGTTGCGCTAGTGTCTTCCTATGGGTTGCCTCTCGGTCTGACAGTGAAAGTTCACGGCAGTCGGAGTGCTCCTTTCGCGCCGTGCGGGGTAAGTTGTTTGGCTTTAACTAGGGCTCAGGGTCCACGCGAAACTTTTAGGCTTTCAGATAGGCTGAAGTCTGCCCGACTCCTCGCTTGAGAGGGAATTGACTGGGGGTTATGCAAATTAGTTTGTTTTACCTGTATTTCTGTTGTGTTTCGACTTCCATTTCTGTATAAATTATTGATCCATAAAGGTTGTAGTTCTCGGAATTTTTAGTGCTCTCTTCATTTCAGTTCCTCCCCCCCCCCCTTTCTCACGATTGTACCTAAGCCCCTATGGTACAGTATAGTAAGACTGTCTATTTTTTAGGTTTACCAGTTATGTAAAAGTCACCAAGAGTAAACAGCACCACATGGACTATAGCTAGAAAATTCAAAGTATACATTTCATTTGACATTTTAAACAAATCGTTAGAGCCACTTTCGAGAAAATCAACATTTTCCATCTAAAGGGTAGTTCAAAATGAAGGAATTTTCCTCAAAATCTTTGTGTCGCATCCTTGAAATATATTGAAATTAAATACCAACTTAGGTTTTTAACCGATTTTCGTTTTTACTTTCTCTACTGGTAACTAGGGGAAGTATTGTATTCCACCCAAAAATTCGATGTCGAGATTTCACCGGAAATATATGTTTTGAGACCTCCTGAATCCAAAAAAGCATTTTTAGAAAAAGGTCCGTGTGTGTGTCTGTGTGTCTGTCAGTCTGTCAGTCTGTCAGTCTGTGGACAGCATAGCTCAAAAACGAAAAGTCGGTTAAAAACCAAAGTTGGTATTTAAGTTCAATGTCTTTCAAGGATGTGACACGAAGATTTTGAAGAAAATAGCCCCACCCTAAACCACCCTTTACATGGAAAATTTTTCGAAAATTTTGATTTTCTTGAAAATGGCTCTAACGATTTTGATTAAAATGTCATAGGTTTGAGATAGTTTTATGACAAATGAAATGTATATCTTGAATTTTCTGGTTATAGCCCCTGTAGTCGTATTTAGTCTGGACGACTTTTGCATAACTGGTAAACCGTTAGAGATAGATATTCTACACATAAAATGTAGATCTTGCTAAAATACACAATTTATGTCTCAATAAATTTTCTTGTAGGGTGAACCATTTCGGAGATATTCCTTGTTATGTGTGTGAGTTTCGGTAAACTTAGAACTTTCGTGAAATGGATTATCGTTGTTCATTTTTTTATATGTTAAGTGTGCAAAGACAACAGAATCTCAAAGCTTTAAAACATTTGACCATCGCACAAAGCCTACTGTATTCTAACATTCCCCTTACACCTACAAGGAAATAAGTAGTAAGTTGTACAAAAGTTTATCTCAACTAACACGAAGAAGATATAGGAATAAGAGTTTCTAAGAATGGTTTTTACGAGAGTAGAGAATGTCATGTGAGTGCAACACATCAGATTTTTGAGTTATGCTGTTTCCAACAGACACACACACACACACACACACACACACACACACACACACACACACACACACACACACACACACACACCAGAGGGAGATACACACACACAGAGAGATACAGACACGCACACACACATACATGAACCTTTTTTAAAACTGCTGCTTGGTGATTCAGGGTGACTCAGAACATGTTTCATTTGACATCGAATTTTCACGAAACTAGGGCTCTAGGCTTAAATAATATGTAAAACTACGACCCATGGAGATACAAATATAAGGGTCATCAAGTAGTATATAATAAAAGTAAGTATAACTACACAGCTTTCACAATAAGTTACCAAAGCTCTGATTTAGTTCTGGTACTGGGTTTTCTCCCGGTGGAAGAGCTGGGTCCTAGGCGCATTTAGCCTTTTTAGGTTTCTAGAGGTCCAATTATAGAAATACATCCCGAAAAAGTAGTGCATTCTGGTTGTGAAGACCGCATCTACCGATCGGAAGTGAATAGGATCCTACCAATGTCCCACCTTCAAGAACTGCATTCCACCCATGACACCCGATGTGGATACATGTCCCCCTGGCTGCACTAAGATTTGATGTCCCAGGTTGCAGCCATGATCATCTTTGGACCAGCTCGCATGCATCGCATCAGAGCACATATTACGGGACTAACCGAGGTGCTTATGCGGAACAGATTAACCTTCTCACTAACACATAACACTCCCTAGATGCTGGATCAATAACTGTACGAGGGAGGTGATTGACGGACGATCGCCACAATGGACAGGTGTGGGGCTCATTTTTGCCCCCTTAGGGAGACATAAAATGGCAGAGATGGGGGCGCACAGGTCGTTGTAGTACCACAAAGTTTAGTTAAAGTCCCAAAAATAGATGTATCTTAAGTTACCGCACTGTTTTGCTAATCTTCTTTCTTGTTTGGGTATCTACTGAGATTAAGTTAACTTCGCAATTTATATGCTCCCATGAATATTATCGTTTTCCTGAATCTACAAACCCGGCTTCCTCTCCTTGTTCTCCTACATTGTTCTCAACACTATGTATGTCGCAAGTATATAATTAGGCAAGTAAAGAAATGATATTTGAGAAAAAATCGTCAACCGACTAAAATATTTGTTTTAAATTGTAATTTGGGATGGAGTATTTGTGCGTGTTCAGATATTTTTCTAAGAATACATTTATCCAGTCTCTCTAAGCAAATATTTCTCTGCAATATAGAAGTTTAAGTGGAGTGTACTATTTCGCATGCCAAGTAGTTATTTACGTGGGAGAACATAAAATAAGATAAGCAGAACTGCTACGTATATGGCATAGTAAGAAAGCAATTAGACAAGCAAGTTAGTTTTCTCACAGCCTGCTCAACTTGGGAGGGCATTTAAACAACCTAACTGCCTGGGCTTGACGAAGTAGGCAAGCTGAGCAAATTATAAACCGGAATTTGCACACTTCTAATTAGAGATACATGTCGACAAGTTCTAACACCTGTGATTACATTATTTGTCTTATTAATTACAATCAGTTATCATGGCAATTAAAAGCCAAAAATACTGCATAGAATAAACAGCTCCCAATTAAATGATACAGGATAATTGATAAAATTGAAAAAGGAGGTTATAAGAAGGTGACTAAATATATTTTCTCTACTGAGGAAACGAACTAACGTGATACGTTCATATGGCTTTTTCTACCACAGTCGTTTATTTTTATACCTCTTCTGAAAACTATTCTTACAAAGGCTTTTTGGTTATCCAGATAAACGTTCGGAAAATTGTTTCATTGCACATTTTGTCTTAGGTGCATAGAAAAGGGATACATACGTTTGGAAAATAAAATCTGGGTAACTATAGTTATGTGAAAAGAAAAACAAGTGGAACAAAATATGCTTATGAAAAACGTATAGAAAAGTGTTATAATTTGTGTAAGTAGAATATAGTCAATTACGAGAATTAGATGCCAAAATATGACATTCATCCAGGCTTTTAATTTTTACGCTGCCCCCCGTCAGTTTATTTGCTTTGTACTAATATAAATAGTATTTTATTTCAAGCGAATCCTGCATCTTTGTGTTCCTTTACTTGCATCAGCGTGAAACTACCAATTTGACAAAGCCAGTAAGATTCATTTCCTCATACTGAAAGCATAAATCAGCTCCTATCTTTAACCCCGCCAAAGAGCGGCCAAACATCAGGACAGCCCTGCACAACAGAAATAAACAGACGCCTGTCGTGCTCGCTGTTAGCGGCCTGACTCACTGCTGTTATCAACAGAGAGGTGTGATACCACTTTAATTCTAGGATAGACTGTATATGTTTATTAGATAATCAGACCGTAATGCATTTCTTACCCGAATGTTCAAAGTTGACCAGCAAATTTTTGCATGGTCGAAACCACACCGCAAAATGAACAACTCCTGTGAAGTAGACCATCCGTTTGCCTTCACATCTGAATGCCTGAGTAACGTGAGGTCATTGGCCTTGCAGGAAACATTCGAACTCATTTGCGACATGCATTCGTTCCACGCACTTTGCATCACATTTTCTGTGGCGTGCCTACTTAAGGGTACTCAACAAACTGAAAGCATACTTCTCTTAATAAGGAAAACTATAAGTTAATAAATGAAGCAAATATTGATGCAATATTGTTCATTAACCTGTCCTCAATTATCAGCCCAAATATTCGCACTTACATGTATCCCTAACAACCTGTATAGCAGTGTTGTTGTTCTTGTTGTTATTATTATTGTTGTTATTGTTGTTATTATTATTGTTGTTATTGTTGTTATTATTATTGTTATTATTGTTGTTATTATTATCATCACCATCACCATCATCATTATCATCATCATCATCATCATCATCATTATTATTATTATTATTATTATTATTATTATTATTATTATTATTATTATTATTATTATTATTATTATTATTATTATTATTATTATTATTATTATTATTATTATTAATATTATTATTATTATTATTATTATTATTATTATTATTATTATTATTAATATTATTAATATTAATATTAATTAAGGCTTCACGGGTGATCAGTCATGTGAGATTTAAAAACATTGAGATTTCGGTCATTGTAGACTCTATGGCCTTCATCAGAATGAAAAATGTGAGGTTTAAAAACATTGAGCTTTCGGCCATAGAGTCTACAATGACCGAAATCTCAATGTTTTTAAATCTCACATGGCTGATCACCCGTGAAGCCTTAATTGATAACGCGCGCCGTGAAAGCTTTATATCTTAAATTATTATTATTATTATTATTATTATTATTATTATTATTATTATTATTATTATTATTATTATTATTATTATTATTATTATTATTATTATTATTATTATTATTATTATTATTATTATTATTATTATTATTATTATTATTATTATTATTATTATTATTATTATTATTATTATTATTATTATTATTATTATTATTATTATTATTATTATTATTATTATTATTATTATTATTATTATTATTATTATTATTATTATTATTATTATTATTACTATTACTATTACTATTACTATTACTATTACTATTACTATTACTATTACTATTACTATTACTATTACTATTACTATTACTATTACTATTATTATTATTATTACTATTACTATTACTATTACTATTACTATTACTATTACTATTACTATTACTATTACTATTACTATTACTATTACTATTATTATTATTATTATTATTATTATTATTATTATTATTATTATTATTATTATTATTATTATTATTATTATTATTATTATTATTATTATTATTATTATTATTATTATTATTATTATTATTATTATTATTATTGTCGTCGTCACCATCATCATCATCACTACCACCACTTTCATAGTTGAATGAGAGATAAATGCCACAATAGAGAAGAGGGATTGAGAAGTTTATTTCCTGGTATTGGCAGTTCCTTTAGTACTGTTAATCGAAGTCCCTTAGCGGAGCTTTGACTTGTTTGGTTGACAACAGTGTGTTGTGTGCTTGGAAAATGCGTTCTTGTTATGTAAAGACTAAAGCACGCCACTGACAACTCGTAGATAAAGCGCTAAATGGGAATTGCAAGAGAATGTGGTTACGAAAGGCATCTATTTTATATAATCAAGTATAATAAATTATTATTGATTTCTTATGTATAAGGTTGCAACACATAAAACACATAATTTAAAATGCTAAACTCATATAATATGTAATGCTGTGAGCAAGCGGAAAATAAATAATAGGAAATCACACTTCGTGATATTTCCAATCACTTGCTCTCAAAAGCCAGAGGTTCCACGATCCCAAAAGTCTATATTCGTACAAAAATTAGTAGCAGCTAGTGGTGTTTGCTGGGGTTGTGACTTGAGCTAACACTAGGCCTATCAGATCCGGACACTAAGGGGTTGCTGACTAACCCTTCGTTAGGCGCGTGCCCTGATAGAACACCGTTGGTTGCTCGGGATCTAGGAGGACCACGCTATAATTTTGTTCTTAGATATATATTTATATTTATTTTTTAACTTATATTTTTCCTTCTTTCCCGAGTTTTACTTAATGTACCTTAAATATGCACGATTTTTATTAGCATTATATTACTAAATAGATCAAAGGTAAATAAAATGTGCTACACTACATGGAATAAATTGTCATGTTCCGGTATACGATTTTCAACTTGAAATCTAGTGCCATTCAAAACAACAACAACAACAATAATAATAACAGTAACAATAACAATACCAATCAATACCAATACCAATAATAATAAAACTATAAAGGAAAAATAACAATTCATATATATGAATTCCAGCCGTCCTTCTTTACAGGAAAAACTGCGTTGTCACGCTATCGGAAACCAATTCCTCGTGGTGTCTTTTCAATGAAACAAGTATGTGCCCCCCCGATAGAAGAGCCAGGTTGCTCAAACGAATGTATCCTTGTGTTGCCGGTGAATAGGATTGTATTCGTTTCAAGGCTGAAAAACGCCTTTCTGAACTTGCAGTAATGGAAGGAAATATTTAGATGAGTTGATAGTTGTTAAACTTCACTGTACACAGCCTCAAACCCATTTCATTTCATATAATTTGCATGGTTTGAAGGACCTGTTAGAAAATTCTTGAAGTGAATGTAACACTTTCAGTTCAATTTTCAAAGATAGTATATCGAAGTAGTAAAATAGTTCTCTCAGTTCACAAAATATATTTATTGGAAAAATTGTAATGTTTAGAACCCAGTAATGCTAAAAATGTCAACCGTTTCTGTGATTCTAATCCTAATTTATTTCCAGCACTTTATAGAAAACGAAGTACGAAGAATGGGTTTCATCTTCACGACAATTTCTCTCTCTAGGCCTTCCTTCATCCTTTTCATTAGCAACGCTCATAGTTGGATATATTTCCTCAGATTCTGGGTTTCTAATATTTTGCAATCTGGTAACAAGTTCGTTTACTTTTCAGTACATTCTTGATTTCTTATATTTATTCGTAGCTGTGATTAAATACGCTAAATTTGTAAAATCCGTCGTGTTCCAGGGCGTTTTCTGAGTTGTAAATAAGCATGGCCAGCAATTAAGTTTACTTAATTCGTATGAAGCAGTCAGCCACGCATACTTATCACCAGGGAGCGGGGTTTTAGTAAGTAAACATAGGAATGAGATTAGCAGCATGGAGTATAGAGCCGGCAGGTAGCATGAGGACTGTACTGCCTTCCACTCTATTTGTTTACAAGAGCACAGCAAGGTCACAGACGCTTCCACTTCCCGTTGTAGATGCACGATTAACTGATGGATTTCGTACTGTGCAGCCAGTCATGTTCACGTGGCTCATCTCGGGGACGCTCGTGTGAGTATAGCGACACGGAATTCCGAAGCCTTGGCGTGCTTATTCCTTCATTCCCCCACCTCACTCCTCCTTGCCTGTATTACAGTGAAGGCTGCGGCAGCAAGCTTCGGAAGCCCTATTCTCCCCTCTGCGCTCTTTACGAGGAAACTGGCTAGTATTGCAATTATTATTAATATTACTTATTAAAGTTCACTTTAGATATGGACTTCGGTGTAGCTTTAATAGCCACAATATACGCCATTGGTAGCAGCAGAATAGATAATAGGAACGCGAACATACAACTTAGGTCATCTGTCTCGCATACATTGAACGAACTTAGGCTAACCATTGCGATATGACATTCTGTATTACTTAAGCAATTATTTTGACCTTTTACCAGGTATTCAGATCAATTCCCTGAATACTTGCAGAAGGAAAAATGTGTTCTGCTTATTTTTTAGTCATATATAAGAAAGCTTCCTTGTGGTGTAGTTTTCAAAATGAAACCTAGTTTAAATGTTGAATTCCAAATATATCTGCCTTAAAAGTTATTACATGACATGCAAATAAAACATAAATTACTTTAGAACACAACCTCTGGACTTTTAATAAGCAGTAACTAGTTCTAAACGAATATATTTGTCACTTTCGCTCTTCTAAAAATGTCCAAAAGACTCCTTTTTCACAGTAATAGGTTTGCGCCATATGTACCTATAGAGTAAACAGTTTATCGGAATACCCCCAAAACCAACTGTGACAGGTTTCCCCATTATGGAGCAGTCTGGTTATATTTGGTGATATTCCATCTGTTAGGTTGCATATTAACGCCAACTATTCGTAAAATATAACCATGGTAAAGCAATGACCATAATTGGTGTTATTGCATCCTTTATGTTACCACAGAAGCCCTTGTATTTGAACCCGTTGACGAGAAGCCAATTGATAGATTTTAAAACAAGGTTCTGTTTAAATACCGTATTAATAAATTAATTAATATGTGGACGTCATTGTATTGCTGATGTGTGCGTGGTTCTGTCTTAAATTGTTTTAGAGCAGCATATGCAGTTATAGTTACCGTTGTTATTTTTGTGTGCACTGTAAATATTACGATATTTACCGTTCGGAAGTTATTGTATCCAAAAGAGTTACTCCACAACAATATTTGCCGAAGGTGTGTTATGTGTTTCCCATGTTGAAACATTATTATTATCATCATTTGAAAACATGTTACTTTAACCATGTGGTATTTCAGGTTGGAAATGCCGCTTTTATTGTGTGGATTGTCAATAATGCTTTTTGCTGAAATGTCGATTCCTGTGCTGTTTAGTGTAATGTCGGCCATGTTGAATTCTTGGGAGCTACTAATAAGTTGTTTCCTCTATAGCAATCTGACTGATAAATAGCACTGAAACGAATGAGCATCGTAACTATGATCATGATGATAATGGTAATAATAATCATGATGGTAATACACTTATAAACTAGCACGTGATATAGCTCTAGCAAAATACGCTTGACAGTATTTGAAGTCTGGTGCATTATAATAACGCAGAATAACGACTGTGAAACCTGTATTTTTGGGTTTATTCACTTCCGCAGTTGGCAGACGTGCTTGTAGAACATTCACCTCCTAAAGGTTACGCCAGGCCGCGGCACAGGTCGGAGGCGGGAAGAAGTAGTTCAGAGATTGCGTACCAGATGGCAGGAGAGGGTAAAGGGAAGCAATCTTCTGATTTCTTTCTGCCTATCATAGTTATTTAGTCATTATTTCAGTCCAAGAAACCAGCTGCATAACCTAAAGAGGGAAAGCTGCAGTCAGATTGTTTCAGTCTGTGACTGCATAATCAATTCCAGCAGCTTTTGGATTGGGGTCAACGAAGTGCATTGGTTTACTGCGCAATACTTGCTTATTTTTCGAGGGTATGAATTATCCTATGTCGGTAGTTAATATATGCCACACTCTTAAGAAATGTCATTGTAACAGATGCAAGTTATCTGTAACAGGGGCAACTCGAAGCTCTGAAATTCAATAAAACCTCTTGCATCAGAAAGAAGTTAATATTACGGACCACAAAGAACAGTGTAATAACTACACGGTATCTTACTTGATTCCCTGACGTCTTCCCTGACGTCTTAAAAAATCAAAATGCTTCCACATCCTGCATTTTTGTATAAATTCATATAACTTTTGCGTACAGATCTGGTATCACATGGACAAAAACAGCCAATTATTATTACAGGAATTATATAGGTATTAGGTATTTATAATCATTTAAATTAAGTAATTTTTTCCCTGGTTGATATATAAGTGATTTTATAAATGTTCATTTACATATTTATTGCTTTAATTTCTTTGAAGTGATAAGAAAAAATGGTTCATAGTTGTGTTGGAGTAAAAACAAGGGAAAAATAAATGAAGGTCGATAATTCTAAGCCAAAATGAAGGAGAAATAAGTATAGCTCAAGCATAAATGTTATGACTTTTAAAAAAAAGATTCAGTATTATTAAAATACTGAATAATGTTATTCTGAATAAACATGAGAGCTAGTAATTACTATCTAAACTATATACAGGTCTATTAGACGTATTTCCGAGTAATCTACTAAGAACTTTACTATTCATAAAGTAATGCACCGAAAATAAATTTTGATTTCGAAATTTCGTTCCAAGCACGTGTTCGCAGAAACCAGAACGTTAAACAGCGTTTGAAAATATGAACCTAAGTCTGCCTCTCTCACTCTCTCCTTCACTCCCTCCTCTGTCTCTCTCTGTCTGTCTCTCTCTCTCTCTGGCACATATAAGTAAAAAACAATATAAAATTAGTTTGCATGTCCATACTCTGAAAAGAAAAATTTGTTCTTATTATTTTACAAAGTCATTGTAAATTTACTTAGATTATTATAGTTTAAATATTGAGAAGGCAAATATAATTTGTATCTTGTGTTTTCTATAGGAAGATAGTGAAGTCATCTTTATTCCCAAATAATTCAATACAACTCGCAAACAACAGGAAAAATATTGAGCTTACTAAAAAGTATAGCTTGTATTAATTCTTTTTTCGGCAACAGCCATTAAGGAAATGTTCTTAACTGTTTTATTTGCATAATCCTTTTAAATTCTATGATCATATCGGTGGCTATGACTTTAGGTGAGATCAACGGGTGTTTTTTTGTTCACTATTTTGCATTTTTTGTTTTTACTATCATTAATATTTTAACTTTTCTGGGAATTTTGATGTATACTTTATTGTTATATCTTTATTCTAAATGTTTTAGAAATAATTTTTAAATATTCATGAATTTGGCATTTAAACATTGGCTTGGTGCTTGAATTTACAAATAACTCTAGATCCAACAATACGAGAAAACTGATAGCTTATTGTTTTGAGGAACTTATGATCTTGCTAAGGCTTTCAATATAGATGCCATGTATACAATTGTTGGTTTTAGCTTCCTGAGTGGTTTTTGTCAATTTATTGCGTACATATAGTATACTACTAATAGTAATAGTACATATTTATTTTTACTTTGTCTACTGGTAAGTAGGGGAAGTATTGTATTCCACCCAAAAATTCGTGTCGAGATCTCACCTGAAATATATGTTTTGAGACCCCCCAAAATAAAAAAAGCATTTTTAGCAAAAGGTCCGTGTATGTGTGTGTGTGTGTGTGTGTGTGTGTGTGTGTGTGTGTGTGTGTGTGTGTGTGTGTGTGTGTGTGTGTGTGTGTGTGTGTGCACGCGCGCGCGTGTGTCAGTCTGTGGACAGCATAACTAAAACCGAAAAGTCGGTTAAAAACCAAAGTTGGTATTTAAGTTTAATGTCTTTCAAGGATGCGACACGAAGATTTTAAAGAAAATAGCCCCACCCAAAACTACCCTTTACATGGAAAATCTTGATTTTCTTGAAAATGGCTCTAACGATTTTCATTAAAATGTCATGTTTGAGATATTTTTATGCCAAATGAAATGTATATCTTGAATTTTCTGGCTATAGCCCCTGTAGTCGTATTTACTCTGGTCGACTCGTGCCATTAGAGATGGAGCAAATCATACTATACAAAAAATATAGATCTTGCTAAAATACACAATTTATGTCTAAATAAATTTTCTTGTTGGATGAAGATTGTGAAATGGATCATCGTTGATTTATTTACTTGTTAAGTGTGCAAAGAGAACAGAATCTGAAAGCTTTAAAAGATTTGACTATCGCAGAAAGTCTACTGTATTCTAACATTCCCCTTGCACCTACAGGGAAATAAGCAAAAAGATAATTGTACAAATATTTATCTTAACTAACACGAAGAAGATGTAGGACTAAGAGTTTGTAAGAATGGTTAGTACAAGAATAGAGAAAGTCATGTGAGTGCAACACATCAGATTTTTTATTAGCTTTTTCTCGGAAACAATTTTTTTTTCAAATAAATGGCAATATTTCTCTGCAACTATTAAGGTTAGAGATTTTAAATGTTGTACACTTCTTGGATATAGACTTATTTATGGACCTGTGGTTATGATGATAAACCTAAACATTTGAATACAGTACCTATATTTTGTTGAAAAAATTCTGTCAATTTTATATTTTCTTTTTTCTTCATATTGAAATATTTATTCTAGCAAAATAAATATAATTCTAGGTTAATATCATAAGACATATGAGACCCAAATATAAAAAATATCAGTGCTGTGTTGTTTATTGGTATTCTAATTTTGTGGTAGTAATATACCCTTTTACAAAATATTTTCTTCTGTGTACTTGTTAAACCAATTTTTAAGGGAAAAGTATATCAGCTAGGATAATGAAATTTGCCATATTTCGTATAGTCTGTTATATATTCCTGATTTTTTCAAAGGAATTCACTTGGTAACAGTTTAAAAACAGAGGATTACTTTTTCCAGGGTGTACTGAGTAAACTCCACACTTCCCACTTCTAAGGGCACTATTATCCACTGGATGTCATCTAGTTTCAAAACATGCTTCAGTCGAAAACATATCGAGTTGAAAGGGGCTAACAGTGTGTCTGTGTGTGTGTGTGTGTGTGGGGGGGGGGGGGGGATACTGGGAGATGGGAACTCAAAGAGAAAGTTTTCTGTTGCGATATACACCAACAGCTCTTTTTTTTTCCCTTTCCCATTCTTTCAAGACGCATAACAGTGAAAGAACCTCAAGTTTGTGGTGTTAATAATTCTTTTATAAACACGTAAGCCACTCTAAAATCCAAGTATGGCATAATGATAACTTTGCACGGCACTTTCACATTAATTCCCTATAATTTCGGTTTTAAACCGTGCAGTAATCATGTATAATTTATTGCCGGCTAACAGTTCAAGAAATATGAAGGAAACAAATACCTAGCTGGTTTTGCAAACGAAGATGTCTCACTTAATCTATGACAGTATTTATGACATGAAAATCAAACACAGGTTTCAAAATTTAACTGATTTGATTGTTTTTCAAAACTTTCTCCTGTAATATCAATACTTTTTAATATCAATATGGTGCCGCTCTTCTAGGCTTTTATAATGACGAAATAATAATTTCATGCGTTTTACCTATAAGTTTTGGAAACAAAAATTGAAAAAAAAAAAAAATTACTAGATCCGGGCTCTATGGTGAAAAGTTCATGACGTTTAGGACATCCAGGTACTCTGATAATTAGTTTAGCCGTCTTGATGTGAAATTACTTTTCTTTTAGGGAGATTTTTATTAACTTTTTCAAAAATTTGTGGTAAACAAACATTAGTGTACCAGTATACTGTAACGGTTCATTTAACTTCTAATGCTATATTTTCAATACGGCCCGTTTTAGAAAAAGAAATTAGCAACCATCTTCTTGCCAGCAGAAAAAATTTGTTACATTTTTGTAAGACTTGCGTTCTGTTCGAAAGATCCATTGAGCAAACTTATTTTCTTTTCAGGAATCTTAACAAAGATTTACCACTGGTAAAGATATTCCATACCAAATTTGAAGTTACGTCTTTGAGATTTTCCAGAGTTTTTCTGCATCAATCGATACGTTGATGTTTTTTCAGTCAGTTTATGTGGAATTCTTCAACAACAAAGTTTCTCACATATTATTGTTGATGCAAATGTCAGCGTCCAATGTCACCTCATCTGCTTCAAGCATTGCTCGAACCACAGCAATAATTCACCAGGAACAGATGTTCTTGAACGTCCTTCACGAAATTCACCATGTAGGGAAAAAATCTTTTTGAATTCAGTGTAACAGTTGTAAATTGTTGCCTAAGATAGGGTTCTGCACTATATGCATTTCTTTGCACGTTATTTAAAGGTTAATGATGCTTTAAAACCATAACAAATCATGGCTCCAGAATGTTCTCTAATCATGTTTATTTTGTGATGAACAGAAAAACCAATAAACTTCATGCAATCAATTGACAACATATTAGAAAGCAGCTGTGAAATGGAAGTAAATTTAATTTATTTTCAGCAACATGTCATTCTAAATATGTTCTGTGTCACCTTCTACGAGTATGTTGATGAGGTGTAGTATCCCGAATAAATATTGTTATCGAAGTTTCACTTCAGCTTACGGCTTCAAATAAGCTGTAAACTCCCCCAAGGCACACACACAAAAAGATAAGTGTTTTATAAAAAGATCCTCGAGTTTGCGTCTGTTCAGAAAAAAAATTGGGTAAATTCCAAATGGTGCATTTAACCTCAGCATCTTCCAAAGATAGAAACGCAGATTTTAAAGCAAATCGTTGTCTACCAAAATTGCTGCCAAAAGCAGCTGTTTAGCACTTTAGAAAACACGTGATTCTTGTTTCTCTCGTGTGGGTTCATTAACCTGACTTAATGTATGGGAACGGCAGCCGCGTTATGTTTTCCGTATTGTACAATCAACCAGTATTGCTTAATTTAGGTTACTTCTAGCCAAAAGTTAATGGCCGAGTGATATAACGTAGTGAAAAAATCACTTCTTGAATGCAAGGGATTAAGTGAAGGGCAGAGAAAGTCGTGTTGTTCCTACATTTTGCCACTTGGTGAACTGGTTCTAAATATAAAGTATCCTAAATCTTAAAACGATTTCAACAAAAGTGAACATTTACTGAGAAACTTGTTCCACGCTATACCAGGTGGCACACTTCATCCGGCATCGGCGTAAGTGCGTTAAAACAGTTGCAGAATTCCACTCGCAATTTTAGTCATAGAGAAGGCAGTTGAATTAGCGTGCGTAGTCCCTGATAATAGACAATAACAGCATAAAATACCAAACAGCTTCCACTTTATCTAAAGGATCTTTAATTTCCAGGAAATAAACTCACTTCTGTATATGCTGCTATTTTCTAACATTTGAATTGCAGCTTGTAAAGGCAACAATGAGAGCGCTTCATTGGCATTTGTTCGTTTCTTATTAATGTGATTGTTGTGTTTTGGTATTATTATTTATTGTTTTTATTTCTGTTTGTAGCTATTATTATTGCAGTTATTATATTGTAACTTATACCTTCAAATAAAATCACAATCTTTACTTTCTCTACTGGTAAGTAGGGAACTCCCTGAATCCAAAAAAAAAAAAAGTATTTTTAGAAAAAGGTGCATGCGTGCGTGTTGTGTGTGTGCGTGTGTGTGTGTGTGTGTGTGTGTGTTTGTGTGTTTGAGTGTGTCTGTGGACAACATAACTCAAAAATGAAAAGTCGGTTAAAAATCAAATTTGGTATTTAAGTTTAATGTCTTTCAAAGATGCGACACGAAGATTTTGAAGAAAATAGTCTCACCCTAAACTACACTTTACATGGAAAATTTTTCGAAAATTTTGATTTTCTTGAAAATGGCTCTAACGATTTTGATTAAAATGTCATATATTTAAGATATTTTTATGACAATGAAATTTATATTTTGAATTTTCCGGCTATAGCCCATGTATTCCTGTTTACTCTGGATGACTCGTAAACCGTAACTCGTAAACCGTAAGAGATAGACAAAATCTTACTCTACAAAAAATTTAGATCTCGCTAAAGCACACAATTTATATTCAAATAAATTTTTTGTAGAGTGAACCATTTCGGAGATATTCCTTGTTATTTGTGTCAGTTGCGGAAAACTTAAAACTTTCACGAAATGGAACATCCTTGTTCATTTTTTATATGTTAAGCGTGCAAAGAGAATGGGATCTCAAAGCTTTAAAGTATTTGACTATGATCAAAGCCTAGTGTATATTAATATTCTCCTTACACCTACAAGGAAATAAACAAGAAGATAATTTGTACAAATGTTTATCTCAGCTAACACAAAGAGGATATAGGAATAAGAGTTTTTAAGAATGGTTAGTACAAGAGTAGAGAAAGTCATGTGAGCGCAGCACATAAGATTTTTCTATATTTCATATTCGAGTATATTCTGGTACCACGTTATGAAGTTAGAAAAAATTGTGATTTTACTTTTAACTGTCCCTGATGTGAGACTGTCTTTGTAGTTTACCGGGAGAAATACGAATCGGTTGGAGAATTCAGTGTCATTCTGGCAGGCTGTCACAGTAGCTTAATGATTAGAGCAGCCGCCTGGTAAGCGGAGGGCTTGTGGTTCATATCCCAACTGTGGCATTGAACTCGTGAGTCCTGATTCTACCTCTCAAGTATCATAATTTTATAGCTAAACCATATGAGAGAACATTTGTTATATTAAAAGGAATCTAGTATATCTAGCATATAGTATAGTGCTCTACCGTTTTTTGATCATGTAAATTATGGTTGGAACTGCGTTTCGCTCACTCCTGTCCCTTACGATCTGAAGTATATTGGTAATTTTAGAATAATAGTTTCCTAATATATACGGAAGCGAAGAATTTTGAACACCTATTCTATGAATGAAGTCAGCATATTATTAGTGTTTGATATGATGATAACGATGAAAATAATATCATAATAACAGACAAAAAAAATATTAATATTGATATAATAATAAAACTAAATACAATAAAATTAATAATTATGATACTCATGTGAATGGTAATATTAACAATAAAAATGATATAACAATATGACGCAACAATCATAACTACAAAGAAAAATAGACACAATAAACAACAATAATGAGAAGAAGGAGCAGGAGGAGAACGAGAAGGAGGAGAAGAGGGAGGAGGAGGAGAAGGAGAAAAAGGAGAAGGAGGAGGAGAAGAAGAACAACAAGAAAAAGGAGGAGGAGAAGAAGGAGAAGAAGAAGAAGAAGAAGAAGAAGAAGAAGAAGAAGAGTAGGAAGAGGAAGAGGAAGAGGAAGAAGAAGAAGAGGAAGAGGAGGAGGAAGAGGAAGAAAACACAACAATAACATTAATGAGAAACGAATAAATGCCAATGAAACAATACGGACCCACATGATTGCACTTTGCAATCTGTAATGTTAGACAACAGCACCATATACAGGAGTAAGTCCTATAAGAAAATTGAGATCTTTTCAGTTGTTTATAATGTTTTCGTCTATTATCATGAACTACACACGATAGTTCAACTGCCTCTCACCTCACGTCTCGCTGAGAGTCACAACATGCCACTTACGTCTCTTGCGCCTTGGACTTCAACTGTTTTAACACACGGAGGGTTATCTACTTACGCCGATGCCGGATGAAGAGGGCCACGTGGTATATACAATACATTTAAACCCTGAATATACAGCTATTCATGAGCGATTTCATGCATGGAACACTTCATGTAGATCGACTATACCCCTTATTGTTATGGCAATGCACTCGTGAAAAATATCAAAATCAACGGTTCTTTTCTGATTGCTTTGAGATTCTTATTATATCCTCAGAACATAAAATATATATGGCAAACAACGCTATAGTTAGCTACCCATTTCAAACCATTTTTAAATTGTCGCATTGGCATAGAACACCTGTACAACGCTAAGCGCCGTGCGATGGAATTGACCGGCAGCAGAAGCATAGAGAATTCGTTAGGTTATTATTCGATGGCCGTTCACAAATTATTAGGGACCTTGTTAGCTTTGTGAACACAGAGCTAAACGAATTCTGTTAGTTATGTTGAGCCAGTTTGGTGTAAGAAAAGGAAAGGAAAAAAGTAATTAATAAAAGGAAAGGTAACACTAAAGTAATTTCCATATGTTAACATGAAATGATCATTGGACTCCAAGGTTTATAGTAATACCACACAATTTTTAACTCGAGCTTAGAACACAATTACAGAAACCGCTGAACAGCCATTTTTAATTCTTATTACGGAGAAAATGATTTTTGGGTATATACTAGTGAATTGTTCAACTATTTCAATGTGGGCCACGGAAAACAATTTTAACTCAACTTTTAACTGAATATCTTTTAATTAGTGCACAACAATTATTAAATCTGTCGTTCCTGAATTTCTCCTGAAACTTTCAATTTCATAAATTATAAGCTGTGGTCCAAGGAGCATCCTGAATAGTGAACACTTGCAGAAATTATCTTACTGCTTATTTCCTTGTAAGTGCAAGGGGAATATGGGAACACAGTAGGCTTTGAGCGATAGTAAAATCTTTTGAAGCTTTAAGATTTCGTTCTACTTGCACGGCTAAGATATAAAAAAGGAATAACGATCTTCTATTTAACGAAAGTTTTCCAAAACACACAAAAATTACAAGAAATATAGCCAGAATGGTTCAGTACAAAAAAAATTATTTGGACATAAATTGTGTATTTTAACAAGATCTACATTTTTGTATGGTAAAATTTGGTCTACCTCTTACGGTTTACCAGTTATACAAAAGTCATCAAGAGTAAACACGACTACATAGGCTCTTCCCAGAAAATTTAAATTATATATTTCATTTGCCATAAAACATCTCAGACATATAGCGTTTTTATCAAAATCGTTAGAGACTTTTTGAAAAACATCAAAATTGTCGAAAAATTTTCCTTATAAAGGTGGCGGAATGGTGGCGGAATTTTCCTCAAAATCTTTGTGTTGCATTCTTGAAGCATGTTAAACTGAAACACCAACTTTGGTGTTTAACCCACTTTTCATTTTTGCGTTATGCTGTTCACAGGCACAGACACACACGCACACGCACACATGCCCACACATGCCATTATTTTTCTAAAAATGCCTTTTTAGATATAGGGGCCTCAAAACATATATTTCTAGTGAAATCTCGACATTGAATTTTTAGGTGGAATACAACACTTCCTCTATTTACTATACGTAGTAGAGAAAGTAATAAAAATGCAAGCAACAAAAAATAAAAACTAAATTTCTAATTTTCACTTTCTTCACTAGGTACGCAGTACCCGTTAAAACACCCAAGTTAAGTCTAAATACAGTTTTTGTAGAGTGAACCATTTCGGAGATATTCCTTGTTATTTGTGTGAGTTTTGCAAAACATATTTTCCACAAATTGAAGTTCCTTATTCATTTTTTATGTTAACCGTGCAAAGACAACGGAGTTTCAAATCCTTAAAATATTTGACTATCATTCAAAGTCTCATATTTCCCTTGTACCTATAAGAAAATCAGCAATAAGATCATTACTGCAAATGTTTATCTCAACTAACATGAAGAAGAGAAAGGAATGTGATAAGAGGTAAGAAAAGGTAGCACAAGAGTAGAGAAAGTCATGTAAATGCAGCACATTAGATTTTTTATCAATTTAACAAATGCATTTTCTTAACCCTAATACACATGATCTTATAATACGCTTCAATTAGAGGTAGACGAAAGTGATAAACAAAGATTTCTACAATGTGTAGTTAGCGTTTTTAAGGGGACCGATTGGGAATTATTCAAAAACATAAACTTTGGTACATATATGTCCATTCTGGATTATACATTTTAAAACAAAATCTAAGTTATGTTACAAAAATGCAATTATAGTGCAATTTTCATAATTTTAAAGCTAAGGTTGAGATTTATATTCTTTATTGTGTGTCTGTGTGTGTGTGTGTGTGTGAGTGTGAGAGAGAGAGAGTGTGAGTGTGAGTGTGAGTGTGAGTGTGAGTGTGAGTGTGAGTGTGAGTGTGAGTGTGAGTGTGAGTGTGTGTGTGTGAGTGTGAGTGTGAGTGTGTGTGTGTGTGTGTGTGAGTGTGAGTGTGTGTGTGTGTGTGTGTGTGTGGTTGTGTGTGTGTGTGTGTGGTTGTCTGTGTGTGTGTGGTTGTCTCTCTGTGTGTGTGTGTGTCTCACACTTGAATAAGGTTGATGGCCTAACATATTTGTGTTACCAGTTTTAGTTAGATCTATTGAGGAAACTGTTTCCGAAGTTTCACTCTAATCAGTTAAAATTTGTAGTATGATAAAAAGGTTCCAAATGCTGAAAACGATTAAAATAATACAATAAGAAAAGCGCACTGCAAAATTTACTCATATAAACTAGCCTCAGATTTTTCACGTGCATTTTGTTAAAGCGCACTTTATTATATAACTTAAAAATTTGGGATAAAAATGTGAAAGATATCTCGAGTGGGTCTCCACACCCTCCACTTAGGCTTGATTAAATAGTTATGCAACTATTTTCATCCAATATAGCAACAACAACAACAACACGCAAACATTCTTAGAGGGCTGAGGTAATAAGCTAAGAAGCATACATTTTAATCTCATAAATATATTTTCTGACCAGTTTTCACGTTCGGTCCACATAAAGGAGTAGTTTTACCTGAGTTATGACTTTTGTATCAGTGTTTTACTGGCCCAGTCATTACGTGAGAACCGGTTCGCAAAACTGGAAAAAGCCCAAAATGAGTCCAGTGTTTCAGGAAGCTATGGACCTATGTATAAACATATCGACATCTCCGCGTATACAAAGAAGCCCAGTATTTCAACCTGAGGCAGTAACAAGATCTCTAAATTCCCCGTTGGTGTAAACGAGCCAGACTCCTGCTAAACCAGTTTCCATTATCCACATTACAAAGGGAGCGTTATAAATCAGATAGCTCCGTGTAATAAAAATACGACTGTCGCTCTCAGCCCGTTACGTCATCCAGATAATGACATTGTTAATGAGAATGGACTGCAGTTCGAACCTCATTGATCACAATGTAATAATGTTACCCTCAGCATCGATGGCGACTCCGGTCTATGCTCAGAAATACAACAGTCTAAAGGATTAAACGTGTTGGAACAAAATGTCAAAATCAATCTGGTTACTCTTCTATTACTTTATTGTCTTTTAAAATTGCATCACAAACACAGTTTTCTTCTCGGGGTAACAGTCAACAACCTTTAGTGCTATTACAACTCACAACTGTGACTTCCGTAACCTTGGTCAGTCCTTTCAGTGTCTTACTTCACCTTTCTGTCTCTCATATACGCACTATACCATCCAGTCACTCTACATCCGTTAGAATCTTCTTTACGACGACCAACGTATCTCGCGACGACAGACACACACAGCTGTCTCTCACTCACTGAAACACTGTCCGACTCATAACTCTAACACAACTCACTGCTGTTTCCTAATCTCCTTGTATGTCACACGGACCTTTCTCGAGCTCTACACACACGCCGGCGACCACGTGGCTGGATCTTCCTCGAAGGCTTCAGAAAAAGCCCCTTATGTGTAGACGCTTCCATTGTTGTTAGTCCCGTTAGACAGAAACAAAGGCGCGAGGTAGTCTGACCTTGAATGCTCTTATCCGCTCGCCGGCACGACATATGGTGTGAAGTACTGTATGCCCAGGACAAGAAGGCAAGCCTTAGGAATGTGTAGCGTAATCATTTTGTTCTTGCCGCACGGTGTTTATGCCTAGTTTCCGAGTATGACAAGGATGCTAGGCTCGTTTAAAATACACAATGTTGTCACATAACAAACCGATAGCTAGAAATATGCACTCTCATACACTCATTTCCTAGTAAACAGGTCTGCTACCGGAGTAGTTACACAGTTCAAGCCCCCTCTGCCCTTCATTCCCCTCTAGCCTTCTTGTCGTGGGCATAAAGTACCCTAGCCCCGACAGTCCTTCGTTTTGTGCCGCGCCCGTCGTCACAATATATTTAGCTATGTAAACTCGAATAAAGGACTGCAGACTACCAATAAATTTTAAAATAAATTAAAATGTTACCTTTATGCGCAAAAAGTACTTTTAATTTTTAGCTTAAATTGCAAAGATTAGGGCTTTTGTTCTCAGAACTCTTGAAAGCTTCAACAAGCGATCATTAAATAGCCATATACACACGGCGCAATACCTTTTAGTCTCATGCTTAAAAACCCAGTGTATTGCACTCATATGACTTTCCCTACTCTTGCACAAACTATCCTTATGGACCTTACTGCTCTATCTACTTCATGTTAATCAAGATAAACATTTGCATAAATTATCATTAGTAACACATTGCTCGTTTTTTGTAGCCGCAAAAGCAATATTGTGACACCGGGTACGGCGCACAACAAGCAACGGTCAGGGCCGTATTGCTTCACCCACATCATCACCGGCGTGAGTGTGGAAGTCGAGAAAGGTCCATGTAGATCCGTGTAACGTCATCCCTTCATATAAGAGGAGAGGATACAGCACAACGGAGAATTCCAGTGAGTGTGAGAACTGCTGCGCGTGTGTCAGTGCGTCATAAAGAAGATTCAACGAGCGTCGAGTGATTGTAATATCGTAGCTAATGTATAACTGACAGAGAGAGTGAAGAACTACGCTGAAAGGACTGAGTAAAGGTTGCGAGAAGTAAAAGTTGTGAGTTGTGATAGCATGAAAAACTGCAGACTGTGTTTACATACAACTTCTTATTTTCTTACAAATGAAACAAAATACTTCCTGTTCCTACTCAATGTGCTGAGCAGGATAACACCATCTTGTTATTTGCACCACAAGACGAAAGCATGTGAAATTAAAGCACCATGTCTACACGGGTTATCCTGCTTTATTTCTGTACAGCTTTGCGTACAACTGCATTAAATTTAATCACTGTGTACCTATGTGACGTAACGGCACCGTCTAGAGATGTAACACTTTATTTGGTTGGTTTGCTAACAGTGAAATTCTTCCTGTGTAAATAACTGTGTATTTATGCCAACTCTTTAAATATAGCGGACTGACTGATGTGGCAAACGAAACGCATAATTTAAAATTTAACGGATAATAGAAAGTGTTTCCGTGCTTCTTTAACCTTTAAAAGCGTCATCTTTGGAAACGATTTTACACAATGAGCCAGATTTGTTTCTATGAATTCCGTAAAACATAATTTCTAGAGATCTTACATCATTACTAGGTATAGGACCGAGCAGGATAGCTCAGGCGGTAAGGTCTGTGGCCCACATTCGGGATGTCGCGGGTTCGATCCCCATGGCCGCGCACTCTGACATGGGTTTTTCCGTGGTTTACCCATGCGAATGCTAGGGTGCATTAATCTTTCCTCCACGGATTTCTTTCCCTTCATTTCTCATTTCCCTCACCTGTCATCTTTCAGGTTTGGTTGATGGCGCGGTACGTTCCTGCGATTGCGGACAGATGGCATAATTGATTGCGCACTGGAACATTTTCTGGCTCTGCCTGGAAGTTGCTGCCCGGGCCGCAAGGATCACCTCGTCGCCCTCTCCCTGGGTAGAGGAACACCGGTTGTGCGCCAGATGACAATATCTGTAACTGTTAGGGACTTCTACGCGTCTCTGGGCTTCACTGGCTCCGTTCTCTAACAAGCCTACGGGCTCACTTCACCTCATCCCTTCCCACTGGGGGTGGTAGCCCGCAATAGATCCATGTCGAGGTCGCAGTGAGTCGAGGTGTCCCCCTGCGACACGCACACAACAGGCATAGGAATTCTTAGGCAATCACCAAACTATTAGTCAATACAAATAAATAAAAAACATCAATCCAGCGTCAGTAACTGGAAGGTAAACATTATCAGGTAAGTGCAACCTACAAACGCCACAGTGTACGGTGGATGCGGGTGGTGTGTTACCTGCGACCCCCCTCTAACAGTTCAACTCAATTTCCTTCCATCTTGGTTTTTATGCTTGAAAGTCTCTACCCATGATTAGTAATTTCTCTCGCACGTTATAGGAAGTACTGTATCCTGTTCAAAAACTCGATATTAAGATGTCATAGGAAATACCAGATTTTAGACCCCTCAAAAAATTAATTTTAGAAGATATATGTGAGATATATGTGTGTAAGACAGACAGACAGAGAGAGACAAAGACAGACAAAGAAAGAGAGCGAACATATACTCAACCAAAATATTCTAGTTTTGTATGTATGTTCGACACAATATTTAGGTTTTGTGTATTCGGTTGTTTAACATAGATTTTACACAAACTACTTTTAGCCATAATTTTAATATTATTAGAATAGGTGAACTAATTTAACTGCTTCGGAATTGATGTGATAAGAAATATAATGTGGACAATAAAATATGCAAATTTCAAAGAGTGTGTGCTACAACCAATAGACCATTCAGAAACAAAATACCTAAAGATAAAAAAAAATTAAGTTTTACAAAGTTATGCTTGCACCTATACTATCGTATGGAAGTGAGAATTGGACACTAAGAGAGACCTAATAACAAGAGAAATTGTAAGAGTAGAGTTAGGAATTATTAATATAAATGAAAGGTTAGAAGATTTCAAACAAAATTGCAAAGAGCTTGTTGAAAGAAGGCTAAATACCACACAGCACTATCATGCCAAAGGTAGGAGATCACTGATCGACCCAGGAAACGATGGCTGGAGGACTTTGAAGGTGGAGCAGGCACGTGATTGCTATGGCATGAAGTGAAGAAGAAGAAGAAGAAGAAGAAGAAGAAGAAGAAAATTATTTCCCTTCCACTACAAATTATTTCTTACATGCAACTTTTTCATTATTATTGATTTTATAAAATAATGAATAGTAAATACGATAAAAAATAGCGTTCAACTATATTTGAACAACTTATATACTTGAATCTTGAATTTTTTTCTAAATATTGTGATATTCTCTTCATTCTTATTACATTTTGTGTATCAAAGTGGAAGACAGCAGAGGCCAGTGTATTACTGTATTAGATCTCCTTAAAAGGATAACTTATATCAAATGCATTTTCATAGGATTAACCATTTCTAATGCCATGTGCAGCCACAGACTGCGGTACAGTTGACCTGCACTGCTCCCTCTGTGAACTCGTTATGAACCAAGGTGATATGGACAGTGATGATACTTTGAAGACTAACTGTCCCCACATACCGTTTTCTGAGTATCTCCTAACAGATCTCACCAATGCGGCCCGGGTTCGATTCCAGGCAACCGCATGCGGGCTTTGTGGTGGTCGAAGCGGCGCTGGGGTGGGTTTCCTCCGGGTTCTCCGGTTTCCCCCACCATCTTATTCCACCGGTGCTCCATCTTCATTCCATGTATCATCTGTATCACCGTCTGCGGTGCCGTATGTAGTAAAAGCAGGCGTTAAACACTACAAAAGATCGCCCTCTCTGGCTCTGGACCAATTGAGGAGCTGCTTGAATAAAGAAGTAGGAGGCCTAGATCGCGAAGACCGCATAACCGGCAGAAGAGTGGGCTCGGGGCGCCGGGCGTTGACCGCGTCCCACCCTCCAATTCTCCACTCCACTCATGACGCCTGTAGTGAGCAAAGATGGGGGACGCAGCGGCCGGGCCTTAGGCCTGTTGAGCTGGGGTATTATTCTTATTATTAAAATATAACGGTTATTCCAAAATTTGGGTAATCTTTCGTTGCTAATTGACATTTAGGCTTAACACAGACTCCAAAAATAAAAATAATCTCCTGTGAAGGGGGGGGGGGGCACAAGAGGTTCATAAATACAGTACTCCCTTATATTTCACTCCCATTTCCTTGAACATCAGGGAACCTATCCTGCGCTATTATGAATATCTCGAACACATCACGAAATTATTTTTATAATGACTAAATAGGCCAACTCAGCACAACCAGCGTTTTACATAAGTGTCTTAAGAACACAGTGGTAATCGACATTAACCTGCCCTAAGAAATGTGCATTTCTTACCTTCAAAACTAAAATAATGAAGGTTTAAAACCCCTACTACCAAGGGCAACCCAGACACTGCTGAATAAAAACAATGAAGCAATCCAAATTTCTAACAAAGGTTCATCACAGAACTGATGTCAATGTCAAACTAGAGAATCTATGTATCAAGGGTTGCATTCATTAAGGCTGCTTAACAGACTAAAGGATGATATACCCCATGGAATGCTATTTAAATGTTATAATTACTAACCTCCTGAAAGTAAAATAAAGCAGGCATACATACATCAGCGTCCATTGGCACAGCCTACAAGGTTAAATATCACAACCTAGGTCATGATTTCGTTCAATACAAGCTTCATCCAATTTATCTCAAACATATTTCCTGTTGTGTTCTGTGTTCTGAGGTTTCCGTCTCGGAACATTTCATCTATTTCAGCATAAGATGCTTTATGGATGCAAAAAAGTGCATACTAAAACATTATAATACGTCTACCTTCATTGCTTAATGACATAAAATAATTTCTGAGAAACCCAATCGATGCCTAAAATATTTCTAATACCTACTATTTGTCATCAGAAAAGTGGTGGGGACAAAACGATCAAATTGTTGTAAATCACTATTAAAAAATTTTAAAATGTTACCATTAACTTGCGAGTGTATTTTAGATGTGCTTGTTAGCATAAAACGCAGCTGTAATAGGAAAGTAAAAGATTCAGCCACAGACAAGGATTACACACACGAAGTAATAATTTATAGGCACTTCAAAAACTGTTTACAACAATGGCGTAGTATTATTTAACACGTTTCAATTTTCCACAAAGGAACTGCATAATACAAATAGGAGTCAGATGAGTTACATTCATACAACTTCCTCTTCTCACTGTCAGTTATTGTTATATAACTTCTTCAAATTATCCTTACGCAAGCTCATTTTTCTGTTTTCTTCGTCTTGAAGGAAGGAGCATTTGCAGGAACAGAAGAAATCCAGATATTTAACGGCGGCTCGCAATGACTATAAACTTCCACACCCTTTCCATGAAGTCGGAGAAACAAATGAATCTCAACAGTACTCCAAAAAGCTTTGATATTATTAAACAACAGTAACCAGTATTAACGAATATCTCGTAAATGCGTGGTGCCACAAGAAAATTACTGCAGATAAATAAAGGGATTTAACATTTTAGGCTTTGCATTTTTCACTGCCTGGTCGTTTAATAGTTAAACAAACAGTCAAAATTCCTTCCGAATAAAAAGACTCCATAACCTATTTCAGAAAAGTGAGTGCATATATTTTGCACTGTGGAATTTTAATCAAAATCATTTGAGCAATTTTTAACAAAATAAAAAATATCGTAAAATAGTCCACATAAAGAGTAGTTTTATGGCTGGCTTTTCATAAAAATCTTCATACCGCAACCTTGGAATATGGTGAACTTAATTATCAAGTTTGGTATTTAACCGACCTTTGCTTCAATAAGTGTGAGTAGTGTAGTTTGAGTAGTTATTCTCTCTCTCTCTCTCTATCTCTCTCTATGACTCTCTCTCTCTCACGCGCGCACACACACACACACACACACACACACACACACACACACACACACACACACACACACTCACTAACAGGAGGTGTTTTAAATGTGCTTTCTGTAATCAAGAGATCTGAAAATATGTATTTCCAGTGGAATCTTAATATCAAATTTTTGGATGAAATACAGGAACATTCTAGGCAAAGGCAAGGCAAAAGCATTCTAGCAAAAAGTTTTAAACTTAAGTTAGTATTAGTCACACTTCCTGTACTAAGCAGGATTAAATTCAGTAAAAATACGTATTTGTATTCATTTCTCTTTATAGAATTAATTCATCTTTATAAATATACTAGATGTGCAGCTACAAGTAACAATTTTACACCTGCTTAATGTAAATAATTTAAAAAATCAATGCATATTTGTTTTTGAGCTGGTAGATTAATGAAAACTATATAAAATTCACTATCCCTGAGTTTTTAAGCGCTAAGTCTAAAACTGTTACTTGGAATATAATTCAGTAAATGATCCATATGTTGAAATTAATGAAAACTAAGATTTCATTAAATAGTCCTGAATATTGTAAACATTTATATAAATTCACTATCAAGAAATTGTGCATAAAAGTTGCAACCATTCAAGCACTTGTTAAAAGCCAAAAAATTCACGATTTCCACTTGAGGAAGCTGAAATTTTCTCATAGTATGGTAAAGCAATACAACAATCACGTACAAAATTTCAATCAGATATATTTATTTATCTCAGAGATATTCTCTTCTCGTTCTGAATTTCATTAGCTTACGGGGGTGAACCCCGGGCTATGTTGACAATGTTAAAATGGTGATCTTTGCTCAAATACTACTAAATGTAGGAAACTGAATGATTTGTCACATACTCGTGAGCATTTCTAGAAAGGTTTCCCAGATATTTATTTACCATTCTTTAAAAGTTGTTCTACATCAAAAACATGACATTCTTTAGTCAATATTTGCTCTTTTTGACAAAAATAGCATTGTTAAGAAAACCTTGTTAAAATACCAAAATATGTGGACAGAATATGTAGTAAAACTTCATTCTTCTACTCATTATGGAAGTTGAAAAAATTACTTAAGCATGAAAAACTACAGTTTTCGAGAAAATGCTTTTAAAGTGGCAGAAGATATAAAATCATACCTTAAAACTAGCATTACCACCTTCTGTGATTTTTTTTGAAATAGTCTTTTAATTTGTTGATTAAAGACATGCAATTAATAGTTATTGCTAATTACTGTTTCTAATACTTAATTTTGTAATTGTTTCAAAGTTTTCATTGTTGTCATAAAGTACTCTCCCATGGGTATAATGTGATTCATGTAAAAAAATAGCTAAATAATGTTAAATATTACTTTTATAAACATGACGAGATATAAAATAAATTTAAACTTTTAATTTTTTTTTTTTTTTTTTTTTTTTTTTTTTTTAATTGCTGAGCCATTTTGTTACCAGAGTTTCTCACTTCCGTTGGTAGTATATTGGAATAATATCTAATGTGATTCATGTAAAAAAGTAAAAAAGGGATAGTTAAGCTGTGTTAAATTACCCACTTTAAAATAAATTTGTTTTAAAAATTCCACACACATTTTGTCACCAGCAGTACACACGTCAAATGTTTTTACATACCATTAAGATTTTATTTTGCTATGGTAGAGAATAAAGATAAGATCTTTGCATTTTTGCATGTTTCGATTTTATTAAGCTATGATTAAGCTATGAAACATTTTAAGAAATTAACATAAGCACAAGATTTAAAAAAAAATGACTACGTAAGTGAATTTCTTAAGTGTTAATTCATGAAATGTTTCCGAAAATTATAAATGTTAATTAATGAACTATACTGGGATAAAAGCCTTATGAAAGTCAAAATTTAAAAGCGGAATGTGCATTACAGTACGTATTACCGATATTACCAAATCAAAGCCGTCAAATGAAAGTATGGAACACTAGAACATTAAAAAGCAAAAAAAAAAAAAAAAAAAAAAAAAAAAATGATAATAATTTTTGAACATAGCAAAACTACATACTACTTACAGGAGATGGTGAGATGCTGTATAGAGTTGGTACCCCTGAAGTAGAATTGGCCAAAATGACTCGTCGGAGGTTGCTGCTGGAGTTAATATAGCCTCTGGTATCGGTCCGAAGATTCAACAAATTGGCCACACGTCTTCAGCGCACTTCAGTTGCAGTCAGATAGAGATACCTTGTCCGTCAGAAAGATTCAAGATTGCACCCAAGCATCTCATCACACATCTAATCATAAACAAAGCAGCCGCTTGAATATCGGTAGGGATCGGAGGAGGAGAAATCTTGGCGAATAAGACTTTCTTCTCGTTACAGGGAAACCACTTGGCATGCTTGTAGAAAGTGGGGTTTCATTACAAACGGGAAAGATCGAATGATACGCCCCTGGTGCCTAATGCAGTGCGAAATATCAGGTCTGTTACGTAGGCAGCACGCAAGCCGTAGGAATGCAGTTTCAGAGATATTATATTATAACGACATCTAACAGCGGATCATATGAGAAGATTGACTGTAGAAAATCGAAGGACCTTACGACAATAAAGCAAGGGATGTGACGCAATGATACGTAAGGAAGGAGTAATTACAGAAACAGAGAAAACCAATTACTTAGGTATAAACGTTGTGGTAATTAAAACTCTTTCTCTGGAGGTTGAAGCTCAGAGGAGAATAAATTTACGTCATCAACGTTAAAAAAAGGTATATATTTTTAAGAAACTAGAAGCTATAAGCGTCATAACAGTAGTAATAAATCAAAATAGAAAGGATTACGACATGCTATATTCATAAAGCTTTCTCTACTCACTACCGAGATAGGGTTTCGATTCCCGTGACCAACTTTCCTGGCTCATGTTTCCCCGGGTTGCGAGATGGTAATATGTGGGAGGTCGTGTGTTCGATTCCCGTGTCCAGCCTTCCTGACTCATGGGTTTTTGCGGCGGGTTCCCCGGGTCGATAAGCGAATGTTGGGAAGGATAATCACATGCACCGGATATCCTTTCCTTCCCTTTTCACTTGATTAACAATTTCATTTATCCTTCATCCCATTGGTTCTTTCGAGGTCATAACTGTCAGCGAAGGAGCTAGGTGCAGCTTGGCAGGGATGATAATTACGTGCAAAGGAAATCTTTCCGTCCATCCTGAGATCCGGGAGGCATATGGGGCCGCTGTACCCCGGATGCTCCCCCCTGGAAGGCACGGACTTCACCACAAAGAGTCCTCAAACTCGGCAAACCTTAAGGACCTCTGTCAATATCTGTGCCGCTAGTCTGGATATGGTTGCCCTGTGTTTCCTCTCACCTCATGCTTCCTGTTTCGGGTGCATCCTTGAGGACATAGCTACAATAAGCACAGCTTCAGTACTGAATCCCCTTCGTATCTCTCCTAGTTAGTGTCTATACTTACCTATAGTAAGTGGAGAAAATATTACGTAGTACATTCCGTATAATTCGATGCCGAGATTTCTTCGGGAATTTTGGAAACCGGAAAGTGTGTGTGTTTGTTTGAGTGTGTGTGCGTGCGAACAGCATAACTCAAAAAAGAATAACATAAGTATTTTAATTCAGTATCTTTCAAAGTTTTAATTTGAACATTTTCACGAAAATCTCCACTTCAACTACCCTTTACATGGAAGGTGTTTGAAATTTTCAAGTTTCGTAAGAACAGCTCTAACAATCATGATTAAAATACCATGTATTAAGGATATTTACACTGGAAAAAGTCTGATGTGTTGCACCCACATGACTTTCTCTACTCTTGTACTAACCATTCTTACAAACTATTATTCCTGTATCTTCTTTGTGTTAGTTGAGATAAAGATTTGCAGAAATTATCTTATTGCTTATTCCCTTGTAGGTGCAAGAGGAATATGGGAATTCAGTAAGCTTTGAGCGATAGTCAAATCTTTTAAAGCTTTCAAATTGCGTTTTCTTTGCACTGTTAACATACAAAAAATGAATAACGATGTACCATTTAACAGAAGTATAGATTTCCGAAGCTTACACAAATAACAAGGAATATCTCCAAAATGGTTCACTCTACCCTAAAAAAAAAAAAATAAATAAATAAAAAAAAATAATAAAAATAAAAAATCAGTTCGACATAAATTGTGTATTTCAGTAAGATGTTTCGTACAATAATATTTTGCCTATCTCTTATGGTTTAAGAATTATTTAAAAGTCGTCCAGAGTAAACAGGATTACATAGGCTATTGCCAGAAAATTCAAAATATATATTTCATTTGTCATAAAAATATCTCAAAGATATGTCATTTTAATGAAATTCTTTAGAGCCATTTTCAAGAAAATAAAGATTTTCGAAAAATTTTGCATGTGAAGTGTAGTTTAGGGTGGAATAATTTTTCTTAAAAATCTTCGTGACGCTTCTTTGAAAGACATTAAACTTAAATATCAACTGTGGTTTTTAACCGACTTTTCGTTTTCGAGTTATGATGTCCACAGAATGGCATACAGACACACACACACACACATACACACATGCATGCACGCACATACACAGGGTACTTTTTCTAAAAATGCTTTTTTTTTTTTTGTTTCAGGGGACATCAAAACATATTTCCGGTGAAATCTCCACATCAAAATTTTGGGTGGAATACAATACTTCCTCTACTTACTAGTAGAGAAAGTAAAAAGAATACCAACATTAGTACTCTAATTCAGTATCTTTCTATCTTTCTATTTTAATTTGAACATTTTCACGAAAATCTCCACTTCAACTACCCTTTACATGGAAGGTGCCGGTAATTTTCAACTTTCTCAAGAGTAGCTATAGCAATTATTATTAAAATGCTATGTGCTAAAGATATTTACATGAAAAATAACATGTAGGTATGTATTGCATGTATTTGGTAATAGCATATGAAGTCCTTTCCATTCGGAAGAAAATTTTTATAATCTAGTACAATCCCAAACGTCAAATGAAATACGTAAATATACCTAAAAACAAATTAATTCTCTGTAAAATCACGATTTATATTTAATAACCTTTTTGTACCAGTGAGCAATTTCTAACAAATTCGTTATTAATGGTTCAAATTTCTCATTATCTTTGTAATTCTTTTAATGTACTTCCGATAGTCAGTTGTTCCTCACGATTGCATGCAAACAGCGTGAAATTAAAACCATCAGCGATATTTCCTTTTGTAAGAAAATGTGTGAGAAGTTATTTCTGCAAAGGCTTATTCAATCTAACGAGACAGGAAAACAAACTTAATGATATAGTTGGTAAAATCACTAATAACGAATATTTCATGAAATCATCAATCATCAAATGTTTTGAAAAGATCACCTCTTCATCAAAATGCTTAGACACGTTTTTTAAATTGAAAACAAAACTTTGACTGATTTCATTGAAAATATACATGTTGCATCCTTAAAACATGTCGAACTTAAGTACCTAATTTGATATTTAACGAATTTTCTTTTGCTACGCATATACATACGGATCATTCTCTTTGAAAATGCTTTTCCTAAAGATACATTACTGGTGAAATGTGCATATCACATGTTTGTATAATGTAGTGGTTCTACTTCTGTAGCTACCGAAGGTAAAAGTTAATTTATCGAATTTTAATTTAAGCTTTACATTTCTGCTCAATAATATCAAATGTACAGTTTTTGAAGTATGCTTTCAAACGTTTAAGAGTTTTGTTTTAACTGTGCTAATGACTTACAAAACTTATTTTGAATGTTCCCATTACGTAGAATTAGTTACTCTAAGGCGTTATTTACCAGCCGGGATGGCTCAGGTGGTAATGCCTGTGACCTGCATTCGGGACGTCGCGGGTTCGATCCTCGTGGCTGATCCATTTTTTTCCCCGGAGAGATCTCCCCGGGTGGCCAGGCGACTGCTGGGTAGCAGTTCTATGTCAATCAAATTTCCTGTCCCTCCATTAATCATTTTATTTCACCCTTCATCCCAGTATATTTCTTTCAGGGTTGGAAGTGCCGGCGATTGCAGCAGCACGACAGGGGGAACAAATGTTCTTTGGAAATCTCGTCCTATTGGTTTCTGCCCTCCCCCCCCCCCCCAAGGGGTAGTACAAGCCCGTGGGGTGAGAGAGGAACCGGGCCGAGCCAGCCTCCACCGGGCTGTTTCTAACTGGAAAAATGCAGGGACACTGCCACTTACTCTGTCATGGCAACGTTCCGGCCACCCTTAGGATCCATTCAGCTCATCCATCCGTAAGTGTGCAAGGTTTTGATTTCATACCTATAAAAATATATAAAATTCAAATTTCAGCCCCAAGTTTCCTTAAATAAATTATGATTTTATACCTGTTATATTATTATATGTTAAGTAATTTAATATTTTTTTCTTTGCACATTTCTGTGGTTAAAATGGGAATAGAGGGATACAACTTTATCGATGGTCAAAACTTTTAATAGATGATAGATAATTTTGAAATTTCGTTCCCTTTACATGGCCGGGAGGGACAGCGATTGAGAGGACGAATAACGACTTCCATTTTAGAAGGGAAATCATTAGGACAAGTTGAACATTTTATTAATACATGAAATGAATCTGAAGATGATGTTAATAAAAATTTATCAATATATTTAAATTATGTGTGGTACTATTCATCTGAATTTGAAGAATAAGGCAAGTAAATACACAAGAATTAAATTTTATAAAACAATGACACCTCTTCATCTTCATTACGGATCCAAAATTTGGGTAAACGCAAAAAGAATTCAGAATAAAGTACAGAGTACCAAAATGACATTTTTAAGGAAAACAAAAGCATGTGCAAGATTGGATCACTTTAGGAATGAAGAGAACAGACAGGAATTAATTACACATTTATAGTATGAGTGAAAGAATAAAGGAATATCGAGATAAGTAGTCTCAGCATATAAATAGAACGAAGGACACGAGACTACCAGAACTTACATTAAATTATAAGCCGATTGGATGAAGTGTCGTGCGATGGCCTGAGGGACGTTGGATTAAAGCCGGAACATGCAATACTGCTTACTCCATGTGGTGAAGACGATGATGGTGATTGGTGAAAACTTTAAAATGCAAACCAACAAGGACCATATCAGAAAGGATTAACCAAATGATTAACTCCCGTTATTTAAGTTAGTGATCTGTTCAACTTATCCTCAGCCGTCCTATACCAATCTCATCCTGTTCAAAGCAAATGGTGGAACGCACGCCCATTGCGATTAACACAAAGAGTGCATCGGTGTGCCCTATTCTGTCGTACTCTCGCAAAGACACCAGCCATTTCTCTGATTTAAACGCTTGTCGGTCTAATTTTGAATAGCAAAGCTGTGATTAACTGTAAACAATGAGATATTTGTATTTTGTTTATGGTTCCCTTGTTTGTTTCTTGCATTAAGATTGTGTGCCTTACTAAGACAAATGCAATACTAATTTACATTGTTGATTTTGTCGTAAATACTTAAACTGGTTGGGAAGCAGTAATCTATGACATTAACTCATCTAGCGCTTAAACGAACCACCGCAGTTAAAAGTGTTTCCTTAATAAAAAGTGTTTAAAAGAATGTCATCTATCAGCTCCCAAAGTTTGTCGGTCTAATTTTGGGACACCCTATATATTTTATTTGTAACGAAAATATATAAGTGAAAATTGTTAGAGTCATTAATGAGAAGGTAAAGCATATTGCATCATTTTCCACATAAAGGGTGATTTACCATATATGGATTGTAATGTAACTCGGAAGGTGCTAAAGTTTGGTGTATGACCAACTTTTCGTTGTTTAATTTTGCTGCTTACAGACACACAAACACGAATACATAAACACACACAAACACAGAGGACAGGTTTTTTCATAGTGGGCTTTTTAATTCAGGTATTTCAACACGTATATTTATGGTGAAATCTCGGTTAGAAAAAAAAAACTGCTTCTACTTACCATGGATAAGTATTACAGAATGCAATAAAAATGTTGTATAAATTCACATTAGTTTATCTCCTGTTGTTTATGGGTTTAAAAACTATTCTTACGAAAATTTGCTTTTTTTACCCATTTCATGTAATATAGATTAATTATTGCAGAACTAGCTGTGTCATATGTTTTTAATATATATGTACAAAGGAAAAGCGATGTCAAATATATCAGAACTGAATGTCTTATACTGGCGATTAAAGGTACAAATGTCTTAATTCTAATCGTCAGAAATAACTGATCCAAAGGAATTCAAAATAATCACAAAGCATTGACGAACTGAACCACTAATAAAGGATGGCATAGAAATGAAAAACTACAAAACAGAGTTATTTGGCATGAATTGTATATTTTAAAGAAATTTACATTTTTAATGTGGTAAGAAAGTTTTGGTCTATCACTTAACCTTTAGCAGTTATACAATTCCTTCGCAGTTATTTGCAGAAAATTCAAGATATACATGTTATTTGCTGTATGAGAGTCTGGAATTTTAATCAAAATGGTAAAAGTCACTCTCTCTCTCTCTAACAAACTAAGAGAGACACGGACCTTTTTCTAAAACTAATCTTTACTTTCTCTACCACGTATAGTAAACAGAGAAAGTATCATATTCCACCCAAAAATTCGAAGTTCAGATTTCACCGCAAATATATGTTTTGAGTCCCCCTGAATCCACGAAAAAAACATTTTTTTTTTTTAAAGGTCCACGCTTGTGTGGGTCAGTCTGTAGATGGCATAACTCAAAAACAACTCGACTAAAAACAAAAATTGGTATTTAAGTTTAATATCTTGCAAGGATGCGACATGAAGATTTTGAAGAAAATTCCCCACGCTAAACGGCCCTTAAATGGAAAATTTTTCGAAAATTTTATTTTCTTGAAAATGGTTCTTTTGATTAAGTGTTACAAGTTTGAGGTATTTTTATGGCACGCGAAATGTATATTTTGAATTTTCTGGCCATACCCTATGTAGTCATGTTTGCTCTGGATGAATTTTGCATAACTAGTAAACCGTAATACATAGACCAAACCTTACTGCACAAAAATGTTGTTAGCTAATGCTGGAATGAAGTCATTAATCCTCTTGCTCTCCAATATTTTTCACTGATGATATTGAAGAGAGCAATAGCAGTAATAGTAACCACTTTTTAGAGTGCACCATATTTTTATGTTTTGGCGGTCACATCGCTCTCTCACAACCCCCAGAATGTCTGGAGGACCACACCTGTCGTTGGTTTACGGGTCTCACCAACCTGACCGGGAGAATTATCAAAATAAATTCACCGCCCATATCCTCTGATCACCAATCAGAGGACATATTACATGCCATGACAGGTCAGCATGTTAGGGGTTAAGATTTTATAGAGAAATGGAGAGGTTGGAAAAATAGACTCCCTAGCCCTCAGGAACCCTAATAGCATCGGGGTCAGAAGAGAACAAGAGATGACCAAGGTAAGGTCAGATAGAAAAGTGAGGAGCAAAACACCAGTAAGTGGAAGTAATGTTCTGCTCAGCTTAGGTACCTTGTGGTTGCCATTCACATATCCCCTAGACGGAGACCCCTGAGTCAAGAGTTCTAATGTTGACAGAAGTTTCAGTGTGCATGGCAGGTGCTTGCTCTCTGTAAATCATCCTCTGGATTGGGGAAGTCTTTGTGTCCCAGGGCTACCAGTGGACTGTGAATCTACAGGGTAGTGGGGAAGGGAGCTGGTGTATAAGCCACCACCAGAGATATTCAATTTGTAGTTGCTAGGGACCCTGCCCTCTGCTTCATCTCTCCTCAGGTCTGACCACCCTTTGTATCTTTCTCATCTCGCTCCTTCCAGGGGGGGAGGGCTGCCCCATCAGAGACATAATCACAAAAGATTTCATTGGTAAAGGTGCTAAGTCTTTCCTCTGAAACTTATCTATCTATCCTGGCTCATGGGAGTAAGGATAACCTTATTAAGTTATTACTTTGCCCCTTTCTATAAAAAGAGACAAAGTAATCCTGGCTTATGGTAAGAACAATTTAATTTCTTTAACCCATTTTTGTAAGTATTTGTACAATCTAGGATATAATTCAACTATCAATAAAACACAATTTCATTCGCACCCCAATTTGTCAGTATGAAAGACCATCATGCTTATTTCCAGCACCAAAAGATACATTTATACATTTTAGTTACAATGGATAAATGAGAGAAACATAACTCGCAGTCATGTTCTTTGAATCCAGACTGGTATAAGAAGAAACCATGGTTGACAGCAAGAGCAAGAAAATATTGTTTTGTTTAGCTGTTTAAGAAGCACAAAGGGAAAGTAGTTCATGTAGGAATTATTGAAAAGGGTCAATATTCCAGTAAAATTTACTCCAATACTTTGTTGTTGTTGTTGTTTTCTTCCTCCTGACGACAACCATCACCGCCGCCACCACCACCATTGTAAGCCCGCCTCGGTAGCGTGATGGTTAGCGTGTCTACCCCACGTTCAAGAGGTCGCGAGTTCGAATCTTGCTTAGGGTAAGTTTTTTCCGAGGTTTTCCCTACCCTGAGAAGACGAATGTCGGGTAACTTAAAGCTCCATGGACCTCGGGCTTATTTGAGCATCATTTCACCCATTTCATTTCATTCATTCGTCCGATATGACACAATGTTGGAGCACGTTAATTAAAAAAAAAAAAAAAAAAACACCATCATTATTACTATTAGTATTACTATTATTACTATCACCATTATCATCGTCGTCCTCCTCACCATAATCATCATCATTATTGCTGTTAATTTCTTCTAAACATGTTTAATATATTAGCTGATGTTTTTCAAGAAACACACACATTTTTCATTCAGTAAACATGTTATTAGAACATTAATACATCTCATTTTCTGCAATAAAGAGTTTGTGTTTGTTGACATAGTAATCATCATATAAAACATTTTAGTTTAAAATCACTACTTTTACATTTACAAATCCATTGGTGATGTTAACAATCTGTGTTAAATTCAACACAAATCTTCCATTTTAAACGCTTGAATTCTGAAAAGGGAGGGAAAAAAATTGTTTGTTGCACTATTCAATTTGAATTACATCATCACCGCCACCACCACCACCATCACCATTATTGTTCTTGCTGTTCTTCTTGTTCTGACTACTAGTACTGCTACTATTCATCTTCATCACCATCACTATCATTTGCCCGCCTCTATAGCGTGATGGTTAGGGTGTCTGCCTCACGTTCAAGAGGTCGCGAGTTCGAATCTCGCTTAGCGTAAGTTATCCGGGTAAGGTTTTTTTCCGAGGTTTTCCCTACCCTGAGAAGACGAATGTCAGGTAACTTAAAGCTCCATGGACCTCGGTCTCATTTGAGCATCATTTCACCCATTTCATTTCATTCATTCGTCTGATATGACACAATGTTGGAGGACGTTAATTTAAAAAAAAAAAAAAAAAAAAAAAAAAAAAAAAAAAAAAAAAAAAACATCACCATCTTCCTCTTCTTCAAAAATGTAGATCTTGCTAAAACACAATTTATTTTCAAATAATTTTGTTTTGTAAAGTGAACCATTTCTGAGACATTCCTTGTTATTTGTGTGAGTTTTGAGTACTTAAACTTTCATCAAATGGAAGATGGTTATTCATTTCTTTATATCTTTGCCGTGCAAAGAGAATGGAATCTCAAAGATTTAAAATATTTGACTATTGCTCAAAGCCTACTGCATTCCCATATTTCCCTTGCACCTACAGGGAAATAGCAACAAGATAATTCCTGGAGGTTAATCTCGACTAACATGAAGAATATATAGGAATAAGAGTTTGTAAGAACGGTTAGTACAAGAGTCACCTGAGTGCAACATATCAGATATTTTTTTAATTAAGGAGGTCCCAAAACATATTTTCGGTGTAATTTCGGCATCGAAATTTTGAATCGAATAGAATACTTCTATTTCTTTCTATATGTAGTAGAGAAAGTAACAAACGAATTTGAGTATTAAAACCCGTTCAAGTGTCGTCACATTTACATATTTGGGAAAGTAGCTATTGTTAACAATTTGAGCACAATTGCTTCGATCTATTACTTCAAAGTTTGCTACCGGCCACAGAAGATGTCAGATCAGAAAGTTTCGAAAGTGTTCCGTAGATGCCGCTGGTTCCCCAGCCAAATGATACCAAGTCCACTCACCAGGTAGCAGCAGGCTTGGCTGCCTCACACATTGACAGTGTAACAGTTCCATTCCACCAGAGGAGTCTTAGAAAGCACTCTTATAATGAGGTCATCTTACACCAAAAATTATGCTGATGAGTGTACTGCCAGAAAAATTATCTTGATAATTCCTCTATCGCCGATCGTGCATAGCGTTTTTGTTTTTAAAGAAATACTCGTGGTTCTCTGAAACAGTATATCAACAATATTGGCAATAAACACCTCAATATTGGCTGTATTTAAAATTGATTCAGTCACTGTTTATAATTTTTGCAGAACCAGACAATCTGTTGTAACAAAATTTAGCCTACACTTCCCATGCTAAATTATGAAACTTCTGGGACACTTTCCGGCCGCCTCCGTTGCGCAGTTGGTAGCGCACTTGCCTCAGGCGTTGAGGACCCGAATTCGATCGGGAGGCCTCGGGACGCCGACCAAGTCCCCACTCCAGTACTGCACCCCACCAATGACGTCTGTAGTGGGCAGCGTCTGGGCGGCGGCAAGCCTTGGCCCTTCATGGGCTGTTGCGCCAGGGTTTTTTTAGGGGTACACTTTCCTTCGTGTGTATCTGGGCTACAGACTCTAAACCTTCACAGGTCATCTTGTATACACTTTTCTTTAATAATGTTAATAAGTTTATTTTATTACTTTTTTCTCAGAATTTAAGTTGCATTATTTAAATTTATGATAAAAATTGTTTCTCCAGGAAGTATCTAATCTTCAACAAATTCCATTCCTGTTATTTTCAATTAGTCTTGTAAATGCTCAGTCAAAACGTCATTTAGTTATCTGTAAGGTTTTCTTATAATGTATACCAAAGTGCCAAAAACTGTACCACTGAGAAAAATTAAGTTAAAGCTTTTACAATATTTTTATAGCTTGCAGCATTATTCTGAACATTGGTGCCCCATAATTTTGATCCTCTGAATATCCTGGCTTCTCTTCATGTTTCTATTACTTTTTAGCATCCTTGGATGCTTGGGTGTCTATAGAGTTGGAGTGCGTTGAAGCCTGGCTAAATGCCTAATTTTTTCAACACTTTTATTCTTCCTATATTACTATCATTAAATAATATGATGGCGTCTCTTAGCCCTGATCTACAAATATTGGCACCTACAAACACTGTTTTGGGAATCCCACACCACAGTACAATCTTTTTATTTTGATATTTCCATGCAAATTAATGGCTCTGGTCGGCGTAAGTCTCTGTACATAGGTTTAATGGCAAGAGTAACAGATTCTGGTATATGTATATAATTTGGTTCCCCTCTCTTGTAGTTCCATCAAGAAGTGTCATCTTTAGGGGAGAGACGTTGTAGGGGATGATTATCAGGTGAGAGTTCATGGAAATGTATAGCCCAGATTGCATGTCGCATATCCTGTATATTGCCCAAATTATTTATATTTTTGGAATTTTTGTGTAATGCCAGGAGGTTTTCCATCTAAGTAATTTTGGATTTTTAAGGTCTTCTGCTATTGACAAACGATTTCTTATACCATATCATTTGCATATTGTAAATTGAGAGATTGTTAGAGACAGTAATTTCAAGTCCGTCAAACACAAGTAGATCTAAGTCTTATCATTGTCACATATATAAGAAACTTCATTGTCACATAGATTTAGAATTTGAAGGGGAAATTTTATTATTTGAAGCACTAGTGGCTGTTTTGTAGTAAGACTTTTTCTGCACATATTATTAAGTCACACCAAACTTCTTACACATACTTTTTCTATTACTAAAAGCTTTGCCATTTCTTAAGTGAAGATATCCAGTAAACTTTCTTTTACGTAAAGATTGTTTTTATTTTTTGTTGATTTTTCATTTTCCTCCATTTATATACCATGTTGAACATCTAAGGTCATATGGTGACTTTTTCTTTGGAACAATTATTGCTCGTCAGAAAATTATGTTCGCTCATTTACTATTTGTGTAAGTTTGGTTCGTTTAAGCTGTTTTTATATATATAAACATTCAATTTACACTCACAAACACACATAAAAACACGCAATTTACACTCTCATTCGTAATTCCATACTCTAGAGAGGATGGCCAATAATCCTGATTACAGAAAAGTTCTCAGCCGGGAATTGAACCCGGGAGCTCTATGTTTGCATGCTAACCAATAGACCACAGAGGCAGTCAAAAGATTTTTATTTTAATATCTTTATTAGTAACTGAAAATCTGAAACAAAAACAAAAAATATTCATATTTATTTTATTTTCCATTGCTTGGGAAACCAAATAGGAAAGTTCACGGAGGTATGGACTGAAAATACAAACGTTCCCAAAATTAATGTAGGTTAGTTCATAAATAATCTATAATGGTTTAGGAAATGCACACACATTCAGTAACTCCTGCAAAATTGGGCGTAACTAGAAAAAATACAGGTCTCAGTTAATCATTCAATATTTTTGTTATCGATTTAAACAACATATTCGTGTTTAGCACACTTGAAAAACTAAATACACCAAATTTCCTAAAAATATGTTTGGTTTTAAACACGTATAAGGGTTTCTCACTTCAAATATCTTAAACAATACTTATTAAGTTATTCATTTGTTTTTCCCTTGCTTGAATTAAAATTCCTGTACTGCTAATAACAACGGCTTTTTGTGTCGGGAGTTTTCTTCCAAATTAGGAATAGAAGGTTTAACTGCGACATTGCAACAAAGCTATAACACTTAGAAATATTTTTTAAATAAAATAATGACTTGAAAAGAGGCGCATGGCTATTAGCACTCGTCAAACTGCAAAACGTTTTTATTGCACTCGTGCTTTCAGAGTTTGGTCGGATTGAAAATGCCCATATGCAATCCTTTAGTTATTTCAACAAACATAATAAATATTGTAACAAATGGAGAAAACACCAATTACTGCTATTCACACTTTATTGCCTTTTAGTCAGTTAGCGTAGTGCTAACGTTACACTTAGATTACTTTTGTACCAGCTCAGAGCAACAGAACAACTGCCGAATCACAAATAAGAACTGTCAGATTGAACAGCTAGTCGGCACGACTCCTCAACGCTTCGCATACGTCTGTTTTCTCTCTCTCTCTTGCCCGGTGCTTGGCAGCGACTTATATAGGTCCTTAAACAGAGGGAAAGTTCTGGAGGTAGAATATTCGGGAGTTCTGTGGCGGAACGGTCCAGAAACCGCACCGCCATGTAATAGCTATTGTCTCGTACGCTCCTATTGTTGTCGGTGGCCTGTGGCGGAACGGTCCAGAAACCGCACCGCCATGTAATAGCTATTGTCTCGTACGCTCCTATTGTTGTCGGCAATTAGATGCGGCGGGCGCGGTGACACTATTTAGAGACTAAACCTCATAATCTTTGATTAGTTGAGAATATTTCAAGTAATAGACTAGTTTCACGGGTCATTTACTCGCTTCATCAGTATCACGTTACTTATTATGGTCCTAATAAGCAAAGTAGATAATACTGATAATATTTATTATATTTGTTGATTTATATTGCTTCACTGTCAACAAGTTTAGTCTTTTCCTTTATTCCTTAGTTATCTGTTTCAAGCTTTTATCATAGTTTTTAGAACCACCAACGAGACAAATCATGATTTAAAGTGTATACTTAGCTCTTGGAAAAAATTAAAAACTTCTAGGGATTATAAAATATTTTTTCAGATGTAATAAAGCTTAAGAAAAAAATGCGATATATATACTGGGTGCCCCAAAAAAACACCAACAAATATGTACATTGACTGCAAAAGGATACCCTTAAGCATTTTATTATTATAAGATATTTACATAATACAAAAAAACAAAATTCAAGTAGGTAGTCAAGCTAAAACATAGCAAAACACTTATTATTCTTTACAATAAAAGGTAAAAATTTGTAAATGTTTAAGTGTCACTTTAATTAAAAAACACAGTACTTTTAAAGAGATAGCTTGCGGTACGCAATCTTCATATGTTCAGACACTCACTGCATACGCCACACATTCATGCCACGGGGTACGAAGCAGCTGACAGTCTCTCTCTCTCTCTCTCTCTCTCTCTCTCTCTCTCTCTCTCTCTCTCTCTCTCTCTCTCTCTCTCTCTCTCTGGGGCATATTTTCATTCCCTGGGGCATTTTTATCTTTCGGGAATGAAGTATGTTGTACTCGGCTATACACTGGCATTCTAATGACATCTCAATTTAAATTGTCTAGTGAACGAATTTGGTCACCTTGAACTATTATATAGAGAATGTCAAAGTTTTCCACTTAAAATTAAGTTCGGAACTAGGCGAGTCAGAACGCTCAGCACTTGGTACTGTTTTTGTGCAAAATCACACAAAATTCCATTCTCTTCTTTGGAGTCTGATGTTGATTCCAGTGGTGGATTTCAAGACAAGTTGTACGGTGAGATCCAACTCTGGGCGGTAGGCAGGTAAAATCTTGTATGTCCTCAAAATCCAGGACAACGTTGTCTTCATTTCTTGCATGGCGAACTTGAGGCCTAGGTAAAAGTAAAAACAAATGTAAATTTGGGAGCAATTGTGATGATAATACTAGACAACAGTGAAAATGTAACTGAGATGAAATAAATGTTTGTTTAATATATCGATCATGATGATAACAAAAAGGCAATCAAAAACTCGAAATAGCTCTCGTTTCCAAGTTGGAGGTGTATTTACTGTCAATCCCTTCCCCTATATGCTTGGAAGTCCTGACTACAGCAGACAGAGTGATGAAGTTTCGGACAACAATAGCTGTGTGTATTTTGTTGCTATGTTTAGCCCGGACTCGTAGCAACAAGGGAAAAAGAAGGAAGGAGTGAAGCATGTTTTATTTAAGCAGAGTTTCAGTCCGTTTTAAGCAGTGTTCCGGTTGTGTGCTGAAAGAAAATATTGCCCTTAGTGTAATCACTTGAATTAGGATCTCAAAATGCTATGCACGAAGCACATATCAAGTCCATAATTTTCTGTGCTCTTCGTACAAAATTGGGACTAATGAAAAGGCTTGTGAAGGCCATGGACAAAACTGGGCAAGCATTTCTCTATTTGCGCGAGAAATTTCCACGTCGTAGTGAGGCAATGAATAAAAGAGGAGATTTCCGGAAACTGTACAATGTTAAATATTTCAACTCCATCCTGAAAGGTGACGAAAAGTTAGCTTGGATGCCCTTGTTCACGTGTCACAAACTTTCTAGGAAATAAAAAGGGCAGAAAACTATGAGGATATTGCAGTAAATCATCCATGGACTGGGTTATAACAAACTCTTAAAGTTACATTTCTTAGATTCCCACTTGGACTTCTTTCCTGACAACTGCGGTTATGTAAGCGATGATCACGGGGAACGCTTCCACCAGCAAATTTTGGACCTGGGAATGAGATACCATTGAAAGTGGAGTGTATCAGTGTTAATCGATTACTGCTGGATACTATTCAGGGAATCACCAGCAGAAAATTACAAACGTCAGGGAAAACGGTTGCACTGCTGCTTGTGTCAAATAGGATTTTTTTGGAATGGACCATTTCCGACATATTCCTTGTAGTATCTTTGAATTTTCAAATATATATTTTACTTTTGCTAAAACACTTGAATATCGCTGAAAGTATTCCCATATTCCCGTTGTACTTACTAAAAATAAGCAATAAGATAATTTGTACAAATGTTATCTCAACTAACACGAAGAAAATATAAGAATAAGAGTTTGTAAGAATGGTTAGTACAAGAGTAGAGAAAGTCATGTGAGTGCAACACTAAACCACTAACCTAAACCCCGGCGCGACAGCCCACGAGGGGCCAGGCCTACCTACGCTGCGTCCCCCACCTCTGCCCACTACAGGCGTCATTGGTGAGGTGCAGTACTGGAGGGTGGGACGCGGAGGACCTCGGTTCGATTCCCGGTACCAGCATGGGGATTTTATCCCCTCTGGGAGGTCTGGCACGGGGTGCACTCAGCCTCGTTAGGTCCCGGGAGGACTAATTGAGGAGCTACTTGATGGAGAAGTAGCGGCCCCAGGTCTAGAAGAGGTAAATACAAACATAATTTTATATAGGCAACAATGTACCTATAGTTATAACTTCAGAACGAGAGAGATAATCTTGCATTTTCACTAACATTCATTTGTAAACATAAAGATTAGCTGTTTTCATGTCAGTTACAGAAAAAAGTAAAATTTTCTTAGCTAGTGTAATTTTTGATAAGAGAGATAAAGTACCATGATAGCTTTAAAATAATTAAGGATGACTCCTATGAAACCAAAAGGTATAACCTAGTCACTGGTGCAATTATGCCTTCCCCGCAGATTAGAGAGACATTCCACTGGCCTTCACAGGTAGCATGTGTATAGCAAGGAGACAGTGTGTCTTTTTTTTTTTTTTTTTTTTTTTTTTTTTTTTCACTTTTTAGTGCCTGTGGTGGCGTCATTTTCACGTGCAGTTATTCACATATGAATATATAACTTTGAGCAGTGTTTCCAAATGTAAAATTGGTTTCCCACATACCCAACACCCTTTCTCGATGCACCTCCGCCATATTTATATACATCGCGTCAGCTGCAGTTAAGGTTCACTGGGGCTAAATTGTATAACCTTTAAATTTAAAATCTGCATACTCGAAAATTGCCACACTTAATTTGAACAAATAAAGAAATGACTGTGCAAATACTCAATCTTCTAGCTCAAACAGTTTCTCAGATAATATAATTAAATCACTTTTTTGTTTTTTGACATACTTAAGTAAACTGATTGTAGATTGGTTACTTGCAGAGAAATATCTATTTGTTTTTACGACGTTCTTAGAGTTAAAAATCTATTCTTTACAGCATGAATTATTTTTGTAGCCCAATGAATAAAGCAATCCTCAAATGTATATTTGAGTCTTTAGATAACGCATTTGAGATTGTGTGTGCAAAGTAACATACAAATCAGAGCAAAACTGAAATCTAAGGAATGCATTTCATATAAAATGGAAAACTGAGAAAAAAAATTCCAGTGTGACTAAAATGAAACGCACGGTTGACTTAAAGATGTCAAATATTTTGTTGTTTAACGATGCTGTCAATTGCTAGGATTTCATCAGCGTCGCTGGTGTGCCGGAATTTCGTCCCGCGAGAGTTCTTTTACGTACCAGTAAATCTACTGACATGGAGCTGCAGTTTTTAAACACACTTAAAAACTATCAGTCTGGGCTGAATTTGAACCAGTGACCTTGGGATCAGTAGGCCAACGTCTAATCAACTGAGCCACCTACACCGTTCCTCCCCCCCCCCCCCCTCCCCGTTGCCCGGCTCGGTAGCGTGATGGTTAGCGTGTCTGCCTCACGTTCAAGAGGTCGCGAGTTCGAATCTCGCGTAGGGTAAGTTATCCGAGTAAGGTTTTTTTCCGAGGTTTTCCCTACCCTGAGAAGATGAATGTATGGTAACTTAAAGCTCCATGGACCTCGGGCTCATTTGAGCATCATTTCACCCATTTCATTTCATTCATTCGTCCGATATGACAATGTTGGAGGACGCTAATTTAAAAAATAAAATAAAAAAAAACACCGGTGGACTTTTAAAAATGGTGGGTTGGGAAAAATATGTGGCCAAATGATACTTAGATATGTGTAGAATATTTATCTATATGATGCAAGTAAAAAAACAGAATTTGTCATTTTCACTTAAACATTTTGTCTTAATGTGTCTAACATGCACCTCTGCTTGGCCGAACAACAAAAGCACGCTGAGAACATTGTTAAAAAGCTCCGTGAAGCAGCGGGGACGGCATGTATGGAGCCCGCAGTACATCCTTCCCAAATATGGATGCCAAATGGTACTTACCCAAACAATTCCTTGGTCCAGCGCTGAAGGGGATGTAACAGTAAGGATGTCTACCAACACAATTGTCCGGCAGAAATCTGTCAGGATCAAATTTCTCGGGGTCCGGGAAGTAGTCAGGATGTCGATGTAGCACGTAGGGGTTGACACCAACGTTACAACCAGCGGGAAGCACATAACCACCATCTGGAACAAATTGGTGAACTGATTAACCACAATTCTGTTATGATTCTGCATATGCAGGATATAAGAAAATCTATTGCGAAAATTCATGAACATGGATCTGTACGATAGGCGTATAAGCATTGCTACTGGGTAAATCGGCCTGTTCCGGCCTCAACCCATCTTTGCCTTGGTCTCCCTGGGTCTCTTCGGCCAATACGTTTATACCTTTAAATCTTTCTTCGTATTCCTGATTAGTCCATCCTTTGTAGGTGTTCTTCCCAATTTCCTTTATGTTCTTCAATTTTATCATGTATTTTAAATATGCTTAACTTTTTCCTTATACCTTAGATTCTGATTTTATCCTTTTACTTTCTCTACTACTAAGTAAATGAGGTATTTATTCCACCCAAAAATTCGATGTCAAGATTTCACCGGAATTGTAGGTTATGAGGCCCACTGAATCCAATAAAAGCATTTTTAGAAAAAGGTCCGTGTGTGTGTTTCTGTCTGTATGTGTGTCAATCAGTCTGTAGACAGCATAACTCAAAAACAAACAGACAGTTAAAAACCAAAGTTGGTATTTAAGTTTAATGTCTTTCAAGGATGCAACACGAAGATTTTGAAGAAAATAGCCCCACCCTTAAACTACCCTTTACATGGAACATTTTTCAAAAATTTTGATTTTCTTGAAAATGGCTCTAACGATATTGATTAAAATGTCATATGTTTGAGATATTTTTTTGACAAATGAAATGTATATCTTGAATTTCCTGGCTATATCCCCTGTAGTCGTATTTACTCGACTTTTGCATAATTGGTAAACCATTAACAAAAAATGTAGATCTTGCTAAAATACACAATTTATGTCCGAATAAATTTTCGTTTAGGGTAAACCCTTTCGGATATATTCCTTGTTATGTGAGTGAGTTTCGGAAAACTTAAAACTTTCGTGAAATGGAACATCGTTGTTCATTTATTTTGCATGTTAAGTGTGCAAAGAGAACGGAATCTCACAGCTTTAAAAGATTTGACTATCGCACAAAGCCTACAGAATTCTAATATTCCCCTTGCACCTACAAGGAAATAAGCAATAAGATAATTTGTACTAATGTTTATCTTAACTAACACGAGAAGATATAGGAATAAGGGTTTGTAAGAAGAGTTAGTACAAGAGTAGAGGAAGTCATGTGAGTGCAGCACATATTTTTATATTTTGCCTTCTTATAACTTATAATTTGAAACATATTCACGCCCACAATGACATGCATAGTTTCACACTGCTAATGACATGGACATATTATAATTAATGAAAATTAACCCAGGATCTTTGGGTTGAGACGTTAGGCCATTCATTCACAGTGGCTGTGCCAATTATATGTTTATATTATAGTTCTGGACGTTTCGTTGTATGTTTATAAGGAAGAACAACATAATTTTGAAGACATAAAAGGCATAACTAATAAGTTACTTAGAGTTTGATTTGTGCTAGCAGTTCAGGAAAATAAATTATATTTAGGTATTAAAAATATCATGCAAGACATTCAGATAAACATAGGACGAAAAGGAGAACGGGAGTGAATGAGCGAGTGAGTGAGTGAACCACAGAATAAACTCTGTAGTCTATTTTAACAAATAAACACAAAGAAATGGGTTCTTCCTACTCTATTAGTTTTTAACGCCCGTTCTTCTCAAATACTAATGAATAGTAACTGTACTATATGAAATAAAATACGTGGGTAAGAAATGTTCGGAGGCAAACGGTCAGATTAAGGTACAGGTTACCTCTCCGGCATTTTCCAGTTATAGGTATTGAGAAAAACCTGGAAAAGCAACTCAAGAAAAATTGTTCTCCTGGGGTTTGAACCATGGATGAAATACAAGCCTCTCACGTTACAAAGGAGCCATTCTGCACGTGACACGGGTTCTTTAGCTATTAGACACCCTAAAACTACAAACAAGTTCTCGGTTTTAAAACTTACCTAAGGGTACATCCTCCGTCATGATCCTGCCATATATCGGCACACTGGGATAGAGCCTCAGTGTTTCCTTAAGGACCTGTTCCATGTACCTCAACTCTTGAAGGTCTCTGGAAGATGCTGGACGGTCAGAATCACTAAATACTTCCTGCAGCTCGGCGACCACCTTGTCCTGCAACAATGCGATTTAAACTGTTGATCAAGAAGTTCAGTATACAACATTCCTTGGAGTTAAGAAATCAGAGCATAAGTTTACCACATTTGAATAAAGCGCTCACCTGAATGTCCGGGTGCATAGCCAGAAGCCAACAGGTGAAACTGAGAGCTGAAGTAGTTGTGTCGTGACCCTGGAATCAAATAAAATAAATAAATTTATAAACAAATAAATAAGTGCATATATACATTCATGAGAAAGTTGCTAATAGGAGGAAGAAGAATAAAATTATTTAGATGTTCCACTCATACGTGACTTAGTTGAAATCAACCAATCGTGTGCACAATTCCAAATTTCAAACAATGACAGCCTTCATTTGCGAAAATTGTATTATATCTCATTATCACCTCTTCTTTTTTTACATTATGATCAGATTAGAGAATCTAACTGCACTATCTTACAGATGCGCAAAAGCTTACGCAATGTGACAAAAGAGTCACTAGGTTTAATTGTCAAAAATGACTGACTCACTTCGGTGAAGCATCTAATGCTAAATGAATGAAACAATTGGAAGATAGAAACCTCAGAACACACAATACAATAGGAAATATAATATACTCATACCTTAAGATTTACCTGTAACTTGCTTATGATCTTTGTGACAATGTTCGTAATGTCGTTTAATCTTTGACTTGTAAATACCAATAAAATTTTCGAACGCAACAGGGATTTCTTACATAGCGTGCACACGCCACTCATATTTATCAGGAAAAATATTTAACATTAATTAATTTGCGTCCTTTGTATTCTGTTACCTTCTGGTGCTTTATAATTGATTGGTATTGAAGTATAAAATTGTACAAATGGATATTTTAATGCCGAAGTAATGGTAGTTTAGAATGGAAATTTTTGAAAATCTTTGGAAGACGCTGAATTTAAATGCCAAGTTTGGTATTCAAGCAAGCTGTTATGTAACCTAGTTATGCTGTTCATGGCAGGCAGACGCACACAGAGACATTTTTCTAAAAGTACTTTTTAAAGTTAGGCAGTTTGAAAACGTGTATTTCCAGTGAAATCTCGATATCGAATTTTTTGGTGGAACGCAATACTTCCTCTATTTACTGTAAGTACGTAGTAGAGGAAAAAAAAAACACTGTCGCTATTATCAAACTCCTCTTCTTCCTTTCTGGACAGTTTTTGAGAGTAACTAAAATAAAGTAAACTTGCTAACAAACTACAGTGCGAATTCACATACCGCTAACATGATTGTGTCCACTTCATTCTGTAACTCGTCGTCCGCCAAAGTAGTTCCATCTTCTGCAGCTTGGAGCAGCATATCCAGAAAAGCTGATCTTTGTTTAACGCCTGCGCAGAAAACATCTTAAATGAGCAAACGTTCCTCTGAGACTGCCAATTCTAGTACACGTTGCTAAAAGCTCTTTTAACTAACACTTGAACTAGACAAAAATGGGAAATAAATAATTCGTGCGCCTATAAACCGGTATCAATTGAAATTCAGATTATCTTGGTATTAAATACTGACTCTTACTTTTTAAAACAAAGCTATCTGCTAGACCAAGTATTGACTTTTCCTGGAGAAATATTCAACCTCTAACTCTAAAAATTAGAGCGTGGAGTCAATGGAAAATTAATTGGTAAGCTTGTGAGAAAGGGTGTAGTACATAAAGAAATATTAAATTTATGGCAATTCAGTAAAGCCTAAGAAATGTACAAAAAGAAGCAAAATCAAAAATATTTCATTTTTCAGGTTGGACATCTAACAGTCATTGAAAAGAAAATCGTGTTTTTTCCTATTTATTTTTCATTCTTAATATGTTAATGAGGTAAACAAAGTATTATAAAGTTTATAAAGGATTCAAGTCGAGCACTTTTCAAAATTCTGATAATTATCGGGGAGGGCAAGAAGGAATCGAATCCTTTTTAGGATGTTACTTAAAATCTTTCAGAACTGCATTTAATTTCTTTTGCTGCTCATTCTTGTTAAGTAAAATACAAGTTGTTATAAAAAATGAGGGTGGGTTCTGAGTAGTTTATATTTGCTTAAAACAGGAAGTCTGTGGCCTTCTTAGTTGTTTCTAGAAAGGTTTTACTTGTGCTACTACTACTACTACTACTACTACTACTACTACTACTACTACTACTACTACTACTACTACTACTACTACTACTACTACTACTATGACTACTACTACTACTACTACTACTACTACTACTACTACTACTACTACTACTACTACTACTACTACTACTACTACTACTACTACTCTACTACTATGACTACTACTACTACTACTACTACTACTACTACTACTACTACTACTACTACTACTACTACTACTACTACTTCTACTACTACCACTACTACTACCACTACTACTACTACTACTACTACTACTACTACTACTACTACTACTACTGCTACTACTACTGCTAATAATAATAATAATAATAATAATAATAATAATAATAATAATAATAATAATAATAATAATAATAATAATAATAATAATAATAATAATAATAATAATAATAATAATAATAATAATAATAATAATAATAATAATAATAATAATAATAATAATAATAATAATAATAATAATAATAATAATAATAATAATAATAGTAATAATAATAATAATTATAAAGGTATCTTACCAATGTCATCCTCATTGTGTGTATTGGCATCAGGTTTTACAGAGCGGAAGGTCTTCTTTCTTGTGTTTATTACCCTTTTAGTGACTCCATGCAGGGTCGTCAGGCATTTGTCTTGTAGCTTGCCAAGCGAAGTGATGTCAAATATCAAGTTCGGATGGAGCCAGGGTTTGAAGGCCCGCTGGAAAAGTGCATCTCCTAGCCTGAAACAAGTTGAACCAAATGCATGAAAATATTCTCCGACTGTTATGTGTTTCACTGATACTGCAAACCCATTTAATTTGCGAAGAAGCTGTAATTTTGCTACCTGTGAAAATTAATCAATTAATGAGAAACTAATCAGCTGCATTCGCAAGAGTAATAGTGGAAAGCAGAACCTGTTTAACATTAGCTTATGTGGCAAATGTCAAAGAATAATTATGGTAGACACAGAATGTAACAACGACTGAACGCTGAGCATTTTTATTCTCTTTGCTGTTATGCAAATAAATGTGGGGGTAAATGATATTTATACCACCAGCTTTACAACGTGATTTCACAGCGTGTTTAACTATACAACACTGCAAAGTGTGGCGAGCATCTGATTGGGTGATGTATTGAGCCATCCCTAATTAAATTTTGTCTGTCAGGACATTATTCTTTGCCAAATCATCCTGATTCAAGTTCACAGTGAATCGTAAAGTAAGATGGAAATGCCACAAAATAATTTTCATCAATGCTGAATGTCGGGCTCATATGAACCTCATTTCACCCATTTCATTCGTCGTCCGATACAACCTATCGGGTTAAAGGACGTTAAACCTTTAAAACAGTTTAATGGAACACTCAGCTATGGCTACAGCCATGACAGAGGCTACCCCTCCTCACTGCAAATTTTCAATCGGCCAAAAACCTCTTCCTCGCGAGCTTCGTCAACTCATCTCGGCGAAGAATAGGGTTCGACGCAAATTCCAACTCACGCGCAGCCCTGCGGACAAAAGAGAGTGGAACAGACTACAGTCCATTCTCAAAATGCAACTAAACGACCACAGCAATGAAGAATGGGAACGACGCCTGAGCACTCTAGACACGGAAGATTCTTCCCTCTGGAGAATGGCAAAGGCCATACTCCGAACTCCCACTTCTGACCCACCTCTTACTGATGGCGGAAGACTTTCCCAGTCCACTAGGGAGAAGGTCGATATGATGGCTGAACACCTAGCCTCAACATTCCATCTAGCGGAACCTCTCGACGCTGAAATTGCTGAAGAAGTCCAGGCCATGGTTCAAAACTTCTTAGCAACACTTCCTGATAATGAAGTAAGCCTCACCACTGTAGAGGAACTGAAGAACATTGTAGCCTCTGTCCGGCCATATAAAGCTGCGGGAAACGATACCCTCCCCTATGCAGCCTTCAAAGTGCTCCCTGATGAATGGATGGCTCTACTTGCCCACCTGTTTAACAGCTTGCTTCGTCTTGCACACTTCCCGGCTGCATGGAAACATGCGCATATCATCACACTGCCAAAGCCGGGAAAAGATGCCAAAGACCCAGGCAACTACAGACCAATCAGCTTACTGCCAGCCATCAGCAAGCTGTTCGAGAAGGTCATACAGAACCGCCTACAGAATATGCTCGACAGACACAACATCCTTCGCCCTGAGCAATTTGGATTTCGGCGCAAACATTCCACCACCCATCAACTGCTTCGACTCGTGGACCAGGTGGTAACTGGCTTTAATAACCGGCATTATGTTGCAGCCCTCTTTTTGGACATCTCCCGTGCCTTTGATACTGTATGGCATGAAGGCCTAATCCATCGGCTTATTAATTACGACACCCCGAAATATCTGGTCCATCTTATATACAGCTTCCTGACAAACAGAACTTTTGTTGTGACAAAGGAAAGCATAAAATCTCACACATTTTTCATCAATGCAGGAGTACCCCAAGGCAGTGTCCTGGGCCCCCTGCTATTTTTAATATATATAAACACTCTCCCAACTCTCCAGGGCTGCAACCTGTATCTCTTTGCCGACGACACTGCAATTACCGCAGCATCATCAAATCATGGTATTGCAGTACAGAGACTACAACGATATGCCAATATGCTGACAGCATGGTTTGCTGCATGGCGGCTCAAAATCAACGCCAATAAATCCAAAGCCGTCACCTTCTCCAGACGCCACCCCCAGGATGTTGATGATCTTAATCTGGCAGGCGAAACAGTATCATGGTCCACGGAAGCAACATATCTGGGAGTACTCCTAGATATGCGTCTAACGTGGAAAGCGCATATCTCAGCTCTAGCCAATAAAGTGAACAGGAGAATGGCTTTGTTGTATCCACTGTACAACAAAAAGTCCCCCATGTCCTTGAGGAACAAGATCCTCATCTACAAGCAAGTTATCAGGCCTGCATTAACTTACGCCTGCCAAGTCTGGGGCGCTACAGCGAAGACAAACCTCTACCCGCTACAGGTACTACAAAATAGATACCTCAGGACATAAGTAGCAGCCGAGTGGTACATCCCCAATGAAAACATCCACACTGACTTGTCATTCCCGACACTCATTGAGCGAATCAGGAACCTTGCAAACAAGTTCTATGCACAACTTCCCAACAGCTTCAATCAGCTCATACGTAGACTTGGGGAGTACGACTTAGACCCCGGCGAAACTTATAAACGCCCCAGACTAATACTGACAAATCCTTGACTACTGCAATAGACTCTCATCATCCCCAATATCATCAGTATAATCATAACCATAAAAAAAAAAAAAAAAAAAAAAAAAAAATCTTAGACAAAAATCCCACCGCTGAACCACCATCTTTTTAAAACACCATTTCATGCCAGTAAGGGATTCTATCTCGGTATGGCAAGAGTCAGAGGGTGCCTCCCATAGGGAGGATAACCCCTCAGTGACCCCGCTACAAGTGGATTTAAGCTGCATTTAACACTTACAAGAATATTAGTGTCAAACACCAAAGAACAAAATATTATTGCGATCCATACCCCTTTAAACGTGAAAGTTTTGGACTGCCTCTGTAGTACAGTGGTAAATATTTTCGCATCTTCACCCATAGGTTCCGGGTTTGATTCTCAGCTACGGCGCAGTGATTGTTCTTAATTATAATCAACAAATGTCTACCTCGAGTAGGAAGTAGAAATATGGATATGATAAAAAAAACGTAAACATTGTACTAAAGTCCCCGAAATGACCACAGCAGTTAAATGAGATAAATCACAAGGTAATGTGACACAAATGTCTCTCAGAAACCACTGTTAGGAGCATAGTGTTTAAAGAAACTACAAATCTGTCATAACATTCCATTCAGTCAACAGTTAAGGTACCTATACTCTTATACCCTTTTATTGCTTGCACACATGCGTTCCCATGTATTTGTTGCATTGAAACCTGACGAAGAGGGAGTCTAGTACGGGGCTACAAAGCCTAGGTGAAGTATTACAATCTGTCAAATAATATACAAGTTAGTAAAGGGCGTGATATGGCATTGGATTTTTCAGTCTCACTCTGTTCTTTCCAACTCTGCCCTACTCACAGCTATTGTGTGGAAGAACATTAATTACATCAATAACATACAAATTAGTCTGGGACAGCCTAACAATTTATACATCTGGCATAACACAAGGTTAACTATCTGGACTAATGGGAATTTTTAGCAAGAAAATAACACACATTCTTGAAAGTAAAAGAAATATAAGCAGAACTGTGTATGGCATTCTTTTAAATACTCTTTGACGAATCATTGCTGAGGGGATAAGGAATTCCCACGAACAGCAATAGGACGAAAGAAAGGGTAAACTATTTTCCTCATTTGAAGACGTACTAAAACTCAACATATCCAAAATATTCCTAATTACTGGGATATTAAGGGCAAATTTAGATTAAGGAAACATCTACATATGAAGGGAATCTACAAACAAGCACCAGGATATAGGCCTTGAAATGAAGATGAAACTGCTTCTCATGTAAACTTTAACTCCAGTCTCAGATAAGAAGTGAGTGAAGTTTTTATTTATGGACACGCTCTAAGTGCTATAGTTCTCAGCAATCTAAGGGGGTAAGACAACGCTTAATTTTTCTCACATGCCGTTTTATCAGGCTTGAGATTCTTTTAAGTGCCGTAAATCTATGATACGGGACAATGCTAAGGATTTCTACGCCCGAAAAAATCCCTCGCCCTCCACCGGGTTTGAACTATGTTACCTCAACACCACTCTTTGGTAGGAAAAGGTACATTTTACTGGAGCAGGGAAAATATTTCTACAAACATTTAGTTTAAAAAGTTATGTTTCTTATTAAGGGACACTGGGAGTGAAATTTTGGTCAAAATTGTTAAAAAGTCGAAAATTGTTTTTTTTTTTTTTTTTTTTACCTTAAAATGTTCCTGGAACGCCTGTGCATTTGGATCAGCTAACATTTTTCATATCCCCCTCTCCATGTGGTCATTACGGCCCTTTCAAATAGTGCTCTTCCCTTAACGTACACAGGATGTTCCTATATAAAAGCCTGTTTTTCTCAAAACTACATTTCTGCATATTCCAAAAGAAGGTCGCGCCTGAGTTTTGCTTCAAATTCAATGAAAATTTCCAAAAGTATTCATAAATGACAGCTAAACAAAACTATGTTTCAATATTGATGTTATCATTAACATGAATTCCAAAAACATTTTTTTGATGAAAAAAGTTAATAATTTTTAAGATTAAATTTTCTTTGATATTAAACAAAGATGTACAGCATAATCAACAGACGTATTTGAGATATCTCTTCATACAATTGTTACCCATGTTTTAGAGTACCAGTTCTGCCAATATAAATGAATTTTGAAAAGTCAATAGACGCAAGCTCTATTTTGAAAATGTGCCTATTAAATTCATAAAATAATTTATATATCATAAACGAATTATCGAATTTTAATGAAATTTGGTGTACCTCCCACTCTCATATAAATACAAACAAGGTAAAAATTTCAGAAAATCTATCAAGAAATGTGGAACTTTCAAATTTCACTCCCAGTGTCCCTTAAAGGAACTAGTTTATTTATTTAAAATACAAGCATAGAATAATAATATAATAAACCTTACAAGGTTTTATTTCTAAGAAGAGATTTAACTTGATTTATTTAAATAAAGTCCCATATACTGTTTCTAAAATGATTTGAACCTCACAAAAAGAGGTATAATACAAACTGAGACAATATGGCACAGGAATTTATAACTTAACTGATGCGAAACTACAGAAAATGAAGGAAATGGGATGAACGCCCGAGAGTTGCGTGACGAGAAATGTTCTGAAGGTTTATTAGGTTCTCCTTCATTATCATTAAGCGTAAAATAACCTGGATTTAATTTATATTGAAAATGTTCAGCATGCACCAGAAGTCACAGGAACAGATAGACCGTAAAGAGTTGTATGGGCTGATAATATTACAGTGTGGAACAGAAAAAGTGGCCTTTATGGATTGGTATTGAAACGTTTAGCTCCGCCTTCTGCAATCACCATCCTTTTAGCCTTATTTTGTATTGTCATAGTCACTTGATTTATAAGTTGTTTGCGTAACACTACCAAAAAGCTATGTTCCTGCCTTTTAGGCACCACCAGTGAAGATGATAGTAGACCCCTTTTACTCAACCATCCTTTTTAACTGCTAGAAGAACATCAGCGTTATTGCATAATAACAACAATACGTTGCTGCTTTATTGTTATTAAAAATTTATTGTTGTTTGTGCTATCTGTAGTAATACCACGAAATGGTTCCACATGAAAACTTCGAGTGGTATTTGTTTAGAGTATTCCACGAAATAAATAATAATTCATTGATTTAATATTACTTAATATTAATAGCGATTTCAAAGTAAACAAATTGCAATAATATTAATACATTTTAATTAAGATATATTTTCACTGTTGGCACTACAACTGATCCAGTAGACCATGAGAACAACAATATTTTTAGCGTTTAATCCAGTGAAATAAGGAATTTGACAATGATGAATATAAATTAACGAATTTCCATTAGTAGGCCAATCATTAAAGATAGGTCCGTTCTCTTTATTGTTACAGTTCAGTACAATTTCCATTATTTATCTGTAAATATGGTCCTAAAGATGATGCGCTACTAAGTCATGTAATTTTTATCGACCCCTGTTCTTGAAGACCAGACTCAATCATGCGTGAAACAGCTGTTGAGCAAGCTGAGTGATTGGTAACCTTATGTTTTTACTGCGCATGGATACTTCAGATGTTCAGAAACGCAAGAAAATGTTTAGGTTGGAGGAGTCGCAAGGAAGAGGTGATATAACCGAGTTGGTTGTCCGGCATGAGTGGAACAGTCTAAAATGTATTATGAACATAGTAAGAATGATATCTTCCTTATGACGGTAATTTTGGAGCTCAATTCCTTGTGTGCTTCAGAAGTAATATTTTACATAAATATGATGGTATCTCAGTGCCACAGGAAACTCATTTCTCAGAGCGAGAGTGAGTGCATAATCATATTACATACATTGGGCTAGCCATTTTCACTTTCTACACTAAGTACACTTCATTAAGGGAGATTATTTCTGATCCTTGTTTACCTTCACACCAGAGGTTGCTGATTACTTAGTTGTTTGCTGCATTTTTCAACCCATTCATAGAGAGACATGATAAGAACTGAGTGCTATATAGTGTTGGTTAGATAAGTGTAGAAACCGTAGGAAGAAGGAAAAAAAAACACTATTGTGACTTAGATAAATCCACCACATTTCCTGCTACATAACCTGCAGGTAAATTAGAAGCATACACCAAAGTGAAAAAGGTGAGTTTCTAAAGTATTGAAGTTAGAGACTTAACGTTTTGCACAAGCATTACTAGCAACTAAAGAAATGTGTGTACGAAATTCATTCTAATATCTAACCCCATTCCTGATATATTAATTTATATCAATTTTATTGGGTATAATAAAAGTCCAGCTCCACTAACAAATGCTGAACAACAGTGTTAATTTTTTTAAAGTTTTCTCTTATTGCCTTTGTAATAAATTAAAGAAGGAAATTATCATATAGTAAATAGTTTCTCTTAAAAAAGTTTTTAATATCGTAAAGTGTAAACATGTCATAAAAAACAGCGCAATATTATATTATTTTTGAAGGCTTAAGCAAAATTCCAAACTGACATATTATTACCCATATTCTTTGCTATTTTAAAAAAAGGTTTGAGATCTCCACCTGGATTTTTGTGGGAGAAGATAGATTTTGAATATGAGAGAGTAACAAAGAATCGATTATGAGAAAAATGAGTTTAAATTTACATGGAAGGTGCGGGCATTCTCATTTAAAGGGCAGAGGCGCACCACTTTAACAATGGCATCCAAAAGATGTGTTCCCCCTCCTTAAGGGATTAAAACTTCGCAGATATATTAAGGTATGGTGCATATTTTGCAATACAAATCCAAAGAACGATTTTTTTTGACCCAACACGCTAAAATAGCACTTCGGTGTCCCTTAAAACAATCTAATGCAACACCCGCAAGACTTCCTCTTAGCATTAATTTTCGTCGTAATTCTAGAAATTGTTCGCACAGTATTGATTTATATAATAAACATTTATTACTTAAAGGGACATAGGGCAGATTATATGACTCTGCAATTCTTTTTTATTTATTTATTTATTTTTTTTTTTTTTTTATTTTTTATTTATTTTTTTTTTTTTTTTTTTTCAATTTTGAAGTTTTGTACGTTGGTTAACCTTATTCTAAATAACATACTATGAAAATTGCAATAACATTTATGAACTAGTTTTTCAGCTATGAGCCACTTTCTACTTCTCATATAGCGATATTTGAAAAACGTGAAATACTCCCTCAAGCACCAACTTTTTTTCGTCAGTACTATTTTGTCATATTAATAATTGAACTCCTAAGAAGTGCTTCTAGAATGTCTTTTTACTTTCCCTTCTACGTATAGTAGAGGAAGAATTGCAGTCAACCCAAAAATTCGATGTCGAGATTTCACCAGAAATATGTTTTGAGGCCCCCTGAATCCAAAAGAAGCATTTTTAGAAAAAGGTTAGAGCGCGCGCGTGTGTGTGTCTAGGTCTGTCAGTCTGTGGACAGCATAACTCAAAAACTAAAAGTCGGTTAAGAACAAAAGTTGGTATTTAAGCTTAATGTCTTTCAAGGATGCGACAAGAAGATTTTGAAGAAAGTTCCTCCACCCTAAACTACCCTTTACATAGAAAATGTTTCGAAAATTTTAATTTTCTTGAAAATGGCTATAACGATTTTGATTAAAATGCCATACGTTTACGGTATTTTTATTGCAGATGAAATGTATATCTTGAACTTTCTGGTTGCAGCCCATGTAGTCCTATTTACTCTGGATAATTTTTGCATAATTGAATTAGCACTGACTGTAAATGCTTAAATTTCTGTTATAGTGATTGACATAGTAAGCAAGATCTAATACTGATAATAACATCACTTTCTTTTTATTTTACTGCTTTAGTTAGTAAGGACCGTGGCGTTATGATAATTTTGCCTTTGACAATTTATTTCCTGTTTTTGTGTCTCCTAATGGTGAATGAATTATTACATTTCCAAATGTCTCATCTGTATATTTTTGAATCCCTACACTAAGGGTTATCTTACTTGAAGGAGTTTCATCCATAGCAGATTCATGTTTATTTTTCAACCTCCATACTTATGGTTATCTTATCTTATGTTTACTTAAAGCTGAATCCCCAATTTCATCCATTAGCAGAATCATCTGTTTATATTTTTCAGTCCCTACTCGTATGTTAGTAATCTTCTTCTTGCCTTATGTCATGTCTACTTGAAGGTGAATACCAGTTTCATCCGTAGCAGAATTAGTCACGTGTAAGTTTTATTAGTGAAAAGTTGTGTGTTATTCATATAAAATACTAATATAGCAGCAAATATGTCGCGAATGTATATTAATCATCGTGATAATTTCTGTTACGTGTGTGGTGAACATACAAGTAAATATAATAGACAGTAAATAACACCACTAATAGAAAATGCTTAGGAATTATATTTTTATCTTACACTTGGTGATCAAAACCGCAGTTGGGCTCCCCATGTGGTTTGTAGAAATTGTTCCAACCGGTTAAGAGGGTGGTTAAAGAATAAACGGAAACTTTCTATGCCTTTTGCAATTCCGATGGTATGGAGGCAACCATTGAACCATATTGATGATTGCTATTTTTGTATGACTAAAATTACAGGAGTTAGAGAAAAGACAAAAAGACCATTGAAAATCCAAACATTACATCAGCTATTAGACCTGTTGATCACAGTGATGAGATACCCATTCCTGTTCCTCCTGAATCCTGGAGATTAGAAGACGAGTCTGAAAAAAGTGATAACCCAGTAGTTCAATCAAGCTCACGATCAGATTTTGAAGACCCAGATCCCAACATGCATCATGAGGTAACTCAGGGAGAGTTAAATGATTTTGTCACTCGCTGAGAGTGAAATTTGAAGGTTCCACATTTCTTGATAGATTTTTCTGAATGATTTTCAGAATGTGGCTCTCGTCTATTGACTTTTCAAAATTGGTTTAAATTGCGAGAACTGGTACTCTAAAACATTGGTAACAATTATATGAAGAGATATTTCAAATACGTTTGCTGATTATGCTGTACATATTTTTTTAGTAACAAAGAAAATTTAATCTTAAAAATTATTGATTTTTTTCACACAAAATTTTTTTTCGAATGAATTTGAATTATTGTTGTGATATTGTTGGTTTGGTGAATGCTCTTGGTTAAATTCACAACCCAGATGAATGAAGGCTCTTCATAGAGGCTTCAAATTAAGTTTGAAAGCTGTGCTTTTGCATAATGCTAATACACAACAATCGGTATCAATTGGTCATGCAGTACAAATGAAAGAAAGTTACAAAAATATGCAGCTAATATTACAAAAAGTGCATTATGACAAGTACATCTGGTCCATCTGTGGTGATTTAAAAATGATTTGAATACTGTTAGGATTGTAAAGCGGATATACGAAATATTGCTGCTTTTTGCGCGAATGGGATAGCCGTGATAGATCCAAACATTACAACACTGAAATATGGGCTCCCCGGAAGAATTTTGTCCCTGGAGCAAAGAATATCTCAGCTGAACCATTGGTTGATAGATCAAAAATTGTACTACCTCCACTTCATATAAAATAGTCCTAATGAATTTTATCAAGGCATTAGACAAATCTGGAGCAGGTTTCAAATACCTAAAAGAAAAATTTCCAAGAATCAGTGCTTCTAAGTTGAAGGAAGACATTTTGTTGGGCCTCAGATTCGAGAACTAATGAAAGATCACCTATTTGACAGTAAATAGAATCACGTGGAACTTGAAGCATGGATATCATTCAGGACCATTTGCGAACAGTTCTTAGGTAATACTAGAGCACAAAATTACGAACAATTAATTGAGAAATTACTAGGAGTCAATAGAAATCTAGGTTGCAACATGTCTCTCAAAATGCACTTCCTACATTCCTATTTGAACTTTTTCTCTGCAAATCTAGGACAAGTTAGTGATGAACATGGAGAAAGATTCCACCAAGATATTTTCCAAGTGGAGAAAACGTGTCAAGGAAGATGGAATCCCAATATGCTTGCAGATTACTGCTGGAACCTCATAAGAGAAACCACAGGAAAGCACAGAAGAAGCAGCAAACGGCAGAAATTCAACTGTCAGCAGTAGAGGATGGGCTTGAAAACGAGTTGGCAATGTTTCCAGGTATGTTAATTGCTTACTTTTGCAAAATTAGATGTAATTTTATTATGAAGGATTCTTCTACATATTACCAGTTAGACTTTGATATTACGGTGACTGTACGTTTTATTTACAAATGACTAGAAGTGTAAGTACAGGATTTACTAAACAATTGAGGATGCTAGACAAGAACAAAGGCCATATTTGAACTCAGCACGTCAAAATACATAAGAAATAATGTTTTGAGTAAAAAAAAATTTCGAAGGTCAGTTTTGTTGTCCAGTGTTATCAGCTTGTCATTCTTTTGTTAATCAGTGTCGCCAAGTGTGTTCCATAAATGCCTGAAAAACTATTTCAAACCGATTGAGAATCAAAGTAGCAGTCCATTTCAATTTGGCCAGTGTGTTTTAACAACAGTTCTTTTAATAGTTTGTTTATTTTTCCAGACCAAAGGTTGTTTCTTGATTTTAAAAAGGAGATTTATTTGAGATTATAAACTGGTTTTTTGTTACAAGTGAAGATCGAAATGCATGCTTTTCTTCATTTGGCAGTGTTAAGTCGAACTACACAGTTTCAAACGAACATGCGTTATGTTATTTTCATGGGATTTAACATTTACTGGTCAAATCTTTGCGATATAGCATTTAAGTTCATATTTTATTTATGAGATAGCCCAGATAAATGTCATTCGACGGTCAGACCTCCCTAGATCTTCCCCTCTCGCTCCGGTCGAGAATTATTGGTTAGATCAGACGTACCCCCGTAAAAACCGTGGCATAACGCTTACCTTAGGAGCGGCTCTGACTCCTGATAATGCATACAGCTTACTTCTTGCCATCTAGCGTGTCCACTGAGAACTTCGAGCAAACTTGATTCTTTGCGTTTACAAACTATGGTTTCTCTTGACATGAATGGCAGACAAACGGCAGGCTAGTAGGACATTTGAAAAAAGGCTCGCCCGCTGTAGAACGGTAAGTTACCAGGGTTTTTATGGAAATACGAATACTCTACTTGTGACAATTTTCTACTACTAATATGTAGTGCTACTAATGTTTTAAATTTAAACTACATTACTAGGGTTTACTCATATGAATGTTCCGCTTAAAAGCATTTTGGTTACGATTTCTTATTTTCTTCTTTTTAATATCTTTGTTGCATTTTTAATGTTTATGTTTTATTATGTTGTATTATATTACCTGGTAAATTGGAAGAGAAAGTCTAATGGCCTTAACTCCTACCAGTCTAAATAAATAAGCATAAATAAGTACGAAATGTTTCAGAAGTGGAAAGACACTACTCCTTAATTTTGTCGTGGCCATGCAAAGAGTTATATTTCAAAGTTACAATAGAGGTAACCTCTCCTGTTCTTATTGTCACATATATGAAAACGTCATCACAGTTATTAAAACTAAAACGGTAAATGTTTAATGAAAAATAAAGGTATGTTAGAATGCAGTGTTTAATGAGTCTAAATACATATTGCGGCCAAACTGTAATACTCAGGGCAATGAAATATATGATTTTAACTTAACTGTAATAAATAAAGGCCTTGAGAACATTGCGGTGGTATCGTTTATGGGATTACGATATTTCATAGCTTCCTTACTCATTTACATATTTGTCTACGCAGCAGATGACTAATCTTCTCCCGCTGCGAGTATAGCGGTTCTTTTGTTCCCCGTCGGTACACGGACCGGAGATTTGAATGCACGAGAGAAAGTGCTGTGATGTAAGATGGAACAATCAGGTGTAAGTCGGACTGAGTAAACAACGGGGCGTGTTCAAACACAGCATCTTGTGCAACCCAGAGTGGTGTCATGATAACAAACTCCAGTCAGACGTACTTCAGAAGTGGTTATTGCTATCAGACCTGCTAATTGCGTTCTGCAAGTGCACGCAATGTTTCAGCGTAACATACTTGCATAGGAGAGGTGAAGTAGAACAAGCTTGGAATTCTTGTGACGTACCTGAAATTATATTCGGTAAATGTATGTAACTCTTAACCTCTCATATACATTCATAATTTAAGAATGCAAAACTTGCCCATGAATGCGACACGTAGATCTTCACAGGATCCCTCTCCCTCCGTATACAAAACCATCCTTTATATTCCGTTTAGGTTTGTTATTTGTTCAAAACAAAGCAATAAATCGGAAATAGATATTTTGAGACCCGCTGAATTAAAAAAAAAAAAAAAAAATTAGAGAAAGGTCCACGTGCATGCGCGCGCGCGTGTGTCTGTGTGTCTATCTGTGGACAGCATAACTCAAAAATGAAAAGTCGGTTAGAAACCAAATTTGGTATTTAAGTTTAATGTGATTTAAGGATGCAACACGAAGAGTTTGAAGAAGATAACCCCACCCTAAACTTCCCTTTACATGGAACATTTTTCGAAGATTTTGATTTTCTTGAAAATGGCTCTAACGATTTTGATGAAAATGACATATGTTTAAGATACTTTTATGACAAATGAAATGTATATCTTGAATTCCTGCCTATAGTCCATGAAGTATTATTTACTCTGGATGACTTTTGCATAATTCATAAACCATAAGGGATAAACCAAATCTTACTATAGAAAAAATGTAGATCTTGGTAAAACACACTTGTAGAGTGAACCTTTTTGGAGATATTCCTTGTCATTTCTGTAAGTTTTGGAGAGCTTAATACTTCTGTCAAATGGAACATCGCTATCCATTTTTATATGTTAACCGTGCAAAGAGAACGAAGTTTGAAGGCTTTAAAAGATTTGACTATCGTTCAAAGTCTACTGTATTCTGATATTCCCGTTGTACGTGCAAGAAGACGAGCAATAAGATAATTTCTGCTAATGTTTATCTCAACTAACACAAGAAGATAGGAGAATAAGAGTTTGTAAGAATGGTTATTATAAGAGTAGAGAAAGTCATGTGAGTGCAACACATCTGATTTTTAAATACCCTATTACGCCCTGTTCATTTTATAAGCGTTTAATAAAATTTGTACAACTGATACATCAAAAGAGAGAGGGAAAAAGTTCACATACAAAAATTTAACATCGTTAAATTCATTTTTATGGAATGCATCATTTTCATAATATTGTTGCTATCATTTGAATTATACAATACTTTAGGTTCTTTAAGTAAAGTACCATTGATTTATTTATCATAATTTACCTCAAAAAGATAAATAAAGTAGAATTATATATGTAAATTACGACTTACGGTTACGACATAGGTGAAACGTACAACTATTGCTGTTTTTATGTAAATGTTTGGAAACTTCTATCATATGCTGTTGTACCATAATTGTAAGTGGTTTGGAAAATGTATGCAAAACCCTTAGCATTAACAACATGTTACCTTTATTATACTAAATAATTAGATGTTGCAGAAAATGTAGAAATTATATGAGACTGAAATACTGAATGTCATGACCGGGATTTTAAATACGTATCTACCGTTGCCGTCTGGCTGCTCTAACCACTAAGCTATCATTAAATTCTCCAACTCACTCGCACTATTCCCGGTAAACCACACAAGGAGATCTCAATTTACTCTGAGATAACATACCTTAATGGCGACTTACAACGTGTAAGTACTTAAGCCCAGGGCTTCTAGGTTAACGAACTATAAGGTCAATTAACGTAATTAATGTTTTTTTTTTTTTTTTTTTTGCCACACAATAGTTACGTAGGACATGTTTGGAAAGGGTAGGCTGAGACAGGAAAAATGAATGCCATGACCGGGATTTGAACCACGGATCTACCGGTTACCGTCCTGCCGTCCGGCTCAGAGTAAATTAAGGGCGTCATTGGTGGGGTGCAGTATTAGAGGGCGGTATGTGATCAGCGTCCCGATCCTTCCCGGCCAGTTATGTGGTCTTCACGACCTGGGGCCGCTACTTTTCTATCAAGTAGTTCCTCAGCTGGTCCACCCGCACAATAAAGAGAACTAACATACATTCCCACATTCATGTCATTAACTTTCATATTCATATTTGCAGTAGAGATAACAGTTAATTTGTTTTTTGCTTTTTTTTACAAAAATTAAAAATAAAGTGAGGTTAAACTTCCATTACATTTTCATTATAAAAACAATATTTCAATTTTTATAAAAATATTCATAGATAAAAGATTATGTCAATAACAGCTTTGCGAAGAGTAAGAAATGTTAAGTAAAGTCACGCTCTAGCCGTAAATCGAATGAGGAACCGTCCTCAAATATTTACAAATAAAGTTATAGTGCAGAGAGACGCCTATATAACTAGGGCCGTCTCAACAAGTTACCGAAGCAGATGCTATAAGAAAGGGACTATACCACTACAACCATCTGTTCAACATCGTAATCTCTACATGTTGTTATCCACAGAATAGCAATTTTATGAATACAAAAACTCACCCTGAGATTAAACAAAAATAATACAAAGGTAATTAATCAACTGATGCATATGTAGGTAACTTACTCAAGCAAAGAACACAGGAAAGTGACTACGCAACTTTATCGTCTGTCTGGAAATAATCATGCCTATCGAGGCACTCAAAAATAATATTTGGAATATAACTTAAATATTTAAGCGACCTTAACTAAACAAAATTGAGGACAGTAAGAAATGATCTGAAAGTAGTTCTTTTTGTGCACTTGCCTACTTTGATATAAAATAATATACTAATAAAGATAGAAAGTATAAAAAAATGTAATTATCAATAATATCCTTAAAACTCTGCACACTTCCTTCGAAAACAAACATTATCACAATTTTTAATGCTTTCTCCACATATAAAACATAGACCACGTGATCTCCTTTGTTATTAATTTCTTACTCATGTACCTGTTGCCATAGGTAGCGGATGACTCGAAACTTCTACTGCTGTGTTGTTTATATCTCAGCAGTAATTTATTATTATTAATTACTGCATTATAACTGCCTTTTAGGTAATTTGTTACGGTTAGCTAGCATTATATGCTTCTTAAAGGAGCAAAGTAATTAAAATATTTATCAAGACGAATGTAAATTTCACGTGAAAGTTGGATGTTCACGCCATGCGTTCAGATTTAAGTATCAAAATCACCAAAAATAATTGCAATACAGAATGTAATCGGTACTATACATTATAATCGTGTTCTATCGTTTACTGTTAGCACATTCTAATATGTAACTTAGGAAGCTCTCCCTATTTTTTCATTCCAGCAATTACAGTGCCTCTTTAATCTAGCGAGCATACTTTATACAAATTATCAGCCTTTTCTCACGGCTTCACTCGCCTAAATGCCATCATTATGAAATACCTTAGGTATCAGTAATAACACCACGAAAGGGTTTCATATGATAACTTTACGTACACGGAGCTTCAGAAAAATTATCCCAAATATGAAATCCTCGAATGGTATTTGTGTAGATTATTGTGTGAAATCATTAATTCATTTATTTAATACCATTAAATAACCACATCCGTAGCGCAGTTGGTAGCGCGCTTGCCTCTGGCGCGGAGGATCCGGTTTCGATAATTGGCCGGCAGAGATCGGGATGCTGACCACGTACCACCCTCCAGTACTGCACCCCACCAATGACGCCTGTAGTGGAACTCGACAGGAATCCCTTTTTTACTTTCTCTACTGTCAAGTAGAACAAGTATTGTATTCCACACAAAAATTCGATGTCGAGATTTCACCGGAAATATGTTTTGAGACCCCCTGAATCCAAAAAAAGCATTTTTAGAAAAAGGTCCGTGTGTGTCTGTGTGTGTATGTGTGTGTGTGTGTGTGTGTGTGTGTGTGTGTGTGTGTGTGTGTGAACAGCATAATTCAAAAACGAAAAGCCGGTTGAAAACCAAAATTGGTATTTACATTTAATGTCTTTTAAGGATCCTATACGAAGATTTTGAAGAAAATTGCTCCACCCTAAACTACCCTTTACATGGAAAATCTTTAGAAAAATTTTACTTTCTCGTTAATGGCTCTAACGATTTTGATTAAAATGCCCTATGTTTAAAATATTTTTTGGCAACTAAAATGTTTATTTTCACTTTTCTGGCCATAGCCAGTCCTGTTTACTCTGGATGACTTTTGCATAACTGGTAAACGGTTAGAGATAGACCAAATCTTACTGCACAAAAAAGGTAGATTGTGCTAAAACACAATTTATTTCAATACATTTTTTGTGGAGTGAACCATTTCAAAGATATTCCTTGTTATTTGTGTGAGTTTTGCAATACTTAAACTTCTATAAAATGGAAGATAGTTATTCATTTTTTATATCTTAGCTGTGCAAAGAGAACGGAATCTGAAAGCCTTAAAAGATTTGACTATCGCTCAAAGCCAACATTCCCATTACACCTACAAGAAATTAAGCAATAATTTCTGCAACTGTTTATTTAAAGTAACACGAAGAAGATATAGGAATAACAGTTTGTAAGAATGGTTAGTAGAAGAGTAGAGAAAGTCATGTGAGAGCAACATATCAGGTACGTATAAGGTTCCCATCAACCAAAACCTCGAACCAACTGCTACATAAGAGAGAACAAGAGAACGGAGATATAGCTGGACTTTTATACATTTTTACGTTTCTTAATTTACTGACAATTTTTGAGTGATGGTCCTTATTTGTTTGTAAATATGTTCTTAAAAATATAGCACATAGCACTGTATCATCTTTATCAACTCCTGTTGTTGAATACCAGTCTGAATAATACGTGTAACAGTCATTTTAATCCCCCGCTAATTGTGTTTACTGCGCATGCGTACTTCAGATATACAGAAATGTAAGAACATGTTTAGGAGATGATAAATACAACCAAAGGCAAGATTTTTGGGTGATAATTGTCTAAAACATTCGCATTAATAATTGAAGTTAGTAGTGTTTTGTATTGAATACTAAACTAAAAATTTGCATTAATTTTGCGCAAACTTTCGGGTAAAATTAATACACATATACTTAAATTAAAATTAACAGGTAAGTAATGGTATTGTAACATTATTGTTCAAAATGTCTCATTTACCGTTAAAAACAAAAACTCTTGCGTCTACATATAACCAAAGCGATAATACCACGACCAAGAGACGATAATCAGGCATGAGTGTAATAGTTAACCCCCTAATTTAGTATCACCTATTCTAAATAGACAGTTAAGTATATTCCTACGCTAGATTCTCAATGCAATTTAGTTCTGCTTGCCGCCGAAGTGCGTAGCTTTTATTTTTGTTGGGTAACAAAGTATATCCGATTATTGTCTAGCACTACAATGCCAAATATCATAACAATCGTTTCTAACGTCTCTGCACTATAGGACCTTATAGACATTCGCATACAAACCTGTAAGCTTTTAAAAGTGCTATTTTGGTTTCAGCTTACATTTTAACCTGATTGCCCTGGGGTTCCTCCCTTCATCCCTTCCACCCAGGGTCCACGGTAGAAGCTCAGAGCCCACATATGGTCCGCTGCCCCGGTTAAGGACCCCCTCCGTTCGTCTGTATTTTCACCTTATTACCATATTAAAATTTGTCATCCAAGTAAGTATCCGGTAAACCTTCAAGTGGAGTCAAATATTCGAAGGATAATTTCATTCTCGCAATTTCCAGTCCGTCTTTCACCTCACTTCTTATTTCATTTCGTTTTTCATTCTGATTGTCTGTTTTAGGATTGTAATTATCGGCGGCAGTATCCTCATCCTCCGGATCGGGGGAGATCTCCAATTTCTAGGCCCTCCAGGGAATGTGTAAACCCAGAGGGAGTACGGGGGCTGTTTTAGGAGTGCCTCGTCAGGGGAATAGGCATACAAGGTCTTCTATAGGTGCTAAGTACCCGCTTAAAGGATGATTAAAGCATGGTATGAAATGTTATTTAAATGTTGCATTGTAATTACGAAGCTCTTTAAAAAAATACAGAAGGCATACATACATCAGCGACACGACCTACAGGATTAAACACCACTGATTCGTTCAACACAAAATTTGCCAAACTGATCAAAATATATGTGTTCTGAGGTTTCCCTCTTCAAACTATTTACATTAGATGCTTCACCGAAGTGGGAGTCCACCATTTTATACATTTAAACCTAGGGGCTCTATTGCGTCAAATTAAGCAAACTGTTGCGCATCTGTAGGACAGTGCAGCGAGATTAACCTGATCACAAGTGATAATTAAAATTTAGAGTTGATGATAATAAAATTTGATAAATTTTTCGCGAATAAAGGCTGTCATTGGTTGAAATTTGAAATGGTTATACATATGATTGGTTGATTTCAACAAAGTTACGATGAGTGGAATAATCAAAATTAAGGTGTAACTTACGTTCTGACGGCCTTCACGTATTCAGAATCACTGTTCTCTTGGGCGTTGATCTTCACTCCCATGGCCGACTCTAGAGAAATAAACACACATTAGTATTTCAAATGTTACATAAACAAAAGTGTTGATCTGTTACGTTCTAATTACCTTCTATAAGCAATATCCAATTATACATTATTCTTACAAAAGCATATTTTCTGTTACTACACATTAATCGAGATAAATATTTGCAGATATATATTCAGTATACTTTTTATTTGTACAAGGAGATACATTAGGCTGAAGTAGTGGTCGATATACAGGATGTTAGTTGTATAAGTGCAAATGTTTGATAATTGGTACACTAATAGATATCCACTTCGATGTGTTAGTCGATTTTCTTTCCCTTTCTCTAATAGTTTTTCTATAAATCAATCACATATTTTACTACCTAATCTTTATTGCATGGCCTTAACTACGCCTCGAAATGAATAACTACTGTCATATAGACTATCTGTTTTGCTTCATACCACAAGGTGTAACCTACTGGCCTAGGTAGTGAGATGTCATTGGTCTTTCAGAAGCATTGGAACTCAGTTACAGTAATCCATTCGTCATCACGAGACCGTCATGAATTCTATGTCACGCGTACTTCAGGCACTAACCACGCTGATAACATACTACTCTTAATAAGTAAATTATAATTTCAAGAATGATTCACATACGTAGGTAATATGGCTCATTATGAACATGAAACAATTCCTTCGTAAGCAAGATATCACTGTAACTTCAATGCGCACTATATAAACATTACCTCATTGGGAAGAGGTTCTCTGTATTGTCTTGTGCACCTGGAACCTGCTCTTGTTGACCTCTGACCGTGTGCAAAGTTCAGAGTCAGCTACCGTGTATGGTTTATGTGTAGCTAACCTCGCGTCCATTGAAGGAGTTGTTTCATCTCATTGTTCTCAATTATCAGTACAAATATCTGCTCTTATGTCTCTAACAGCCAGGATGTAGGTTTTGAAATTCCAGTCTTTTCATCACTAGTAAAAGGTAAAACGATTAGCAAGCTGGTACTTCAAAATATCTAAAGTGTTTAACATGAATACGAGTTTATCTTCCAAACATTTATTTGTTTATCTACAAACTGTTCGCATAAAATCTTATGACTTTCTACAGTTTATACATGCCAGATACAGATTGCATTACACACAAAAATCCCCTACCGAAATTTCAATAAAATACACGTTTTGAGATTCGTGAATTGAAAACAAACCTTTTTGGAAAGATGTCCGCACGCTTGCGCACACATGCGTATATGTGTGTGTGTGCGTTGTGTGTATGTGTTTGTGTGTGTGTGTGTGTGTGTGTGTGTGTGTGTGTACGCGCGCGCGCTCGCCTGTCTGCCTGTGAACAGCACAACTAAAACTAAAAAGTCTGATAAATACCAAACTTGGTATGAAAGCTCGTCTTCCAAGAATGCGACACGAAAATTTTCAAGAAAATACCCCCAAGTCAATCTGCCCTTAAACAGCCGAAAATTTTCGAAAATTTTGATTTTCTCGAAAACGATTCTAATGATTTTAATTAAAATGCCACTTTATTAAAGATATTTTCGTGAGAAGTCAAATGCATATCTGGAATTTTCTACGAATGACCTCACAATTTCCCTTCATTCTGAATGACTTTTGCATAACTCGCAAACCATAAGGCATAATCATTTCAGAGATATTTCTTGTTATTGGTTTGAATTTTCAAATATGTACCTGCACTTTTCTGGAACAGAAGGTTGTTCTTTTCATGCCATGTCCATGCAAAGTGAATGGCATTTAAGAACCATCACAGAGTGACCAGCTCTTACAAGATTTGAGTATTGCTTGAAGCCACTGCATTCTCCCATTTCCGGTGTGCCTACCTACAGGGAAATATGTAATAGGACAATTTCCACAAATATCTACCTCGATTAACATGGAGTAGAAGAGTAAACATTCGTTGATGATGGTGGTGATGATATAGTTTTAATAGCGCACAGTTGCTTGGTGATCAGCGCGTTTATAAAAATTAATTTTAATATAAGACAGAAATACTAGGTATTAAAAAGACAAATGTGACCAATTTTGCAAACAAAGAGCCAAAAGCTATAATTAAAACAGAATTATAAATTGGTTGAAAAGGTGTGACATTTCGATATCTAATATTTTAAATCCTTTGGTCGATGTTTACCATTACTAAAATCTTCAAAACTCTTTCGACCGACAGTTTGCTGTGCACCAGGACATCTGGGAGTCAAAAGGAAATCTTTGTATAAATATTTTGTACAAGAGTGAGAGAGAGTCACGTGAGTGCAACTTAAGATTTGTAAAGATTGGACTATGGTTTCATCCATGTTATACCTACAAGGAAATGTGTAATGAAATAATTTCCGAAATATTTCATTCGATTAACATGAAGCACATAGAACCATATTTTTATAAACATATTTTGTAGAAGAGTGGATAGAGCATATTATTTGAATGGCAACACATAAGTTTTTTCAGAGTTTAAGTTGACTTCCTTTGTTTAATTTGCCTTTACTGGATTCCTTCAAATGCAATAGCTTCAGTGTGATATGCTAAGTAGTGAAACTTACCACAGATGATGTCTAGAGTACACAAGTTGATGTAAGGGAAGACATCGAAGTCCCCGCCGTTCAGATGTGTACTCAGTCTGTTCACCAGAAGCCGTGAATTGCTGTTGAAGGTGTCCAAGAACTTGTCGAGGATCTTGACATGAAAGGCTGGCGTGATCAGCTTGCGGTGTCTCTTCCACGTGGAACCTGAAATAACACGTGGTCATGTACATACATAAAACAAGAAATACTTGGTGACCTGGTGAGTGAAGAGCATTGTTGTGTACATACCTGTGTTGGTGAGCATGCCCTGTCCCAACCAACGCTCTCCAAATTTGTACAACGGACTCTTGTCTAGGAGTTTGTTACTTCCCAACACTACCTGTAAGGAATAATAAATACACTGGTTAGGGAAGTAATGAATACAGCTTTAGGTGTACAAAAACTTCATGGGTGTGATATTCGCAAGGAAAAAGTTTTGTCTTGAAATTTGAACTGACATTAGAAATCGTCGAAGTAAAAATTTGCTTATAAATATATTGACAAAGATACCTCTATGTACTTAGGGTGTGCCAACAGAACTCCTAATTCAGGTCCGATCCATACTCGGGCTATAGGACCATGTTCCTTGTTCAGCCAGACAATATATCGGAAGAACTCTGCAACAGAAGACAGCAGGAACTTACGTTTGTAGGGTGAACCAAAAGGGCATTCAACTGATGAAGCATTATTCAACCAAAACATGGTTATTTAGACTTTGGGAAGATAAGAAATAAAATTCGTTTTAAAATCATGTTTTCCCTGAGATATACAATTCAATTTTCAGTCACAAATGAGAGAGTAAATGTGAAGGTTTCAGTTCTATATATTAATTTTGTATCGTTTTCTTTTATAGTCATGGTTACCAAATAAATAATACAGGACAAAGCACTTCGCGCTCATAAAGCTTTTTGTACCTTGGAATTTGTGAAAAAATTCAGTTCAATGGACGTATAGGTCGGGCACAGATCTTGTTGGGTTAACAACTGTCATGGAACGCTTTAGTTTCCATAAAGACCTAGATTTATATTGAGATATTAATATACAGGTGCTCAAAATTACATCGACAAACTTTGGGAACTGATAAGACACACGATTTTAATCCAAGAAGCAAACACAAAACACAAAGACAAAGCATAAACATGTCATTGTTTACAGTTAATCACAGCTTTACTATTCAAAGTAAATGCTGGAACGCACGCCCATTGCGATTAATACAAAGAGTGCATCGGTGCACCCTATTCTGCCGTACTCTGGCAACCACACCAGCCATTTCTCTGGTTTAAAAGTTTGTCGGTCTAATTTTGAATAGTAAAGCTGTGATTAACTGTAAACAATGAGATATTTATGTTTTGTTTATGTGTTCTGTTGTTTGTTTCTGGATTAAGACTGTGTGCCTTACTAAGATAAATGCAATACTAACTTGCATTGTTGATTTTGCTGTAAATACTTAAACTGGGTGCAATACAGTAGGTAATGACATTAACTCGTCCTACTGCTTAAACGAAGCACCGCAGCAAAAGAACTTTCCTTAGTAAAAAGAGTTTAAAATAATGTTATTTATCAGCTGTTAAAGTTTGTCGGTCTAATTTTGGGACAGCCTATATCCTTTTTTCCTTCATTTGGAAAGCACAATGGATCAAATTGGCAGCTGAATGGCCGGAGGTACTGCAAGTTTGGTCAACTCCGAATGAAATTTATCTCTTAAAGACCTATTACCTAGGAGGCCCGGGTTCGAATCCAGGGACCCGCATGTGGTATTCGTGAACTTTCCAAAAGTTTAATTATCTCTAAATCAGTTTTTTGCAGCTTGACCCATCTTTACTTAGATATCTTATTATACTTAAAGTTAAATACTACATTAAATAAACTAAATTGTGTATCGTTCAAGTAAGATATGAGCAATTATTCGTTTTGTTTAGGAATAATTGGAACACAATGATATGCCTTACAAAGGTCACTCTGCTGTTGCACAGAGAGGCTTGTGAATCCTCTTCTGGTGAGAGGCAGTGACCCTGACATAGCCCAGGGATACCTCTCTCACAACAAAGATGCATGCTGTATGCTGTTTGAAGGACCCTTGGAGAAAACTCTTCCTGGTCTTTACTCTACGAGCATTAAAATTCCGTTTCGCTTTTTGAGACGCCATCTTTTTCTGCCTAATGACTATCACTTCTTTCTACAAATCCTCTTTTCTTTAAATGCTTTATTTTATGACCTTTTAATCTTGCTACGCGGAAACAGAAGAAGTCTATATCTATGACTCTTGAGTTATTTGGTATAACACCTGAATTGCGGTGACTTTTCGTATTTCCTCCACGGCTAGCGAGATAGAAGGGCAAGCAGCAGTGACGTAATTCTCCTAGTCCGGAAGTAAAACCACAATCGCCTAACGCGATGTAGCCTGTCTGTTTCCTTAGCCACAACTTCCTCCCCATTTCACATTCTACCAATGAAATGCGATGACATTTTTAATTTCAAGCACTCACAGCGCTCTTAATTATTTTTACTGATCATTATTTAGTTCTAAATTTAGAGCAACTTCTTTCTTTTCTCTTCTCAGGATAACTAGATGTTTTCCCGTAAATCGCAGAGCAAGAATTGATCAATAACAGTCAACGATGGCAATGCAAATGCATATATGTGATTCTGTTGTATGTAACAGGATACCGGACCCGTGGTGTGCTGGCTGCTTGGCGGGGCTTGGCGCCGGGATGAAGAGATCTCAGCACTTGTTACGGACTTCCGCGCGTCTCTGTGGCCTGCCTAGCTGCGACCCTGTGTGGTACCTGCAGTTCCCTCATTTAATCCCGACTCCTAGAGGGTGGCAGCTACAATAGATCTGAGCGAGGTGTCCCCTCTGTGTCTGTACCCTTTACCCCTTTACTCCTATTGGTATTTATTCTGTTGTATTCTAATAACCTTTATGCCCGAAAAAATCCATCGAACCTCCGTCGAATTTGAACCTGCGACTTCAGGAACCAGAGGATAGCATGTTATCCCTGGACTACGATTGACGACTGAAAATGTAATGCATTTATAAATATGCAGTCATTAAATTTTGTGAACTAATTTTAAGGTAACATTACCTAATTTATGAAACAATCCTCTGCTCCTTCGATATAAATTAAAAAACGCGAACTTCGCAACCTCTTATGATCTTACTTGTGAAAATGGGTTTATGATCTGCAGGAAGGAAACATTTCAAAGTCAGTAAAAGCAATGTTCTTATCGAAATTTATTTTCATTGCCTCAGTTTTTAAAACTTCAAAAATGGCCAGCTTAAAACATATTTGTGACACAGACAGAACGGTGTTACAAATGGATATAAAATAATTTTGGAAACGACATAGATCAAAAAGTGTACTTGCAACATTTTAGAAAATTATTAAAATTACATTTTTGAGAAAACGCTAGAACATGTGACCTGTGATACCGTTTGTTCTTTCTATATGGTAAAAGCAGGAGTGTCTCGCATGTTTCATGTGTGTTTTTAGGTTTCTTATCATGTGGATACTGCAAATCCGCAAGGAACGTTCACTCCAGGAGTATGTCGGATCCTCGAACTATAGGGACTTCTGCAGCTCAAGCTACTTCACATCACATGGCCTACCGGCGAGCGGGCAAATATGCTCAAGGTCTGGCTGCCTCGCACGGCTGATGTGTGTATGTGACTGTAAACAACCGAAGCGGCAAAACAAAATGGATTTCGGGAACGTTCCAGAAACTTCTAGCCAATTCATATTCGGTGCATGTGTGTGTAGAAGCCGAGAAAAGTCGTTTTATGTCATCCCCAGTATATAAGGATACCTTAGAAGAACACTAGGAATTTTTAGAGAGTTGAGTTATGGACATGACTCGGTCACTGCGTCTGTGAGTGTGAGACAGCTGTGCGTGTGCATGTGTCATCGCGAGAAGATTTAGTGATCGTCCTGAGTGATAGTAACGTCGCAATTAGGGCATGAGAGACAGAGAAAGTGAACAAAGACACTAAAAGGACTGAGCTAGGTTACAGAAGTAAAAACTGTGACTTGTGATAGTCCTAAGGGCTGTGTTAACGACGAGAACAAAACTGTTATTATAGGCAGCACCTATAATAAACATTTTTCTACTTGTTTGGCATTTCATCGCTCTTTCACTCCGCTCAGCCATTTATCAAATTGTATTTGTTGTAACTTGTTTAATTCCGAGAGTGGCATAGAATGCGCGCGTAGATTTTCATGAATAGCACAGACATATGTATAGCTAGAACAAAATACTTCTATGCTATTTAAAACAGTTCTAAATAAAATAACAAAAGGCAATCTGTAATTCAGTTCACTTGTTCTAAGGATTTTCATTACACTGAGTTTTATGAGCTTTACGGTTCTCTTAAAATACACAACATTTTTAATTATTATTTGTGGCGTTTTATGTATATACTTATGCGCTTTTGAATATGTAATGTTTTACGTAATATCTGAATATATTATGAAAATATCACTTAAATACAATTTATATAGCGGTGATTTACTACTTCTATAACGAGAAATGAAATTAAGAGACGAGTCCTTTTTCCGAATGCTCAAGGGTAATTATTGACAGCCATAGCCAAGTTGGTACACCTGAAGCGAGGTATACTCTGGCTGTTACGTCAGAGCTGATAAGGAAGTAGAAAAGGTAAATAGGTAGACATGTACGGGGGTAGCTAGTGAGAGGTAGCCAAAGCGGAGTGCGTATGTCCGTATTGCTGGACAGGTTTAATAGGACTGCGTTGTGACAGAATTTTGGTCACCAAGACAAGTTAATTGCTTGAAAGGGAATACTGCATATGTGTGCGTGAGTCTTGTAATTATGAATCTAGTCGCAAATTCACTGGGCTGTCAATGCAAGAACAGACGCGAATCATCAAATGAAGTTCTGAAGTCCGCTGCGGATAGTGCAGTAAAGGTTATAGGCAAGCACATGTTTTACATTTCCTGAAGTGATGTGGGTTCGAGATCCGGCTCATGGAAGAAGGACGGGGAACCTTCTCATATCAACAAAGCGACAGTTCAGTGGCACGAGTAAGAAAATTTCAGTGTTAGGCTTCAGTTGTGCAAGAAGGTAGGAAACATACTTTATTGGTATTTCCAGGCCAACCTACATTTAGTGACAAAGAATACATATGGGTCCTATTCAGTGTGAAGCAATGACAAAGTTAGTTCTAGACGTTACAGAAAAACATTTAGTGTGAAAGTAGTTTACTTGTGGAAGCTTCGAGTTGAATAGTTGAATTTCAATCATAATTTAGTGAAATGATTCATTCTTATATCTCAGAGGCTGTTAGAAGCACAAGTCAGTAGAGCATTTGAAACATTTATAGCTAGAAGTTCCAGTTAAAAAATGTATAAAATACTTGCATTTTTCGGAAGATTTTTGTAATCAATAGAGATGAAAATGTTGTGTTTAATTTTCAGTATGATGGTAGCGTAGAGGAATGCTACATATTAGATCAGTTCGGTTAACTTGTAACTATGTAATTGAATTTTAGTGTTAAATCTGGTAATTGTTTACAAAATCGGCCGCTCGAGAAAACTAATGAAACAGTGCAATGGATGCAGTTTTTATTATTGATTACGATTTTGAAAGTCACATTGTGCGCTGAAGCTTCGTTTTTGATTTATGAGCAAATAATAATATATTCGCTTATGCGGCGGATATTTAGCAAATAAATGTTTATAAACGAGTATAATACTTGCTAAAATGATCAATGTATTTACGTTGAAATTGTTGTTGCTGATTGCGATTTTGAAAGTTTTATTTTGCGCTCAGGCTTCGTTTTTTATCTATGAGCAAATTTCGTGCGTGCGATGCGGTGGTTTTATTTCGCTTATGCGGCGGATATTTAGCAAATAAATGTGTATAAACGAGTATAATATATACTAGAATGATTGATTAATGGATTTACGTTGAAATTATTGCATAAACACTGCCCAAATTGTAAATATTTCGATAACACAGGGCCCTGTTACCCCACTCATATACACACACTAAACCTAACCTAACCTAACACGGGCAAAACGAAAACCGCCATATAAAACTTTCAAAATCGTAATCAACAATAAAAACTGCATCCATTGCACTGTTTCATTAGTTTTCTCGAGCGGCCGATTTTGTAAACAATTACCGAATTCTTCTTAAAAGGAATTATTTTAAGATACTATGTGGTATTATGCTTTATGAATTATGTTTTATTAGTGGTAATACAATATATTGAAGTTAAGTTTGAAAGTACATGACTTTTTATGAGTGAAAGGATTTTAATCACCAGTAGCGAGTGATAAAAATTCCACGAGCATAGAAGAATCGGTAATTATGTAGAAAACGGCCACTCAAGAAAATGAATGAAATGTAGTGTAACCATTAGATTTTATATTCCTAATTACGATTTTCTTTCCCTGATTACCCTCCCCTTATGTAGGACTTACATCCCTAGGACATACAAGCCACTGGCTAGGGTCAGACGCCTGTCGGGAAGCAGAGGAACCTCTGGACCAGGCAGAGTGAACGTGGAAGACCTGGAAGCCGGTGGTCAATCAAGCACCAGGTATGATAGTGAGGAAGAGGATGATATGAAATGCAGGTGAAATGGATGTTTGGAAGGGTGATAATGGAGCGATTGGTGGGATGAATGGCGGGGGAAACCGGAGAACTCGGAGAAAACCCACCCAGACGCCACCTAGGTGGTAGGCGAGTGTTCTAACCACTCAGCTGCAAATATACTTCCAGACTCAGGGAAGGATGAGGGATAATCTTGGCTGGAGAAAAATTCCTACCCCCTGCCAGGAATCGAACCCGGGACCCCTTGCACAGCAGGCAGATGCTCTACCAACTCCGCTACGGGGCCAGCATTTATGATTTTTAAAATTTTATTTTGTGGTCATGGTTCTTTTTTGTTTTATGAGCCAGTTCCTTACTGTGCTGCAAAGGTTTTATTTCGCCTGTGTGATGGATATTTAGCAAATAAATATGTATAAATGACTATTATATGTGTATAAAATGGTTTATTTATGTATTTACAATGAATAGCCTAAATACGGGCTAAATTTCGATGACATAGGACTCTGTCGTTCTACAGACAACCTAACCTAACCTAAAACGGCCTAAATTTGGCTGCAGAATTATGCTTAGGTGTAAAACACGACCCCATGCGGTAATCTCTGAATAGAAACTTATGACGTTCTTGCACTACAACAGTTTCAGCGCCGTCCGCGAAACCAAAGCTTCTTTTTAAAAACTGTGTTCAAGGAATAATTTCATAGGGCTCATTTAACGTTCACACTACCCATTCCCTTTAACTTAACGGCTCGCACTGTGATTGAATAATTGGATAGCACACACACACACACACAAGGTGTCAATGGGTGTTCGGGATATTACATTTGGAAAAGCTTTACTTATTGTATTTGAAACTGTATAGTTCTGCGGTGTTTTTGTTGTGGCTAAAAACAAAATTATAAAACATAAAATGCAAGGGGACCGCCTCCGTAATGCTCCTGCTTCTGGCGCGGAGGACCAGGTTCGATCCCCGGTACCGGCATGCGATTTTTCACCCGCTGGGAAGTCTGGCACGGGGTGCACTCAGCCTCGTTAGATCCCAGAGGGGCCAATTGAGGAGCTACCTAATAAAGTTGCGACCCCAAGTTGCAAAGGCCGCATATCCGGCCGGGAGGGTTCGGGACGCTGACCACGTTCCACCCTCCAGTACTGCACCCCACTCATGACGCCTGTAGAGGTGGGGAACGCAGTGGTTGTGTGGTAAGCCTTGGTCTATTAGGGCTGTTGTGCTAGGGGAGTAAAATGCAAGGCATTAATAATCATAGGACATGTAATCTACATTATAATTTAGCTTTGCATAGTTCAAAAATTAGCATTTCTTTGTTTTTTCTGCTGCTGGGGTTATTAAAGTTATTTACGAATAGTTTCCATTCTATCTGCAGCTCCGAAAAGCTTTCAATGTTAATGGTTACATTCTCCGACACTTCGGTTTAATATGTTGATTATTGGGAACCTCTTGTGCTTTCTTTGCTTCTTCGGTTATATAAGCTGGTGTTTTACAATACAATTCTGCCCGCTGCCAAGAAATGTATACATTTATCCTCTCTTTTTAAGACATTGAACCTCTCTTATTCCTTTCCTTATATTACTTCACCTATGTAAATGGTGTGTTGCACCCAATGACATCATTACGGGCACGGTTTTGCCGAAGGCTGTCTTAGTTTCTTTTTGCAAAGATTATATAACAGTACAATCCCTTTGAACTCAAACAACCTCTCCCTTCTGCAAGTCAGCACAGTGTTTTGCATATTCCATTATGCACAATAACTAGTCTTAAGTATTCAAGATAATTCGTGACTTCCGAAAACAAATGACTATTGGTAAGCGGTCACTTAAATCGACATGGATTTTGTAGTTCTGGTGTTTTAAGTGTCATATCATGTTCTGTAATAGCATATTTGCAACGAGAGCATAATGGCAGATTCATAATAATTTATACGAGCGTCGTAATTGCCATTATACTCTACTTTCATACGACTATGCCTTCATAAAATATTTTTACTATTCTATGGTGCATGTTATTGTCAGTTGGTACTCCATTCGATTGTACATACCAGAATCGATAATAGCGCCTTCAACTTTTATGTTGCTCTTGACACAATGATAGACAGTATATATGCTATAACCTTTACAAGAGTAAACTTGCAGAAACAAGAAGACAAACTGAATTTATAATGTTATTTACAATATTAAGACTAACTATTAAATAAACAGAATATCTTCATTCCGTATCCACTTTCAGTTGCGTGGGAATGTGCACAGATTCCGAATCGCCACACGCGGATCATTTGATTGGCAGCTAGCAGTTTCGGGGTAAACAGGTGCACCTTTGATTGGTGGATAGCAGCTCGTTCTGAAGAGGTGGATATGAGGTCCATTACAGTGGCGCATAAGCGCTTCATTATGACATGGTGGGACATAAATGCCATAGAAATTAAATAGTTAAATTAGACGCACATTCATGTTATAGTGAGCTTTCAACTAACTAGCGAGGTGGCACAGGGGCAGCGCGCGTGACCAGCATTTGGAAGGTCTTGAGTTCAACGCCCTCGTCAAAGGTTCCTGACTCATGGGCGTTTCCTCGTAACTGGGTAAATGTTCGGAGAGTTACTCACATGATCCGAATTTCCGATCGTTTCACTTCACCTCACCTCTTTCACTTCACCGTTCATATTGTTTTTCTGTATCAGGGTTGCAAGTGTTGGCGGGAATCTCGGCGTTTCATGGCAAAGATAAAGGATGCTTTGTGTAAGTCTTCTTCCTCCGGAATAGTAGTGGAATACTTTTAGGGTAGTAAATTTTAACGAGACAGCTCTAAAGAGCTCCCAAGAAACTTTTAAACGTACAAAGATAGAAAATTGTTAAAAATGCTAAAATTTAAATGCGCAAGATTCCCGGCTGAAAGGGTGGGAATGTTTCTTTAACTAGGATTATTCCCCATCTCCCTAGAGTACAGAAGTATGAACTAGGCGTGAATGTGTGTAATAAAAACTAAAACATCAAAACAACCGCTAAGCGATTGAACACCATTGCTGTTGAGCAATTAATTATTATTTATTATTAATCTAAAGGTTACTTAAACCCGGGACATAAAGTACTTACTTTGTAAGTCACCCTTGGGGTATTTATCTCTGGTGTGAGATTCCCTTGTTGTATACCGGGAAAGTATGAACCGGTTGGGGAATTTAATGCCATACTGGCAAGTTGGCCATGGTAGCTTAGTGGTTAGAGCAGCCGCTTGGTAAGTGGGAGATCCTCGGTTCAAAACGGCTATGCCATTGAGTTTTTCAGTCCTGATTTCACCTCCTACTACTAGCATTTTTGAGAAACTCAAAAACAATTGAAATGGTAATTTGAAGGAAATATTTTCTTAAATGTTCTGAACTTCCGAAGAACGTGGGTATTTAACCGAATTTTCGTTGTTTAATTATACTGTTAAAACAATCTGTCTGTCTGTCTGTCTGCCTGCCTGTATCTCCGTCCGTCAGTCTGTCTGGGTGCCTGCCTGTCCATACACATACATATACATACATGCATGCCTGCATGCACGCACTCACGCAAGCACGCAACATGCTCTTTTTTTTTTTTTTTTTTTTTTTTTTTTTTTTTTTTTTTTTTTTTTTTTTATTTATTTAATTCGGGGGATGCGTATATGAAATCTGGATATGGCGTTTTGAAGTTTATTTTTTCTTTCTTTCCTTTGAGTTTTTACTTTTTCGAGCTAACATAGTTGTATTGTTGAGAAATTGATCAAAACTGAATATTCCATCTACATCACAATATCTATAATAAATGTTTTTCTATACACTATTTCAATTTAGCGCTCTAGTTCAGAGAAAAATGTAACAATATAAACATATAACTCATAATATTCAGAAACTGCTGCATTCACAAAAAGCCCTATGGCATAAATTGTACGTTTTAATGAGTTCTGCATTTTTCTTTCATAAAGTTTTGCCTATTTCTCATGATTTCATAGATGTATAAAAGTGTACAAAATTCAATCCAAAACGCTTATTATCATCGCTATTTTTAACGGAGTAAGAAAGAGCTGATTTACATACCTTTGGTATTGGTGCCGAACTGAAGGGCATTTCCAAAGAGTGGCAGGGGCTTAGGTCCTGGAATCTTGTCACCTTCCTCTGCAAGACGACGCACCCTCGTGCGATATGGCTTCGTCGCGAAATAGCACACAACGGCCAACACAGTCAGCAATAGTGCCAGCATCTCGTAGTGTCTGTTCAGAGAGATCATCAATAATAAGCATATTATCAAGTGTAATGTTAACATTTTGAGTGGCTTGATGAAACATGAATATTGACCGTAATAATTAATGAGTGATGGTACGCATCAAGTTCACACCACTGTTGCACTATTCTTACAAACTCTTATCCGTCTATCTTTTTCATGATGAGAAAAACATTTGTAGAAATTATCTTATTGATTATTTTCTTGTAGATGAAAGGGGAATATCGGAATACAGTAGCTCTGAACAATAGTTAGTCGCTATATGAAAACTGAAATTCCGTTCTCTTTGCCCCACCAAGAGAGAATAAAGTGAATGACGACATTCCATTTTAGAAAAGTATTTCAAAACCCACAAAAATAACGAGGAATATCTCTGAAATAGTTCATTCCACAAAAAAATGCATTTGGTCGTCTACTGTGTGTTTTAAGGAGATGTACATTTTTGTGTAAGACTTGGTCTATTACTTACGGTTTACCATAAGTCTTCAAGAGGACTACATGGGCTATAACCAGAATATTCAAAATATACATTGCATTTGCCATAAACATATCTTAAAAATACTGCATTTTAATCAAAATCGTTAGCCAATTTTGAGAAAATCAAAATTTTCGGAAAACTTTCCATGTAAAGGGTAGTTTAGGGCGGAGTAATTTTCTTCAAAATCTTCGTGTGGCATCCTTGAAAGACATTAAACTTAAATACCAAGTTTGGTTTTTAACCTACTTTTAGTTTTTCAGTTATGCTGTCCACAGCCTGAAACACAGGCACACACACACGAATCTTTTCCTAAAAATGCTTTTTTTTTTATTTAGAGTGTCTCAAAACATATATTTTCGGTGAAATATCGACATCGAATTTTTGGGTGGAATACAATACTTCCCCTACTTACAGTAGAGAAAGTAAAAACGTCTGAAATATATGAGATACCAGGAAATCAAAAAAGATATTCCGAACTTAAACAAATGCAGCCAGTTTACTTTATTATGGACATTTGCAAGCAAGCGGGGCCTGGGAAAAGGTATAGTATGATTTTTCTAGGTATTGCCTATTGCCTACGAAACGAATTCTTTTCATACGTTTTACGTATGACAGTCATAGTTTATTCTAAGGGCAGAAGTATTGATAATGCAGATGAATGTTTATTCTGAGCTGGATTATGTCTTGAGGATACGTGGTGGGATAAGTGGGCACGATTTTTGACACGCCATCGAGGGGCACATGAAGAATGTGATGAAGAGCCTTTCATATGCCTTTTTGTTCTAAAAACAGTTGCTGACCAATTATTGTTTCGAGCGAGAATTATTCATTTGTTAAGTAATACTTTCCAACAACGTCTTCGTTCTTTCCTTAGTATTCATTATCCATTAGTGCAGTTTTTTTACTTTCTCTACTGGTAAGTAGGGGAAGTACTGTATTCCACCCAAAAATTCGAAGTCGAGATTTCACCAGAAATACATGTTTTGAGGCCCCTGAATCCAAAAAAAGCATTCTTAGACAAAGGTCCGTGTGTGTGTCTGTGTGTCTGTCAGTGTGTCTGTCAGTCTGTCAGTCTGTGGACAGCATAGCTCAAAAACGAAAAGTCGGTTAAAAACCAAAGTTGGTATTTAAGTTTAATGTCGTTCAAGGATGCGACACGAAGATTTTGAAGAAAATAGCCCCACCCTAAGCTACCCTTTACATGGAAAATTTTTCGAAAATTTTGATTTTCTTGAAAATGGCTCGAACGATTTTGATTAAAATGTCATATGTTTGAGATATTTTTATGACAAATGAAATGTGTATCTTGAATTTTCTGGCTATAGCCCCTGTAGTCGTATTTACTCTGGACGACTTTTGCATAACTGTTAAACCGTTAGAGATAGACCAAACTATACTATACAAAAAATGTAGATCTTGCTAAAATACACAATTTATGTCTCAATAAATTTTCTTGTAGGGTGAACAATTTGGGAGATATACCTTGTTATGTGTGTGAGTTTCGGAAAACTTGGAACTTTCATGAAATGGGTCATCGTTGTTCATTTTTTTATATGTTACGTGTACAAAGAGAACGGAATCTCAAAGCTTTAAAAGATTTGACTATCGCACAAAGCCTACTGTATTCCAATATTCCCCTTGGACCTACAAGGAAATAAGCAATAAGATAATTTGTACAAATGTTTATTTTAACTAACACGAAGAAGATATAGGAATAAGAGTTTGTAAGAATGGTTAGTACAAGAGTAGAGAAAGTCATGTGAGTGCAACACATCAGATTTTTTATTTATGAATAAAATTAAGAAATGATAATGACATCTCTTATTTGGTCCCCATTTTGAAAATCTTCGTTTTTTTTTTTTTTTTTTTTTTTTTTTTTTTTTTTAAACCTTTCATTTCAAAGGATTTTGTGTAAAAACAGATATTTATCAATTGTTAACCTTATAAAACCTGAAAATATATCGTTTTAGGAATGCAAAGCACCATCCAAACTTCAATAATATTTATATTGATGATATGATAGCCGAATTTGAAAAATTATCTCTTACTTGGGTAGCTTGCCTTGAACAAAAAAATGTGTGCAGCTTACGTTGACTGGTACACAAGGTTATGAGGCTATGTGGTCTATGGAGTAATTTGAATTACTGTAAGCTTGCAAATGTGAAGACTACATGGGGAGGTAAACTAATTTTACAACGAGACACTTGATGTAGAAGTAGGTACACAGTGGAGTACCTACATGTGTACTACTTATGTTTACATCCACTTTCATTTCTCGCGCTCTGTGTATTGCAGCATATTGGTAGGTAACTCTAGGTACGTGTTGTTAGGTAATTGCTGTGTTTATGATACACCTGAAGTGGAACACTTCAAAACTGCGAGGTATGCATTTAAGGCCTGACAGAGTCACGGTAATGGACGCCAAGCTCACTGCTCGTACAGCGCCCAGTAGGTATCTAACCAGATGTGTGTCTACCGTAGCCTCGAACGTTGCAAAACGCTCACCGCCAACTGGGAGAAGAAACAGGTTCAGTGCATCACGTGGGCGGCTCACGTGAAGAAGAGGTTCTTGCACACGTGTAGGAATAGCACACGTGCCATTGGTCAAACCGTGAACTTCCAAAAGTAGTCTGTTACATGGCTTGCATAACAACCAGCTGGACCTCCACCATCAACAGAGAGTTCAGGGTTTTTGTAAGAAAGATTTCTCATGTTTAGTTCAATTACAGGACTTTAACCTGTTCTTTAAAGATGAAACATCTATGGACGGAGTACAACCCCAAACTGTATGCGAACATCACCATGGGTGTTCACTGAAAGTATGAGCAGATATGACTGATCACGTGCTCGCTACATACCTTTTCCCATTACACTCGAATGGGATGAGCTAGAGGGTTTTCCTGCAGGATGTTCTATCAAAATTAACGGAGAATGTGCCAGTTATTTGATAGCACTTGCATTCCATCCATATCCGCGTCATCATATGTGGATGCAACTAGACGAAGGACCTCCCCATTCTGGTCCTTAAATTTAATGCCCATACCTCGAGCACAAGATCGAAAGAGAAAGGCTTCATGCAGTCATAACAGTGCACGCCCTGGACATCAACCAACAAACAGTTTTCATTCCATATATTATCAGTATCACCACCGGTGCCGTGTGTAGTTTTTTTTTTTTTTTTTTTTAATTAACGTCCTCCAACATTGTGTCATATCGGACGAATGAATGAAATAAAATGAAATGGGTGAAATGATGCTCAAATGAGCCCGAGGTCCATGGAGCTTTAAGTTACCCGACATTCGTCTTCTCAGGGTAGGGAAAACCTCGGAAAAAAACCTTACCCGGATAACTTACCCTAAGCGAGATTCGAACTCGCGACCTCTTGAACGTGAGGCAGACACGCTAACCATCACGCTACCGCCTCGGGCACCCTGTGTAGTAAAAGCAGGCGTTAAACACTACAAAAAAACATCAACGCCAAATTCGCCCATCGCCCACACTTCAACCCTGAAAGACCAATTTGAGATGAAAATGAAATGAAGTTAAGGGAATGGAAAATTCGGGGAATGTATTATCCTTCTGAGCATTTGCCTGGTGATCCGGGAAAACACCGAAAAAACGCAGGAGTGTCAGGAAGGTTGGCCGCGGGTATCGAACCCACGATCTCGTACATTACTGCGGAACCATTTGGCTCGTTATTTCAGCAACTAGCTCTTTTTCTTCCATTAATATTAGCTATGTATTTCATTCTTCCTTTGGTGTTTGTAGTAATGTTCGCATTAATATCACAACTTTGCTTTGTTTATTTCACTGTCTAACATTCCAGACTGATCTATAACTGGGATATATTATATTAGTATATTTATGTATTTACTTACATTTCATACTTTATACAAATTAATTACAATTCAATACTGCTAATAATACCTAACCCTGTAACCTAATAGATAATTTGCCACACTTCCCTGCTATTCCCATGGGCCCATAGCATTAAATACCGTGGTTACCGAGCTATTGGATCCTATTTACTACGTTTCTTTCAAGTATCTACAGTTTCTGCTTTTTCCTTATTTCTGCTTTCCTTAGCCATCTATTCCTAACTAAACATAGATAGTTCCCTATTTCTATTAAACTTTCCTTACATTTAACACTCAACATCTTTTTACCCACAATTTAATTTGGTAAGCTTAACAAATTCTTCTTTCGCAATTTTCCTTTCTATGCCCATTGTTCCTTCAGATTCTAAGTTTGTGTCAATAATTATAATTCATATTACATAATGCGCAACTTCCTTGCTTTCATCTTTTACTTAAACCTTACATCACCACACCTAACCTAGCCCATCCCTCCCTTCCTGTTTTGTCACATATATAAACATACTTTTCGCGTTCCCACATCATTTTAGCTCTGTATGTCTACACAATGAAGTTTTAGAATTACAAATACCAAATAGTTCCTGTATTTCTATATCATCAATTCCCAATTTAATTCCTAAGAGCAAAACTCTTTCTCCAATACCTGGCTATCCCTCCAAATATCCTCACACCCTATTTCAGTTAGTTCTTTCTATGCACTTACGTCAAGTATCCTCTTTATTTAGCTTTTACTGTACTTCCAGACACTGCTTTAAGATGTTAGTTTCCAATTCCTTAATTGGGAACCAGTACCTTTAATACTCTTACTACAATTTTAGTTTACTCCAATTCTCCCTATTTCCATTTGTGCAACACCATTGGGTGAAGCTCTAGGCAAACCGAAAATTACTGTACAGAAACTCCTGTATACCCTTTTACATTTTTCCACTGTCCCTCCAGACCCAAGTCCCCGCTCCGTATAACAATTTCGCCTCGAATACTGCCCCTTGTAATCTTTCCAGCCATTTTATCTGCATCCCTAGTATTTTATCTACACATGATCCAATAGCTTTCATTGCCAGTTTTCCTTTGGCTAAGACCATTTTCTTTTACTAACTCCATCTACTATTACTGTTTAGTCTTACTTCTAGATAATCAAATGTCCTAACGAACTCGATTTCCTTTCCTTTCCATCTCCATTTTGCATCCTTTCTTAGTTTGTTGCTCTTTTTCACTGCAATTATGTTGATTTATTTGTATTTATTCTAAGGCTCCATTGCCCCAATTAGTTTGTTTAGAAAGCAGAAACTGTAGACACTTGAAAGAAAAGTAGTAAATGGGTTCCAATGGCTCGGTAACCACGGTATTTGATGCTATGGGTCCATGGAAATACAGGAACGCAGGGAAGTGTGGAAAATTAACATCGGTTAGTGATCCTACAAACACATAAGCAGCGAATAATAAAACTGGTATTTCCTTACTACAAAGAGTTGGAGGATGCCCATTTTGCAACTTGCCTCTAGAATGTTATCAATATACAAACTAAATAATACAGGACTTAAGTTACATCCATTTCTTAACCCTATATAATTTGTAACCGCATTCATTCGATTACTTCCATATCTTATACAAAAGTAATTTTTCCATATAACCTTTGTAACACTTCTATAAACCTATTATACATATTTTTATATTGGGTTATTTCTTCCAACATGTATAGTTACAACCTATTACATTTATAAATTTAAGCAAACTAATTTTGTTTGAATTGTTTCATTTGTGTAGCCTCCTTGAACGTTTTTGGTCGTTGGGGGCTTTGACTCGATAAACAAAAGATGTTTCTTTATTTTTTAAATTCTTTAACCGGTTGCTTCATATCGGATAGTGAATAAAATGGGTGAAAGAATGCTCAAAGACCCTGGTTCCATAAAGATTTGAGTTACCCGACATTTATCTTTCAGGAAGCCCCCGCAAAAACCTTACCCAGGTTAATCACCTTAAGCGAAATTTGAATTCCGGATCTTTTAAATGTGGGACAGACACACTACCATAGAGGTGGTCATTGATGGTGTTATTACTCGCTGAATATAGGTTATTAACGCTAATTTGGATAATGATTAAGACAGCACGCTGAACCCTTCTGCATAAGTCCTAATTTCGTGCACTACATTTTGCATTCCTTTTTAGTTGTGCAAAGTACACTCTTATTTGTCTTATATTTCAACCTGTTCTTTTTGTTACAGACTGCAAACCAAACAAAACAGTGATATATACGTTGTTCATATGTCTGTAACTCTACAGGTTGTAAGCCACAAGCACAGTTTGAGAGAGTCAAGAAACAGAACTGGAAAAAAAAAGTGGTTACTGTCAGACCAGTCTTTCAACTTTGGGCTTGGTAAACCTTTCAAGAATTTGATTTTATTGCTTTTTGTGGCTCGATATGTCTGTGTTAACTGCGTGACTTTAAAAGAGTAGTAGATTCACTATTATGTGTAAACTTTCTATTTCTCTTAATTAAATTGTCCATATGTGTCCACAATCCATATTATATAATACTTCAATTAACTCATTTTGATTGTCTTTACAATGAATGTAGCAGTTAAAAGTATTACGTTCTACCAAAATTTCCATATTATGGCATTGAATATCCGATCCAGTATTTACCTGGCAACAGAGGGGAAACCACGGAAAAAACCTCTGTCAGGATGGCCAATATGCGGAATATAAAACCGCGAGCTCCCAAATGCGAAACACAGACGTTACCACCTAAGCTATCCAGATATATGACAATGTCATCAGCCTTGATTATTGGTAGCTTGTGCAGTTTTATTGTTTACTCTTCGTTTTTAGTTCTTTTTCCATTATAAGCCGGGTGTGTTATATATTGTAGGATCTATCCGAGTCAATCAACCAAGGACCAAGCTTCTTACATCAGCATTCTGTACCTATGCTGCATTTGTATACGAAATATATGTTAATGAGTATTAAAGATAAATATTGCGTGCGTGTGTGCGCGCGCATGTACGTTTGTGTGTGTGCGAGCGCACACATGTGTATACGCGCGCGTGCGTATTATATGAATGTATGTTGAAGAGCGAGTCAATTCCAAAGCCGGTTGACGGTTCGCCATGAAAATTGACATCTGTTTTTAATGGAAAAGGTTTTTATGCAATCCATTTTACCACGCAACATATTACATTCACATGGTTTTCTCTAATCCCTTTCGTTTACACTATTACACTATTCCCTCTTCTACAATCTATACATTTTTCCATGCACTTGAAATATTAGCGTGACGTATAACATTCACACGATTCTTCTACTCACTTTTTCGTTCACTAGTCACATTTCTTTCAGTACTTCCTCTTCGACGAACAATTCCTACACTGTTCTATATGATTCAAACAAAAATGAGTATCACATTCAAACGGCTTCATCTACCAGATTTTCTTCTTGTAGTATTTTTGTATGGTTCAGCAGTGCTTTTGCTCAGTCGTTCCGGTGTTCTAATAAACAATGAAGCAGTTGAAAAAGTTAAGAAGTTCGACGAAAACAATGATATGAAACAGTTGATGAAACGAATGTTAACCAAGATGGACATAATGGGAAATGAAATGAATTCCGGAATGCGGCAGATGGAAACAAATGTGGAAGCCGAATTGAAAAATGTAATCTCCAGATTGGACAAAATGAAAACGGGAATGTCCAATATGAAGATAGAACTTCGGAAAATACTAACGAGTGACTGACCGGGGTTAAGGAAGCCATGGAAGAACTCGGCGGAAAAATGAATGATCTTGGCCAGAGTGTTAGCATCTGGAAGATAGAGTCGACCGCAGCACCCAGGAACTGAACTCCATTGTGGAACAAATGCTTAACGAAAACATCAAACTAGGTGGATATCTGTGGGGGAGGCCTGCGTTCAGCAGTGGACGTTTTATAGCTGAAATTATGATGCTTATTAAATATTTGTATGTATCTATACCGTTTGTATCTCGGAAATGACAACAATTGTGATAAACATTTTGGTTTAGTTAACGTTTCGCTTTTCAGGTTTATCTAAGTATCGTCTCCCAAAGAAAACCCCCAAGATTTCACAAGAAAGGGGCAGAAAACGTCGAGCAAAGCTCGGTCAGCCAGATACTTATTTAAATAATAGTATGCAACAAAGGCTATACTTAGTGTCTAACAAAACACAAAAGACACTATCAAAACATGAAATATAGGTTCAAGAAGCATAAAATACACTAATGATCTATATCTTACTTTTCTTGATAATATGGATTAAAACAAACTTTCTCCCCTAATGCATAGCTGTAGGAATTTTAATCAAAAGAGTTGATCAAACCATGGAATATTCACTTCAGCTTCAATACTTTTAGACTTTCATAAAATACGCCAAAAAGAATCTACACTTACCTCTGCTTCAATATGCAAACACCAGTCCTAGATCATCATATAATACATAAACTTTCCTTGAATTTTCTGGAATCATATTGGTAGTCATATTAATAGTAGAACTCTTGGATTATTTTAAAGTATTTTCCTGATGAGCCATTAAAATCATCTTCATTTTTAATCTAAATTTAGATGTGAAACTAGCGTCCGAAATTACAGTACATAACACTGTTAATCTATTGTGTTTTCTCCCTTCCCGAAAGCCCACATTTATCTTTCTCCTCACCTAACGTTTCTGCAATAAATAAATTGCATAAAATATACTAAATATTGAACATATTATACCTACTAAAATACTCCTAACATAGATAAAATATTGTACACAACGCGTTACAAAATTAGGATTATGTACTTTATGTATTATCTACTTTTGTAACCAGCACTCTAAGAATCTATTAATTTCTTTGGAAATGTTCCTTATTGTAGCACAACGCAACATCTTCGGTTTATACGTATCTAATCGTAAGTAAGCATCCTCTTCAAAGGACCGCGCGCGCGCGCGCGCGTGTGTGTGTGCGTGCGTGCGCGCGTGAGGGTTTGTGGACAGCATAACTCAAACGAAAGGTCCGCTGAAAACCAAAGTTGGTATTTGAATTTAATGTCTTTCAAGGATGCGAAACGATTTTGAAGAAAATAGCCCCACCCTAAGCTACCCTTTTAATGGAAAATGTTTCGAACATTTTGATTTTCTTGAAAATAGCCCTAACGATTTGATAACCAATGCCATGTTTGGGATATTTGTATGACAAATGAAATGTATATCTTGAATTTTCTAGCTATAGCCTATGTAGTCCTATTTACTCTGGTTGACTTTTGCATAAGTCGTAAGCCGTAAGATATATACTAAGCCTTAGTATATAGAAAATGTAAATCTCGCTAAAATAAACAATTTATGACAGAATAAACTTTTTTTAGATTGAACCATTTCGGAGATATTCCTTGTTATTTGTGTCAGTTTTGGAAAACTTAGAACCTTCGTGAAATGGAACATCGTTGTTAATTTTTACTTTCTTTACTGGTAAGTAGAGGAGATATTGCATTCCGCCCAAAAATTCGACGTAGAGATTTCACCGGAAATATATGTTTTGAGACCCCTGAATCGAGACAAAACATTTTTAGAGAATGGTCCATGGGTCTGTCAGTCTGTGTCGATCTATGTGTTTGTCAGTCTGTGGACAGCATAGCTCAAAAACGAAAAGTAGGTTAAAAACAAAAGTTGGATTTTGAAGGATGCGACGCGAACATTTTGAAGAAAATTGCTACACTCTAAACTACGCTTTACATGGAAAACTTTTATTTTCTTGTGGCCCTAACGATTTTGATTAAAATGTTTGAGATATGTTTATGCTAAATGAAATGCATTTCTTCAATTTTCTGGCTATAGCCCATGAAGTTCCTGTTTACTTTAGATGACTTTTGCATAATTGGTAAACCGCAAGAGATAGACCAAATCTTACCATAGAAAAAAATGTAGATCTTGCTAAAACACACAATTTATCGTCTGAATAATTTTTTTCTTTAGAGTGAACCATTTCGGAGATATTCCTTGTTATTTGTGTAAGTTTTGGAGAACTTTACTTCTGTCAAATGGAACATTGGTATTCAGTTTTTTATATGTTAACCCTGCAAGGAGAAAGGAGTTTGAAAGCTTTAAAAGATTTGACTATCGCCCAAAGCCTAGTTTATTTTTATGTTCTCCGTGAAGCTACAAGAGGATAAATAAGATAATTTGTACAAATGTTTATCTCAACTAACATGGAGATGGTAGAGGAATATGAGTTTGTGTGAATGGTTAGTTCAAGAGTAGAGAGTCATGTGAATGCAACACATCAGATTTGTATACTCTACTGTACGGTTTCATTGTCAAGCTGAGTATCCATGGGTCTTTATGGGTACTTCTGAACTCGTAGAACGCAATCCAATGTAGTCTAATGTGAACAAAAGTGTTCGGGATCGTGTGTTTTATTTGCAGTATTGAAATGATGCAGTGAGCAGCAGATTTAGTGCTGGCTGCATCATCCTCGACTGTAGTATACAAAGGTTTAGGAAGAGCTGAACACAATACCTACTATGATGTAAGAGGTTGAACTCATGTGTGATCTCCAGGCTGTGGTGCCGCTGCAATTTCGCAACAAGCCAGTGAAAGGAGAGGCATGTAACATAGCTATTTCCTCTTTCTTGTGTGTCTCAAAGAAAAACCCGGTGTCATTGCCTCTAACAGATTTTAGATAAATGTCTCTGCTGGATGTGGAGCGGGACTGACAAAACTTCTGGAGGCGCACGTGCTCTTTGGCAACTTCAGCGCACCACATTACTGTGTGTACCATACGCATACGGTACCTACGTAGACGAGGTAATATCTTCCACTCAAAAAGTAAAAACACGTTTGGAAATCCACAAAATAAGGAAAAACTCCAAGTTTCACACTGGAGTCGATGTTCGAAAATGAGAGGTGAAGATTTCCAACAAAATTTCCGCATTCAAAACTGAATTTTACAGGAAAATACGTCCGTAGGTTTAATTTTCCCAAAAATAAACAGTTATTTTTATTTGAATATAACATATTTCAGATACCAATGTTACAATTTTCATGTATATCTTGAATTTCCCTTGAAGTCGTGTTCACACCAACTGGTTGACGTATAATTGTAACTAGAAAGTCAGAAAACAATTTGTATTAAATATATTTGTTTGTGTTCCATATTGCATGTTTGCGTATTCTCGACTACTCTATGGGTAGCACTTGTTTGAAACTTAACGGTGGCCTTGTTCTTTCTCCTACAAGAGTTTGCATGATGTTGGTGTAAATAAGCACTTCTTGTTTAAGGAGATACCATTTAAACCCATTTTATGAAAACCTAACCTCCTCCGGACCAGGGGAGCTCTCTGAGTCCCAGGCCTACCAGCCCACGGGGCCCTTGGTCCCTAGGTATCCATTTGTGTGTGTTAACTTCATGCATACCGTGGCTTCCGGGGCAGCGCAAAGTTAACGTAATATTTCGATCTTGATTTCTAGCAATAAGTTCTGAAAATGTGTCCACCTTTATTTGTGCAACAGTCAGCTCATATTCTAAGCCATATGCTAGATCGTTCCAAAATTGTGGCAGAAAATGTTTTTCTCCTATTCAACGTCTAATGGCGGCCATGTCGAGCCAGTCTTTGATACTTCCCGCACAACATGTTGTATATGGATGGAGGGGGAGGAGTAAATTGACCTTTGTACTGTCAAGTGGCGCTATTTTAAGTTACGACTAAACATTGTACATCAGAAAGGACTATTTTACATTCACAGTATAAAGATATTGAGTAGGTAGAAGAAGGACATCTGAAAAATTGGCATTTTGAGAAAAGAAATTTGAAATATTGATGTTGCTCCTACTTTTGTTCTATTATTTATTCGTTGAAAACAAAAGAGTGTATTATTATGACTACAATTTTAACACATTTTCCTGAAAATTTATTTTGCGTATTTTGAATTAAGAAACATGAAACACAACATTTGGTGCCATTCTTCCGTTGATTTCTTCCTCTGAATAAAGCCCAGTGTTATCTCCTGTACCATTTGAAGGAGTAGTATACCCCAACAAATCCAAAATCCAAGCAACACTTTCTTTATACAGATATTGAACATGTTCGAGATATTTTTTGTTTGCCATTTTGATTGGAACAACCTTCAATTTGTTTATGGACACACAGAGAATCCGGCATATTTGCATATGTTGCCCACCTTCTGATACAAAATAATCGCACATTTCATTTCGGGGCTTTTGAGAGCCCTGAACTTCACTTGTTTATTATGGTAACTGACTGTCTCACGCAGTTTGCTAATATAGTATTTTGTATTCTTAATTTTTCGAACCCCAGATATATGTAAATATTTGTTCTTGGGGTTCAGGAGGAAATTTATCATACATGATCAGCTATGTAAAGTAACAGCAAAAGATGTCTGTCATGTCATTCCTTAACCATGCTTGACCAACGTGCCTTGCTAATTTTACTTTTTGACGTTGCCATTCTTCTTTGGGAACATATTTCTTTCTGTCACGTTCATTGGCAGAACTAGTGTTAATATTATCCATTGTATCCTAAATAATTACTGCATGTAACTACCCAGACATCCGAACAACTCAACAATGTAACATCTGGAAAATAGCCTGCTTTACAATGCGGCTGCTAAAATATAGATTACATCAGTCTTTATAATGCTGCCACTACACAGTGATAAAGCTTATCTCATTCAAAATTTCTCCCGAAAAAAGGCATTTTCACGAGCATGCCCTTCTTCAGCTACCACCTCAATCTAACATATGTTGAATAATAAACCATAATATTCAATAAACAATAACTTAAGGCTTCAAATTCGGCATATCTGTTAGATATTTTAGTTGTTTCCATTTTATTTGTTTCGTTCATGAAACCAACTTATTCCAAATGTATGGTGAGGCAAACATTGCCAGTATAAAGGATTAAACACCGTAAGACAATTTTTATGAGCAAGTTCAAACACCTTGATTTCTGAACCTTATTACAAATACTTTTAACAGCTGTCATTTTGTAATGTAGCTAATTCCATCTGCAACTAGTTTTGGTCTCATTGGCAAGCGGTTGATAAGAAGAAAAGCCATTTTACATTTAAAATCTTTGAATCTATGAACTGTAAATTCATACTTCAACCTTGCTATTAGTTAAAAAAAAAATCGTACATCCACTTCACTTTTAACTTATGTTTAAGAGTGTGTCAGTAGGTACAAAGTCCAGGGAGGGTGAACCAGTTAGGTCACGAACCTGCACTTGGACAGGCTATACTGGGGAATAAAATTGCAATATAATTATTACACTCATCTTTAAGCACTATACTTTGTGACATTCTTCAAGTAGCTGCCATCCAGTTTGTTAGGTTAGGTGACGGAGTCTGTGACACTTTCACTGAGTTAGATCTGCTTACTTCAGGTTCAGGGAACTTTGATGATGTAGTAGAACCGGTTTCGAATGCAGCTTGAAGGTCGAGCGTCAAGAGGGTCATTTCATAGAACCACCAGAGAAGAACTAAGAACCTTGGGGCGAAATGGAACTCTTATGCACTTCCTTAGAAAGTAATGTGATGTATTACAACACAATCACTTTCCCTGTCCATTCTGTACTTTTTAATTTCTTCTGAAAGCCAATCTTGCAAATACACTTCATGTTAATGCAGATGAACGTTTGCAAAAATAGTTTCCTCACAAATGCTGTTGTTGATGCAAAGAGGGTAGAGTAGACTGAGGTGACAATCAAATGTTTAAAAAATGTGTCGTTATATCCTGACTTTGAAAGTAATTTTATAGAAACAAATTATGCCTTCGCATTTTAAAAATATAAAGTATTGGACACATACTTGTGTAGACCATTTAATAGGGTTTACGAAAAATACAACCGTAATTTAGAATAAGAAACATTATACAATACTGTGTCTGTGATATAGTGGTTTGCATATTAACTTGAGGAGACTGGTTCGACTCTTGCTGGATGGTGACAATGGTAATCTCCTTCAGATCAACAAATGAGATATCTGGAAATGTTATGTAGCCACAAAAATAAGAAACAAATTGTCCAAGGAAGCTATCATCATACCAGGTTCTTACCAACTAAAGCACCTAGTAAATTTCTAAAAAATATCACTATTAAGTCTTGATTACTGTGTCGGTCAATATAACTGAGATCAACCAACGCTAAATCAGAAAGTACTTTTCTTTTTGAAAGTATTGGTGCATGATAAAAATTGTTTGCACCATGCATAATAATTCAGCGCTAAAATTTGCATAAAAACACTTAATTTCATGCAAAAAAAAAAATGTTAGTTGTCCAGTGTTGTTTATCCCCTACACGGGTAGAATCAGATTTTCCTGTGGCATTGCACTTTTTTGATTGTGAGTTTACACCAGGAGAACACCAGTCACTTTGTGACCACCATCCTCATCCAAATGTCTCAGCAATTTTTAAAACAAAATTATTTTGAAAATGGGTATTATATCTGTCATGTTTATAAGGATAATACTTAACATTGTTTAAGTATTCCTCTTTTTACCTTGACCTTTCATTGTTTCTCAGGATGTCCAACAAAGGAAACTTTCAAACAATTACGTGATTCAGTAGTAAAAACAGTAATTGATAATTACTTAACTGCAGGCCTTTAATCAGATAATTAGAAGACCTATTAAAGAGAAGGTGGAAATAATGTAATGGTAATGCTAGGGTTAAACGTTGGTGCAGTACCAATTCTGTTTCAGGTGAGAAAGAAAGCAGAAGTTTGTAAACGATTTAAGACTAGAAGCGAATTTTGATGTCATTTCCGGTCCCAAATGACCTAGTTTTAAGAACTAAAAGGAAAAAGCGTGGATGAATATTTTGGGAGTTTCCAATTGAATGAAGATACACGTGTTCCTTCCTGTTTCAGACAGCACTTTGATCCTGGGGATTTCCAGGAATCGCAACGTACTTTCACCGACATTCAGTTAACAACGTGGTTTCATTCAGGTTCTCCCGATAGACAGGCTTCCTTCATTATGTAACTCTTGCAGCTAGGACGGGTACCCACACGTATCTCGTAAACCAGAGAATTACCTTACTTACAGATGTGATAGTTCAATTGTCATTTCTCACATTCTTCAGGCTGTATACGCCATGTTTACTTTCCTTACCGCAGAGAAGATTTGGATACTGAGATTTCACTTGAAATAGATGTTTTGAGGCTAACTGAGCAAAACCATTCCATATGGATGCCTTAAACAGTATAACTCAAAAACGAAAAGTCAGTTAAACAGCAAATTTTCCATTTAAGTTCAGCTACTTCCAACAATACGATGCAACGATTTTCAAGAAAATCGCCCTCCCGCAAACCACCCTCTACATGGAAGTTTTTCAAAAATTTTTATTTTTGCAAAACTTGGTTCTAGCTATTATGATTAAAATAATATTTACAATATTTTCACGAGAAATTAAATGTATATATTAAGTTTTCTGGAACAGCCTCTGAAGTACTCTTCATTCTAGATAAATTTTGCGTAACTGGTAAACTGTAAGATACTCAAAAACTGTAGATTTCGTTAAAGCACGCAATTGTAAAAGTCAAATACGTTTTTGTCAAGTTAACCATAACCGCTATATTCCTTGTCATTAGTTTTAGTTTCCAATATTTATAATTTTATCAAATGGAAAGCCATGAATGGTTTTTGCTTCTGGGCATGCAAAGAGTATGGAATTTCAAAGCCACTAGCTATTAGAATATTGACCATCGCTTAAAGTTTACTATATATTACTACTGCCATTGTACCTATACCAAAACATACAATATAACTGGTCGCTATATTTTGGGTTTAGAATTCCATTCTATTTGGATGATCAGGGGAAAGAAGAATGAATAGCCAATTCCCATTTAAGAAAACTATAGGTGTTGGTAAACTCAAAGCAATAACAAGAAATATCGTGAAAATGTTATTTGCATGCTTAATGAGATCTGCATTTAGTACAGTATCACTGTATTTGTCTCATACAGCTTATGTGTTATGCAAAAGTCATTTAATATTAACAGGACTTCACTGGTTAAATAATAATTGTATGAAACACATTACGCCATTTTTGAGAAAATTAACAATTGCTATTTATTGTCTAAACATAAGAAGATCGGCTTCCAAAGCATCTAAATTTCACATTTGCCTTTTAGAGCTTAAAAAGGAAACCACAATGATGGGTTTTTGAACTAGTTGTGCTGTGACGTACTTAGTCTCAAAACTGCTCAAAGTGTAGTGCAAGACAGGTAGTATCTGCTTGATTTATTAGGGAATCCATGAAACAGAAATTACATCATAAACTCACTATTACTGACCCATAATTCCTTGCTCCAATCACGGAAGCTTCGCAGCAGTCTTACACTCTAAGTTATTACAACAAATAATGCTAATTTTCTGCATTTGTGGCACAGAGGTTTCGGCAACCAGCCTTTCACGCATAAGTATGAATCGAATTGCTTCATTATAGAATCGTTAGTTAATCTTCAGACGTGGCGAGATTGTTTATTCCACTATCGCTTTCATATGCCCGTAAACATAAATGATTTGCTTAGTAATGAATGCAAATGTATGCCTTTTTATTGGGAAGTATTTACAGAGGTGCGGCGATGTCGTGTTTAATAACGCTTCAGTCTGTACCATACACAACGTGAAAACATTCAACACAAACAAATCAAAACAAACACAAGTTTAGTCTGCTTCGCATTTGAGAGGTTTGCAGTTTGAATCTCGCTAAGAACGAGCTTTTTTCCCTTTATTATAAAAAGATGAATATCGCATGCTTATGTCCTATGAACCCCGAGCTCATTTGAACATAATTTTTCCCATTTTACTTCTTCGTCTCCCGGTATGATCTAACCAAACGCAGGGTCATGAGCCGACCTTAGCTCACCCTCTCTGCTCACCACGTGGACTTTCGTACTCACCGACACACCCCTTCACTTGCCGCAAATGTCATCGTAGCCGGAACAAAGAGTGGGGAATGTAACGGAGTGATGGTGCTGCATTGTTAAAGCTATTTGTGAACTACGTTTAGGAATCGATGTATTTAAACTTGCTCCTACAATAAAGGTACTCGTCCTAGAGGATTTAGGACTCGTGTATTAGCAATGTTTACCTCCACGTACATTTGCGAGCAAACAAAATATAAAAATAGAACTGAAATATAGGAAGAAGGAGGAAGGAAGGCAATTCTACAAAATCTTTCGAGTGATATCGATATTTAATTCATAATTTCCCAAGAATGAAACATTACCCTGTTTCAAAATACTGTATTTTTTACGTATTTTCGTGATCTATAGTTTCAAAACTAGCTGTAACGATTTTGATTAATCGATCATTTATTTATTATATTTGCAACACAAATAAAATGCATGTCTTGAATTTCCTGAAAACGTTTTGAATTTCTCGTTATAAATGGATTCTGTGTACTTCTGAATTAGTTGGAGAACGTAGACAAAATCTTACATATCTGGTTTTATCACAGAGTGATTGTTTCTGTTTTCAACTGTTAACTACATTATATTTTCTGAAGTGCTGAGTCACCTTTTTTTCTCGTCTTAATGCAAACATAAGGGAATTTCCAAGCCAGCATATACAGGAGCCTATATATCACAATATACCATCAAACTATTTTTGTAAATGCTTATTTCGACTAATAGAATTATGTAGCTACAAAAATACTTAATGCTAGATATTCTCTAGTCACTATCCACAACTTTATACACAATTCTCATAAAAGCTTATTTTTCTATCTACTTCATTTTAATGGAGGTGAGCCTTTGCAGAAAGACAATTTCGTTGTGGGTATAAGAGGAGTAGGATAAACTAAATCTATACTCAGATGTCTGATTGCGACACTAGGCTGCTCCTAATATTCCAATCCATTTTCATGACTTGCGTTAAAAAGCTTTAAAAATTGTTGAAAATTCAAACCATTAGTACCAATATCCCGGAAAAGTCTGACGACAAAGTTATTTAAATAAAATTCGCGTTTTAAAGACATTAAATTTTTGTGTATTATCTTTTATCTATTACTTATCGTTTAACCAAATCATATTTTGAATGAACAGAATTTCAAGATATACATTTTATTTGTCACTTAAATATATAAAACATACATTTTAATAAAAAACAATAGCAATTATTTATGAGAAAGTAAACGGTATAGATTTTTACATAAAAAGAATAGTTTTGGGTAAGGGCTTTGCTTAGCAATCTTCATGTCCTATTTTTTTAAATGTTTCACATGTCTAAAAATGTTTTGTTTATCATCAGTTTCTCTACTACGTACAGTAAGTAGGGGAAGTGTTGCATTCCATGCAAAAATTCAATGTCGATATTTCATTGTAAATATATTTTGAACCATTCTGAACCAAAGAAAGGTATTTTTAGAAAAAATTCTGTGCATGAATATGTCTGTTTTCTCTGCCTGTGAACAACTTAACTCAAAAACGAAGCTTCGATTTTAAGTTTCCACACAAAAATTGTGAACAAAATTCTCCCACCCCAAACATTTTTAAAAAAATGTTTTTTTTTTGTTTTTTTTTTTCAATTATAGGTAACGATTTGTATTAAAATACAACATATCCAACATATTTATTGAAAAATTAAAGGTATATCTTGAATTTTCCTGGAGTCATCTTTGTATTACTGCTAAAGCATACGAGATAAACATTTACTGCAATGTGAATCTCAGCCATGCAAAGAGAACTGAATTTCAAAGACAGCACATAGTGACGGGCTCTTAAAAGACATGACTATCTCTTACACCTGAGTGAATTCCTCTTGTACCTAAAAGAAAATTAGCAATGAGCTAATTTCTGCAAATGTTTATCTCGATTAACATAAAATAGACAGAGAAAATTGCGTTTTTTTAAAATAATACTTTGTACAAGAGTAAAATGAGTGGCAACAGATCCGGACTTCTTTTGATTAAGGGGGCCTCAAAATGTTTTCCTGGTGTAACCTCGATATCGACTTTCCACGTGGATCACACAGGTACTTTTATGTATAAGTAGTTGAATGTTGTTTTCTTATGCCTTATGTGATTGGTTAGTTTGAAATTGTGCCTAGGCAATGATTTGTTGTAATTGATGCAACGTGAATAGCTAAATCAGTTGTTATCTACTAGATATGCAATGAATGGTCACTTCCTTCCGGTAGAAGACACTTACTTACCTTCAGCTGTTACACTGACGTCACGTACACTTCGGTACCAACCACACACACTTTTTATTCGAAGTGCCAGACTAGAAAGTAGGTGCGCGCCGCATGAATGCTGTGTATATATAGACAACACCCCCCCTCCTCCAAAATGTCTCCTTCTCCCCTTTCTTTTGTCATCATCACTGGACATCCACAGCTTCCTCACCTTTTAATTGTTTATCCAACAGCAGCCGTTATGGAACTCATAATAGTTCTTTGTCCATCAGTAACTATTTAATGATAAGAAAAATGTAGTATTTAACTATCTGTTCTACAGATAGGGATCTTAAGTATACAATTGTAAGCTCGCAGTCCTGCTCACGTTATTGCAGAGATTATTTCCTCTTTTTCCAGTCACATTCTTATTATTCCCCATATTACTTTCTCTACTACGTATAGTAATGGTAGAGGAAGTATTGTATTCCACTCTAAAAAATCGGTGACGAGATTGCACCGGAAATATATGTTTTAAGGCCCACTGAATTAAAAAAAGAAAAGCACTTTTAACGAAGTACGCGCACGTGTGTGTCGGTCTGTGTCTGTCAGTCTGTGTACAGTGTAATTCAGAAACGAAAGGTGCCTTAAAAACCAAAATTGGTATTTAAATTTAATGCCTTTCAGGGATGCAACACGAAGATTTTGAAGAAAATTTTATAACCCTAAACTACCTTATACATAAAAAAAATTTCGAAAATTTTGATTTTCTTGAAAATAGCTAATGATTTTAACTAAAATGCCATATGTTTGAGATATTTTTACGACAAATGAAATGCATATCTTGAGTTTTCTGACTATAGCCTATGAAGTCCTATTTACTCTGGATGACTTTTGCATAACTAGTAAACCGTAAGAGATAGACCAAATCTTACTCTACAGAAAATGTAGATCTTGCTAAAATACACAATTTATGTCTCAATAAATTTTTTGCAGAGTGAACCATTTCGGAGGTATTTATTGTTATTTGTGTGCGTTTTGGAGAACTCACACTCTGTCAAATGGAACATCGTTATTGAACTTTTATGTTAACGTGCAAAGAAAACGGAATTTGAAGGCTTTGGAAGAATTGACTATGGCTCAAAGTCTACTGTATTCCCATATTCCCTTGTACCTACAAGAAGATAGGCAATAATTTCTGCAAATGTTTATCTCAACTAACACGAAGAAAATATAGGTACAAGAGTTTGTAAGAATAGTTAGTACAAGAGTAGCGAAACTCATGTGAGTCCAACACATTAGATTTTCTCTTTTTAATTTTGTTATACATTACTAATGGTTTTAATGAAAATACCATATATTTATAATTCCTGCACCGCCAACAAATATACTAGTATAATACCTTACTAATAAGGATAACCAATGAATTCGTTTTTATTCTAAATGAATCTTATATGATTAGTAAACGTTAAGAAACAGACAAAAAACTATCTTGTAGAATATGTACCACCGTAATACACTACAACATATGCCAAAGTTTGTTGGCATTATACATTAACTAAGGTAATCGTTAATATTGTTCTGAATTTTCCCATTCATTTACATTTTCTGTAATGCTAGGTCATTTGTTTTTGGTGCAAATCTAGTGAAAAAAACATTAGATTTTCAAAGCTCACCTCTTGCTTTCTCTAATTTTATATTCCAGCCAAGAATTCTATATTAGATTTCACCGAATATATATACACACATTTTGAGACTAAATGCAAATAAAACAGTTGGGAAAAGTTGTGCGTGTGTGCGTGTGTGTGTGCGTGTGTGTCTGTGTGTGTGATTAACAGCATATCTCATAGTCGGTCAAATACATAACTTGACATTTACGTTTAGAATGTTTAAGGATTTGACTCGAAGATTTTCAAGAAAATCTCCCCTACCCCAGACTAACCTTTACATGGAACATATTTCGAAAACGTTTGTTATAAAAAAGAGCCACTATTTAGAAAATCGAAATTGTTTTAAGATGTTCCATGTAAATGGAGCTTGCGATGGGGAGATATTCGTGTTGTATCATTAGAAGATGTTGAACTTTACGATATATGGGTGTCACAAAATTAGACCGACAAACTTTGGGAACTGATAGATAACACTATTTTAAACACTTTTTGTTAAGGAAAGTTTTTTGCTGCGGTGCTTCGTTTAAGCGCTAGACGAGTTAATGTCATAGATTACTGCCTCTCACCCTGTTTAAGTATTTACGGCAAAATCAACAATGCAAATTAGTATTGTATTTATCTCTAAAAGCACACAATCTTAATCCAAGAAACAAACAGAACACAAAAGCAAACACAAACATCTCATTGTTTACAATTAATCACAGCTTTACTATTCAAAGTAAATGTTGGAACGCACGCCCATTGCGATTAACACAAAAAGTGCATCGTCGTGGCCTATTCTGCCGTACTCTCGCGAAGATACCGGCCATTTCTCTAGTTTAAAAGTTTGTCCGTCTAATTTTTAATAGCTCCCTTATAGCTCATATATACGCGTTTCCGTGTCCTGCCGTGTTTCTCAACCTTTTTAACACGACTCCCTTTTATTGAATCTAAGAAGGAGTCGCCACCGCACCGCTTAATAGGTTAATTATATGTTTTTAATATAAAATTTTTAGAGTTGAAGTTAATCTACTTCATATATTTTCATATTAGAGCAGTCTGAGAAACCATTGTTGATGACAAAATAATAATGACATTTCGCGGGTTTTATAACACTTGTTAGTGACTATAAGAAATTGTTTCCTTATACACCAAGCAAATTCAACTTCTAATCCAAAGTTTTACTTTCTCAGCCTTCAAAGAAAGGAAGGAAGCTCTAAAGGTCTGTTCTATAAATTTATATTGACTGTTCTGACAGTTTTAGCGTGTTTGTTTAAATATTGAAGAAACCTGAACTAGAAGTAATATTTCTCCTGTGATTATTGGTATTTATTTGTGTTAAACAGAACCACAGTTACGCCGGTACGTTACTTATAATGAAAACAGTGCTGAGCTTTTCGAGTTAGTATATAAAAATGAGTTTATTTGAAATGTCTCAATTGGAAATGATGCAACAGGTGAAGCCCTAAATTATAACCATTTTAAACTTGTAGGTTATTAAAAAGAATACATCAATGAAGTTTATTTGAGATTTTTGTGTTGCATCATTTGAACCATCATTACAAAACTGCATAGCTCAAACAAAAGTGTCAAATTTCATACTAAATTTAATGGTTGTTACCAAACAAAATAAAAAATTCCTGATGTTTATGTATATTATTTATTAATGGTTCCAGTAAATAATTAAAATATTTAAAGAACCAAGGCGACCACCTATGGGTCGCGACCCACCGATTGTGAAATATTCGTCTACTGATTTCTTACCCATTTTCCCCCTGCATTGTGTTAAATCCTCCTGGATAGAGAAAGATTAATTTTTCCCTGTATGAGAGTGCTGCCTCAGGAGCTTTCCTCCTTTCACATCTTGGATAACCTAGATATTCATTTGTTAACAATGTTTCCTTGCTTGTATTATCTATAATGTCAGTTGGTTAGGCGCTGATCTACTTATCCCAAGGTCACGGGGTCAAATCCACCCCAAATCGATGGTTTTTAAGTGTATTTAAGGTGAGCAAGCCCTTGTATGGCTGTGAAATTACAGATTTTCAATTTTCTACTGCTTTTCAATATTTTAAGTGTGCTGAACACACCTATTTAAACATCCATTCATGCAAAATTGTATGCCTGATTACCATATACGAGTACATCAATATTTTCTTCTGGCTACCTATTTTCAAATACTCTGTACTGACGATCATCCACAACATGATCTCTGCCCCTAAACATCATAATAAAGAACCATTTCGCCGAAGAAAAATAATTTTTTGGAATATTTGCAGCCACCTAGCTTCCTGACGAATGGTAAAAATGATTTATTTCACTATCTGTCATGCAAACATTGTAATTTCCTTTTATTTCATTTCCAATTAAATTAGTCACAATTTAGTGTTATCGTGACGTTGCCAAATCTCTTAGAAGTAAAACTTTGCATGACATTTTAACATTAAGTTGTGACTAAATTCATTTGAATTAAGGGTGCATCTAAGTGAAAAAGGTGATTTTCTAAAGATTTGAAGTTACAGGCTAAATTTTCTGCACATGGATTATCAGCAACCAAATTTAGTTCCAATATATAATAAAATTATTAATATATTAATCTGTATCAATTTTATTAGGTATAATGAAAATCTATATCCTCTAACGGGTGTTGAACTACAAAGTTTATTATTTTTTTAAATTATATCTATTACTTTTGTAACAAATTAAATAACGGACATTGTCATATAATGAATAGTTTTTCTTAAAAAAAATTTAACGCCACAATGTGTAAAAATGTTATATAAGCAGCGCATTATTATATTAATCATTTAAAAAAAATTATAATAAATATTAAAATTCCAAATGCAAATTTTAGTACTCTGAACTATATTGAAAACACTTCGAGGTCTCTAGTTAGATTTTTTTTGTGGGAGAAGATAGATTTTGAATATGAGAAAGTACAAAAAAAAAATGTTTCCGAGAAAATGAGTTTAAAGTTGAAATGCAAAGTGTGGGCTTGCCCATTTCAGAGTCACAGGTGTGCCACTTTAAAATGGCATCCAAAAGATGCGTTCTCCCCTCCCTAGGGGATTAAAACTGTGCAGATGCATTGTTTAAGATATCCTGCATTTTTTGTAATAAAAATCCAAAAATTGATTTTTTTTTTTTTTTTTTTTTTACTAAACAGACTAACATTACAGCATTGTTCATACAATGCTTGCGCGAAAGTTTTTGAAGTAATAAAACATCTATATTTGTTCGTCGAAGTTACATGGTTCCAAATATTTGACACAACTTATTTTTTCGGCGAAACATTTCTTTATTGAGAGTAACTGTATTAGACATATTTGTTGCTCATATAGAACCTCTGGCTAACGTATGGCCAAATTCACTCAATGATGTTAACATAGGAAGAATCAACGTATTCAAAAAGTTGAGCATTGAAGCAGGCTTCAACTCCAATATCATTCTGAAGGAACTAGACACGCTTCGCATCAGAAAGGCAAAGAAATTTGAGAAAAAAGTAGCTAAAACTGCTAGAAAATGTAATAGAAATAAGAAATGGACGTCACAATGACTGAGGATATAGAATTTAGTGCTGGGAAGTTCTGAATAATGCTGCCAGCTATTAAAAGTATTGCAAAATCATTGATTAATTTCTCTCTGTTTCAAATTTTTGGTACATCGGTACACACAAGAACACTATTACAGATAGCTGTATGTAATTTTGACTTAGTATTAACAAGACTGCAATTAATAATAGAAATGGAGTTTATTGAGAGTTACATAATTCCTTGCACAAGAACACTATTACAGATAGCTGTATGTAATTTTGACTTAGTATTAACAAGACTGCGATTAATAATATAAATGGAGTTTATTGAGAGTTACATAATTCCTTGCAAAAACATTTTAATGATAATTTTTAAAATAAAGTTTGACTTTTAGAAAAAAGAAGCAATTGAAATAATTATTGACATTTAAGGAAAGCCTGTTTATATTAATACAGATGAATCTATGTTAAATGACCCCTGAAAATCTAAACTTGTATTTTACACACATACAAAGATAATTTATCATCTGGAGTACAGCAAAGGTATGCTTACCTTAAATGTTTTACTTTGAGTATTTATTTATGTATACTCTTTAACTGCTATGATTCTCAGCGTGTCATTGTATGTTGGGAATGAATGAGCATTTCATTTTGCTCAGTAATGTTTACAGCCGAAAAAAAAATCGATCGCCCTCCATGGGGTTTGAACACATGGCCTCGTGAACCACTACTAGAAAGGAGACTAAACGAATAACTTAGTAAGTTAATAACCCGGTGCTTACTTTTAATTGCTTTATTAAATGCTTGAAGTAGTGCAAATTCACATCTAAATATTTCACAATTATTTTCGAAATATTTTCTACAACCCCTAACAACATATAGGAACTAATAGTCCCACAATCTTCACCTAATCTAAAGTTTGATATCTTTAAGTAGGCGTTGTTTTACGTATCTCAACAAAAATTGGTCCTTTATGTATGATGGAGGCCACGTAATAGGTCTAGCACGTCCAATCCAGCTATTACCAAACTTCCCGTTTAACAGTTGACGTGTACATATGGGAAAGTATGATGGTACACCATTTTACACATTTCGATTCTCACGTTAAACACGATTTTCAAAAGAGGGCGGGGGGGGGGGGTTGAAAAAAGGTTATGTGGGTCACCAGTAATTATGCCTTCATATGACCTCTACATCAAAAACTGATATACTTCTGAATTTAGAAGAGCCACATAAACAAGCAACATGACAAAGTACGAACATACAATTTTGTATTTTCAGCTAGCTAGCTAGGCACTCCGGAAAGGTAAAAAATTTGGAAGTTTGTGTCTTTCGGTTTTTTAACGTAATCTATGGTATTTTAACTTTAAAATGATATATAATTTATGTGGTTTACTCAGCTTTAAACCTATTTAACACTATTTGAAATTAATCTAAGTGGGCGTGGCACTTCTTAATAAAAACTCTCAAATCATTGAGCTTACCTATTGTGATAAAACAATCAAATTTTGCTCTATTGAGGGATGGCTAATGTTCAGCTGCCTTGGCCAGCCTATTGGGCCCACTAGTTCAGTGATTGCTCCACAGATAGCAGCAAGTTATTATTTTTCGCTATAATATGTGCTTTTTGGGATTCAATTTATTTGTAAACTTTTACCTTTCGTTTGCATAATACAAGTGACATTTATGTGTTAAAATAGGTAGAAGAAGCAATACAAAAGTGTTTAAGAAAAGAAAGAATGTTGCTAAGCCTAAAATAGCTCCCTCAACAAACAATGCAAGTCCAAACCTCCAATCTACATGAACTCAAGTAGGCCCAATTTCAGCTAACATATGTAAGTAGGTTTGCGAAGATAACACGATAAAGAACAATACAGTAATTTACTAAAAGAAGTAAATAATAATGATGCTTCGCGCAAGACGGCCAGGCACAAACGCCCTACACTTACCGGAAATTTTATCCTTGAAGTATGCATCATGCACATATAATTTAATAGTTCAAAGACCATATAATTTACAGATAAAAATGGCAAACTTCTGAACTTTGTTCAAACAATGTGCGATTAGTATATGACTTGTGAGTCATTGGTAAGGGTCCTTCTGGTGGAAATACTCTTGTACAAATAAATTGATTGATTATTAAGTGAAATTTTATTAATGTAATACACATTACTCCTTTTTTATTTTGGAAAATCTGGCAACCCTACATTGATGAGTGTCCAGCTGAAATTAAATTATAAATTAACGAAAGAATATTGGTAGATCTACAAAATATTAACGCGAATAAAATGCCGGTAAAAATTTGTATTGTTTCGTAATAAAATACTTTGCAGCCAGTTTCTATATAGAGGCTGGTTGTATTGTTGTGAACGAGTATAATATTTTGCAGCAGGGTATGTCAAAAAGACTAGGTCACAGATATAAGCCGCACCCTAACTTTTGAGGGTGAGACTTGGATAAAAAGTGCGACTTATTTTCCGACCAATATGGTAATTTGTTATGTTATTAGCTATGGTATTCTTCGGTCAACGTGCAGTGACAAAACGCCAGTTAAAAGGCTTCGGTTTAAATCCATTTCTAATGCGGACAAAAGACGTCTTTCAATAGGTTAAAGATGTTTTTCCTTGTGTGTTAGCTCACGCGCTTTATGCCAAAATTACAGGGCTATGTTGGTTGCATAATGTGTGTTCGTGCTGGTATGTAGGATAGACGATGTGATGTGACAACACAGGGTTCGTGTGACAGTCAAACCTTGTCAGCAAAGGTTTGTTTGGAAGTACTCCTGTTTGTATACCTAAAGCTACATTTGTAGTAACAGACGGTGTTGCCAACATTGAATTGGGATTTTCCTTTAATTACCTTATTCAAAAGCACCAGAAAGTACTAGATTTATTTTGAGACAGTTTCATTTATTATGTATATATATGCACGCATACACAGGGTGTAAATGAATAACACCGCACGAATTTTACTGGTGAGGACGGTTCATAAGCAATCAATTTGAGCCAGGCAACCTATAGTCTAGGATTACAACTTACAGAAATGTGCCTTAAAATTGTGTGAGGGTGGGCGGCGAAGGATGATAGCCAGTACCTCACTGGACAAAGGTCATAACCACCTCACTCATTCCCCGTCGCAGGTCTCCGCCAGTGCCCACTGCACCGTGGCGGCAGGTTACCCTAGGGCAGAGCTGTGTGACGTGTTGCAGGTTTACATACGCAAGGCGGCGAGTGCGCCGTTACACACTGGCGAGCAACTCAGGTAGAACACATTGAACTAGGCCATACTAATGCTAATATATATATATATATATATATATATATATATATATATATATATATAAAAAAAAAAAAAAATTAATTAACCTCAATTCAAATTGTTGGAGTGAGCTAGAGGTTCTATTCCAAGTTTCCGTGTGTAATTCTGCAGAAATGTTTACTTAAAAGCTACATTTCTCTAAAAAGTGACTTATAGAGATTAAAGAATCAATTCCCTTGTTAATCAAATGTTTGTGCGAAAATTAAAAAAGGAATGTCCTAAACAATTTTATGTCTGTTTGTAGGGATTACTGTTTTACCTTTAGATGTGTTATTTATGAATTCAGTTATACGCATCAGAAACCAACGATTATATATCAAATACACCATATATATTTTAATTTGTTTCCATAAAAATTAGTTAATTACGTATGCCCATATTTACTACTTTGACACATTATGCCTTGGTAAGCTTTGAGTTCAAATAAGCAGAATTTTTCAATAATTTCTCTCTCCTTCTGCCAGTTTTATTCAGGATTTTTAATAATTAAAATTATCATTTTCTTCTGTTTTTATACTTTATACAGTTTCTTTTGTGCTTTAGAAAGCATTAACTGAAAAATCTTTCTTATCGCAGAAAGTCAACTACAGCATCGGGATCCGAAGTGTAAACGAACGATTATTTCAGATAAATAAAAGCGCCAGTGTATGGAACATTTCAATGAACGAAAAGGCTGAAATAAGAAATCTAGTTCCTTATTCTACAAATATAAAGGTCAGCATTTATGTTTTGAAAGTGAAAATTAATTATTAAATAGGTCTTCGAATACGTTTTGGACAGACAATGAAATGCTATTTTCTCGAGATTTTTTAAAATTTCAAGGTTTCATTCGCTCAAAACACTTTGTTTTTGTATATTTGGACTCTCAGAGGTTTATGTTAGCTTCTCTTGTATTTGAAGTTGGAAATGGTCGAATGTCTATTTGTGTTTACCTGTTGCCGCGAAAGAAATTTACTTTTTAACAGCACACATCCTATTTGATGTCAGTACATACAAGAGTAAGCTGAACATGAAACACTAGTTTAGTAAATTGTATTCTGAAATCCTTAAATCGAATCCAACTCTAGCTTGAATTTCCTTTGTCATTCATAAATCGGTACATATGTTGCAAAGTTTAAATTAGATTTTTGGGCAAAAAAAAATTTTTTTATTCGAGGAAAGGCCTTTGTCGAAAAAAAATGTATAATTGTTTCTTTATTTTGATGAATGGTGCAGAAAATCAGTTTACATTCTTAACAGTAATTAAAGGAAGTATTTTATTCCGCCCAAACATTCACACACCGTTTATACATGCTTTGAAATCCAGTAGTGACAAAAAAATGAAGATTTTTTACAATATTTCTCTGTCGCTCTGTCTAGGTGTGTATGTATGGCATAAGTGAAAAAAGAAAAATTGGTTAAATGCCTAACTTCCTATTTAAGTTCAGCTTCAAGCACAACACGACATGAAGATTTTCCGGAAAATTCTCATAATTTAAACTGCCCTATGCAGGAGAACGAAAGTTGCTGCCTGGGTCGCTAATGTCGCCTTGTTGCCCTCTCCCTGGTTGGAGGAAACACTTAGGTTGTGGATCAGGTAAGTTTTAGGGACCTGTATGTGTCCTTGGGCTTCGCTGGTTCCGCTCTCTGACAAGCCTACGGTCTCACTTCGCCTCATCCCTGGGGGTTGGTAGTCCGCAAAAGATCCACACACACACACACGGACCTTTTTCTAAAAATGCTTTTTTTTTTATACAGGGGGTCTGAAAACATATGTCCGGTGAAATCTCGACATAAAATTTTTGGATGGAATACAATACTTCCCCTACTTACCAATAGAGAAAGTTAGTCTTGCTACACAGGAAAGGTAGGTTTATCTTGTCAAATAAAAATGTTTTGGTGTTAATTACTACCTAGAGATTCTTTATTAGTTTCAATTTACACATACTACATACCTTTCTCAACTGAAATTCGCTATTTTTTACTTTTCTTTTTCTATTCCGTTTTCATTGTGATCTTGTGAAGAGAATAGAACTCAAAGCTATAACATAGCCACCAGCTTTTATAGCTACCGCTTTTACTTGTATTCTTTTTATACCTAAAATGAAACGTATAAATTATTATTAACAACTAGTAAGTATATATTCTGTCTCTACCACGTATTTGCTAGTTAGGGAAAGAATGACATTCCGCCCAAAATGTCGTTGTCAGTATTCCATCAGAAATGTCCCAAAAAGGAAATTAGTTCATTTGAAAAAACTCACGGGTAAAAATATGTCGTAAGTAGGTAAACTAAATGGACAGAAGAGTAACTTTTCGTTACTTTCTCTACTACTTATTCGTTTCTTAATTATGATGTCATTTCTGCGAATTTTTAGAGTTTTAATTATCACACTTTTGTAGGGCTGGAAAATGTACAATGCTGTTGTTTCCTATTTGTGATTCCCAAAGTCGTAATTTTGTTTTAAGGACCTTCAAATGATCATACATAGTAGTGATCAATTGGTTTTTTTTTTTTTTTTTTTTTTTTTTTTTTTTATTTACCTTGGAGGCCTGAACTAAGTTCGTTTAGTTCTGTTATATCTAGCAGAAAGGTAAAATCACACATCCATTCTGCAGCTTTAAATTCAACAATAGGTTTACCCTTCACCTCCATAAAGTTTGTTTTTTAGATCAAACACTTGTGTCAACAATTTTCCAGATCACAGCCAGGTCACAATATCTTCTAATTCCGAATGGAGATTTTGTAAGAAATTTTGAAGTTCTCTATGTCGCCAACCACGTGAGCGACTGAAATTCACTACTTTCACAACTTACAAAATTCTGTCTAAAGTTAGATTTTCTTGGTGTATTAAGCAGTGATATTGTATTACAGAAATGTTTCCTTCTTTAGCTGCCTCGCTTGCAGTAATTTGAGTAACCCTTCTCGTTTCCCTGCAAGTGCAGGAGATCCGTCTATTGTTACACCAGGTAGATTTGTATATTTCAAGCCGAGCCAGTTCAAGGTTTCAGTGACACCTCGGCGCCATTAAATAATTAGCTTTAGTAGCTAATTCTTCTGTAATATTGCAATTTTTATCAACTCCCCTTAAGAAAATTGCTAATCGGGCAGTATTGCTAGCATCACTGCTCCCATCGAGTGCCAGAAAATATAAGTGGAAATTTGTGGCCCAAGATTTTAAAGTTCTCTCTATCCATTTTTTTCCCTTTACCTGATTACCGTCCCCTTATGTAAGACTTACACCCCATAGGGCAGCGGATCGGGTTCGATCCCAGGAACCGCATGTGGGATTTTTGGTAGACGAAGCGGTGCTAGGGCGGGTTTCTTCCGGGTTCTCCGGTTTCCCCCGCCATCTCATTCCACCGGTGCTCTATCTTAGGGTTAGACGCCTGTCGGGGAGCACAGGAACCTCTGGACCAGACAGAGTGAAGACCTGAAAGTGGGTGGTCAGCCAAGCGCCAGGTATGATGGTGAGGAAGAGGATGGTATGAAATGCAGGTGAAATTAATGATTGGAAATGTGACAATGGAATGAGTGGTGGGGAAAATCGGAGAACCCGGAGGAAACCCGCCTGATATCGCTTCGTCCACCACTAATACCACATACGAGTCCCTGGGATCGAACCCTGGCCGCCTATGTGGTAGGGGAACCCTCTAAGCGCTCGGACATGGTGCCGCCTAAGGTTCTCTCTAAACTGGACGCTAATTGGTCAATATTGGGAGCTACAGTATGTCGCGGAAAGCTAAATTTTGAAACTGCGCTCTTTTATCAGGACATATAATATCAGCAGGACTCTCTATCCATTCTTTAACAAACTCGCCATCTGAAAATGATTTAGATTTATTTGCAATAATTTGTGCTACTGTGTAACTCGGTTTTACCAGAGATCCAGTTTGAAGTTTAATTTTAAGTTCGGATACCTTATCTTCACGAAATTGACTCAAATTTATGCTATGAAGACGCATGTTTTGTGTCATAATGTCGCCTTATGTCATACTCCTTAAACACAAACTGTTTCACTGCTTTCTTGTTTACTTCAGTAAAACAGTACTGATTTGTCCTTTATTTGAAATGATCTACCTTCGTCTGAAATGTTTCTTTTCTGCCGCTACATTTAGAAGCCATATGATAAATCACATAATTAATTATATATATTCTTCAAACCTGTCACTACCAGTGATACTACAATTGGAGCGAGCAACTGCAAGCGGGAAACTCTCGTAACTTGAGATTTCCACAAAGTATGAAACATTGCGCACACACGCGTCTTTGAAAGTAGCAACGCTACCGCGAGGTACACAAGGCACGGAGATTTCAATGCGCGGTAGGTAGAATCGTATTATCGTGCTATTCAAATGCTTCACATCGCCGCATCAAAGGGTGCTGTTTCCCATACACCTGAATCTATATTCGGTACACATTCTCTCAGTACTTTGCACACAGTCACTTATAGGAGGAGTCATAGAAATAAACGTTTTTTGAAACGCTTTCATACGCGTTTCGCAGTAGGTACAAGGTGATATAAGAGATTGAAACGTTATTTAAATCGTTAAGATAACGGCTCACCACAAATTATGTTTGAAATTTTACTTTTTGCATGACCATTAGAAACAAAAGAATGCCTTTTCAGGTTTCTTAAAGGCTTAGACTATTAACATTTAAATCCACTGTATTAAAAATATCGGATGTACTTTGCGCAACTAAAATTAGGCACAAACTGTATTTTAATAAGATATAAACACATAGTTTATACTGAATACTTATCTAGTTCTTATCGCTTACGGATTATAAAAAGCACAGGTAATTAATTTCAAATGAAGGGGAATTCATGGGCTATTTTCAATAAGTTCAATGTATGTTATTGTTTTGTGTCTCACGGCACGTTAGCCGATGGATTATTGTACGACAGACCACGGGAGGAAGGATGACATGAAAGTACACTACGGGTGGCCAGAACGCATCATCACAGGCAGCGGTGGGTCCCTAACAGGTACAGGCATTCTTCATCCCGACGGAGTTCCAAGTCACCACAGAGAGTGCAGCACCAGCCAGGTACGACTGATCAATGTCCCCCTGGTGGGTGATTAGTCGACCACAATGTCTCAGCCAAACACGCATTTCCATAATGCAAGTTCTACCGCAGCGCATCCTGTCGGCGACTTCGTTAACTCTGACAGCCTATAACAGGACCTTCTAGATTAACGGACCTGACACTGCCATCTAAGTTGTACAAAAATGGCGTCGGCTGGTGGGATTTATTTCTGAGGTGTTTCCACACGCTGTTTTTCGTATTATTTTCTATGTCTTCGAGTTATTGTTTCTTATAATAATTCCTATGTAAGTTTGTCTTCATATCAGCAAAGCGAGTGTTTCAAAAGTTTTATTTGGGCAGTATAGGAACAGGAATAAATGTAATAACGTTTTGACTGTGCCGTGTGCTATCCACGTGTTCATGTTTATTGTGTTCCATCTAGGACTATGGCTACATTAGCCGTATAGTGTGGTTAATTTATCTGTTTGCAAGTACAATTTGTGTCACGATTACAGTGGTGAGAGGTTGTTGAAGAAAAACTGTTCCAGTAGTGTATATTAATGTTGCCATACTACAACCTAACCTCAAACACGACAATGCACCGTAACTGTTGCGTTCCCGGATGCAAATTAAAAATCAGAAACTTTCAGTTAAAACAAAAGGTAAATTACAACATAAAGCTTCTAAATTCAGTATTTAATTACAATAAATTGCAGCGTTATGTGTATTAGTTGCCGGTGTGTATATAACATGGTGAATAGTGTGAATAGTGAAAGACAATAATTTCGAGTGAATTCAATTATTGGCATCTGCAACACCAACAGTTTGTTTCATGTAAGTAGTATGCTGCTCATATTTGTACATTATCTTTTGTCTTTGTAATTTAAATGTGTAGCTGTAGTTTAGAAGAAATGTGTTATGTTGCTGCATGTAAAACTGTAGACTATAGCAAAGTTTGGTAAATATTTACAAAATCGTCCGCTCGAGAAAACGAATGAAACATAGTGCAATGGATGCAGTTTTTATTGCTGATTACGATCTTGTAAGTTTTATTGTGCGCTCAAGCTTCGTGTTTTATTTATGAGAAAATTTCGTACGGTCGATGAAGTGGTTTTATTTCGCTTATGCGGCGGATATTTAGCTAATAAATGTGCATAAACGAGTGTAATATATGCTACAATGATTGATTAATGCATTTACGTTGAAATGATTGCATAAACACTACCCAAATTGTAAATATTTCGATAACACAGGACCCTGTCACCCCACTCATATGCAAAACTAACCTAACCTAAGCTAACACAATGTTGCTTTACAATACTGATTTAAGATTACGTATTTCATGTATTTCATTTACAGTGCTGTTTTACGGTTATTATTTTTAATATTTCATCTGCTTTTGTGGATTCCCCCTGTAAAATAAAGTGTCCTGAAGTGCTGAGTAATATGTTGTTGCAAACTGAGTAATCAAGTTCTCAGTAATAGTGAAAGCAAAATTTCACCCTAAAGGTTTTGAATTCAGTAGGTAGCTTTAGGTCATTCTAAATGGCAGCATTTGTATATCAGCCATCCAGTATAGTATGTTTTGTGTAGGTATATAACATTATGCACATTGTACAAATGTGAAAAACAGTGTAAACAATGATTAATAATTCTGAGTCAACTCACTGTCAACACTTCTGTTTTATTTAAGTAACATGCTGCTTGCAGTTTTGTCTATCTTCTTTGTAATTTGAGTGTGTAATGCAGTTACATAATGGCATGTAAACCTGTAGATTGCATGAATGATATTTGAGGTTATATATTTCATTGCCCATGGTTTATCGTTTAATATTAAATGTCATTCTTTTTTGTTTACTTGAGTTTATGTTTAAGACAGTGTTTTTGTGTTTAACACAGCCCATATTCACAAAATAGGCGTGTTATTACACCACATTTTTATTTTACTGCGTTGAAATCGTAGCCTGTAGACGAGTTGTTTACAAGTAGTTCCCACCACTTTGGTCGCCATCTTGAATTACAGTGTCAGGTCCGGTATTTAGGAGGTCCTGGCCTATAAAGACCGGATAGAGAGAGAGAGAAGAGAGTGACTCAGAGAAGGTTAGGTAAATATCCTTCCCAGCAATTGCCTAAGTGACCCAGGAAGACCCCCGAAAAAATCCAAGATCAGGAATGTTGGCCGTGGGAATCGAATCCGTTACCGCTTGAGCCATCACGTTTGCGTTTCCAGTTTGGCTTCTTTGTTTCCAGCTTTGCCGTAGTTTGGCACATTAATAAAGCGGTCGCTTTGTAAGGAACTGCAAAGCCGACTTTCAGCCAAACTATACAAGTGACTATTTGTTTTTCAGCACCTCAAAATGGTATATTTTCGGTGCAGTTCGATACTGAATTTTTGGATGGGATACAGTTTTTCTTCTGTTTACTATAGCGAAGATAAAGAAAAAGAATGTATATATTTCTGGAGTATTATTTATTAATACAATTATCGTTTATATTCAATGTTATATGTTGTATCTAATTCTAATCACTAGCGTATTTCGAAACCACAATTTGGCTCTCAATATGAAATAAGTATCTCCTGAGTATTGCTAACAATAACGTGCTTTAACATAAGCAACACTTCATCAATCTTTACGCACGAGTTATTCTTTAAATGCTGTAACAGTCAAAGAAATAGGCGGTAATAAATTCGTTGAGTAATAGTTGACGTAGACTGTTCAAACAATATTGCTTACCCATGCTGCAATGTTGCCAAATGTCGGCTGGACTTCTCGTACGTTTGCTTATCTATAGTAGAATATGTGTGTAAAATATCTTCTTGTAATTGTTGGTTCTGTAAAATACTGAATCGGTTACATCCCTGTCCGTCTCTATAACCTGTTAATTTAAGACTGAGTTATATTGAGACTACCTTAAACGCATATTCATGCAAATGTGGACGGGTTTGGGCCTACAGTTAATTTTGTTCTTTTCTTCATTGATGTTTGGAAACTTAGAATAATGTTTGGACTGAGTGAATGAATGAGTGAGTGAGTAGAAGAGTGAGTAGTTGTGAGTGAGTGAGCTGAGTTTAAGGGCCCGTTGTCAATTATTCATTTGGGCCTGAAGTTAAAAGTAAAGGCTTGGAAATAAAAAAGCACAAAGTGAACTGCTTTCGTGGTGTTAATGAAGCATCTAATAATAAGATTTTAGCTAGTCTTAATTTGCATCAAACTTTGCTGAAAATCGATTGCATTTGTTTTACTTTGTCAGACAGAACGTAAGATTGTCAGCAATTTTTCAATAATACGAGTGTAAATGGCTAGTAATATCTTGTAGATGTTCCCTAGAAGATAACATAGTAACAGATTGTAAATTGCCCTTAACGCACTTCAAAGGCAGTATTGTATTCCAACAAAATTTGGAACTTTTTTAGTTTGTCTTAATCCAAAAAAGAATACATTTTAGAAAGACAGAAGGATCTGGGAATGCGTGCGTATGTAAACAGCATAACTCAAACGAAATGTATCAGCATCAGACTTCAGCATCTCTCAAAGGTGCCTCGTGAACATTTTAAAGAAATCACTCCCACTCAGACGTTTAAAAATCATACCTATTTATTTTGTCAAAATTGACAATTATGGCGAAACCGTGGCCGAGTGGTTAGACCGTTCACCTACCACCGGATTCGATCCCAGGGACCCACATGTGGTATTCGTGGTGGACGTAGCAGTGTCTGGGCGAGTTTTCTCCAGGTTCTCCGGTTTGCTCCGCCACTCATTCTACCAATTGCTCCATCATCACTTTTCAAATCATCCATTTCAGTTTATCCTCTTCCTCACTCTCATACGTGGTGCTGTGCTAACCACCTGCTTCCAGGTCTTCACTCTCTCCGGTCTATAGGCTCTTGTGCTCCACGACAGGGGTCTGACCCTAGGCACTGGCTAGAATGGAATGAAGACGCCGACCTAAAAGACCAAGGACTCGATGGAGAGATGAAGTTGAGGCTGATATAAAAATGTTGAATGTGCACCCATGGAGGTTTGCTGCCCAGGATCGAGAAAAATGGAAAACTTGTTGTAGAGGTCAAAATTAACCTCAAGCTGTAGCATCGGATGATGATGATGATTATTATTATGATGACGATTTAGAGGTAGAGCTATTGCAAAGAAAGCTCCCCAATCTGCAGGATGCGCAGAAGACTATTTTAGTAAAAGTACTGTTATACCTGTTGCAGGGCGAGAGTATCCCTACTACGGGCTCCAGTGTCTAACAACGTCTGGAGGTGTGCATATTGTAGTGGATGAGTGGAGGGGATGTGGAGAGTGGGGGTGACATTTTGTCTTCAATCAAGCAAGGTAACCTGATTTTATCTGTGTAGTGCCGAAGTATAGTGCAGCTCTTACTGGCAAGCTTCCGTTGCGTTACTTTTTAAATAACGTAACTTATGTCTTATGGTTAAGAGTAAGTTGAGGATTAGCGCATTCATCTGCATAGTATCGGAGGGGGAGACAAAATGAGATTAATTATTCCAGCCTTGTAATGTTGTATTCGTCAACACGAAGAATTACGAAAGAACGCGAGTCAGTCAAACAATAGTGAACCGAGAATATGTTGATATTAGCCTCATGCTAAAATCCTTGTGAACATACCTGATTGTTATTTTGAGCCTCCTATTTTTTCAAAATTCAAATAGTAAATATCAATGAAAAATACATTTTTCCTACCTCTAATATAAGATGCTTTTTCGGGTTTTAAACCGATCGAACCAGGAATACGCGAAAATAATCTCACTGACCATAGGAAGCTCGACAAATATTATAGGATGTCAACATTTATGCACTTTCAACAAAGCACTATGCAAATAATTAATATTATATCACTTGACTGATTCAGTATTTAAGGACTGAGTTTGGAATTCATAATATTTAAAAGTGTCTTCACAATAACCTTAGAAAGAAAAGGGTAATAAAAACAAATGAAAATAACAAAATGCAACTTTTCGTTCACAACGGGCGTGGGTAACAAGGTGGAAACTCGATTTTGTGCATTGAGATGTAATTTACTTTTAACTAATGATATTTTTCCATCGGCTTGCAATTAAGCCCACATAACACAGGTTAGTCAAAGCCAGAGATATTTTTAAAAAGGGCCATTTTTCTCTAGTACCAAGCGTCATTATTTTCTTAACAGCGTGCGTGAATGTTAATTTCCACTTTTTTTTTTTCTTTTTTTTCCCCTGAGACAATATCCCGGTTTGAGTTGTTACAAGAAACGCTTTCGCTCAATGAATCTGACAAAGGCTGAAAGCAGACTTGCTGAACTTCTTCAGGTTTGATTTTCTTTTGCGGCTAGAGAGCTCTAACAGTTGCTTTAGGCAACTGCCGCCTTGAATTATTGCTAAAGGGTCAAATACTTTCCGGGGAAGTGGCAACGTTTGCCGTTTACTGTGAACTTTTACATTGTAATATATGTAGTTTAACGTTGTCGATGTCGTTCTGGTTTGCGTTCTCAGTTATTACAACTAACGTAAACAGAAGCCCCCTCCATTCCATTATACTTTTATTTCAATCCGGTGTTTCAGGGTCGGAAATTTTGGCGATGGGCGAGTTTGGCTGTGCTGTGTGTGTGGAATAAGTGAACTGTAACTGTTCTCGCGGATGGGTGGCGCTATAGTTGCCTACTTGGCGAACCCCTGTGTCGAGATAAAGCCTCCAGCAGACGTTAGAGACCCTCACACTGGTTCGCGTGGCTTGCTCGGGTTCAATCACGCCCGAAGGGCGCCTCACTTCATCCCTTTCTCGCGGGGTTTGAAATAGAATAGCCTCAATAGTTGTCTCAGTGAGGAATCACTCAGTAAATATTCTATCTTTACCTCTACCTCTCTATGGATGTATTATAAGACCCTAATGGATTGCATACAAACATAACCTAAATAACTGTGTCGATATATATGAATCCGAAATTAAAAGAAGGCATTTACATATAAATGAATGCAGACTGCTTCAAAATTCATAGAAGGCAAACTTTCACGATAATCCATTAAAACATTACCAAGAAACTTATTTGTCTTAACATTACAGAAGAATAATACATAGCATTTGTCTCACAGAAGACGCTCCGGTTCGATTTTCATTCATTAGAGGAAATAAGACGCTATAATAATTAATTTATCATAGTTTACGAAAACTTTCTGCATGCGGTACGATATTATTGTAATTTACTTTGGGCAGATTTGAAGAACTTGGAAAAGCAACATTTTGTAGGTTGGTACTGATACTTTTGCCATGGAGTGCTTCGCAATAAAATGAATCTAACTATAGTGAAACTTAATATACATTGTGTTTTTTATTTGAATAATTAGTTGCTGTTGAATCTTCTGCACCTATATGCCGTGAGAAACATCTGCATTTTTACCTTCTCTACTACAAATAGCAAACAGAGGAAGTATTCTACTCGATCGAAAAATGCGACATCGTCATTTCACCTGAAATATATGTTTTGAGACCCTATAAATTCAAAAAAGGCATTTTTAGAAAAAGGTCTGGTGTGTGTGTGTGTGTGTGTGTGTGTGTGTGTGTGTGTGTGTGTGTGTGTGTGTGTGTGTGTGTGTGTGTGTGTGTGTGTGTGTGTCTGCCTCTGTGCGTCTGCCTGTCCGTCTATCTGTCTGTCTGGCTATGGGCAGCATAACTAAAAAACGAAAAGTCGGTTAGAAACCAAATTTGGTGTTTAAGTTTGTCTTCCAAGGATGCGACACGAATATTTTAAAGAAAGTAGCCCCACCCTAAATACCCTTTTGAAAGTGTTTATTTTCTTGAAAATGACTAATGATTTAAATTAAAATGACATGCTTAAGATATTTTTAGGACAAATTAAATGTATATTTTGAATTTTCTGTCTATAGCTTACGTAATCCTGTTTACTCTGGATGAATTTTGAATAACTCGTAAACCGCAAGAGATAGACAAAATCTTACTATAGCAAAATGTATATCTCGCTAAAACACACAATTTAAATCGGAATAAATTTGTTATAGAATGAACCATTTCGGAGATATTCCTTGTTACGTGTGTCAGTTTCGGAAAACAAACTTTCGTCAAATGGAACATCGTTGTTCATTTTTTATGTGTTACTCGTGCAAAGAGAACGTTATCTGAAAGCTTTAACAGGCTTGACTATCGCACAAAGCCTACTGTATTCTAATATTCCCCTTGTACCTACAATGAATTAAGCAAGAAGATAATTTGTACAACTGTTTATCTCAACTAACACGAAGAAGATATAGGAATAAGAGTTTGTAAGAATGGTGAGCACAAGAGTAGAGAAAGTCATGTGAGTGCAACACATAAGATTTTTTAAGTATAAAATATGGATAGCGAACAGAAACACTATATATCGTATCCCATTTGTGTGGTGGGGGATCCCAAAGCAATCGAGCACTACCTCGCGAGCCTGAAGTAACATATTTGTTTACCTTTCTCTTCAAGGTGACCTCTCTAATTGTGTTTGCTATTGTCCTAGGAGAGTGCACGCTATGAGCCAGTCCAGTAAGAGAAGAATAGGAGTTGAAAGAAGTTGCACCCTCTAGTGGCACGTTTACTTACCGTTATGAAAACGCTAATGATGCTACGTTATTACATAACATTTGGGGTTTTACCAGAGTTACAAAACGGATACAGGAAACCGCTTTCCACAATATTTTACGCTGACTAATGCTGAGTTGTAATAGCTCACACATACTCTCTTAGTACTCTCCAACCACATGCTTCAACTACTACAATACAGATGTCTTCTAATCATCGAACGGGATGACTCCGTGGTTCCTGCCATCCATCAGCTCCTGGGTTCAAATCCAGTTCCGGCAGATGAATGTTAGGATGGTGCCTGTTCTACCACGAATTTCCTACCCACCATTTTAAGCCCCTATAATTTCTTTTTCATACTTTTACTCTCATGTTTCAGGGTTGTATGAGCAGCTGATTGGTGTGTGGCGGCGGGTCGGTGGAGTTTGCACTGTGTAAAGTATTTCTCCCTGGTGCTCCGATGGCTCGCGCCGCCGTCAGAATTGACGTCAACCTGCAATCGTGAGGGACCCCGTCCTTGCTAGGGCGCATTCTCGATCGGATCTGGTCTTCTATCGCATCTTCCACTCTTTTCTCTCAGGACTCACGTGAGACAACTGTCTTGCTCAGATGTGCTGAACTCCAGTACTTGAGGAACCTTTCTGTCTGAACCTAAGATTGCTATAATTTACTGCTACTTTGTCCCATGCTAAAAGTGACTGCTTGTGACGGGCAGATTGCATTAGGTTTCCATCCAGTCTACTTGCTTTCATTGTCTGCGGATAGATGGCACAGCAATCGCCAATGCCATATATTTCTCGTTTTTACTATTGTAAAAATTTAAGGTGAAACTTTGGGTTGTGGTATTAAATATCCAATCCGGTATTTACCTTGGCGACTGAGGGAAACAGACGTGCAATCTGGTATTTACTGACAAGTGAAGGAAACCGCGAAACTTTCTAGTCAGATTGGTTTCGTTTTGAACCCGTGACATCACAAATTCAGCTAATTCGTTTATGGCTTTCTAGGATTATGATAGTACCCTTTAGGTCCCACCCAAAAAGACTTTGACCTTATTTTGGATAAGCTCACATTTTAACAGCATAATGTATTAAGTCCATCCTCATTCTCTAGTTTTGAAAACTAAACTGCAAAATCCGCGGTTTTTATTATTCTTTAGAAGTCCATAAAGTAAAATTGTCTCAGTAACTCTTCATAATACAGGCAATCCCATTTATTTGTACATTGTTGTTTAAAGACACTGTCAATTGCCAGGATCACATCAGCGTCGTCGGTGTGCCGGAATTCCGTCCCGCAGGAGTTCTTTTACATGCCAAGTAAATCTACTGACATGGAGCTGTCGTTTTTAAGCACACTTAAAAACCATCGGCCTGGACCGGGTTTGAACCCGCGACCTTGGGATCAGTAAGCCAGCGTCTAACCAACTGAGCCACCCAGACCGACTAGGCAATCCTAAGGCAAAATTTTAAAAATATTAACCAATTGTTCTCAAATGTTAACCATATGTTGGAATGACAACAAGTTTTGTGCACGTAGTGAAAATACTGTAGAAATTATTTATATATTAGATAAAATGTCCTACACTTCAAACTAATGTAGTTTGCACAATGAAGTTTTTCCTGATATTAGCTAAAGATAATGCTAAAATAATTAAATGGGTCTTTTTAAAATTTGTTTTTCTTCCTTCCAACTAAAAATTAAAGAAAATACTTTACTGCGTTAATGCAATGCCGTGTGGGGATGATTTATATTTTAAATGAGTTTTTTTTAAAAAACTCTGTCCAGCCTGTATATTTCACTTAGATTGGTGATAAATTGCATTGAAAAATTTTGTTTCTCAGAAAATCAGATTTAAAGATGCACATATTTATTTCTATTGCTTCTGGCCTTAATATGGGTTTATGTAAAGCTCCATTAGAGTCATAACTGAAAAACAGCATGCCATAATATTTTTCTATAGGCTTTAAGCTCTAAAATATGTAACACAAACGTGAAATTTTGAGTTTTTAACCAAAATCTCATCATAGGATTGCTATGTAACTATTGATATATTGTAAGAACGTATGCCTTTTTTATATCACATGTCTATTTTGTGGAGCAGCATTTGCAAGTAACTATTATTCGTTTACTGTTAGTCTTCTATCTGGAAATTGCTATGAAATTGTGTAAATATTCGTGCGGTAATGAACAACGTAAACACCCGGCCACGTTGCTACTAAAGAATGAAGGCTGCTATTTGTGGGATGCAATGAATCCACTTTCTCTTTCGGAGGAAATGCAATAAACACTTTAGGGATGAGCAGCTAGCTTATCGCCCAGAAGGACATAAACAGCGATAGTATGAGTGTCGGACTGGTAAGCAATTGCTTCACTGGTCAACAGTGAACACAGTCTAAGTGCATAGTCCGGGGGAGATAACGCCTAGCAATTAACACATTAACTCTGTTAACGGAAGCTGTACCACGGAACTATTACTCTGTAACAGGATTATCAAGATCACTAAGTAATATGCAAAGGTAAAAAACCAGATCATTAAAAAGCATAACTTCGCATAGTTATGTACTGGTGTTTACTAAGCGGGAGACTCGGGTTCGATTCCAGGTACCGGCGTGGAGATTTTTGCCAACTGGAGAGCTGCTCCTGCATGCACTCAGCTTTAGGTTTCTGAGGAGATAATTGAGAATATTTTTTTATTTAATAAAATTGCAGCCAAATAGCCACATACTGTTACTTTATGTAACATTTTCACATATTCATTTATAGATTTCACTCTTTTACTGCACGTCGGTCTGGGTGGCTCAGTTGGTTAGACGGTGGCCTACTGATCCCAAGGTCGCGGGTTCAAACCCGGCCCAGGCCGATGGTTTTTAAGTGTGCTTAAAAACGACAGCTCCATGTCAGTAGATTTACTAGCATGTAAAATAACTCCTGCGGGACAAAATTCCGGCACACCGGCGACGCTGATGTGATCCTGGCAATTGACAGCGTCGTTAAACAACAAAATATTTTTTTTTCTTTTACTGCACAGTTTTTTGTGATATCGTTTACCGGTTTCGTTACACAGTTGACACACATGTGGTTGGATGGTGATAATGGGTAATTGGGGGGGGGGGGGCTAATTGAGAAGCTACTTGATAAAGAAGTACCTGTCCCTGATAGTGAAGACCGCATCATCGTGTGGGGGGGACCGGGGCGCTGACCATGTGCAATCTCCAGTACTGCATTTGTCTCAGGATTTTGGATATGATCTTGTAGCCGAGATATCGCGTTGTTTTTTCCCCTCGTGCTGACGTTTTGCACCCTACCTAATACATTACATTACCACATCAAAGCAATTATGATCATACTTTCAATAATATCACAAATGCATTACGTTTATTGGAGACTCAAGAACCACAATATAATATTGTAGCAACAATGGCATTGCTTGCAGTTCAGCTGCCTTGTAGTCATTTTGACCTACTGGTTTTACTCTGTTTACATCGTACTAAGAAGCTCCCAACTCAACAACGTGATTGCACATTCAAGGACAAAGACATTCTCTTGAGTAAATGACAGTACTGCACCCCATTCATGATGCCTCTGATGAGAAGAGGTGGAGGACGCAGCGGTCGGACGTTAGATCTTGCCCCGGAAAGAGCTGTTGCGTGGCAGGATTATTACAGTGCTGCATTCAAGTGCCAGATAAAAACAAAAGTTACCTATACACACACAAATTCTAAGAACAAAACACAAACTTAATAAGCTATTTATATTCGTTATTCGACATATACAAACTAAACAACCCATGGAAAGAAACAAGAATTGCATAAGATGGTTTGCAGATCCATTCTCGGAAAACTTTGGGGCATTGAGTGGTGAACCAATTATTAAAACGCCTGATATAAATAATGACTATGGAAACATAAAATTATCTGGAGTAGGTGTCAGAGATAAGAATAAGATGTAAAGGAACAGAAAAAGCGATGAAAGAAGCATTTAAAACGTGTATATTTTTCATGTGGTGGTGCAGTGGCCGAGCGGTTGGACCGTTCACCTACTATCTAGGTGCCCGGGTTCGGTTCCAAGCAGCCGCATGTAATATTTGTGGTGGACGAAGCGGTGTCAGGGCGGCTTTTCTCTGGGTTCTCCGGTTTCCCCCGCTTCTCGTTCCACCAATTGTTCCATTATCATTCCTCAATATCATACCTGATGCTTGGCTGATCACGCGCTTCCAGGTCTTCACTCTGTCGGGTCCATGGGTTTCTGTGCTCCCCACAAGCGTCTGACAAGAATGTTTTTTATGTAGGATAGGACAGGACGTTGGTGAGGGTATTCGGCACGTTGAACTTGATGGTTAATAGACGTAGATGAAAGAAATCTTAAATACCAAGTTTCGTTTCGGTAGATTTAATCGTTTTGTAAGCATTTAATTTCCCACGAACGTGGGAATTAACCCTGGCGTGGCTTACGCTATGTAGTAGCTCCGCTGGTTGATAAGTTAGTAGGCTGAACATCCTCAGCCTTTCTTCTTGAAGTAATACCGCTTGGTGTTTCCACTGCTTGCAGGGTATTTTTGATTGGTGAGGAAACAACCCGCCCGGTGGGTGTCTCGTACCTTTTTGCTCTGCTTTAAGAATACAGCATGAAATATACCACACCAGATTGATTAATTAAATAATGAAGTACAAAAATTCCTGCGTATTTCTCCACGTATAGCTTCAGTGATTTTTTTAATTCCCACTGTAATTTAACTAACGTAACAAAGTTGCAATTTGCGCCATCAGTTTTATATGAAAACCTGCTTAATCCTCGGTGTTGCTCGTGGTCTAACGACTTACCCCTATGCCTTTAGACTTCGGTTGCACTTTCCCAATAGCCTTGTGTTTTTTGGACACATTTAAAAATAGTAATGCTCTTAAACAAAGTGTTTATTAAAACACTTAGAATACTATAAAGAATAAAAAATAAACAGAATAGATAAATAAATAAAATAAATAAACATTTAAATAAATATTTAAATAATAAACATTTAAATAAATAAAAACAGCGATAAAATACCATGCAAAAGCACTGTTGAAGAACCACAAATACTACTAGAAGGAAAGCGCATACAGAAAGTTGTGTGATTGTAATACGTTGCATTTCTATTTAGAACATATAGAAAATTGTATGAATTGTTTGTAGAAAAGGTATTAGAGAAAGACAAATGAGTAGAGAAAACCGTGTAAATGTAATACATTGCATTTCTATTTCAATCATAGAAAATCGTACGAGTTGTGTGTTGAAGGACCAGTACAGAAGAATGTGTGAATGTGTTATGCAGAAGAAAAGCAAATACAGAAGACCATGTGAGTGTAATACGTTGCATACTAAAATGAATAGCATAAATACCTTCTCCATGAAAAAAACATTAATTGTGCCAAGTTTCATCATGATCGTCAACCGGCGATCAACATCAGACGTATCAACATCCATTAGATGGATACATTGATCTATTGAAACTATCATAGTCGCGTTCTACTTAATGCAAAATGGTTAGAGCAGCTCAGAAACCCACACACAATGTGCGCAGTAGCTTACTAAACTTTCATCACAATCGAATAAATGCACAAGAACTCATAGGGAGACACAGAGCTATATTCAATTATACGTAACAATGTAAAACAAAGGAAACCAGTATAATGCATTATGGGTCCTTTTCTAACCAAGCAGCAATCAGACTTAACAATAAGTTAGTTCTTCTAAACTTATGTGTGCATGTAAGAATAATGAAGACGAATGATAGAATGATAGTGCAATTTAACAATGTAGAAAATGATTTTGATTCAGGCCACATTCAAAAGTTTTTAATTACAATAACTGTGATATTTGAACATAGGAATTATGACATGTTAGTTCTGCTAGCTTGTTTTCTCCTAGTTGCTTCTATTCCTTCATGGTTACACGTGAATAAAAGTTATGTAATTGGAGGTTTTTTGCTCAAATTGTAATTATTTCGTTTTAATAACCCAGTCACTTTGCTTCTATTGACCGCTTCAAGACATGCGTGATTACATAGGAAAGTACGTTATATAACGGTAAATAATTATTAATAGTGTAATTATTTATTTTTCAAAGCTCGTCTGGTGTTAGCTAACTTGAACGGCGTGTTCTACGTTTGATAATGATGCCAATTTTCTTGCTCCGATTTCTGTCTAGGTCTTTAACTTCATGTTCTTCATGTCAGGACAAATACTACAGGTTCGTTGAGTATATTGCATGCAAGACACGTGGCCTTGGTTGCGCAGAACAGTTCTGAACCAAATGCTACGAAGTGCAGATTCTCTAAGAGCCTCTTAAAGACCTTGATGACACTGTCGTACTGTACGACCTCTGGCACATTCAATCTTTATCGAATTCGGTTGTTCCTGGTTCAAAAATATCGCGACATTATATTAGACCACTTACACAAGTCTCTGTTTCTCTCGCCATTGCGCATGCGCGTCGTAGGAAGACGATTTGCTCAGAGGTAGGGTAGGTATGTAACTAATGTTCGCTATCAGCGATCATATTACGTTTCATTGCAGCAATGTTGCTACTATTTAAGCTGCAACCCTCGTATTTTAATTTCTATTTCATTTGTTTGTAGGTGTAACTTTGGGCATTACCATAGAAGAACCGGTAATAACTATCCAGTAACTGAACAAGGTCAGATATCGGGATTTGAAGCAGTGACCTTCCAAATGCTAGTCACAATAATACCGCATAAGCAATGTCAAATCGTGAATACTATGCACCAGGTGAATTACCTGCCCCCTACATTCACAATGGAGTTGTACTGTCACATCAACAAATGTTACATACTTAAATCATTCAATCTTGGCATAAATCACAGCACTTGCTTGTTTGTATAGCAAGGCTGGACCTTACAGGGCTGTGATGGTCGAGCGAAGTTATTACATTTCGGTCGCAGTGATGTTTTGTGGACACGTGTTAGAATCTGCGGTAATGGGTCAAAGATCTTTTTATCCTCTGTTTCACTTCTTTTGATCGATAAGTAGTGATACATAATGATTTTTTTTTAGATACATCGTGAGTTGCTTAATGCGTAAGGAATTGCAAAGAATGGGCACTTCTTTTTGTTTCTGTATTGACGAAATTAATAAAATTCGTCAATTGTATAGAGAAAATGCAACACTGTAGAACTGACATAAAAGTGTCCTTTCTTTTTGTGTTCGAGAAATGAAACATCGGTTGAACTTAAACTAATGTTTACTCAGTGACGTTTCTACTACGAGTAAGCTTTTTTGATATCAGGAATTGCATATATGCAGAAGTCGATGTAAATGGGGCTACCTGATAGCGCAGAATTTTAAATTTCGTACATAAAGTAATTATATTCTATTCCTAAAAACACACAAAACACCAACTTCCGCATCAACGGTGATAAAACTGCGTCAAATTAAAGGATACATATTCATGTTGGGAACAGAGATCTATATTTTAGCAAGAATTTTGAAAACCTTTTGCTAATGGTTACCATAATAAACTAGATATATTTACACTACCAACACTTAAAAATAATTTGGGTAACCCTAAAGAAAATTCAAAATTGAAAATGTTATAATTTTGCTCTCAAATTCTATAGCTTCTATAAAAATATACATATTTCACACTTTAATACAGCAATTTGTTTCTCTGAACATGTACAAAGGTTTGAATATTAATAATGTAAAAGTTAAAAAGCTATGAATTTTGAATTTCAAAATTCCTCTTTTACTAACTGAATTTTTTAAAGCGCTGCAGAGGTTTTGTGATTTAGGTTAAGATCATAGTTGTTGTTTTACATCATTTTCTGTCTAATAAACTTCAAAATAATGTGTGAATATGGCGTGCAGCATAATTTTGAGAGTACATCCTTGGTTTTGAAAAAGGTAAAACTGTTGAGAATTTTAATCTCGAAAAATAGTGAAAACAAACTTCTACAATGTTTATGCTCAGGCAGAAATAGGTTTTCAGATTCTCTAATAGTCATACTTACGTATAGTAAATAAGGTATTGTATATCACTAAAAAATTAGTTATCGAGGTTTCAGCGGAACTGCATGCCTTGAAGTCACTGAAACCAAAAAAGTGGGGGGGGGGGGGGGGGGCGAGCTTGAAGAGGTGTGTGTTTGTGTGTGTGTGTCTGTGTCTGTGTGTCTGTGTGTTTCGTTCCCATCCACTTCTTCACGAGTTCGAATCTTGGCTACGGTGGTGGACGAAAGACCAAAAAATACAAAGGTAAATAAATTGTCTACTTCGCTCTTTGATTAAATATACAGTAGAGCCCCAGTAAACAGAACTAATTGGATTAGTGATAATTCGGATTAAGGTGCTTTTCAAATGGGAAGAGTTCTGATTTGCAGCCAATGAGATACGTTTAGGCGTACAGCGTTGCAAGTTCATTATCCCCCACTTTTTTCATATTTCTTGGCAGGCGTCAATCTCCACTTAAGGGGAAAGCAATGTGACAACACAGCAGGACTCCGATTGGTTACCGGTCTGGAGGCGCTCATGGACAAACTCCTTCCCATTTGGAAAGCACAGTAGGTGGATTTTCGTCAAATGCGACAACATATTGACCTTAAGCGTTTTTGTGTTATGTATTAAAATTATTAAAAGTGGGAAATTAGTAGTGTGCTGTAATTTATTTTACAACTACATTCTGCGGCTTGAAAACCAATCACTATAATGTTTTTATAAGCACTGTTGGCGTCTACCTAGTGCGACTAGCCTTCACTGATTTGATTTTCCCTTTCGTTTTCTCGTTAACGTAAAAAACTTGCATTCAGACTTGTGAGACGGGAACTTCTATGTATATATATTTGTAATTTTAGAATCAGAATGTAAATATAAGACTTTTAGGTATAAGTATAATTTTGTATTATAAATTGTGTAGAGAAGACGCCTCTTGAAAGTATGTTGACCTGAGCACATTTCTGAAGGCCAGAGGACAAAACATCTTTTGTCATCTCGCGCCGAGGCACGTTTTGCCTAAAATCCAAGGACACAGCTGGGGCAACTACACCCCTCCCCCATAACGGGACTAGAGAGAAAGTGCGGGGGTGAGATATAAATAGGAAAACTTGGAAGAGAAGGGGACTGACTGTCTGTTTGTTGCGATGTCGCTACGAGGGTGAACCGGTATCGCGAATATGATAGTTTCGCGCCAAAAACGTCGATGTGTGAAAGGCGACAGTGATTAGCGTGAGGAGAAGTAAATAGTAATCTTAAAACGCAATACCAGAAACTCGCTCAGGTCGGCACTTCGAGGCAATGACGTGGGGGAGAATAAAATCACAAAACGTCTGTGCTGTGTTTGTCATCTAACCTCGCGCCTGAGAAATATCCTACTCATGCCTACCTAATCCCAATCAAGATCAACGCAGCGGCGCACAGCGGAGAGGCAGCTACTGCACCGGATGAGCTAGCAAGACATTTCATGTGACAGAAAAGAGACCGTCACAAAAGTGGCACCCAACGTACTCCGTTACAAGTGGGTTTCACAACCCCGTTACACTTGATTGTGCACGTTGTTAGTAATAGATATTCAAATTAGTCCTACGTCCATAAAGCTTATAATTACCCAACACTCGTCTTCCCAGGATAAGGGAAAACCTCGGAAAGAAACCTTATGCGCATAACTTACTCTAACCAAGATTCGAACCCGGAACGCGCGAATGTGAGGCGGGCAGTCTACCGTAACATTGCCGGTACTAAATAGCTCAAATGAGTTAAGATAATTATGAATGAATTGAGACGTGGTATAAGGAAATGTTTACAAAACTGCCGCAGCTATACTGGGGGATGGGCAGGAATGCAAAGCCAGTGCGCCACTGCTCCGGATATATCTACCAGTGGAATTGAGGTCACGCTACCTAAACTCTGTATGTACTCCGGCATTTTCCTCGCCTTTCTTTCTAATTTCTCTGCCATGCCTTCCCCTACAAAAGAAAGTGGCGGTATGGCAATGAAAGGCAATTAAAACTCGCCCAGAATGTGAGTACTTCATTCAACAAGGGCTGCGAGGTTGTTATTGGAACCTGTGCTCCAGAGGCACTGTGGAGAACAAGACAAAGCAACTGTCTGCTCCAAAATTAAGTTGGGACAAACCTACTTGCAAAGAGTATAGCATAATTAAGGTTATCTCACACCTACTATAATTACTGAGCTTGAAACAAAACAAAAATCTGTGTTGCACTCACATGACTTTCCCTACTCTTGTACTAACCATTCTTACAAACTCGTATTGCTATATCTTCTTCATGTTAGTTAACATAAACATTTGTACAAATTATCTTATTGCTTATTTCCTTGTAGCTGTAAGAACAATATTACAATACAGTAGACTTTGAGCTTGAGATCCCGTTCTCTTTGCAAAAAATGAACAACTATGTGCCATTTCACGAAACTTTTAAGTTTTCCGAAACTGACACAAATAACAAGGAATACCTCCGAAATGGTTCACTCTACAAAAAAATTTATTGAGATATGAATTGTGTGTTTTAGCGAGACCTACATTTTTTGTGCAGTAAGAGTTTGTCTATCTCTTGCGCTTTACGAGTTATTCAAAAGTCATCCACTAAACAGTACTACATAGGCTATAGCCAGAAAATTCAAAATATGCATTTCATTTGGCATACAAATATCTTAAACATAGGACATTTTAATCAAAATCGTTCAAGCCATTTTCAAGAAAATCAAAATTTTCGAAACATTTTCCATGAAAAGCGTAGTTTAGGGTTGGGCTATTTTCTTCAAAATCTTAGTGTCGCATCCTTGAAAGACAGTAAGGTTAAATACCAACTTTTCTTTTTAACCGATTTTTCCTTTTTGAGTTATGCTATCCACAGACACACCAAGACCTTTTTCTAAAAATGCTTCTTTTGGATTCAGGGGGTCTCAAAACATATATTTCCGGTGAAATCTTGACATCGAATTTTTGGGTAGAATACAATATTTCCCCTACTTACCAGTAGAGAAAGTAATATAATCCATTATATAGGTCAGATGTTAGACTTTTTACTTATTTAAATTCATACCTAACACATTTTAAAGTATGGATTCCATTTATTTGAAACTTATGCTGAAATTATTAAATATTATAAATTTATAAATATGGCAATTTATTTTAAACAGAACAATCGTGTGCTATTGTAGTTATTCCTTAGCAGAGATTGTAAAATACCTGGAATTGTCATCAGAGCTCAAAGCTGTTAGAAGGGTGAACTTCACAAGGATTTTTCCAGATCCAGCATGTTCCTGTTAATGGCATTGGTAAGATGGCTATGCATCTTTAATTTGGTAACTATAATTCATTATTCTAAATCATTAGTCTAATTCATTGATTACCCTTCTATAGATTTAAATTAAGTTGCCCTGCCACCAGTTGTAAGTAGCGCTTGAGTAGCAGATGCTCTGGAGTTTCCTTCAGAAGGAGAATTTGCAGGTTAACTTTCGAACATAAAGTCAAATTTTGGATTTCTACCTGTTGCTATAACTTGCTTAGAAAAGTCTGGAGTTAACTTAGTGGAACAGAGAGACTTAGTGAAAAATATGGCATGTACCCTGGAAAATGTGAATAGGAATGTGGGGAAAGTTGTAGTGAACAAATTAATGCTCATTTTGAATAAGAAATAGACGTTTTGCCACTTTGTGTTCAATTGCAGATGTACTGTTGGGAAACTTTCTCTAGGAGAGTTACCGGAGACTCAAAACCGAGAAATCTAGTTCATTTTAAGTGCGCTGCTCTAGTATCAGTATAAGGGAAAAGGAGTTTCTCAATGTACAAGTTAGCAAATACTCAGCACTCATTTTCCTTTGAAAATCTACAAGTGGTGTTAGTTCTGTATTTGCAGTTCAGAATTGATGAAATGAATTTCTAGCATTTTTTCGCAAAGTAAATAAATTCGTTATATCCTTTGTAAATCGAAATATTTTTTCTCAGTTTTAAGGGCATTTTAAATTTTATAGGACATTTTTGAGATTTTGGGTCATAATTGGGCTTTTTAAGGGGAACTTTTTAGTATTTTGTAGGGCATCAAAATCCTAGTCCTAGTAATAGGTATAAAATCACTGCCACATCTTCAACTACATGGTGAACTAGAAGACAACTATTTATTAGGTCTATATCATCGGTAGGAATGCAGTTTAGCCAATTTCTCCATGACGATATCATGGGCATGAGTGTTATGGATTACATTGGGTCCGAAACTGCTAATTTCTACAAGTTCAAACCAGCCTAATGAGATTTTGTCACGAAGTTCTACATATAGTTTCAGTACAAAACAGTTCTATTCATAAGACAAACTAATATTCTTTGAATGCTCGTGGTTTTTCTACAAAGCTAAGAGATAACCTTAATATTGAATGAGTGAATGAATGAAATAAGTCCACTTGATCCCTATGGGGTGAGGGCACAAGACAAAGTGATACCTTTTGTTTCAAACAAGAACGTTGATGGTGGTTTTTTTTTTCTGCAAAGATATTAAATGAATGGATGGAGTAAGCCCAAATGACTCTTGTAGGGCAAGGACACAAGACAAAATAACGAGGCTCTAGTATCCTAACGTCAAAGGTGAAGGTCACTGTTGCTTCGCTTGCCCATGCAACTATAGGCAAAATTGAGCTTTGTCACAAAAAATAAGACCAATTACATTTTATTTCACTTTATTTATTCTAAAACTGAATGGAAATTTGTGACCATGCAACTCACAGCTGTTCTGTTTTCTCGCAACCTCACCAAACCAGTGCCCAATAGTACGCTCTGGAATTAACTAGCAGAACTCTGCTGTGAACTATACTACTCGGTCCGTGCCGACTCACTTACACAATCCCGGTTTACCGGCGACTAGTAAAAATATAAACACAATTCCCCTCTAAATTGACAATTTTGCTCGTGATTAATTAATTATTCACAATTACGAGTAGTTGCTGCTCTCTCTTTCTTTCTTTCTCTCTCTCTCTTTCTTTCTTTCTCTCTCTCTCTCTCTCTCTCTCTCTCTCTCTCTCTCTCTCAGAAAGAAAAGTTGATTTCTGAGCTTCCAATATATGTGCATCTGCAAGATGAATGTGATGGAAATAACTGTTCTTTTTATTCGAAAAGAGAGAGTATTCTCCGCGGTACAATTTTTCTTTTCTGGTGGGCTTTCGGTTTTGAGAACATGTTCATTTTGGTTGTGAACTGCTGCTGAAGTCCCTTTTAATGGTGTTGCTTGATTCTTAAGCACATTTGATTCTCTTTCCTTGGAAATTCCCTACTTTCGTGCAAATTATTTTTACTAACGCCTTTCCGTTTAATTGCTGTATGCTATCTAGATAAACGGCTGCAATAATTAACTTATTGCTGGAATAAGGGCGTCCCATTTGAAGAAACTATAAGTTTGGGAAAACTATTTATCATAAATTCTGTGGTGCAATGGGATATCATTTTTTTGTGTAGTGTAATTTTGCGTATCTCTTGCGGTTTAGTAGTTATACAAAGGTCATAAAGACTGAAGATGACTTCTGAGGATGTTCCCAAGAAATATGATATATTCATTTCATTGGGCACAATAGTAACTTAAACATATAGCATTTAAACCCTCTAAAGCATAGTGTTGCCATCTGGTGGCAATGTGGGTAGCCAAAGTTATATATATATTCTCGTTATTTTCATGTTTTATTGGAATTTAAAAATGAAATAAAGGTATCGATAACTGTTTATATCAAATGTTTCAGTTTATTTGAGTATTATTGCAGGTTCTTCTGTTCTCTTCCTCTATTTCAGAAATCAAAATCCATGCAATTGTAGTCTAAAGCAACCCCATCACCCACGCGTTCCATCTCACCGGTTATTTTACGTGCGCTCTCCCCATCCTTTGCTACAGCCACATTTGATTGCAGTCTCTGGGATTGAACTCACGACGCTCTGCTTTGAATGGATGGCTAATCCATTTCGTCTGGCTGTTAGCAATCACGCGAGTTCGATTTACTTCTTTTTAGATCCGTGTGGCAGGGATATCTAAACCGGTTCAGAAATTACAAGAGTGGAATATGTACATACCAAAATAATTCGTGCACTATAGGGATAATCAAAATTCTTAACCATTTTAACGAAAATTAAAATTTTCGATAAATGTTGAATCTATATAGATGGGGGTTTCTTGAAAATCTGCGCGCTGTATCCTTTGGACATGCTGAATTTCACAATTGTGGTATTTAAGTTAGTTCTTGTTTATTGGTTATGCCTTTCTTTAGTCAATCTGGGTCGCTCATTTGGTCAGACCATAGATGCAGTCTTTCAGATCTTCTCATACATCCTCTATGATTTATATTTGAATGCAAAAATAGGTAGCTATATAGCTTCTTGAATTTGTCGCTTTTTCCATTGCAAATTTAGTCTCCTTGGTTTATATCACTCACTGGCACATCTTGGAACATTTTGTTTGAGCCACAAAGCGATTCTGACCACGTCAACAATGGCACAAAATATACAGTCGTTTCTTATTTCTCTTGTTTTAGTGGATAATTGTTAAAATACGTAAAAACAGTGAACATGTCAGGAAAAAAATTAAAGATGTGTAACGATAGAGACAAATAAGAGTAAAGAATCGATGTTTTAAAACCCGCTGCGCTCGCATCGTTTCATTCAATTTTGAGTTATAGCTAGTTGCCTGCCGCCATCTTCCCCAGAAAATGAGAAATATTTAAATTTGTCAATGTGCAGATTGCAGCACAAGGATTCCAGTCCACTTACTTTTAAAATTGGAAATAAATATGTAAAGGGAGAAAGCTAGGGCAAAATGAAATGCTATATTTCTATTACAAATCGTAAATATGTACAAATATCATAATTGTATAGCCTAAAATCTGGTGTTGACAACTAATGATACGCAAAAGTATGATCATTATACAGACTTTAAACGCACAGTTTTAAATACAAGTTTTACTCCACGCCTCCCTGGGTGCAAATTTCTTGTGGTCTTCCATTTTGTGCTGCATAGTGCCTAGTGCTTTTACTGTCGTTTTGCTTTATTTTCCGATTCCAGTCTTGATTGTATACTCAAGATTGAGAATTAGTGTAATTTCACATTTCAGTCTTTGCTATTGTTTGTAATTGCCCTGTTTTTTTTTCATGCATGTTATGATGTGATATCTGCTACTCTTCTGCCCGCACGATAAACACTGCAGTCTTCGTCTGGTTTGTGGAACTTCTTGCTGTTCATCTTGATTTTTAAACAGATCTCAATACATCCATTTCTGTAGCTAGAATTTTTTTATCTGGTTAGGATTTGCCATACATCTGCACCATATCTAAGGATACTTTGAATTATTGTTTTATAAATCGATAATTTTCTAGTATTTGTGATATTTTTACCACTTAATAGAATTTAATGGTTTATTTCCTTCTTTGTTTCGGAAATTCTGCTTGTTAAAATTTTCCCTGACTTCTGTTATCTCAAAATAGGAAAACTCATTGCTTAATCTATTTGTTCTCTACTGTCGCATTTTATTGGTTCTTTTTCTTCTCAAATACATAAACATTTAGTTTTCTTAATATTAATCTTAAGAGCCATTGTTCTTATTGGTTTATTATTTTCCCATATATTCTATATCCTCATGGTCTTGTGCTACTAGCACCTGATCTGAGCAAACAGGTATTTCCATACCTTGCAGTTCCTTTTCCAATTCCTTAATACACGTTCCAGGTATATTTTAAACAAAGTTGGCGATATGTTACATCCTTGTCGAAATCCTTTGGTCACTTGAAAGCCTTTTGTTAATTTATTTCCCACTTGTAGTTTTGATATTGATCCTCTTTTAACGATTTCATTGCTCTTATTAGCATTAATTGTTGATGCATCGAAAGTTTTAGTGGTACACTGTCATATGCATTTTCAATATCTATGAATAACAAATGAAGGTCTCTATTAGTAGCTTTCTTTTTCTGTATCATTTGTCTTATACAGAATAAATTATCCGTACATGTTATCCCTGCTCTAAATCCACATTGATCCTACATTTCTAAATTTTTTGTCCTTTTCCGATAATTTTGTTGATATAGACCATAAAGTCTGCTCAATGTGCCTGTAACTGAAATGCCCCTGTAATTTTCACATTTTCTTTTATCTCCGATATTACTGCCACTATATTCTTCCTCTACTTCTTCATTTATTATTCTGTTAAATAATATCGTTATTCTTCCCAACAGTTTGACCACCCTTCTTATTGCTCTATTGGAATATCTCATGGTCCCGCAGCATTTCCATTTTTCCTCCTCGTAAAAGCAGTCTTCACCATAGTTTTATTGATTTCAATATTATGATTTTCTTCGTCATCGTCATTATTATTACCATCATTTACGTCTTTCTCTGTATCTTCCATAAAATCTATGCGATTTTATGCAAACAGTTTTTATAATATTGTTCCAATTCTTCTAGGCTTATGAATTTATAAATTTCCATGATTCAGCGTTTTTGCTACCACTAATATATGTTCGTATTTCTGAACATTTTTGTCCCAAAGCCCATTTTTGTTAATAATCTATTCTTCTTATTTTTGCTAGTGCATTTGTATAATTTATTTAACCGTCATTTTTTGGAATTTTCCCATTTTAATATTAGCCTTTTATTAATTTGTTTTTCATGTTCTAGCTCTGCATTCCAAAATTATGTTCTTTTCTCTTCTAAATATTCGTTTACCTAATGCTTCTCATGCTTCTTCATAAATGTCTCTTTTTATGGAATTATAAATTTAATTCGTTGTACGGTGAATTCGATCTAGTTTATTATTTAGCCTTTGTTGCTATAAATACCTCCTAGTTTCATTTTGCATGTTGATGTTTTATTTCCTTTCAGTTATCCTATCAATTTCTATATTTTGTTCTCGTTTATTTTTTTAGTTTATATATATAATCTTGTACTTGGAAAAATGAATTTTGGTTTATAATTATATAATCTATAACTGATCTCATTGGCTTTGTTGTTCCCACGTGTTTTTGTGTATATCTTTGATTAAAGAATCAATTCTAAATTTTCAATGGAGTCTGCTGACATGATTCAAGTAGTCCATCACCATTATCATTAGTAGTACCTTCTCCAAAATTCCCAATCACTGGAACTCCTGTTTTCCTTCCTATTCTTCCATTCATATCACCCATTAATAATTCCCCAAACGATTGATGTCTTCATGCCGACAGCATGACTGAAAAGTAAAATATCGGATACATGTAAAGTTGGTGTTTAATTTCAGAATCTTCCGAAGATGCGACGTGAAGAATTAAATGAAAATCTCCCACTCTAAACTACTCTTAGTGGAAACGTTTTAGTTTATTTTAACTTCCTCAAAAATGTCCAGCTCTACAGATTGTTCAAATCCTGTTGGTTAAGAGATACTGATCTTTATTGGTTAGAATTTGTCCAGTAATTTACATTCTTGAAATGCTAACTCACTATTTGTTTTCTTTTTTCTGATTTTTTTTTCTGAAGTCTGTTAGGAACATAAAATGTCAAAGCCATCTATTAAAATATCTATGACTTCAAATCTCTTGCATTCCTGTTCCAGCAATATCCAGCGTAAGGGATTTCCTTGATTAACATGGAGTAAGTAGAAAAATAAACTTTTGCTAACATCTAGTGTAGATGAGATATAAAGGCAAATGCTCTTAACAAGGGAATGTTAAATAAATACAACATATCAGACTTTTTAAATACGAGGGCAATTAGTAAACTAGGTCCGAATCGACGTGGCTCTTCGAATTTCGCGCGAACATTAAAACGCGCATGCGTACCGATTCCCGGCATGCCTTGCAAGTAAAACGACGCCATTTGCATTGGTAGTGCTGCAGTGTGCTTTTCACAGTGGCGGTTCAAAATGTGATTTGGTTTTTTACAGCAAGGAATATTTCAGCAGCCCCATACACTGAGGGTTATAAGAAGAGATAAGAGTTATAATTAGAAAGAGTTATAATTAGAACTATTAAAAAGAAATGCTGCCATGTTATACCTTTTTGATATATCTAAAATACATTTTCTCTGTTTTGAAGTGATTTTCAATGTGTCTATATGCGTGTGAGCTGCAACACTCTATATTGATTTTCTGAATTTGATGTCTAGGTGAATTCCAGAACGATTTATCATGAAAACGTATTCTTTTCATTTTATATTATTACCCAGCTCTGCATTTTGGAATTTTTTTAATATCGATGTCCCTTTATTTTAGGATGCTGAATATGTACATACATACATTTTACAAAAATTACCAATAATTGATATAAATTATTCTATTCTATGGGAAGAAATTTTCTTTCTTTCGCACTTTTTCTACAAGCATAAGAAGCACCTTTATTTTTCAGGTACCAATAGTGGTCTGCATTCATATTAAATGTACTACCACAAGGTACCTAGGTTCCGTATATACCGTCCCTACTGCTTCATGGAGCATTTTATCAACCTTCTCAGTCGGTACGTACATACCAGGGAGGGGTTGGTGGAGCGTTCTGCCTTTGTTGTTCGATCAAGCAGTAACATACGTTGGGAATCATAAGACTACATTTTTAGGAGAAAATTTCATTTTCGATTTTTTAATAATATCATGTAAATATTCTATACACAGCTATGGATAATTATGGCCAAGCACATTTTCCCACCCGACGTTTTTAAAAGTCCAGCGACATGTTTGTCACACATACTCTTAGTTTTAACCACATAGAAATGCACTACACTGGTGCTTTTTTATCAGTTTTACATTTTGTATGACATTTATTCCTTACTTTTCAATTTTGCTCTGATTTGTGTATGTAATTTCAAATATATTATCTAAAGATTCATATATGCATTTGATGATTACTTTATTCATTGGCTCACAAAAAACCATTTATGCTGAAAATAAAAACAATTTTATCACCAACAACAGAAACGTATAGGCTGGCCCCTGGCGCAGTTGGTAGAGCACCTGCCTGCAGTACTAGGGGTCCCGGGTTCGATTCTCGGCAAGGAGATAGGAATTTTTCTCCAGCCAAGATTATTCCTCATCCTTCCCCGGGTCTGGAAGTATGAATGTGTGTGCATTCAAAGTATAAAGACCCCAAAGATCGAACGGGATATAAATGGAACAATAAAAAAAAACAGAAATATATTTCTCTGCAAGTAATATCAATTTCAATCAAATACTTTAATTTATTTTTAGTTTACCTAAGCATCAGAAAATGCCACTACTATACCTCACTGAAAAATATGAAGGCAATTTTTAAAAACATAATTATTTTCACTAATTAAAAGTATTTAATTCTACTATTTGGGAAACTGAGCTACAACATTTGAGCTTTTGCACAGTCATTTCTTCATTTGTTCGTATTAAGTGTGCCAGTTTTTAAGCAAACAGACATAAAATTGAAAAAGTTAGAAAATTCAGTCCAACTGTCCCTTAACTGTAGCTGACATGCAAATATTGAGGAGTCGTATCGGGGAAGAATAATTATTGTGGGTATGTCGGAAGCCAATTTTATATTTGAAGACACTGCTTTGAAGTTATATGTATATATTGAAATGTGAATAATCATATGTGATCTGGGCGCGTAAATCAGGGCGCTGTCACATGTACGAAAAGCTAAACAGCTACACGTATCTTCTCCTTCCTTACTCGCGCTATCTATGAAGACCAGTGGAATGCCTCCCGAAGCTGCGGAGACTGTATAAATGGAAGTGTGTGTTCCTTCTTTCAATGTCTTATACCCTGGTGAAAACGTTCACCTGTTCCTCGCTGTAAAATCCAAGACACAATCTGAAAAACAGTCGATCCGAGAATGTAACTTCAAACCTAGTTTTCTAACGTCACACTCATGTAATTTTGGACCCCTACTGTTTCGTGAAACAAAATTTACATCTTTGTAGTTACGCCAGGTTTACTGTTCTGTTTGACTTATTGTATAGTGAAAATTGCTATGACATTACGTTCTTGATCTGAAGTCCAGTAAAACTCCTGCTATAGCTTATTTATGATAAGCAGTACATGTGTACTTAAAATTGTGTTATTCTCTAGGGGACATACAAACTGGTTCATGATACTCGATTTTATAAAACACGATTTTCTCGGAAACCTGATGTGGTTGAAAAAAACCAATTACATTTTCAACTCAGCACAAAATATTCTTAGGGGACATCTACTCATTCGGAATAGTATTACAACTTTAGCACTTATGTTTTTCGCACTATTCATCTGAAAGTTCATCTTCAACTGTTGCAGAATTATACAAATTTGTTGTTGAGATAAACTTTAACATCATCTCACTGGCTTGTAGATTTTCGGACCCACCATATTCTTTCATAGGCTGACACAGAATAAGTCCATTTACCGCATATATCGCCAATCTGTTTCTAATTTTGACTTTTATTAAACCCAGTTTGGAAAGAACTCTTTCACAAGAAGCGTTTCTGTGGGGCAATGAAATTACTGATAACGCAAGCTCCACTAGTTCTTTGAAATCAGTATTTCCACCAAGGTGACACATGTGTTTAACAGCACTCCAGAAACTGTCAGGTTCAAGCATGTTCTTTATTTCACATGGAATATCACGTAATCCGAGTTTTCTCCATTGATCATCAATTTTCTGAACAGTGCCTTCTTCATTGAGATTACCAGATCTGGGCACACTGGCAATAAGAGGATAAAGAGTGGGAGGCTTAGTAGGGTATGAAATGGTTGTCTTAGAGGGGTGGAGACAGGCCATGAGGGCAGACGTTGTGTCGCTATTTGTAATTAATTTCATTTCACTGGTGTGACAAACCAGTTAAAATATTTCGCTGGTATCCAAATTATCGTACACCTTCATAACTATAGTAGCAACTATACTATAGTGGCAACCATGTTGCTAAGTGAGTTTTACTAGACCGAGAAAAAATTTGAAAAGACGAGACGTAGTAGAAATGTACGTAACGTAATCACAAAATTAACACTATTCCTATTCGGTTCCACCCCTGCACGCTTTGAAACTTGCCTTGTTTGTAAATACGTGTGAACACCTAAACAGCCGCTAAAAGAGTATTTGGTAAGTGGAGAGGGTAAATACTCGATTGCTGTCCTGTCACCCTTCTTCCCCAGGCCTATACTATACTATATAACCATATAAGGATGGCACATGAATTTTACTGGACCGAGGACAAGTTTCAAAAGACAAACACACCAACAACACTTAACACACGTGTATTACCTATAATTTTTTCGGAGATAATTAGTAATTTAATAGAATGTATGAATGTGATATTAAATGGAAACCTTGAAACGTAACATTCGTCTTTCATGGTTGAAATTAACTATAGCATCTTTCGTATCTCACTTAAGATTTCTCAGCTATAAGAGAAGTACAGCCTATTTTCCAAGTTTTCTTCCAATTCAGAATTAACACATTTGTTCAAGTTAGCCGCCATGATTACCATGGGTAATTACTGATTTGAGCACGGCCTACTCTGTTTGTCTTGCGAGTGTGTATTAAGACTCAGTGACTCTCTACATAATATCTTCGATTCTCATTACAACGAAAGTTAGACTGATTGCAATGCTTTATTCTTTTGAATTATAACGTATGCAATATAAATAAGGACAATTATTGAGGTGGTAAAAATCTATTATTAGGTTTGATTAAATTAGGTATCTGTATTAATCAAAATATTAAATTTATGGTTGTGAAAATGCTAGCGGTCTAGGCCTTAAAAGTACATAATATGGGTGGGTTAAGTTGGTAGATGTGAATATGGGATAATTCATTTACGTGCAATGTCAACATAACAGGAAAGGCCGTGAAACCGTACTATCTAGCAAAAACAACTTTTGATGCAGAACACTATTATATATTGTTCAATTACCCCGCCAAGTGGTCACTGTGCATAGGAAACTACAAGGAAAAGGAAGGAAGAAAGGTTGTAGAACAGGTGCTGTGAACCCTTGACCTTGAAACAAGTTGTTCACTTTCGTTGGCAGGAACGTGACGTAACGCCGCATTACGTCTGCTGCTCCCAGTAACCCACTTATGGCCAAGTAGGTAGCGTAACCATAACATTGTCAAGAGAAACTCTACACGGCCACCTACTTACTTGTCTTCTTTGTCACATACTGAAACTTTTGAGATCCTCTTCAAAACAAACATACTTGCTAAAGATCGTTTTGGAGTTGTGTGGATATGGCCTTGGCATAGAAAGAGCTATCGCTCTATCTGACAGCAATCCTTTAATGTACATCCTTAAACTCAAACTTCTATTAAAGGACTGGTCCTTATCCAATCGGAGAACTCAATTTCCATTAAACGACAGATGTTCCACCAATCACATAATCCCATGCAGCAATGGCAAAGCGCAATATCGATTAATTCTCGAAACGCAACCAGCGCGAGTTTAGGAAATGCTAAAATGCCGGACAATACTGACAGGGAGATGCAACTTACACTAAACACACAAATTAACCTCAATACAGCATCAACTTCCAAGCACAGTCCCGCAAATTAACTTCACTAATTCTACAATAAATATCTTATACATGAAATAAAGTTTGGTCTGAAAGCCAATATATTCAATTTGCCTTCTATTTTTCAATGTTACGTAGAATTCTAAGGTTATCATTTTCATCATGCAGCTGTGGCGTACTGGAAACGAATTGATCGTTTAGCGCTTGCGCAGAACTCCAAATATCAGCTGATAGAATATGTAGGTATTGCTCCTGATGAGTGCACAACATTTTACAATATTTCAACTATAAAATTAGCTATATGGTCGAGCATAAATTGTTATATAGAACTTAAATATAATGATAATTAAGGTGCTCATATGAAAATTAGGAAGATCGCGTTTTAATTGCTATCACTATAGTCTGGTTACAAAATATACTAATTGTATATGTTTGTATACCAGGTGAGTCAGTCACCCCTTATTTTTTCGGAAGGTAGGCCACACATCAAACGGCATGTGCACTTTACTAAAACGCATTGCTTGATGTTCTTAGAGAGAGAAGAATGCGCAAAATTCAGAGGAACACCGCTTTAAGGGACAGAACGTACTCCTCGTTAAAGTACACTCAGAAACATACGACACTGCTGAATTCTGTTCTCCAGCCGATATTACATACATTTTATTGGAGTATACATAGCAACAATTCAAAAAACGCCTCTGAAAGAATGTACCTATCATATGAGTAGACTAAGAACATCAGCTAAAAAGAAAATCTCAGATTCTTGCAGTTAGAGCAGGTATTGGCCACCGAAAACTAGGGACACGCCTCATCCGTCATGGACCCATACAGTAAAAGTTCACATATTGAGTGAGTGAGTGTGTTGGGTTTAAGGGCGCGTCGACAACTTGGTCATTAGGGTCCCATAATTCACATATTAAATATAGGTTTATTTAAATTTTCGCGCAAACTACGTCTCTTATATCTCAAATAGCATGCATAATAGCTTTTTCCATGCAAATAATAATATTAAAACGACCAAGAAAGGATTAAAAATGTCTTAAAAGGCTAAATTAAGTACGAAAATTCGCGAAGTGGCAATGAAATGGCGCCTGGCATATAAGTCGTACTAATGAACTCGGAATGTGGTTTCAATCAAGTCTCAAGATAGATGAAAAGAATTATAACTGTTTCTTGTGCTCCAACCCCAGTAATCCGCATTCGCATCTGCGCATTTTATTTATTTTTTTCTTTCTTATATGCTCATCAGAGCTTGGAAACCGAATTCATAAAAATCTAATCATAAAGTCCCTGAGGGTTTGCCACATTATAAATGAAATCGTGTTTGTATTTCGTAATAGAACAGGTATAATGACTTCTGCCCCAGTAGTGTGTTATTATGGATGCCGACTCCCTTCATTCTCCAGACGTATGCTGTCACCTTGTATTCGACGACGAGTACACTGATATACTTTTGATCTACGGAGACGCAAGAGCCTATGCAGAAACAGCTCAGCATCTATACGGGAGGGATATCCTAATAGACAAAAGTGCCATAAAGTGGAAATACAACAATTAAAAATAGCTTCTAACATAATAATTGTTCAGCAAATCTAATTTCTGAATATTACTCGATAAAATAATAAAAAAAACGTGAGAGGTAAACATTCCGTTTAACATGTAGCATTCGCTGGTGGTCACAATGAATATCAGCAGAGGTGCAAACGTCAGCTGTCTGATTATGAGCACATTAAAGGGCGATGCTCTAACATCTATATTGGTACCTACTAATTTCATCCAGTGTGTAACCAAATACATCCGTGTTAAAAATACTTGGGTGGAATCAAGCACAGCGGGTGATGTTTTCATGTTAGAGTTTAAAATACCGATTACATAAAACTGTAAAATAAGGGACAGCTGACTCACCAGGCATAGCGATAATAATTTCCATTTCCATTCTAAAATGAATTTAGACATTTCTTTACCTAGCATATGTTAGTTTTCGATGGAGAAAGAGAGCAATTAACATTGCCCTTAGTCAGATAGTATGGTAATTTGTGAGAAATCAGTTAGAACTCGGATAAAGAGTGATCCTGGCCAAGTAACACACAGAGCAAATGTCTCTACTGCTCATGAACAATTGCTTCAAGTATCAAAGTGGCTGGTAAACATATTATAAGCTTGAAATAAATTTGAAGTGCGTGTCTTTATTTCTTGTTGGGCTCAAGCCATAAATATGGAGGAAGAAAAAGCTCATTCGATCGGTTTCGCTGATATAAAATTATGAAAACCAATATGAAGTGAGATATTGCAATAAAGACAGTGAATTTTACAACTTTGGTTATTTATTGAGTTAAAGGTTTATGAAATGTAAGATAAATTAATTATTGATGTTATTTAAGTAATAAAAATAATGTTAATAGTATAAATCGTGAAGTACTCGTATATTACCCATTAATGGACATTAAGAAGTAAATGTATAATTAAGGCCTGAAATTGGCTGGCCCCGTAGCACAGTTGGTAGAGCACCTGCCTGCTTTGAAAGGGGTCCCGTGTTCGATTCCCGGTAAGGGAGTATTCCTCATCCTTCCCTCCCTCTCTCTCTCTCTCTCTGTGTGTGTGTGTGTACGGAGGGAAAAAGGATGAGGTGAAGTGAAACCGGAAGCACAGATGAGAAGGGAGCCTGACTTAGCCCCCAGAGACGCACAGCAGCCCCTAATAGTTCCAGATATTGACACCTGGCGCCCGAAGCATATCCGCCACTCAGGAAGAGGGCGACCGATCTTTGCGACCCAAGCGGCAACTTCCTAGACAACCAGGGACGTATCAGGACCTTCTAGATTAACGGACCTGACACTGCCATCTAAGTTGTACAAAAATGGCGTCGGCTGGTGGGATTTATTTCTGAGGTGTTTCCACACGCTGTTTTTCGTATTATTTTCTATGTCTTCGAGTTATTGTTTCTTATAATAATTCCTATGTAAGTTTGTCTTCATATTAGCAAAGCGAGTGTTTCAAAAGTTTTATTTGGGCAGTATAGGAACAGGAATAAATGTAATAACGTTTTGACTGTGCGTGTGCTATCCACGTGTTCATGTTTATTGTGTTCCATCTAGGACTATGGCTACATTAGCCGTATAGTGTGGTTAATTTATCTGTTTGCAAGTACAATTTGTGTCACGATTACAGTGGTGAGAGGTTGTTGAAGAAAAACTGTTCCAGTAGTGTATATTAATGTTGCCATACTACAACCTAACCTCAAACACGACAATGCACCGTAACTGTTGCATTCCCGGATGCAAATTAAAAATCAGAAACTTTCAGTTAAAACAAAAGGTAAATTACAACATAAAGCTTCTAAATTCAGTATTTAATTACAATAAATTGCAGCGTTATGTGTATTAGTTGCCGGTGTGTATATAACATGGTGAATAGTGTGAATAGTGAAAGACAATAATTTCGAGTGAATTCAATTAGTGGCATCTGCAACACCAACAGTTTGTTTCATGTAAGTAGTATGCTGCTCATATTTGTACATTATCTTTTGTCTTTGTAATTTAAATGTGTAGCTGTAGTTTAGAAGAAATGTGTTATGTTGCTGCATGTAAAACTGTAGACTATAGCAAAGTTTGGTAAATATTTACAAAATCGTCCGCTCGAGAAAACGAATGAAACATAGTGCAATGGATGCAGTTTTTATTGCTGATTACGATCTTGTAAGTTTTATTGTGCGCTCAAGCTTCGTGTTTTATTTATGAGAAAATTTCGTACGGTCGATGAAGTGGTTTTATTTCGCTTATGCGGCGGATATTTAGCTAATAAATGTGCATAAACGAGTGTAATATATGCTACAATGATTGATTAATGCATTTACGTTGAAATGATTGCATAAACACTACCCAAATTGTAAATATTTCGATAACACAGGACCCTGTCACCCCACTCATATGCAAAACTAACCTAACCTAAGCTAACACAATGTTGCTTTACAATACTGATTTAAGATTACGTATTTCATGTATTTCATTTACAGTGCTGTTTTACGGTTATTATTTTTAATATTTCATCTGCTTTTGTGGATTCCCCCTGTAAAATAAAGTGTCCTGAAGTGCTGAGTAATATGTTGTTGCAAACTGAGTAATCAAGTTCTCAGTAATAGTGAAAGCAAAATTTCACCCTAAAGGTTTTGAATTCAGTAGGTAGCTTTAGGTCATTCTAAATGGCAGCATTTGTATATCAGCCATCCAGTATAGTATGTTTTGTGTAGGTATATAACATTCTGCACATTGTACAAATGTGAAAAACAGTGTAAACAATGATTAATAATTCTGAGTCAACTCACTGTCAACACTTCTGTTTTATTTAAGTAACATGCTGCTTGCAGTTTTGTCTATCTTCTTTGTAATTTGAGTGTGTAATGCAGTTACATAATGGCATGTAAACCTGTAGATTGCATGAATGATATTTGAGGTTATATATTTCATTGCCCATGGTTTATCGTTTAATATTAAATGTCATTCTTTTTTGTTTACTTGAGTTTATGTTTAAGACAGTGTTTTTGTGTTTAACACAGCCCATATTCACAAAATAGGCGTGTTATTACACCACATTTTTATTTTACTGCGTTGAAATCGTAGCCTGTAGACGAGTTGTTTACAAGTAGTTCCCACCACTTTGGCCGCCATCTTGAATTACAGTGTCAGGTCCGGTATTTAGGAGGTCCTGGACGTATGTTTCCAATGGGCATGCAACTGTGCCATCTGTCCGCCAAAGCCGGAACCAACCGCTCTACGAACCGCACTTGGAAAGATGAGGGAAATGAATGAAAGGAAATGAGAAAAGAAGGGAAAGGAAGCCGTGGAGAAGATGAAAGCACCCCAGCATTCGCGTAGGTGATAGGGGGAAACTACGAAAAAACCCATATCAGAGTGCAGAAAATAAAATCCCTGACGTTGCAAAACTTGATCGAAATGTACTATATTCCATGTCTATAATAATAGAGCACTTAAAGCTTATGACTGTGTGGTAAATAGTGTCTATAAGCTGCAAAAATAGAGTTAGTGATGGGTAGGTTAGATTAGCTTAAACGAACGCGGGGACAAGAAATTCCTAGGTATGCATGAAAAAAATTACATAAATGCCCCAAAAAGTAAGAATTTTGTTCACTGTGAAAATGAAGAGCATTAAGGGTATGCATGAGTAAAAATTGACCTAATTCCTTTACAAGATCGATTATTCCATTTTGTACCAATACTTTTGAGCCTTGTAGTTTCATAAAGAGTATTTATCATTCGCCATGTTTACGGACCATTGAAACATGACTTTTTAAATTTCCCTGCTCCTGTTAACAAGCAACCCTTTGAAGCTGATTTCTCGCTTTCCTTCTTTAAATTCAAAATGCTCCATACGATTCAATTTTTACTCAATTTACTTAAAAAAATATACATCGGAAAAAATTTTGGAAGTGATTTTTCTGAAATGTTTGCATTTATGAGCATATTAATTAGGTATTAGATTTAAGCAACAACCTAAAATTACTTGGGAAATTTATTTTACAAATTTAATAAAATTGTTTCTACCAAACTAAAAGGTTTACATAAAATCTGTTGCCCAACATTGTTAATCTCTCCTGGTATATGCAGGTTGTTCCAAAGCAACACCGACAATGCTCAGTATATCTTGCAACACGGAAAACCGATCTGTTTTTAATAGGAACCGCTGTAGCGCATTGAAGTGTGTGATGGGTTTACGTTTAGATTTCGGCAATAAACCCATAATCGAGGTGCGGGCTTCGAACTGTGTACCTCCTACGTCATTGCAGAGCGTACACCGGCGGTGGGGAGCCTCATGCACATGACCCAGTAAGGATAGTTATCTTTGAAGATTTTCATTAGTTCCGTGGACTGGAGACTTAAGGTCCTCCGCTGACGTTACAGGAGTGCCATACACCACACTTCATACAACTTCATAGAAAATAGTGGAGAGTTGTCAGATCTGGCGATCGTGTTGTCCGTAGAACTGGTCCTCCTCTACCAATCCATCGATTTGTATATGCAACGTTGAGGTGATTCCGCACATTTACATCAAAATGTGCTGGAGCTCATGTCGGCCATCTCAGCAGCTGTGGAAATTGCACAAGTATCGCAGTAGGATGCGCACCAAGGACTCTTTGGAGGAATTTAGCGCACGTGCAGGAATGTTGCTATGCTCAGGAAGTTCATATCAGTACACAGATGGCTAAAGGCTTGCATATCTTCGTATTAAGTTACCAAAACGAATGTTAACAAATTGTCACAACCGTTCGTTCTCAAACTTGGACACTCTCCAGCGTCCAAACCGTGCATTTCCGGACAGGGGTTCCTGCCTTTAAACCGACCGGTTTTTCGTCCCACACAATATACTAAGCGTTGTCGGTGTTGTTTGGGACACCCTGTATATTAAAGTAAAATTTGTAAGTGTTGATGTTGAGCATTATTGTTGTTAAGTACTTGTTTAAACAATAACTTCAACACTAATAAAGATATTTCAATGAAATTTGCTATGTACATTTTTCTTTAAGTGTATAACATGTGGTATGAAGTTGAAGGAAATATATTTATAATCATGGAAGCTAGCAGTTTCATGTATATATGACCTTAATATGGCCCTGGTACGGCCAACTCCAGCACAGTGCCAGAACCCAAACAATGTGTAAAACAGTTGATGTATGGAAAAGATGTCATCACAGTGAAGAAGCGTGAAATACGCTATTGATCAGAGAAACACACGCAGCTTTCACTCGCAGAATCCATCAATGTACTACCTTTACGAGCGAGCTGTCATTCACTTGTTTATGACGCACTTCTTGCTCAAGATGTGTTATAGCTAATCAGCATTAGACACGCATTAACAAATGGATATTGCGCGTACTGATGGTTATTAGCAGTTATGCGTCATTTTACGTCATGCTCTCGGCTTTAATCAACAAATACGTCACGAGACGTATCGAGAATATTTATGAAAGAACACCGATGAACAAGAAATTGATTTTTACATTAATTAAAAATATTGCAGCAGATTTTATTATAAAAGAAATTGCAAACACTGAGCCTTTAAAATTATTAGACCTAAAAGAAAAGTCCTGGTTATTTATTTATAAAAATATTGTAGCTTTAGTGTAATAAAGTGCTCATAATAGATCTTTAGAGTACTAGTTGCAAAAGTAGACATCAAGTTAGAACACAACTGAAGTGTTCTAAGAGCTGCGAGTTACTTAACCTAATTCTGTACAATGTTCTCTGCAATATTTTATCTACACTAAGAGTATTTTAGTATATGTTGTGTATTTAGTGTACTTAATGAAATTTATTCTTGCGCAAATGTTTGTTTAGAGAAAGAGTAATGTAGAATTTGGAAAGAAAAAAGGATACGATACATAAAAAAAACTTTGTTGTTATATTTGGCAATTTTGGATGCTAGTTTCTAGTGTAATGTGTCGCACTCACATGACTTTCTCTACTCTGGTACTAATCATTCTTACAAACTCTTATTCCTATATCTTCTTCAGGTTAGTTGAGATAAACATTTGTACAAATTATCTTATTGCTTATTTCCTTGTAGGTGCAAGGGAAATGTTAGAATACAGTAGACTTTGTACTATAGTCAAATGTTTTAAAGCTTTGAGATCCCGTTCTCTTTGTACCCTTAACATATAAAATATATAACAACTGTGTTCCATTTCACGAAAGTTTTGTTTTCCGAAATTGATACAAATAAGAAGGAATATCTCCGAAATGGTTCACTCTACAAAATAATTTATTTCAACATAAATTGTGTGCTTTAGCAAGATCTACATTTTTTGTACAGTAAGAATCTGTCTATGTCTTACAGTTTACCAGTTATACAAAAGTCACCCAGAGGAAACAGGACTACATGGGCAATAGCCAGAAAATTCAAAATATGCATTTCGTTTGCCATAAGAATATCTCAAGCATATGCCATTTTAATCAAAATCTTTACAGCCATTTTCAAGAAAATTTAAAATGTTCCATGTGAAGGGTAGTTTAGGGTAAAAGAATTTTCTTCAAAATCTTCGTGCCGCATCCTTCAAAGACATTAAACTAAATACCAACTTTGGTTTTTAACCGACTTTTCGTTTTTGACTTATGCTGTCCACAGTCTTAGAGACACCCACACACTTTTTTTTTTTTTTTTTTTTTTTTTTTTTTTTTTTTTTTTTTAAGTTATAGTGCCTCAAAGCGTGTATTTGCAGTGAAATCTCAACATGGAATTTTTGAGTGGAATACAATACTTCCTCTACACTACTATACGTAGTAGAGAAAGTAAACAGAGGACGCAATCCCAATATATTTTTATGCAGTGATAATGTCTGAGGTTATCCCCTCTGGGAGGTCTGGCACGGGGTGCACTCAGCCTCGTTAGGTCCCGGGGGACCAATTGAGGAGCTACTTGATGGAGAAGTAGCGGCCCCAGGTCGAGAAGACCGCATAACTGGCCGGGAGGTCTCGGGGCGCTGACTACGTCCCACCCTCCAGTACTGCACCTCACCTATGACGCCTGTAGTGGGCAGAGGTGGAGGACGCAGCGCCTGGGCGGTAGGCCTTGGCCCTTCGTGGGCTGTCGCTCCGGAGTTTAGTTTAGATGTCTGAGGATTTCTTGTTCTGGGTTCAATATTTCTATTAGTTTTCATTTGTCAAACGGGAAGTCGTTATCCTTTTCTTTCTTCCTCGTGACCTTGCTTATAGTTCATAATTCATGTAGTTACAACTGTAATCACCAACAGCTGGCACAAAATTTGAGTGAATTCTTACTGAATATAACACATCAGTTGTTTAACATACATAAATATTACTAGTTACAGGTGTCAGACGTATTAAATAGATCAATTATTTCCCTTTTTAACCAGGAAAAGTATCGTTTGAGCTCCTTTCATTTTCTATAAAACATTGAAAGTTTCTTCTCGATACTGGTGACCGTAACCGTTAAAGCACGGACGCGCGAGTGGGAGATCGACAGTTCAAAACTGGCCACGTTCTTAATCCTCTCTGATTGAAGCTTTTTATTGGTTTCTTTCAGTTCCTATAACTGATAAATACCAGGGTTGCATCTTAAACTAACATCTGTAACATTTCTTTTCCGAATTTCATTTCCCAATAATTATTTCATTTCATGTAATATTGTTGTACGTTTTGTGCAGCAAACGCTACACAAGTTTGACGTATAAATGTGATCTTCCAAAGTATATGTTTTAGTATTATAAACACAGGGGAAATTACATTAAAAGACTAAAATAGTTAAGGATTTGACAGCTTTAGAAATATTTGGCGTGAAAAAATTAGTGCCTAGAGTAGACTATTTTTCTAAAATGTTTTAACTTCTTTTTGTAATAGTATTATCTGATTAAATTAATAAAGTAATTAAGAAATCTCGACATGAGCCTTTGGGGGTGGAATACAATAATCCCCTACTTACCAGTAGAGAGAGAGAGAGAGAGAGAGAGTAGAAACCAAAAGTCCATTAACAGGCAAAGTTGGTATTTAAGTTTAATATATTTTAAACGTGCGGCTCGAAGATTTTGAAGAACGACACTTTAAACGGAAATTTTTTTAAAATTTAGATTTTCTCACATTGACTCTAACGATTATGATTAAAATGCCATATGTTCAAGATATTTTTGTGGCAAATGAAATTTATATTTAGAATTTCTGGCTATAGCCCATGTAATCCCGTTTACTCTAGTTGACTTCTGCATAACTTAAACCGTAAGAGGCAGGCTAAATATTATTATGCAAAAAATGTAGATCTCCTAAAACCACACAATTTATGTCCAAATGCTTTTGTTTGTGGAGCGAACTAATTCGGGAATACTAATTATTAGAGTACATTTTGCAATACCTATGCTTTTCTCAAATGGAAGGCTTTTATTCATTTTTTATCTCTTTGCCGTGCAAAGAGAACGGAATCTCAAAGGCTTCATATTACGACCAGCTTTAAAAGATTTGACTATCGTTCAAAGCCTACTGTATTCCTATATTCCCCTTGCACCTACAAGGAAATAAGCAATAAGATAATTTGTGCAAATATTTATCTCAACTAACACGAAAAAGATATAGGAATAAGAGTTTGTAAGAATGGTTAGTACAAGAGTAGAGAAAGTCCTATGAGTACAACGAACCAGAATTTTATTATGTACTTTGATGGCCACATCGGTAGCATTTAATACTATTCTGGTGGTTGCACACTGAATTAACTATTAATTCGAAGTTAATACTACTGCAGTCATATAGACTAACACACGTCTTTTTGGTTTAAAGCTTAATAAATGTTCTGTGGCGGACAGGGAAATGTTAGTGTGTGGGGAAATCCACGGTCGAGTTCAAGTGCCTGGGAAAATTGTAGACTTGTTGAATATCTGGCTCATTGAGAAAGTAGGCAAGGAGCAAAGGTAACCTTTCGGCAATAGTGAAAGTTTATCGAGATTATTAGAAATGATGTTGCACTGTCTAGGATGCTGGTACCCTTACGTCATTCACACGTGTTTGTACAAATAGTCATCAGGATGCCACACATTCGTCAGGACCTAAATATTGCTTCTGTTATAACACGAGGGCTCATCAACAAATACGGACACTTGAGGCAGATATTTATACTTGGGCCTACAGGTGATTTTTACGAAATTCATGCTATTTAATTGGCAGTAATTATGTGTTAAGGGGAGTCAGAATGCTTTATCTTGCCAATGTTTAGAGTTCATTGATGAAAAATAAAGTACTTCTGTTCATTACAAGGAAAGGTATGATTTTTTTAAACAAAACTCTTAAAATTTTATTGAGAAAATAATGGTCTTTAAATTTTTTTCTTTTTTTCTTTGACTGATTAATCTTCCCTATGTAGGACTGACACCCCCCAGGACTTACAAGCCAGTGCCTAGGGCCCGACACCTGTCGGGGAGCACAGGAACCTATGGACCGGACAGAGTGAAGACCTGGAAGCGGATGTTCAGCCCAGCATAAGGTGTGATAGTGAGGAAGAGGATGGTATGAAAAGCAGACGAAATCGATTATTGGAAAGGCGATAGTGGAGCAATTGATGGTTTCAGTAGCGGAGGAGATCGAAGAACCCGGAGAAAACCCGCCTTGACGTAGCTTCGTCCACCTTGAATAGCACGTGCAGGTCCATGGGATTGAACCCGGGACGACTAGGTGGTAGGCAAACGCTCTTTAAATTTAAAAAAAAAACTGATACATATAGTTAAACACCTTTTGGTTAAAAAAGCCTGTTTAGGTGCAAATTTATGGTAAAAATTTCCGTCCTTAGTGTCAATTAGTTTAATTTCTATTTCAAACATTTGGAAAACTTAGATTAGGGAGTAGGGAAATACATGTGATTGTGTCTTGTAAAGAGAATAGTAAGTAGAGAAAGCTGCTACATATCTATTTCAATCATAGAAAATTCTATGAATCGTATGTTCAACAGCGAATAGGAGACATGTGTATTGTTATGTTAAACAAAAGAGTAGAGAAAACGTGCGAATGACACGCACACACACACAGACACACACAAATACACAAAGACAGACACAGAAACGCACACAGACACACACAGACAGACACACAGAGAGACACATAGACAGACACACACGCACACACAGAGACAGAGACACACACATAGACAGACACACAGAAACACACAGACACATAGACAGACAGACGCAGACAGCCATACAGACCAACACACAGACACACACCGACAGAGACACACACAGACACACACATACACACCCAGTCAGTCACAGACACACCCAGACAGACACAGACAGACCCAGACACACTCAGACAGACACACACACAGACACACCCAGACAGACAGAGACACACACACAGACACACCCAGACAGACACAGACACACACAGACAGACACATCCAGACAGACACAAACACACAGACACATTCAGACAGACACAGACACACCCAGACAGACACAGACGCACACACAGACACACCCAGACAGGCACACACAGACACACCTAGACAGACACAGACGCACACACAGACACACCCAGACAGGCACACACGTGTATATTCAGTGAATGTGTGCTTTCATGCAGTAACATGGAAGGTATTTAGCTTGAATATATCAAAATAAAATTTACATGTAGTTTCATCAATATTTTATTTTTTGAATGTTATTGAAGCCAAATATTTAGCACCGACAATATTTAGTAATATGAACTGTTTAAGACGTTTTTATGAACACGATTATTTACTGTGATCACAGAAAGATTCGTTTCTACAACTTCACAAATTATGTCAAATTTACTCAAAGACTTTCCTCGTCTTGGTAAACAGAAAGAAGGAATAAAATTTGCGTGTTCTGGCACTTTTCGTTCTGTTTAATGCCATAAGTGACATATTTTTTAAAATTACACAAATTTTTTCCTCCTTCAGTGTACGGTAGTTTCAAAATTATTTTAGTTTATGTAATACCTGAAGTTGTAATGCAAATTAACTTAATTTAATATAACTATGTAGCAACAAATTTTAAAATGACTAATGCTTAAAAAATTGATACAAAGTTGTAGATTTCAAAGAGTTCTCCGTTCTTTTGCAGCAAGTTTTTGTGTTTCATATGTTTTACCAATTAATGCCAAGGTTTATAATCTGTCCAGTAAGCCTGAATATTCAAGGATTGTTGTTCACACACAACTAAAGTATACATGTCGCAACCTTTAAAGATATTAACATGAAATGCTAAGTTTGGTTTATAAAAGGTTTTACATACAAAGACAAACAAGGACCTTTTTCTAAGACTACCTTTTTTATTCAGAAGCCCCAAAACATATGTATATTTTCTGTGAAATTTCGAGATCGAAATTTTGGGTCGAATATAATAATTCCTCTGCTTACCATATGTAACAGAGACGTCGGTTGAAAAGTTAACGGAGTCAGAAGCAATAATCAGTAACAGTCCCATAAATGTATCGTTATACTCGTTCTTTGCTGAACTTTCTAAAGCGCAGCTCCAGTACAATATTAGAACGCAAAGAAATAAAGAATTGTGCTCTATAGGTAATATATGTAAATGTTCATATGGATTGTATAAGGCAGAGAGTTCTCTGATAGCCTCTGCCATCTGGCGGACGAGGCGGCAACTGCTAGACATCGCGTGTCCAGTTACTTCGGCACTGCGATTGCGTGACGGTTGCAGTGACACGCCAGACACCACTCAGTGTTTACCTGTGCACGCTGGTTAAACCACCGTTTTAATTCTTCAGCTTGATTACACAGAAACAGGGAAAATCGTTTTCAAGCTTGCAGAAAGAGGTTCTGTTCTTATCTTTAACGTAATCCTGCGTGTTCTACTGCTGTCATGCTCAACTGTTTGGTTTACTATGAATCGAGAGAACACACTACTTTTAACAGTTCTGAATCCCAGTAGATTTTAAAAAGTGTAGAACATTTAGTTATTATTTTTGGGCGATCCTGTATTTACCTTCTCTTCTGCGTATAATAAGGAAGTATTGCATTTCACTCAAAAATTCGATATCGAGATTTCACTGGAAACATACATTTTGAGGCCCCCAAAATCTAAAAAGACTTTTAGGAAAACGTCTGTGTGTGCTTGTGTGTATGCGTACGCCCAGGCGTTCTCTCTGTTTGTCTACGAACAACGTAACTCAAAAACCAAAAGTCCTCTTGCCCAAAACAACCCTTCCCAACATTATTAAAAGGTATCAAGTTTCTCAAAATTACCTCAAGAGATTTTGATCAAAATGACACATATTTAACATTGACATAAAAAGTTATATGTATATCTTAAATTTTCTAGAATAGCTTTTGAAGTCCTGTTCATCCTAGACAACTTTTGCCAACTGGTAAACCGTAAACGTTCATATATTTTTGTAAACAAACCATTTCCCAGATATTCATTGTCATTGGTTTAAATTTTCTAACACTTTTTAATTGCAATTTTAAAGTTAGCAATAACAACCAGCTCTTAAAATGTTTAATTATCGCTTAAATCGTACTGTGTTCACACATTCATCTTACAACTACAAGAAAATTGGCAATAATTTCTGTGTTTATCTCGACTAACATAAAGTAGGTAGAAAGTTATTTAACAAAAGTATTTAACAAGAGTGGGTCATGAGTACACCGTATGACATTTATTCATGAAGTTGTCATAGTGACATACCAGGGAAGTCGATTTTTCCACATTAGTTACAGCCTATATATTCTACATCTATTTTGTGTACTTTTGCAAGCTATAGACCAGAGGTAGGCAAAAGCAGATTCGTGAATCCGTGTGATTCATGATCCTTTCGCCCGATAACTATGCAACACAGCGGTACACAGCCCCTTCCTTAGCTGATTTCAGGAGTCCATGGGTCATTTCGCCACCGGTATCAGTGGAGGAATTATGTCTGTGTCAACATCGTCTACGTCATTTGTATCAAATATTACATGGTTTTTTCGAGCCAACATTGACGACTTTATTGCAAATATCATGTCGCATACAACGAAAAATCTAGACACTACAAAAAAGAGAGGCTAAACTAGTAATATTCCCATTTTTAAGATTTAAAAACTGATTTACTTCACATAGATTCCATGATTTCAGGAATGTTGAATGAAATTTCAACGTTTGTTATTCATTTTAGTGTAGATGTAGTCAATGTAAGAGTTAACGTGTAATATGAACTCATATATATAAAAACAGACATGGTGGCAATAAATAAGTACAGAGATTTAATTGGTAGAGAACTACGTAAGGCAAAATGTGCTGCACTGATAGAATTTCCTGTTTCCGTTACAGCAATATTGTGCTCTACATATATCTGAACAATTTTTTTCTTTGTTGAACATGGCAAAATCAAAACTAAGATCTGGCTTTTCAGATAACCACCTATCGGCGCAATCTTAGATATATTACGCCAGAGTTTGAACGTTTTCTCCTACTTTCGGATGATGATAATGTTTGTAATTCCGATTTCCCACAGTAAACGTTTGACCACCTCTTTCTTGTTTGAAATAAACGTGCTGATCATGAACTGTATCAATCCACCACTGTAGACAGTTTAAGAAGCACTAGCCCAACCAGCAAGAATGTTACACAGGTTGCACGCACAGTGGATTCGCTCTTCTACCCCTTCCTGCTGTAGTAGAACAAAAGTTCTTGACATAGATTTCATTGTTTCAACATTATACATCAGTCCCCAATACAAGCAGCCTTAAGTCACAAATATAACCAGAGTACATACTTGTAAAATGGCTTAGACAGGTTTATAAACGTAGTTGACTGGAATATTAGTTAAATGTAACAAAACATTAAACTTCGTAACAGTTTAGACTTAAGCTAACGTGTCCATGTACAACGAAAAATAACCTTTGTAGTAACGAAGCTCCTAGTAATTAGTTTTGCTTCGCATTTAGTTCGTACCAAAGCAATTCTGTTGCTAGAGCTACTTCACACTACTTAGACATTATATTATATCTATATTCTACAGTGTTCATCAAAAGTCGTTTTTATATTTACTTCGGAGCAATCGTACCCGAAATACAACATTCTGGAAAGAGGCCAGGCGGCAGGCAAATTTATTAATGCTCATATAAGGTTGTAGGATCATATATTTACGTGACACCTGGATTAATTGCATTATGTAATCTTAGTCTATATTTACGCTTGATTTTCAAAATGTATTGTTATTTTAATAGCAGTCCTACGTTAAAATATATACCTTCTCGTTGATTTCTGTATCAGTTTCAAATTTGACATGATGAGGTTAGGACTGTATGTTTAGTAAGTCTGAATCTGTTTATAAAGGCATGAAATTGATGAGCTCCATATAAGAAAGTTTTGGTTCCTGAGGTCTTTCAACTTCATCATAATAACTATTCCTCAAAAGTTCCATTCAAGTTAAGCTTAGGCTAAATTGAAGGTTAGCATTTATAAAACAAAAGAAAACCTTAATCTAGAGTTTAGACCTAACTGGCAGTTTAAACGTCATTTTAACACTGACCTCGAGAAGTTAAGCCCCAAGCTTGCTACTCGCAAATCAAGGAAAAAACAGAAGCAGTCGTATACCTAAACCTAATGAAGTGTTTATGAAAACACAACTCCTTTAAGTAAAAATACGGTAACTATGTAGACAACGGGCCACTCGAGAAAGACAACGAGATAGCTGTAGTGGAATGGATAGAACTTTTATTTCTAATTATGATTTTGAAAGTTTTATTTGGCGATCGAGCTTAATTTTTTATTTATGAGCAAATTCCACACGTGAGCTGCAACGGTTTCATTTTCCTTGTGTGGCCGATGTTTAGCAAATAAATATTTGCGAACGACAATTATGTGCGTTAAAATGATGTTTTAATGTGTTTATGTAAAATTACTGTATGAAGACTGGTAAAATCAGTTGCAGGTAATCTAAATCGTGGAAGGGAAATGGGCAACCTGGTCTTTGTTAAGATGGAAAATGTGTTGAACAGTAAGAAGTATTCCCTGATAAAGAAAAGCTGGAAAACCACAATATCTATTGCTTTAAGCATGTTCGAATATCATGCTGAAAGAAGTTTCTCTTTAAGTAAGTTCGTAATACTCAACAATGCACATTACTTCAAGTTTGAAAACTTATGAATGCTGCATGTAGATATTGTCACAAATATATACAAATGAATGTTATTTTAAGGTCATGAAGTCATGATTTTAAGGTCTATTTTATTACTCCTTAGGTCAGGAATAGTATCTGCTTCCCGTATCCCGCCTAGCATTCTTGCTTTTTGGAAGAATGGAATTTCTTCGCTTCTTAAACTCGTGACAGTGGTGGATTCATAAAGCTAACGATCACAGCTTTTGTTTCAAGTAGGAAACAGTTGCTAATACGTTTACTATGTTAAATTGGAATTACATGCATTGTCATCACACGAACATATGAGAATATCTGGCATAATATCTTTAACAGCAATACGCAGTTGTGCCGAGAGTGATCATTTGAAACGCAAGATCTCAGTTTTGACTTTTATATGTGCATCAGAGAATTCACAGACACGTGGAGCAAAACATTGTGGTCACAGAAGCTGGAAATTCTTCACACCAACACATTTTACTTTACACAGTTCTTTGTAGAATGCTTTAGCCATACATTCTACACGATGTGTGTGAAAAATTACAATTCTGGTCAATAAAGAACTGTTTCGGGGTAAAAAATAAGTTGTGTAAATTATTTTGAGCTATCTAGCTTTTTGACGAATGTAAATAAATAGTTTATTATTTCATTAACTGTCGCGTAAACATCTCTACCTTAATTCGAATGAATTTAATCACAATTTAATCTAACGAACGTTGCCAAGCTTTGCATGATATTTTAACATAAAATTATGACTAAATACATTCGAATTGAGGTAGAAATGCATTGGTCACACAATATTTGCGCGACAGTTACTGAAATAATAAAGCATTTATATCCGTTAGTCAAGAAGCTAGATGGCTCCAAATATTTGACACATTTTTTTCCCCTAAACGGTTGTTTATTGACAATAATTGTTAGACATACTTGTTACACACGCCTTTACTTCTAACACTTGTATCCGTGTAAGACAGGATTGAGTGTTTTTAAAACGCTTCAAAAGCTTCAACGCATAAAAACGAAATGACGATGTCAAACATCGAATCTCCATTCCCAATCAAACGTTTCTAAACTGGTTTCTAGCCCGCGTGGCCACGTGCATTATTGACGCAAGTGCGCAAGCGTGACTTGACTCAGCTCTCATTTCTATAAAACTTGATTGTACAACATAAGACGTGAAAGTCACCCTTCGTTAAATAACCGACTTACAAAAGAATTCCTACACAGGAACCTTCATTCTTTTTTTATTTCCGGCCCTTCTTTGTACACCGACTTTCAGAAGTATGTTCCTTTGTAGCAACAGCTAGAGGGTTTAAATATGTAAACTTAGCGAGGTGGCACCGCGGCAACGTGTTCGATTCCCATTAAGTTCGGGATTTGACCCTCGGCGACTGCGCACTCTTACTTGACTTTTCTGTGTTTTCCCTTGTCGCCTAGGTGAATGTGTAGCGTTTACTTTTATTCCAGGGTTTTCTTTCCTTCCCTTCCTCGTTTTATTTCCCTTGTCATTTTCCAGCTCTGGTTATCAGGACAGTGGTTCGGAAGCTGCAGGTAGATGGTGCGTTGGTAGTGTTTATGGTTGCTCCGTGCTGCTGCCTGGATGTTGATCACTTATACTCCATCCAGCCTTAGATCCGCCCCTTGTATCACTCCGCGATAACCTGCGACTAACACAAAACAAACACCACGTGGACTCATACCTCATATTTATGTTGCAACAGAACAATATTTACTCGGGAATTTTAGAAATATCACGTTACATTTATGTAGTCTTTACCAGGGTTATCGTACATCTTGAAAACTCACAGATAATCGTCGATATTTAAGGTACTATATTTTATGGTGTGCTTTGGTTTCGGCGTATTGCGAGTTCGTTGTTGATGGCTTGTGTTTACATCAAGTGCGGATCTAACGGTGCAGCGATTATAGGTGTCCTTCGCCGAAATGTGCTGGGGTTGTGGCATCCTCTCCCGATGGTGCCCCTTTCGATACAATAAGCAAGCTTCATTGTCATATCTCTGCGTATCTGTCCTACACGCCCCAGGACTTGCAAATGGGCGCTTGTGGTCAGACCCTGGCAAGGAGTAGAGGCAAAATCTGGATCGAACAGGACGGGTGCTTAGTTCATAGCTAGGATGACATAGAGGAAGGAGATGAATGTACCTGTTGGGAGATCAATGAATGTCTATCACAATTCCAAAATACGGTCATCTGAAATCGAACCCCAGCCTCCTTGGTGAGAGATGAGTGCTCTAACCACTCCGCCACGGTGCTGAAATGTATATAATTATAGGAATTGCGATTGTAATAGTCACATTTTCTGTGATTATCATACTGCTTTCATCTAAAGATCGACTTTTTTTAAGATGCGAGTTTAATTTGATTTTTCTCAGAGGAAACCCCACTGTAGAATTCTATCTCAATATGCTAGAAGATCTAATTGATCTATTAATTACATAATCACCAGAAAATCATGCGTGTGAGGAAGACGTATGGTTGCTGTGCAAAGCTTACATTTTCAACAGGATGGCGCTCTTCCGCACTCTTCAGTATCAATGACTTACATATAAATTTCTTGCAAACATACATTGTTCAAGAATGAAAGTACCGTGAGGTGTTTCATGTTTCAACAGTATAACCGCCTGCGGTGCCGAAGTAGGAGTAGGCTTTAAACTCTGCTAAAATAAAATAAAAAGAAGAAAGAACAGAAAAGAAAAACTAGCAGTAAGTAACTATAACCATAGCGCCTCTAGTAAGATCTTTCGTAACTAATCGTAAGAATCTGAGAATGTCATCTGTTGCAGCCTCATTTCCAGTAGAAGGATATTCTACACCGAATTTTGGACAAAATGTATATAATAAAAATAATGAGTACGCGCAAAATTCGAGAACGGCTGGAGCGATTTGGCTAACCTTTTTATTAAAATATTCGCTGAAGTCTGAGGAAGCTGAAGAGAAAAATTGCACAGAATAACGCAAAAACCACATTTTTCTTTTTCCCCATTCAAACCGAGAAAAATGGTTGTGTATATGTATATAGCCGTTAATCTCCTAACCCACTTGATTGATAAACGCCAAATTCAGCACGTGTATATATTTTTTCAGGGATAAAACTTTTCTGGTATCCATTGCAACTTAACATTCATACGGTTTTTCCCACTCACTTTTCGTTTAAGAAATCGATCATATTTCTTTCTCTATTCGCGCTTTGACATATAATTCATACAATTTTCTATGATTCAAACAGAAATACAACGTATTACATTCACACGATTTCCCTTACTCACTTTTTTTTACGTAACACATTCACATTTTCTTCTCTACTCGCTCTTCAACATACAATTCATGCAACCTATACATATATGGATGTTCATATGTTGATAAACTCCAACAGGTGGAGCAATCACATGGAAATACGCAAACGTAAGCATTTTTCTTGATGGTTTTTATGCTATTCATTTTACTGTGCAACATATTACATTCGCATGGTTTTCTCTACTCACTTTTCTTCCTCGTATCTTCCTCTACTTGCCCTTCAACATACAATCCATACTGCGCTCTATGATTGAAATACAAATTCAGCGTTTTACAGTCACACTGTTTTCTCTACTCTTTTCTTTTACGAAATAAATCACATTTATTTTTCTACTCGCCCTTCAGTATAGAACGCATACAGTTTTCTGTAATTGAAATAGAAAGGCAACGTATTACCTTCATATCAGTTTCTCTGCTCACATCTTTTACGTAACACATTCACAGGTTTTTCTCTACTGACGTTTTAACATACAATTAAATGGATGTTGGTATTATAAAATTGATAAACTCAATACCGATTGACAAATCACCCTGAAAACTGGCACATTTAAGTGTTTCTTCATGTAGTTCATTTCATTATGCAACGTATTGCATTCACATGGTTTTCTCTATAGCTTTTCTTTTACGTAACACATTCACATATCCTTCTCTGCTCGCCCTTCAACGTAATACTAATCCACTTTTGTATGATTCAAATAGAAATGCAACTATTACATTTACACGATGAAACTCGATCACACCTCAGCGAGTAAATTCATCAAAATTTATTAGTGCATGACCTCTTCATCCCCGTATGGAGGACTTAAACCTGCAGATTTGATAGGGTTAAAACCACATTCAAAAGGGGAACTTTTTTTCCTCAGTGTTCATTTTTTTACTTTCTCTACTGGTAAGTAGGGGAAATATTATATTCCACCCAAAATTCGATGTCAATATTTCACCCGAAATATCTTTTGAGATCCCTGAACCCCAAAAAAAGCATTTTTAGAAAAATGTCCGTGTGTGTCTCTGTGTGTGTCAGTCTGTGTATGTGGACAGCATAACACAAAAACGAAAAGTCGGTTAAGAAGGAAAGTTGATATTTAAGTTTAATGTCTTTCAAGGGTGCAACACGACTATTTTGAAGAAAATAGCCCCACCCTAAACTACGCTCTACATGGAAAATTTTTCAAAAATGTTGATTTTCTTGAAAATGGCTCTAACAATTTTGATTAAAATGTCATGTGTTTGAGATATTTCTTTAACACATGAAATGTATATCTTGAATTTTCTGGCTATAGCCCCTGTAGTCGTATTTACTCTGGACGACTTTTGCATAACTTGTTAACCGTAAGAGATAGACCAAATCACACTATGCAAAAATGTAGATCTTGCTAAAATACACAATTTATGTGTGAATAAATTTTCTTGTAGGGTGAACCATTTTGGAGATATTCCTTGTTATGTGTGTGAGTTTCGGAAAACTTAAAAACTTTTGTGAAATGGAACATCCTTGTTCATTTTTTATAGGTTAAGTGTGCAAGGAGAACAGAATCTCAAAAGCTTTAAAGGATTTGACTATCGCACAAAGCCTACTGTATTCTAATATTCCCCTTGCACCTACAAGGAAATAAGCAATAAGATAATTTGCACAAATGTTTATCTCAACTAACATGAAGAAGATATAGGAATAAGAGTTTGTAAGAATGGTTAGTACAAGAGTAAAGAAAGTCATGTGAGTGCAACACATCAGATTTTTTGTATTTCAGTTTTAGAAGGAAAATGTAGTGACAGAAAAATAGGGGAACTTTCTTCTCGTTTTCGAGAAGTCATATACATGACATGCTATTTTGTTTTAAGTTATATATGTCATCAAAATTAATTTGTTACTATTATATTGAACAAACTTATGACTAACACAAATTAAATTGATCAAATGTGTACAAATTAGTAATTTTAGTTCCGCATGCCCTTAAGCTATATTGTCTCAAAAAAGCTTTATTACCGACAACAGGGCCTCTCATAATTATATTAGCTTTTAATAGAAAACGCATTATTAGAATTCTGGTTCACTTTATTGATTATTGGGAGGGGTTTGTTTAATTTACGCAACAAATTGCAGCCCCTTGTATAGGGGGCGCAAGGAGGGTGTCTGTGTTGTTTGTAAATTTGCCTAATAATGTCCTCAGAGGGTGTATTTATTCTCTTGTTCCTTTGGGTTTAACATAGCTGCAGTATAAAAATTGTCTGTTGATATAACTTGGGTTACTGAGCAAGTTGGTTCTGTGAAGCTTGCATTCTGGAAGTCCCACGTTCAATTCTCGTCGACCGCTGCCCTGATGTTGGGTTTTTGGTACATTTCTCTGCCGATAGGCGCATGCTGGTGTGGTTTATTTTATATCGTAATTTCCTCCACTTCATTGCGCTTTCATTCCATTTACTTATATTTTAGTGTGCTGTGAGCCAGGTTTCACGGTGTGAGGTGGTGTTACGGCTGCTTGCTTGAAGGAAAGAGTGTTCCGTGGACACCGGAAGGCTCTCAGTTGCAAGCGTCACTCAGAAATGACCGGGTTCTTCAGGTTAGATACTCTTACGACTTCTACCCGCCTCGGCAGCCCTTCTACCTGCTGACTGTAGCCGTCTCTGGTTCCTTCACTTCATCCCTGCCTCCTGGGGGCCAACTTCTATAGCAAATGGGAAAACATAAAAGAAGACGTTAAGAAACCAGTATATATATGAGGACCATATATTTGAAAAAAATCACGATCTTGTTAGGTCCATTGATATGGTTTTATTAAAATGGCGTCTAATATTAGAATGATATGCATGGCGTAATGAATAGCTACAAATTAAAGAAAATGGCTTTGCGTTAAGTAAAATACAAAAATAATAATCTCGTTCTTGATGTAACGCGAAGTCCGTCCAATAGTGCTTACTACTTTCAACTGCACCGTGTAGCCTACTGGCATGGAGGGAGATAGCTGAGTAGCGGAGATGGCGCCTAAGAGTCAGTTAATGACATCCTGTTCTAAACAGCGGTTTTCGTTTCTCCATCCACAAAACCTTTCATATTCTTTAAATATGTTTCGATTGTTCTGGAATTAATAAATTCTCAGCACTCCTGGCTTCGTTCACAAAGTCAGACTACAATCAATATTTTCAATAATTATATCAAAACCTTCCATTTTTCTCTAGAAGTGTTGAAACAAATGAAGCAAAATTTTCTCAGCAACCACATTACGTCATACATCTGTGATATGATAGATCATTCTTTTTCATTTAATTGTTCTCTTCTGATAAGTTCCAAGAAGAGCCATAGATTTTGTTTTCTGACTTGATATCCTTAAGTTATATTCACAAATGGGGGTCCATTTATACTTTCTATACTACGTATAGTGAGTAGGGGAAGTATTGTATTCGGCCTAAAATTTCGATGTCTAAATTTCACTGTAAATACATGTTTTGAGACCTCCTGTGCCCAAAAATGCCTCCCCCTAAGCTGTCCTTTACAAGGAAGATTTTTCGAAACTTATCGATTTCGCAAAAACGGCTCTAACGATTGTCTATGTTGCTCTATTTACTCTTGATGACGTTTGCATAACTGGTAAACCCTAAGAGATGGATCAAACTTTACTATACAAAAAAGTAGATTTCGTTAAAATGCACAAGTTATATCCAAATACATTTTTTGTGGAGCGAACCATTTCGGAGATATTCCTTACTATTTGTGTGAATTTTACAGTTCTTTAAACTTTTCTCAAATGGAAGATTCTTATTCACCTTTTTATCTCTTGGCTATGCAAAGAGAACGGAGTTTGAAAGTCTTCATACAGCGACCAGCTTTATAACATTTGACTATCGCTCAAAGTCTACTGTATTCGCATATTCTCCTTTCACCTGCAAGGAAATAAGCAATAAGATAATTTGTACAAATGTTTATTTCGACTAACATGGATATCGAGGTTTTGTAAGAGTAGTTAGTGTACGGTTAGGGAAAGTCATGTGAGTGCAACACATCAGATTTTTCCTGTTACAAGGTACCATGTATTTATACGGGCAAACAACGGTGTAATGAAGCTTTGCCTTAAACTTCCTGTGTCGCTTCATAATGTGGTGTGGGAGCAGTTGCTAGCCTCACTCTCTCTCTCTCTCTTCTCTTCTCTCTCACTCTCTCTCTTTTCCTTATTGACATGCCTCATTTAGATGTTGATTACGATTGAATTGCAAAAAGTTATAGCTCGGAAATGTCCTATAGTCGAATTCATTTTTGGGCAAACACAATCACTTAGATGATAACTAGCCTTCTTCTTCTTCTTCTTGTTCTTCTTCTTGTTCTTCTTCTTGTTCTTGTTGTTGTTGTTATTGTTCTTCTTCCTCTTCCTCTTCCTTCACAGGTTAGGCATTAGCCGTTTCCGATCTCATATTTGTTGAAGTCATCTCTTTAGGGAGAATCCTATTAATCTGCGTCCCCCAAGTTTACACTTCATACTTGTTTTGCTATTCTTTAGGGCTGGTTCTATACCATATTTCTCGATACCGATACAAGATATTTTACCCCATACTTCGATATTCGATACCGCCATTTCTACTTCCAGTTTCCAGACAAAATGGAAAGCTTTTGTTCAAAATTACTAGCATTCTCACTCTTTCGGGGTCAGGTCTACTTTTTCTGCCACATATGAGTCCTGCTGTACTAAATAGCCTTTCAGGCGGAATACACAAATATTTAGCGCCTAAGTTTTAGTTTTATAAATTTTGAATTTGTTTGCCAGTGCACTATAAAGAGGAGGTGACAAATAGTCGCTGAGATATGCAGTGATTTCTTCTTGAGAAGTGTTAACTGGCAGTGACTTTGACACCCAATTATTTTGTTGCATAATGTTACTATACAAGTAACACATTCCTGGTAATTTCTCGGGCTTTGCAGCAGGTGACATCTAAAGGAAAGAAGGAAAAATATGTGAACTGATCGATTTTACGAGTATGTCAGTATTACACGACTATCCCTAGGTATCTGAAAATCTGAAGAAAAAAATCTCATGTGTTGCACCCACATGACTTTCTCTACTCTTGCACTAACCATTGTTACAAACTCTTATTCCTATATCTTCTTCGTGTTAGTTAACATAAACACTTGTACAAATTATCTTACTGCTTATTTCCTTGTAGGTGCAAGGGGAATATTAGAATACAGTAGACTTTGTGCGATAGTCAAATCTTTTAAAGCTTTGAGATTCCGTTCTCTTTGCACACTTAACATACAAAACAAATGAATAACGATGTTCCATTTCACGAAAGCTTTTTAAGTTTTCCGAAACTCACACACATAACAAGGAATATCTCCGAAATGGTTCACCCTACAAGAAAATTTATTGGGACATAAATTGTGTATTTTAACAATATCTACATTTTTTGTATAGTATGATTTGGTCTATCTCTAACGTTTTACCAGTTATGCAAAAGTCGTCCAGAGTAAATAGGACTATAGGGGCTGTAGCCAGAAAATTCAAGATATGCATTTTATTTGTCATCAAAGTATCTCAAACATATGATATTTTAATGAAAATCGTTAGAGCCATTTTCAAGAAAATCAAAATTTTCGAAAAATGTTCCATGTAAAGGGTAGTTTAGGGTGGGGCTATTTTCTTCAAAATCTTCGTGTCGCATCCTTGAAAGACATTTAACTTAAATACCAAATTTGGTTTTTAAGCGACTTTTAATTTTTTTGTCATGCTGTCCACAGACACACACAGACGGACCTTTCTCTAAAAATGCTTTCTTTTTTTTTAATTCAGGGGGTCTTAAAACATATATTTCCGGTGAAATCTCGACACCGAGTTTTTGGGTGGAATACAATACTTCCCCTACTTACCAGTAAAGAAAGAAAAAAATTACCTGATCATTTTTGGGTGTAGGAAGAAGTTGTCTGTTTACCTGCGTTGTCATTTCTAGTTATCTCAAGACAAGAAGGGCTTCCTAGAAAATGTAACTTATGTAATTAGTTAGGTTCTTGCTTAACTTGCAGTGAGGTAATTAAATGTTTGGGTTTGCACTTTGCACTGAATAAACAGGAATTGAAGGAAGGATCTTCCTGAGCGTATCTCCGTCTTCGTCTCTACTGTTTACGTGGTCATAGCGACCACTTTAAAATGTTCTACTTGCGGTAGTAGGTAATAATTTGTGACTTTAAAAGAAAACAAAAATTATAGAATCATCACATAAGTATCAAAACAGTACCGAGTTAATTTTTGGAAGCATCGTTCGATGTCGATACCATGCAAGTATCGTGAGTATCGAGATATCTCAAGTATCGAGGATCCATCCCTGGTATTCTTTCTTCTGGTATGCGACGCTCCATTGTCTCTAGATCTTTCTGTTTCTTCTAATAATGGCGGTACTTCGAATTCCTGTCTAATTACTTCATTTCTAATATGGTCCACTCTCTACAGTGCTTGAATAATCATAAGTACCTCATTTTCGTCGCATTTATCTTCCTCTATTTTTTTACTTTCTCTACTGGAAAACAGGGGGAATATTGTATCCCACCCAAAAATTTGGTGTTGAGATTTCACCGGAAATATGTTTTGAGGCCCCCTGAATCCAAAAGAAAGAATTTTTGGGAAAAGGTCCGTGTGTGTATGTGGGTGTGTGTGTGTGTGTGTGTGTGTGTGTGTCAGTCTGTGTGTCTGTCAGTCTGTGGACAGCATAACTAAAAAATGAAAAGTCGGTTAAAAACCAAAGTTGATATTTAAGTTTAATGTTTTTCAACCATGCGACACGAAGATTTTGAAGAAAATAGCACCACCCTAAACTACCCTTTACATGGAAAAAGTTTCAAAACTGACTAACGATTTTGATTGAAGTGCCATATGTTTGAGATTATTTATGCCAAATGAAATGTATATATTGAATTTTCTGACTATAGCCTATGTACTTCTAGTTACTCTCGATGACTTTTGCATAACTGGTAAACCGTAAAACATAGACCAAATCTTACTATACAAAAATGTAGAGCTTGCTAATGCACAAAATTTGTCTCATAAAATGTTTTGTAGAGTGAACCATTTCGGAGATATTCCTTGTTATTTGTGTGAATTTTGGAGAGCTTATATTTCTGTCAAATGGAATATCATTATTTATTTTTTGTGTGTTAACTGTGCAAAGAGAACGGAATTTGAAAGCTTTAAAATATTTAACTATCATGCAAAGCCTACTGTATTATAATATCCCCGTTGCACGTGTAAGCAGTAACATTTGTTTATACAAACATGCTATTCTAAACATTTTCAGAGACACTCTCCCTCTGTCAATCTTCGTTTGGTTGTTAGTCTTGTTCACGTGTCACACCAAACGTTTTAGAATTGCTATTTACCTATTTAAGTGGTTAGAAGGATACCTATTTTTAAGTTATTTAATTAAGCTAGTTTGAAGTTAGTCGGTGTACGTATAAAATAATTTACAAGGCCGCCACGCCGCTGCTGAGAGGAAATTTTGCATGTCAGTGTACCTAAGTTATTCATCACGTCAGATTTCCCCTTTGAGTGTAGAACACCTGCCCAGCCCATTGTCACATATACCAGCCAGCGAACGCGGTATAATTGAGATACCTAACCACTCGGGCTATCAGATTTTCCCTGCGCGTTACCATGGTGCTTAACCTTCTGCTGTTTCTGACCTTCCATTCTCAGATCACACAACTGTAGCTACCTCTCAAAGCACTATCAAAACATGCATCCAGTGATTAGCAAACAATGGTTCCTCTCTCAACAAAACAAAATACTTAACCTGACGTCGCACTTCCCAACTGGGGTGTCGGAATTTTTCCTTAATTACAATTATTTCCTATCCTGCCTGGGAGTGTGAATGTGGTAGTCAATATGAGTTTCCTAATTAAGGAAAGTACGGCTGAAAGTCTAAAATTCTAAACTAAAATTTAAAATTCATACTATAGTTGTAATATAACCCATACATGTGTAGGCCTAAATTTAATCCACCTTGCTCTAATAGTGTAGAAATCATGATAAACTTTGTTTATTTCTGTTACGTCACTAAAAGGTCCTTTGCAACAATACTTTTACTTTTTCTATTAAGTAGAGGAAGTATTGTATTCCACCCAAAAATTCGATATCGAGATTTCACCGGAAATATGTTTTGAGGCCTCCTAAATCCAAAAAAGCACTTTTAGAAAAAGGTCTGTGTGTGTGTGTGTGTGTGTGTGTGTGTGTGTGTGTGTGTGTGTGTGTGTGTGTGTGTGTGTGTGTGTGTGTGTGTGTGTGTGTGTGTAATACTGTGGACAGCATGACTCAAAAAGGAAAGGTCTATTGGTCTATTGAAAACCAAAGTTGGTATTTAAGTTTCACGAATGCGACATGAAGATTTTGAAGAAAATATCTAAAAATATTCAGCTCTGTATAAAAATAGTGTATCACGCAAGGGTTAAAAGGATTTTATTTTGTTCGTCGATTTTCTGAACTCGACCTGTGGCCTTGTTTCGGAATCACGTTTGCTCACAAGTTAAAATCTTCCTTTTAACCCTTGTAACATAAATTACTATTTTGAAAGACGATTTCAGAGCATGTTATGCAGCGATTTGTTGGGATTTTGTGTTCCACCATGAAAAAGGCAGACATTCTGGAAATAACGGTATTGGTTTCATCTTAACCATTCAGGCAGAAAGAAGATGAAATAGTTATGATGATAGTCTTTTGCATCTTCCTTTGCTTTCAAATATTTGCTCCAGGTTGCATCACAAAGACCACGTTGAGGTTGTTCGTTTGTTGAAAGGATATGAAAATAAACTTTAATGTTTACTTACTTTATTAGTATGGGAAGGGAAGTATTTATTCCACCTAAAATTTCTATGTCGAGATTTCACTGGAAATGTACGTTTTGACGCCCCCTGAATCCAAAAAGCGGTTTTGGAGAATGGTGTGTCTGTGTGCGCGCGCACGCGTGTGCGTGTCTGTGTGCGCGTGTGTCTGTAAATACTATAAGTCAAAAACGAAAAGTAGTTTAAAAACCAAACTTATTATTTAAGTTTAATATTTTTGAAGGAGACGACACGAACATTTTGAAGAAAATTACTACACTCTAAACTAATCTTTACATGGGAAATATTTCAAAAGTTTTGATTTTCTTAAGAATGGCTCTAACGATTTTGATTAAAATGGCATATGTTTGAGATATTTTTATAACAAACTAATTCTATATTTTGAATTTTCTAGCAGTTGCCTATCTACTCCTGTTTACTGTTGACTTTTGAATATCTGGTACACCTTAAGAAATATACCAAATCGGACTATACAAAAAAGTATATCTTGCTAAAACACACAATTTAAGTCTAAGTAGTTTTTTTTCTAGAGTTAAACATTTTGGAGATATTCCTTCTAACTTGTGTGAGTTTTGGAAAACTCTAAATTTACAGCTTTGGGTAAAATGTGCTGTTTTAATTAAAGATCGTAAAATAAGAAAGCCAAAACGTTTTCCTTTGAAATAAGCATAAATAAGATCCGGACTTTAATTATAACGTATTCTCCAAACTTACTATAGGGCCACATATCCACATAAGCAAGTAGTAGAGATAATAAAAACTTTGAGCATTTTCAAAAAGGGGCATCCTCTCCAAGATTGGGCTAGAGGTGCTTAAACTACTCGTGTAGAATTTTTTCTTGCTTTAAGCAAATTTTAATGAGCATTGTTAAGTGCAATATTTGGAAACTCGAGTATTCTAGTCACTTATTTACATAAAAGTGGAGTCTGTGTAATGAACTAGCCGAAACGAAAAGGATTCCATTTCTCTTGTGTGGAAAAAAAGCTTCAAATACCAACTTCTTGACTCTCTACATTAATTAACCCTTTTGAGGTGCGCACAAAATTCCTAGAACTCCTCCTCCTCGGTTGTATTTCATAAGAGGTATTCTGGAGGAAAATGCCTGTCTGGTACGAGTTGTTGTACGTACGTACGTCAAACTTTCTCATTTCCAGTTTTTCTCTCATCTGACCTGTTCCACATGATCAAACTGTTAGCTCTAAGAACACTGAAAAACGTGTATAAACGACAAATTAAATGTTATCACAGCATATCTAAAAAATCTGAATAAATTCTGGTGCGAATATGATAGAACAAAACATTGAGGAAAACAAAATATAAATAAAAATATAACGGTGTATATTCACACAACTTTTTAACGATGAGAAATTCACTTCAATTTGCATATAAACGTTATAGAGTCGTATAAAAAGTTTGCGTTACCCGCTATGCATTTGTTTATTTTTACTAGGAATGATTTCAAACTAAACAGGAAGGAAGGAATGTCTATCTGTCTGTCTGTGGACAGCATAACTTAAAACCGAAAAGTAGTTTAGAAACCAAAGTTCGTATTTAAGTTTAATATCTTTCAAGGATACGACACGAAGATTTTGAAGAAAATAGCCCCACCCTAAACTACCCTTTACATGGAAAATTTTTCGAAAATTTTGATTTTCTTAAAAATGACTCAAACGATTTTGATTAAAATGTCACATGATTGAGATATTTTTATGTTAAGTGAAATGTATATCTTGAATTTTCAGACTGTAACCCCTGTAGTCGTATTTACTCTGGACGACTTTTGCATAACTGGTAAACCGTTAGAGATACACCAAATCTTAGTATACAAAAACTGTAGATCTTGCTAAAATACACAATTAATATCCAAATAAACTTTCTCATAGGGTGAACCATTTCGGAGATAATCCTTGTAATGTGTGCGAGTTTCGGAAAAGTTAAAACTTTTGTGAAATGGAACAACGGTGTTCATTTTTTTATATGTCAAGTGTGCAAAGAGAACAGAATCTCAAATCTTTAAAACATTTGACTATCGCACAAAGTCTACTGTATTCTGATATTCCCCTTCCACCTACAAGGAAATAAGTAATAAGATAATTTATACAAACGTTTATCTTAACTAACACGAAGAAGATATAGGAATAAGAGTTTGAAAGAATGGTTAGTTCAAGAGTAGAGAAAGTCATGTGATTGCAATACGTTAGATTTTTTAGATTTAGAGAGTACCAAGGGAGATATTTCCAGTGAAATCTTGATATAATAAATGCAATATACGATAAGTATAAGTAGTAAATAAAGTAAAAACTTCCTAATATATGTACAAATAGCCATGGAAATTATTACGTAGACTTTAACATATCAGATATGTTTAGAAAAACAAAATGTTACTATCAGATACTTGGTGTTTCGTTGAGTTTAATTAATATTTGGGACACTAATTCATACGAACAAAGAGAAATAAATTGTATGTCCACGGTAATCGAACCAGAGAACAAGCGGATAGATACCTATCGACAGTTACGATATCAATGTCATGTTTTTATTATCTGTGGTTACGGGGCATGACACACACTTCTATTCTAACTCAAATATTCATAACGAATTTAAAATTCAATTCCGAGAAAAAAAAGTGTAACGAGAGATAAAAATACGAGACGGACTCGTCGTCATATCTGAGATATCGGGAACAAAATGAACTTGTGCCTCCTCTATCGGAAACCCTATTCATTAAACGTCAAGATAACGTGAGCACAAAAAAACAAGCTAGATATTTAATTGGAATCGTGGGACAAACAGAAAAACCCAGCCATGTAAACAAGGTGCTCCTCTGTTTCTGTGGAAATGGAAAACAAAGACGTTACGAAAGACAAAAAGTCTCATTTATGGCACAAAATGGGACTACACAGTTGAGAAATATCTTTAATAAGTCTGTTGCTAAGCTCTTTGGTGTTTGACGAAGATAAAAGACCATAATATTTAAGCTGGTTTTTCGTGGTATTCACACACAAATCCCCCTGAATCCAAAACAGCGTTTGTAAAACATTTGATTTGTTGCACTCACATCGCTTTCTCTACTCTTGTACTAACCATTCTTAAAAACTCTTATTCCTATATCTTCTTAGTGTTACTTAAGATAAACATTTGTAGAAATTATCTTATTGTTTATTTCCTCGTAGCTGTAACAGGAATAATAGAATACAGTAGGCTTTGAGTGGCAGTCAAATATTTTAAAGCCTTGAGATTCCGTTCTCTTTGCACGCTAAACATATAAAAAAAATGAACAAGGATGTTCCATTTCACGAAAGCTTTAAGTTTTCCAAAACTCACTCACGTAACAAGCAATATCTCCGAAATGGTTCACCCTACAAGAAAATTTACCTGGCCATATATCGTATATTTTAGCAAGGTCGACATTTTCTGTATAGTAAGATTTGGTCTGACTCTTACGGTTTACGAGTAATTCAAAAGCCATCCAGAGTAAACAGGAATACATAGACTATAGCCAGAAAATTCAAAATATACATTTCATTTGTCATACACATATCTTAAACATTTTAGTCAAAATCGTTAGTCATTTTCTAGAAAATCAAAATTTTCCAAAAATGTTGCATGTACAGTATAGTTTAGGGTGGGGTTATTTTCTTCAAAATCTTCGTGTCGCATCTTTGAAAGACATTAAACCTAAATACCAACTTTGGTTTTTAACCGACTTTTCGTTTTTGAGTTGACTTTTTTCTAAAAATGCTTTTTTTTTTTCATTCAGGCAGTCTCAAAAAATATATTTCCGGTAAAACCTGTACATCGAAGTTTTGTGTGGAACACAATACTTCCTTCTACTTACCAGTAGAGAAAGAAAAAAAAAAGTATTTTAGAAGCTGGTGTGCGTGTGCGTGTGCTGAAAGAAATTTGACTGTGGGTCGTCAGATACACTTTTGGACATTTAATGGTCGCGTCGGAGTTATAGGCAAGTTGGAGCAGTTTCTAGTGAGTGAATCTGCTAGTTGAACAGTCGAGTAGTGTTAGCATTTTGTATCAAGGTTACAATAGGAGAATCTGAAATGAAAGATCATGATGAATTGTAGATTGTATTGATGAGAAAACAGAACTGTGTTCTTATTTTAAATTTCAGAAGAGAAACAAAATGATTGGACTATAATCTGGCACACTGGTGTCAGGGGTGGGATTTGTCAAACTGTAATTTAATCACAACACTTAAAAATATAAAATAATAAGTTAGTGGAAGTAAATAATAAGTTAAATAGAATAAATAAAAATGAAGTTCATTATTTACATAGAACATTTATGTAGTTTAGAAGTGTTTTGAATATGCTTGAAGGTATGAAATAGGGGTATTTAGATTTTAATTAAACGTTTTAGGCAATAAACAATTTGGTGATCGAAAGTGAAATGATATATGAAAAAACCTAATGTGTTGCACTCACATGACTTTCTCTACTCTTGCAGTAACCATTTTTACAAACTCTTATTTGTGTATATTCTTCATATTAGTCAAGACAAACATTTGCAGAAATTACCTTATTGCTGATTTTGTTGTAGGCTTTGTGCACAATCAAATCTTTTAAAGCTTTCAAATTCAGTTGTCTTTGCAGCGCTAACAAGGAAACGTTCTGGAAGGACAGAAAAAATCTTAATTGAGGATATAGTGTGTTAATAAGGCAAAATAATGTCAAAGTTATTTGTAATTCTTCAACAATCATCTCACATTAGTAAGAAAGAGGAAGAAAATATATTCAAAGCAGAGAATCTATTTATTAAATGGAATTCCTCGGGAAAAATTACAATCAGTGTGTTTTTGAAAGAAGCATTCCTTCCATATCCAAGCGCACGAAAGCTCTTCTGGCTGTTCGGGTATTCTTAGTTGCATGGAACATATTCAGCGACTCCTGGGAGAACATCATGACCCTGAAAAGTTGACGATAAACATTACGAACGAATTGCAGCCTCTCGATCATGGTTTCTTTAGGATTTACAAATAGATAATACGTGAACTATCTGATAGCGTTGATTTTGATCACCAGGATGTTAGCTTATATCCTACTTTCAACAGTTACTCTCCCCAACGTGCACATCTATACGGATGGGTATTGGCGGGGTCAGCTGAAAGACATTGTGAGCATTTTCAGAACACAACTGACTATTGTTCCAAAAATTTGAAGCGACACTATGATAAATGTGAAAGAACAGTTATTGTCAAATGTGGTTGGTTACAGAAAAGTTATGTTTCACGCACTTTTGAATAACTATCATTATTCCACTACATTTTTTCAAGACTAAGAAAGTACATTACCGTAAATTAAAACCAGAAATTATTATTATGCTTATTACCATTACAGTATTATTACTAAGATTCAGGAAGAAAACATATTCCACGCCTTCATTCTATGAATTCATTTCTCTTACATACCAATTGCGTTCAAGGGGCCCAAATTTGCAGAAGCACTTGTTTTTAAACAGAAAACATCATGAAATAGATGATTTTACTTTTAAACATTGGCAACCCTGCCACAGACTGAATATTTCCGGTGAGATCTTGACATCGAAGTTTTCGGTGAAATACAATACTTCCTAACTTTACGTAGCAGAGAGAGAGAGTAGAATAATCACTTTTTGATTCATATTATAACAGAGTGTGTATATGAATTTGTAATTGGTGGAGAAAGTTATGACTGCAGCACATTATTCCTCTATTATTCTGTTGTTATTTAATTTTGGCCGGTCAGACCATGTGAGGTAGGTATACGAGCCACAGATAAATTATTATATATTGCACTGAAACAGACTGGCTCCGCTGACATACAGTTGATCTATAGCACAATGTATTTACCTGTGAGTTACACACTGATGAGACATCCTATATGAATTATACAGCTTTTGCATCAAACTAAAAAACAGTTGTAATATGAATATGCTACTCTTTGCAGATTGTGCAATAATTACACAAACAAATGAAGAGGATATACAAGAAACATAAAAAAATCTTGTGTTGCACTCATATGACTCCCTCACACACTCTTATTCTTCGTGTTAGTTAAGAAAAACATTTGTACAAATTATCTTATTGCTTATTTCCTTATAGGTGCAAGGGGAATATAAGAATACAACAGGCTTTGTGCGATAGTCAAATCTTTTAAAGCTTTGAGATTCCGTTCTCTTTGCACGCTTAACATATAAAAAAATGAACACCGATGTTCCATTTCACGAAATTTTCAAGTTTTCCGAAACTCACGTACAAGGAATATGTTCGAAATGGTTCACCCTACAAGAAAATTTATTTGCACTTAAATTGTGTATTTTAGCAATATCTACATTTCTTGATGAGTATGATTTGGTCTATCTCTAACGGTTTACCAGTTATGCAAAAGTCGTTCAGAGTAAATACGACTATAAAGGCTATAGCCAGAAAATTCAAGATATACATTTCATTTGTCATAAAAATATCTCAAACATGACATTTTAATCAAAACCGTTAGAGCTATTTCAAGAAAATAAAACTTTTCCAAAAATTTTCCACGTAAAGGGTAGTTTAGCGTGGGGCTATTTTCTTCAAAATCTTCGCGTCGCATCCTTGAAAAACATTAAAATTAAATACCAACTTTCGTTTTTAACCTACGTTTCGTTTTTGAGTTATGCTATCTACACACACACACACACACACACACACACACACACACACACACACACACACACACACACACACACATACACACACACACGGACCTTTTCCTAAAAATGCTTTTTTTTGCATTCAGGGGTCTCGAAAATATTTTCGGTGAAATCTCAACATCGAATTTTTGGGTGGAATACCATACTTCCCCTACTTAGCAGGAGAGAAAGTAAAAATATGCACTTAGGATCTCAATAACTAAAACTAAGATAATGACCAAGTTCAGTTACTTTCTGTGACTTTATTTCTTCTAAAACTGAGTCATAATTCACAAATAGCTTTTTTATCGTTAACACAATCTACAACTCCTCGTGACCTTGTAACTCACAGCTCTTCTGTGCTATAGTAATCTTAATACACAAAATGGTAATACTGCTCGATTGTTCACATAATACACAACTCCGACGGGAAGATTAAATGTCTAAAACTCTCTGACGACTCAAACTCTCTCAACGCTCACTACACAATATACACTTAAAAACTAACTACAGAAATTGACATCGTTGGCCGTTCTGTGTCGTTTATGTAGGTCAGGCGCATTACCGGTGATTTCGCTGGAAAATACACCTTTTCTCGAGAAGCTTCTCCTGAACCAGCCGGTAGTCGAAAGCTTTTCGAATCGAGAAAATCAGTATTTCTTCGGAGTTGCTCCATTGTTCCCTGGTTTACCCGCCGCGCAGTGGTATGAGGTAGTCGACTGGGTTTTTCTTTGACGGCGGCTACCTGTTAAAGCCGGTTAAAGAAATACTTAACCCATAATAAGTTATTTGGCTTATTTCACATATGTGGTGAATATTTGGGAATATTCAACATATAAACTTTACGAATCAGATAAATATGCTCAACATATATGTAATCAAACTCTTTACAAAATGTTTTTAGAAAATAAAAAATAACGCATAAGGTTTTTTGATACTTTATTAGGAATAGTCGGGGAAGTACGAAATTACAATTATAAGGGGTAAAGGGAGAGCAATCGCCATTACTATCTTGTAGATTCTGTGCAACAATTACACAAAGAAAGAGGGCAGCTAAATGACACTAATTAAATGATATTTCGAGTTTAAAAAGCTAGTTCGTAGGTTTGGTAATTTCATATTTCACACTACACTAAAACCTGCTTAAAACGGAATGCAATCGTAAAAGCAAACCTTTTCTCTGCCCCTTTCCACAAATTCAAAATATATGTGGTACTCATATGACACGTATTTTCTACTGGAAACACTAGAAGACAGTAGGATATTTAAATCTCTTAATTACTATATGAAATTTCGTCCTATTTGTATGACCCGGGCACAAAAAAATGAATAACGTTCCATTTGAGAAAAGTGTAACTTTTGAAAAATGCAATCAAACAAGAAGGAATATCTCAAAAGTGATTTGATATAAATATTAACACTTTAACTAGTTCTACATTTGTTGGACAGTAAGTTTATCTCTGAGGGTTTACCAAAGTCATACGAATAAAGATGACCGGATTGAATTTCCAGAATATTCAAGTTCATTTCAGTTGTCCTAAAAATGTCTTAAACATGCGGTGTGTTAAGAAAAATCGTTACAGCCAGTGTTGAGAAAATAAAAAAAAATTCGAAACATATTTCGTGTAAAGTGTAGTTGAGAATGGCGGTATATTTCAAAGTCTATATAACTGAGAGTTTGAATGCTGTTTTCACATATAAACACGGAGGGACTTTCGGTAAACATGCATTTTTTTGGATTCAGGGAGCGTCAAAACATATATTTCTGTGTAATCTGGGTATGGAATTTTTGGGTGGAACACAATCCTTTCTCGTCGTATTTTCTATAAAGTAAAGAAAATAAAAATGTAGTTACATAGAATTACAATGAAGGAATACTTTAAATAGTAGGTTGCTTTATTTTCAACTCATAGTCCAACGGTGGCCACGCATCTTAAAGACGCTCAAGGTCAAGCTACCTCACACAACTGCTTGCATATATACGACTGAAGGACAATGGAGTGCTCAGAACCAAGACGGTTATGACAAGGGCAGAACAAAGTGTTTCTAGACCGTTTGAGAAACTTTCCACTTATTTACGAGAAGTTCAAGAAAAGGTATATTTTCCAGAGAATTTGCCGGTAACACGCCTGGCTTATATAAGCGACTGCAGCGTTGAGAGAAGCAAGGCATTAAGTATGACCGAGACAGCTGTTAGCAGTAAGTTTTAACTGTGTATAAACAGTCAGTCAGTATTGAGAGAATTTGAATGAAGAAATTACATGATAAATGTAATATACTTTTGGGTTACAATGCTGCAACACATTTGCCCTTATTCACAGAAGCCGTGAAGTATATTACAAGGTCTTTGTAGAACCCGATATTCTCCTCTCTCTCTGACAATGTGCCTAGTAGAGCAAGTCAGAGTTCTTAGGTTTCATTTTCGTCTGTCTGTGACCTTCATGGCTTTTTCTTGGATTGTAGCACACATTTCGTCATGCTTCCTGTGTCGGAAGAGGATACCAGCCAGACGTAAATCTGCAGAAAAATCTCTCAAAAAACATGCACTTGACTTTAAATAACACCTTTGTTTAGGTACGTTTAGGTTTACGTATACTTTATATCGAGATTTCCATTCAAATATATGTTTTGAGATCCCCTTAATGCCTCACAAACATTCAATTTCTAAGAACATTTTCGCATTTGTGTATTTGTGACAAACAAATACATAGATATTCCATCAAATGCCTTTGTCTTCCTGAACTTCTACACAATTTTTCTTTTTTTGATAATTTAGCAAGTTTAAACCCTATTTTGGAATAATATAGAATTTTAACCGCTGAAAACATACCAAAAATAACTTTAACATAGATTTAAATGTCCAGTGACGGATATGCATGAATAAATCTGATGTATTGCACTCACATGACTTTCTCTACTCTTGTACTAACCATTCCTATAGACTCTTATACTTCTATCTTCTTCGTGAGAAAAACATTTGTACAATTTATCTTATTGCTTATTTCCTAGAAGGTGTAAGAGTAGTATTAGAATACAGTAGGCTTTGTGTGATAGTCAAATCTTTTAAGACTTTGAGATTCCATTCTCTTTCCACGCTTAACATATAAAAAAATGAACAACCATGTTCCATTTCAAGAAAGTTTCAAGTTATCCAAATACGGCACAAATAATAAGGAATATCTCCAAAGTGGTTCACTCTACAAAAAACTTTATTCAGACATAAATTGTATATTTTAAAGAGATATAAAGTTTTTGTATATTAAGAATTTGTCTATCTCTTACGGTTTACGAGTTACTCAAACGTCATCCAGAGTAAACAGGACTGCATATGCTATAGCCAGAAAAGTCTAAATATACACTTCATTTGTCACACAAATATCTAAAACGTATGCCATTTTAATGAAAATCGTTAGCCATTTTCAAGAAAATAAAAATTTTCGAAAAATTTTACATGCAAAGTATAGTTTAGGGTGGAGGAATTTTCTTCGCGTTGCATCCTTGAAAAACATTAAACTTAAATATCAACTTTGGTTTTTAACTGACTTTTCCTTTTTGAGTTATGCTGTCCACAGACTGTCAGGCTGACACACAGAGTGACACACGGACCTTTTTTTTTTATTCAGGGAGTCTCAAAACATATATTTCCGGTACGTTTTGGGTAGAATACAATACTTACCCTACTTATCAGTAGAGAAAGTAAAAATAATATATTAATGATCTGCATATTTGCATGTTGCCAGTTTTCGACTATCCCCTACTTCAATCCAAATAAAGTGGAGATTACAGATAAGAATTTAAGAATTACAAGAATTTAATTTCATTACATACAAGTATCTTAATATCTGTAATTGTAATTGAATATCAGCTATTTTTACTTTCTCTACTTTCTTAAGTTTAATGTCTTTCAAGGATGCTACACGAAGATTTTGAAGAAAATGAACCTAGCCTAAACTACCCTTTACATGGAAAATTTATCGAAAGTTTTGATTTTCTCTGAAAATGGCTCTATCGATTTTGATTAAAATGTCATATGTTTAAGATATCGTAAACAGTAAGAGATGGACAAAATTTTACTGCACAAAAATGTAGATCTCACTAAAACACACAGTTTATGTCGAAATAAATTTTTTGTGGAGTGAACCATTTCGGAGATACTGCTTGTTAACTTGTGTCAGTTTCGGAAAACAAAACTTTCATTAAATGGAATATCGTTGTTAATTTTTTATATCTTAAGCGTGCAAAGGATCTCAAAGTTTTAAAACAGTTGACTATCGCTGAAAGCCTACTGTATTCTAATATTATCAAGGAGATAAACAATAAAGTAATTTCTGCTAATGTTTATCTCCACTAACACGAATATATAGGAAGGAGAGCCTGTATGAATGTTTAGTACAAGAGTAGAGAAAGTCATGTGAGTGCAACACATCAGATTTTTAAAAAATAAAAGGGTATATTTTTCCACACACACAAGTACGCCAATATTATTTTTTTTTAAAAATGCTTTACTTCGATCCTGGTTGTATCAAAACGTGTCCTTAAAATGAAGTCCCTGTATCGAACTTTTAGGTTAGGAGGTACGGGAAGTAAAAATACTCCGGTTAAGTTGGAGGTTCCCTGACTTGTTTGTTTGTAATCCGGAATAACAAAATGGGGCAAACTAGATGCAAACTCGCGCCCTCTGTATTAGAAGTTGCTCTACATCCACATCAGAGGGGCGTGTAGAGGTTTAAGGCAGAACAACCCATAAGTGTTTGAAGTGAAGCCTTTCCTGCCCCAAGGAAGGTTTGAGAGGGTAAATCTAATAAAACTCATTTAGGTAAAAGTTTTCGAGCGAAGAGATCTGCAGCCTTTAATCAAGTGATATGCCCAATTGAAATTGGAATAGAGCCAATAAAACACAATGAAAGTGTTTAAACGATACACCTAACACTAAACAAACTCGTAATGTTAACATCACAAGCGTACTTCCTTTGTTTCTGCATTGCCCACTCTTTTGTGCTTATCTTTCGGTTGTACGTCACTTGTTTCCCTCTTTGTTCTCTTTTTAGAGCTTTTGTTGTTGCTATCATGAGTATCTTATGATTAAAATCGAAGGATGTAATGGCGAAACAAAAGCTGCATTCATCCATCTATGAACCATCCATCGGAGTCTAGTCTAGTCTCAGCTGTTAACCTCTGCTCTGACGTCAGAGATCGTAATTTTAATATATTTGTTTGTAGGTAGCAATATCGTCTTTCCACTACAGAATTAGTGAACTGGGTGTTAAAGAAAATTAAAAAACAGAAAAAAACGTGGTTTTACACTCGCGTGGCCTTCTCTGCCAAATATCGTTTATTTAGTATATATATTTTTCCAAACTGTTTTAAAAAAAGCTATTTTTATTTTGCCATAAAATTAGAATAAAACATATATGTAACCCTGGCATCTAATTTCATAATCCAGGTTTCAACATTCCAGACTTTTAAATGTTTTAACACCTTTAAATCAATTACATCGCAGCATTTATAATTTACAGATTGCACAACAAAAATAATAGAAAAGTAACCTAGAATACATAACATGTGGATCAGGCATGGGAAGAGGGGTGACAGAAATGCAATCGAGTATTTACCCTCACCACTTACCCTATCACCAAATGCAGGCAACCTCTCTTTTCCGGATACACACGTTTTTACAAACAAGGTAAGTTTCAAGGCGTGCAGTGGCGGAACATGATTATGTTTTGTGATTACGTTATGTACGTTTTATTTTGGCATAGCAAACACAAAGGTTTATTTTTACTAGGAACATAAAGGTACTTTGTCCTAATTTGACTTTAAAGTACCTTTCTACCCTGTTATGCGGCACAGTTCCACCACCTGCATGAGCCTGCATTTGGTAAAAGAGCCAGAGAAACAAACTTTGGAACAATATTAATGTAATCTGACCTTTCTGTAACTTAACCTAACCTATCCAAAAAAAGGTAAAAAAAGGTAAAGTAACTTATGGTGCGTATTAATTCTTACAGTGCACAGCTGGCCATTGGTGTAGAAAATCTCGGTGAAGAACAAACAATACAAGTTTTAATCATGGTTGGAGAGCCAGAATTGACTCACAGCTTGACATCTGTATAGCTCCTCCTGGCAAACATCTGAAGTAGTGACTATAGCTGCCGAGAGATGGAGCAGCGACTGAAACAGGTGACGTAGGAATCATATGACCTTTCCCATATGTGCCTCCGGCTGGGTCGACTATACCGGGCAGTTCGTAACCAGGAAAAGCATTAAACCAAAAGACGCTTAAAATGGATACAACATTTCTGTAACAACACATACATAGCCGTTTTATTTGAGTGATTCTCTTAGTGCACTTCAGAGCTTTCCTCAACTGCACAACCACCATTCGACTGTAAGCGTATCCAGGATGCCTTCCACACGCTTCTGGCGTTAACCTGGTGTGTGTATGGATTGCTGGTCACGTAGGTTTGCCGGGGAATGAAATGGCGGATTTGGCAACAAAGACGGTGTCAACAGAATCGAGCATTACCATATAAGCTTAGAGAAGTGAAAAAACTTCCGATAAACTGGGTAACCTCCTCTCGCGTATCCCGTCCCGAGATGATTTTGGCGTGGTTCCCTAGCGCACCTTCGAGACTCTCTGCAACTGCCTGTCGGACTTGCAGAGGTCCTGGCGGGCAATAAACAAGTAGTCGAAAGGGTTTTGAAGCTTTTAGCAATGCTAAACGTGTGCCAGAAAATTTAAAACTTTACATATCGAAATTTCATACCTTTTTGACTTACTTGGTTTTAATTCTGGCTTTTGCCATAATGCTTCTTATAAGGGCGTGATGACAAAATAGTTGATGGCCCTTAATCCTACATCACCACCACCACCGCCGCCACCACCACCACCACCACCACCACCACCACATGTGTATTCACCTAGTAGCAACTAATACAATATTTAAAGTTAACTATTTATTTTAATGATGTTACCTTTATCTTCCGCCAAGCCACTAAGTTTTCCTAAATGTAAACCAAATATCTGGAGATATACGCATATTTTCTGAAAACAGTTTAAAACTCTGTATGGGTCCGGCTATCATTGAATCGACAGGTAGGTTTAGGCAATTGTTTCGAATGATTTGTAAATGGAGGCAGATAAATAATAGCAGTTCCGCTGGCATGTATAATTAATTTGCTTTAACAACCATTACAGTTGTACATACAAAGCAGAACGGTACATTGGATATAATAATACCGAATGATAACTCCACAAGAGACGTTTTGCAGGTGAATGTGAACAGAAACATAACAACCTACAATTGTAAAGAAGCTCAATAAAACAGAAATGCATAGTTTTTTATATGACTGAAATGGTAATGCCGAATATTACATAATTTTTCATTCACGCAACTTTCTCTGCTTGCTTTTCTTCCTGTGGTATTTGAAGTTGTTCAACAGTGCTTTTGTATGTTTTCCTAGTGTTTTTTTATTATTATTCTCTTTCTTTCTTTATTTTTTTTTATATTATCCAACGTGAGTGTAAAAGTTGTGGGAATGAAACCGTCAGACCAAGGGTAAGGTCGGGTATTTCATGTAGCAATCAATAAGACGACATATATAAAGAATATAAGATCAAAAGTATCTACCAAAAAATGTTCAAATAAATGGGCATAACTATGATGAAGTTGACTCTTTTATATATTTAGGAGTCAAATGCTTTAAAGCTTTGAAATTCCATCCTCTTTGCACGACCAAGAGATAAAAAAGTGAATAATGACTTTCCATTTGAGGAAAGCTCAAGTATTGCAAAGTTCACACAAATAACAAGGAATATCGCTGAAACGGTTCACTCTACAAAAAACACATTTCGACATAACGTGTGGACAACTATTGTATTTGGCCTATCAATTGTGGTTTAGCAGTTATGCCACTGCCATCAAAAGTAAACAGGACTACATAGGACATAGCGAGACAATTCAAAATATACATTTCATTTGGTTTTAAACATATGACATAATCGTTCGAGTCATTTTTGAGAAAATTAAAGTCTTCGAAACATTTTCCATATACGAGAAAGGGCAATTTAGGGTGGAGGAATGTTCTTCAAAACCAGTAGGTTAGGACACGTGATCAGAATGGAGGCCAACAGAATACGCAATAAGATCCTAAATTCAAAACCTGGTAGACAAAAATTAATATAAAATCTTTATCTACTATTAATATAAAATATCAAATTATTCTCTACAAATGAGTGGTTGGAATCAAGAAATGGAGATCCAGTCCCAAGAAACAGTCCCCTAAAATTCAATAACGCAAAAAACAAATGGTAGCGAGATGGAAAGAATTTCTCAAGCGCACAGAAGTAGGTATCGTTGAAATTTATGTGTGTGGGGGAAAAGAGCTGGGAATTTACAAATGTGGCAAACGGCTTGGAAGCTGTTCTTGCAGCCAGCAGCACCACCATGTGGTAGGTGGGTAGGTGCGTTAAACCGAGTTGTTCCACACCATTAGACTCTCTTAAGTAACTGAAAGGTAAAGTTGGGACGCTCCTTCTTCACTACGGAAAATTAACTGAGCGCTGGACGAGAGGGCAAATGTCAATGTGGAAGTGCTCTGTGTCAATAACAGCAATGTTTTCCGTGCTAGGAACAAGTTCATCCCACTCGGCGATGACCGTACAGCTGCGGGAGTGTTTCAAGTACTACACGCGATAATTGCCCTGTAGTCGCACGCACCGCTACCGAGCTATGTGTAACTTTCTGGGTAACTCTCAGTTTCTGAACATCTCTGCAGACAGCCAAGCCTTACGGGAAGCAAAAGTGTAGACAAAATAATCCCTTGTTTCTCAACTATTACAAACTGAATTCTTTTCAAAAATATCAGGCATATACAGGATGAAAAGGAAGTCATTGCATTAATTTAAACCAATGGTAGATCTCGGTGTTTGGAACACAGTTTGTATCTTAAGTTTTTCTCTATTTCCTACGGAGATCTTAGTTTTGTCGAAAATAACCTGGCAACACTGCAGATCACTTTCCCTAGCTCAGTATGTAAAAGCACCGTAATGGTGCGTCTTGAAAACAAACTTATACCCTGCCTTGTACTTCGGTGTTTACCGTGCGAGTGTAGGCCAATCACAAGCGTTAGCACCCAAAACATTAAACGAAAGCGAAAGTACCCGTCCTGTTTACATCCAAACACCAGGTCAATTCCTTGACCAGCCTCAACGCAACGTTGTCGACTTACCTCACGTATGAGAGAACAGCTTGGAGAATTGCTTCACGTCTTTTACGTGATTAATTATTCTGAGATATCCTATAATTACTACCGAAGATATGCCACAAATAAGTTACTCTACGCATCTTACAAGTAATTATCTCTTATCTTCGTACGTTCTTGTGGAATTACGCATCCAATTTGCATAAAAAACTATTTTTTTTCGAAATCAGCCAATCAAAGAACAAAACGTCATTGGACTCTTGTTTGTAATGCTTCTACAAAGCACCTATTAGAAGGAGTGTAATGAATTCCCTTCCATCATGTATACCAGGCTATAGGGGAATATCTATGGCAAATTTCAATATCCCAACTTCCATCTTTATCTTTAAAAATTTGTTTAGTAAGTAAAGAGAAGAATATAGTTTCTGAAAAATAGGGTATATTGCTGTCAAAAGTATAACAACAGCACTGAAATTTTTACTTTCTCTTACTACTACGTAGAGGAAGTATTGTATTTGATCCAAAATTTCGAATATCGGGATTTCATCGGAAATACGTTTTAGGTCCCCTGAATCCCAAAAAAGCATTTTTAGAATAGGATTCTGTGCGTGTGTGTGTTTGTGTGTGAACAGTGCAACTGAAAAGCGAAACATCGGTTAAAAACCAAAGTTGGCATTTAACTTTAATGTCTTTGAAGGATGCGACACGAAGATTTAGAAGAAATTGGCTCTACCCTAAACTATCCTTCACATGTAAAATTGTACGAAAAATTTTTACTTTCTTGAAAGTGGTGTTAATTTTGATTAAAATGTCATATGTTTGAAATATTTTTATGACAAATAAAATGTATATCTTGAATTTTCTGGCTATAGCCTATGTAGTCATGTTTACTCTGGATAACTTCTGAATAACTCGTAAACCGTAAGAGATAGACCAAATCTTACTATACAAAAAATGTAGATCTCGCTAAAACACACAATTTATGTCCAAATAAATTGTTTGTAGAGTGAACCATTTCGAAGATATTCCTTTTTATTTGGGTCAGTTTCGTTAAACAAATTTTCGTGAAATGGAACATCGTTGTTCATTTTTTATATGTTAAGCGTGCAAAGAGAACGGAATCTCAGAGCTTTAAAACATTTGACTATCGCACAAAGCCTACTGTATTCCCATGTTCTCCTTGCACCTACAAGGAAATGATTTCTGCAAATGTTTATCTCAACTAACACGAAGAAGATATAGGAATAAGAGTTTGTAAGAATGGTTAGTACAAGAGTGTAACACATGAGATTTGTTTGACCATTTCTATGCATGCTTCTGTAGCATGTGTAAGGGGTGGAGAAAGTTAAACTGGTAGACACAAAGCAGCGCATATAGCGAGTAGTTTCGTGGTGATGGGATGAACGAGGACTCCCAGAGAAAGCGCATTAAATTACAATTTCTGGCGTCTGGAAGTCTACCGCTGTGAATCGCATTTATGAGTTCATCATTTCCTCGTGCTGGGGTTGCGACTTGACGTCTACGTGACTGATATTCGAGGGGGGAGAATCCTTCTTGGGCATCACCACGTTGAGTCATGTAATCGTCTCCTCCACTTTCAATTGACGACGATTCATTGCATTGGGAAGGCAGATCACGTCATAAGGCGTTCAACTCAACAAACATCTAGGCGACGTAAACACAAAGGACTGCGATTATGTAGCCAGCCATTCACAGCCATATAGACCTTCACAGCAGCATTACATTTGAATACAAGACGTGCACACTCTCAAGTATTTTCGTCTATCAAACAATGTATAAGAATCTGATGTGTTGCACTCACATGACTTTCTCTACTCTTGTACTGACCATTCTTACAAACTCTTATTCCTATATCTGCTTCGTGTTAGTTGAGATAAACATTTGTACTATCTTATTGCTTATTTCCTTGTAGGTGCAAGGAGGATGTTAGAATACAGTAGGCTTTGAGCGATAGTCATATGTTTTAAAGCTTTGTGATTCTGTCCTCTTTGCACACTTAACATATAAAACAATGAACAACGATGTTCCATTTCACGAAAGTGAAAGTTTTCCGAAACTCGCATACATAACAAGGAATATCTCCGAAATGGTTCACCTTACAAGAAAATTTATTTGGACATAAATTGTGTGTTTTAGCAAGATCTACATTTTCGTATAGTATGATTTGGTCTATCTCTAACGGTTTACGAGTTGGATAAAAGTCGTCCAGAGTAAATATGACTACAGGGGCTATAGCCAGAAAATTGAAAATATACTTTTCATTTGTCGTAAAAATATCTCAAACGTATGACATTTTAATAGAAATCGCTAGAGCCATTTTCAAGAAAATGAAAATTTTTGCAATACTTTCCATGTAAAGGGTGGTTTAGGGTGGGACTATTTTCTTCAAAATCTTCGTGTCCCATTCTTGAGACATTAAACTTAAATGCCAACTTTAGTTTTTAAGCTACTTTTCGTTTTTGAGTTATGGTATCCACAGTCTGACAAACACACAGAAACACACACACACACACAACACTCAAAAGGATGTGACTCGAAAGGTTTGAAGAAGATTCCTCTACCCTACCTTATCCTACCCTAAACTTACATGAAAATCTTTCGAAAATTTTGATTTTCTCAAAAATTACTGTAACGATTTTGATTAAAATGCCAAATGTTTAAGCTATTTTTATGTCAAATGGAATGTATGTTTTGTATTTTCTGACTGTAGCGGTTTGTGTCGCTCAGTTGGTTAGACGCTATCCTACTGATTCTATGGTGCAACCAAATGGTTTTTAAGCTTGCTTAACAGTCTCAGCGCAGTTGGTAGCACGCTTGCCTCTAGCGTGGAGAACCCGGGTTCGATCCCGGTACCAACATGGGGAAGTAGTGACCCCAAGTCGCGAAGGCCCCATAACTGGCCAGGAGGGATCGGGGCGCTGACTACGTCCCACCCTCCGGCACTGCATCCCACTCATGACGCCTGTAGTGGGCAGAGGTGGGGGATGCAACGGCCGGGCGTTAAGCCTTGGTTCGTACTGTTGCGCTAGGGATTGTTATTAGAATAGTTAGTAGATTTGTTGCTATGTAAAAGAACAGTTGCGGGAGGAAATTACGGTACGCCAACGGCGCTGATATGTGCCTAGCTATTGACAGCAGCGTTAACAATATATACATATACAGGCTGGTTCAATTGTTCCTTATTATTTTTGAAAATAGACAACACTTTATACTCTGAAAGCAACAAGGTCGGAGTTCCGTCTCATCGACCATTTGGTAGCCATGGAAATCTAGCCTACTCTTCATGGGAAAATGAACCTTAAATCTTAGCAGCACTCTATTCCAAAAACATGCGCTGCGAAGATATATAAAGGAAACTTATTACTTTTCTTTTCTTTCATGGAACAATTAAAATTGCATTTTGTTCTTTGATCAGCCGCTTTCAAAAACATAAATGGTTTCTGTTGCAAACTGGATGCGTAATTCCACAAGAATGTGTCAAGATACAAGTTTGTAACAGGTAAGATGCGTAGAGTTATGTATTTCTGTCATACTTTCGGTAGTAGGTATGGGACATCGAAATAATTAATCACTTAAAAGAATTAAAGAAGTATTACAAGTAGCTTTTTCAGACGTGAAGTAATTCGGCAACTTTGCATTGAGGTTGGTCACGGATCTGAACCGGTTTCTGGATGTGAACTTGGCGGTCGCTTGCAGGGTAGTATCATATTTTGGGAGATAACGATTCTGATTAACCTACACTGGCACAGTAAACATGGAAGATAACAGCTTGGAAGTTGTGTACCTGACGACACACGTTGTTCAGGTGTTTATTATGTACTGACCTAGTGAAAGTGACACACAATCTGCAGCGTTGCCAGCTTGTTTTTGATAAAACAAGAAATGGTCAGAGACAAAAACGTATGTGTTCCAAATAACGAGGTCTATTGCTGGTTTGATTAATGTAAAATTCAAATCGAAATTTCACCACACACCTGTTTTGAGGTCTGTTGAGCGCAAAAACGGTGTTGGGAGGGAAATGTGACTGAGTGAGGGAGCTAGTAACTGAATAGCATAATTAAAAAAGTTTCGATTCTAACAACTGCAATCATTATTGCTAAACTCGCTACATCCAAGTTTCCGTGTTAATTAAAATGACACTTCATAGAAAGGACTTTAATGTCTTCCTTGGCTGTTTGTTCAAGGGTCCTGGACAGAAGTTTCTTTTTCTATTAAAACTTTTTATGACATTTCTTTCTTCTGTTTAAGTTCTATAAAAGAGGTCTTGTTACCAAGTGATACCATAGAAGCATCTACTGATAGTAATGGGCACGTTAGCCCATGTTTTATAGTGCGTCAGACTCTGGGAGGAACGGTAATATGAAAGTAAAACCACTAGGGTGGGTCCCTAACATATGCAGTCAAAGTTCCATGTCGCCACAGGAAGTTTACCACCAGCCAGGCCCAGCTAATCAGACAGCCCCCTTGGCGAGCGGCCAGCCGACCACAGTGCATCCCCTCAGCCGAACACTGTATTTCTAGATCGCAAGCTCGACCGCAGCGTTTCCTACCGAACTGAGACACATCCTTCCAGCATTTCCCTGAGTTACCTGGGTAAAAAAGCCCCCCAAAACCGCCTGAACCATCCCGCTCGGTAGTGGATGGAAAAGGGAGTTTTTCTTTTAACCCCTGTGGTGCGGACGTTACCGAAATATTTAAAAATTTTAGTCTCCCTCCTTCAGAGGGCTTTTGACTTTTCGTCTGAGATTAATAGCATGCATTTTAAGTAGAGGTTTTCTGTCAGCGGCCTCTGCTTCTTTTGAAAAGAACAAATAATGGTATTTGAAAACACGGTGACCAAGGTAACGGCCGTTGAAGAAGAAGGCTCTTCTTATTAGGTCATGGTGGCCACCCACAGTAAGAAGATTTGATGGGGCGTAGAAAAGGCGGCCTTTGTTGAAAGAGGCTTTATTTCCACATGCCTGCCGGCTTCTTTTGTGGTCGGCAAGATCCCGTGTCGCACGCGAATCAACCTCGCGTTTAGCGATTTCACCCGCTCCTCTTTTATGTTAGGGATATTTCATCTTTCCACATCTACTGTAATGCTATATTCTAATATGAACATTCCGTGTGCAACAGTTGACTTCTAGATACATTGTTATGGCATAGGACAGTGATTCCAAAACATGCAGAGTTGGTCGGTCGCGTAGGTATATGTAAAAATCACTCCAGTTCTCAAAATCAAAAATATGGCGTAAAGCACGCCAGTAAGCTTTCGAATAGTGTTAATTGTTCGTGCATTGTGAGAATAAACGCGTATTACATTATATTTAATACCTTTACAAATGCCACCACGTGATTATTTAAATGTTTGGGCCAGTAGTATGATATACTATACCTAATAGACCAAAGAACCGCCTCGGGAGCGCTGTTGGTAGCGCGCCTGTCTCTGACGCGGGGGAACCGGCTTTCATCCCCGCTGGGAGGTGTGGGACGGGGTGCACTCAGCCTCGTTAAGTCCCGGGGGGGGGGCAATTGAGGAGCTACTTCATGGAGAAATAGCGACCCCTGGTCGCGAAGGCCGCATAACTGTCCTGAGGGTTCGGGGCGCTCACCACGTACCACCCTTCAGTACTGCACCCCAGTCATGACGTCTGTAATGGGCAGAAGTGGAGGACGCAGCGGCTGGGCGGCAAGCCTTGGTCCTTCATGGGCTGTTGCACTAGTGGTTTACTTTTGTTTAATAGACCAAAGCTTTAATTTGTCTTACAGTTCCTCATTTTCAAACGCGATCCAAATGAAAGCGTGTACTAAATCCACCTTCATTTGAATTTCTGGCCTGGGTGCATTATGTATTACACTGATGACGATGACGATGATGAAACATTGTCTTTATGCTGTAGTAAACGAATATCAGTCAGTTGTGCCAATAGACTAAAGTGAAATACGTGTTTAATAGGCTTAAATAAACGTATAGCGCTTTTCTCTTGTTATTAGATAACAAATGAATTTAAATATCCCGGATAAAATTGCACTTTTAACGGTTATCTCTTGTCTAAATACACGATAATTAAATGTGACACTTAGAAAATGAGGAAGAAAAACTGTTAATATTGAAAAAAATGATACTGCAGCATTATTCAGAACTGCGGTCGTGACTGAAGTCAACATTACATTAAATTTCGTTGTTCGAGACTGGAATGACGTCATTTGAATGAAACGGTAACAGAAATTAAATTGCCATACCTGGTGCGCAATTGTTGCAGCTGCTTGGCAATTGTTTCGGTTCTATAAGCTAAAGAAAAAAAGAAAACGCTATTAAAGTGGAAGATTGTGCTACGATGGAACCAATAGCTTCTGCATTTAACCACCACGATGTTAAATTTCTATTAAATTCACACTCATTCTCTCTCATTCTCACCTTACCACACACTCATACTTACAGATAGAAGGGGGAATAATCCACGTTAGGAAGGAATTCGCATTCTCCAACCGCAAACCGAACCCGGAACCTCTGACTTCAGAGGGTAGCATACTAAACAACAGGCCACAGAGACAGTCTACCGATAAATTGAATTAAATAATATACAACATACCTACAGTGTTGTTTCTCATTACATCAATATTAATTATTAATATTTGATTCAGCAAATAGCCTTAGTAAATAGTATTTGTGGTTTCAACTCATGCCGCACATTGCAAATTGACAAAATAAAATACATTCTTGCAGTTGCTGAGAAATAATGGTAGCCTTAATAACGTAATAAAAGAACTAGAGAATCTAGAACAAAGTTAAAAAGTTTGTATAAGCAAAGAAAATAGTGCTAACTCAAAAAAGAGTTACAAAATGTTGCACAATATCACTCCGCCTAATCGAACAGGGCTAGAAAAAAATATCTATAAATGTACTTCGAATTTTAAAACAGAAGAAATAAAGATTACAATTGAACTAGTTTTTCCAAGTAAAAGTAAATTTATTAGCAAAGAAAAACATGAAATAAATGCTACAGGAGTGAACAGTGAATCTGATGGCTATCTTATGCACAAAAACTAAAAAGCAACTAACAGTATGCATAACAAAATTTGAATCCGTTTTTTACGTTAACGAGAAAACAAAATGTAAAAGCAAATCGACACTTAAGAAATTCAACTCAAGTGATCTTTTCACGCAGCGACTTGAAGAGGCCAAGTTCGCTTTCGACTTTCACCAGGCTATTCGTGCAGGTAACACCAACAGTACTTATAAAAATACTACAGTAATTGGTTTTGGAGCCTCAGAATGTAATTGTAGAATAAATTACAGCATACTGTACTAATTTTCTACTTTCAATCATTTTAATAGGTAACGTATAAACGCTTAAGGTAAATATGTTATATGACGAAAATCCATTTAATCCGAATTTTCGCTAATCCGAATAGTGTTCGTTCCAAATTATTTGGGATTAGTGGGACTCTGCTGTGTAAGGAACTATCTACATACCTATAATGTGAAAGAAAAAACTGAAAGTAGAGGAAGAATTTATACCAGCATATTCCAAGAATGTATCGAAACCATGTCTCCCAAAATACATGATTCATTATAGCTCTAAGAATGATGATGGCAATGATATTGCTATTAAAATTATGCGGACGATTTAATGGTCATTGTTGAAGCTGACAATAGAGCAGAGCTTGAGCGCAAAGGAAACTTTGTTGCCATGAAAATACAGGAATGGTGTAAGCTAAACAAACTAAAAATAGCTTCAAATAAATCTATGTATATGCTAATCAAAGGAAAATTAAAACGAAACCCAATTATAAAAATAAATGGCATTAATATACAGAGATCACATGTTACAAAATATTTAGGTTTCTATATAGATGAAAAAAATAATTTCAAACATCATGTGGAAACTGTACGTACTACAGCCGAAAAAATAATGATGCAAATCAGCAACATCGGACAAAATAGATTTCATCTACCACTTCTTCACATTAGAGCATATAATAACGCTATAATGTCCGCCATCATGAGCTACGCAGCAGGTGTATGGGCACACTGTGCCAAAAATGAAAATATAAAACGTTTGTTAAGAAGAATACAAAGAAAAATACTACTAAGATTCACAGGTGCAACCAATACCACCCCAACTATGGCGTTATTAGTAATTACGGCAATATGGCCAATAGATTTACAAATTCGTAAAAAGGGAGCCATATACTGGTTGAGAAAAGAAAAATCTGAAAAAGTAAAGGATATAATAGGAATAAATTGTCAAACCAAAGTAGACATAAAAAGAGCTCTTTTAAGAGATTGGCAAAACGAATGGGATAACATCAAAGAAGGGAGAAGAGTCTACAATATATTCCCTAAAATAAATAAAAGATTAAAAATGAAACATCTGAATCCAACAGAAGGACTAATTCATTTCTTGACTGGACATGGCCCATACAACACCTACTTTTACAAAATAAATAAATCTCCTACGAACATCTGTGAGACCTGTGAAACTATAGATACGCCGGAACACAATATATTGGAGTGTGTAAAATTTTCAGAATTAGTAGAAAACGAACGACTAGCAACACAAGGCTATACTTTGCAAGAAATACTATTAAATAAAAACTTATTGAAGAGCCTACAAATTCTAACTAATAAAATATCGAAACAAGCGATCACGGAATACAGAAGATCAAGACCATTACACATCCAACCTATTGCTGCATCAAATACTCCAAGAAGATCCTTAAGGCTGAATACACCCAAAACAACTAGAACTAATCTTTAACAAAGAGTCGACACTCCAATAGTTGAAGGAAACACTATGTAGTTTCTCTAAGAGGAAGAAGACAAACTATATAACAATCATATGAACATTATTAACTTACTTGTTTAGATTAAGTGTTATGTTAGTATTTAGTTTTCATTTTCTGCAACATAAATATTGTTAAAGGAATGTTAAAAAAAAATTTTAAATGTGATGTAACCAATATAATAATTAACTATCCTGATGTAAGAAATTAGGTATCAGGATTAATAAATGCAGATTATCTATCTATCTATATTAAAATTACTGAGTTGATTTGCTTATCAATCAATTTTGAATAATGGTGTAAAGACATGAATGCGCGCACGCACACGCACACAAACACACACAGACACACATACATGCACACACATACATGCACACACATACACTTACATCCTCTCATTGATATTTAAAGTATCTACTATAATCAGGGCTGGGCAACTGGTACTCACTGAGTGTAGCCTGCTCATGGTCTTACACTGATAAATGTACATTTAGCAGGTAAAAAGTAAAGGTCGCTTAAGGTATCCCGCGAGAAGCCCAGTTCTGTACCAAGATGCTTTGAATTCAGGGTACTCCGAAACGCTATTTCCAGTCAAACATCAGTAGATATCTAACCTCAAATCACGCACTTCAGGTAAAATCTCAATACTGGATTTTTGGGGTGGATTAAAACACACTCTGTACTAATGTATTACTGTATTAATACTCTGTATTAATGTATATAGGTGCTAAAAAGTATTAAAATATGTAAGCAATAACAAAATCGCAGTCAAAAACGAAGCGAAATACGTTTAACAGTCACCAAAACAGTGTAACTTCAGGTGGCACGCCACTGACGTCCGGTCGCCCCTGAGGAAGGAAGCTTTCATCCGACTTGTTAGTGATAGCATAAACAGAAATTGAAGAGACCGACCGACCGACCGACGAACCGTTTGTAAGGAATCATGCGGCGGTGGTTTGTAATGCGGCCGGGGTCTCCAAACTTGGCTTGTTAAGCGAAACTAACATCACACCTGAAGTCTGCAACCACAGAGGCCGGCAAGGTTCATTACATTAACTAGAGGTCAATTTCCCAGCTTAATGGTCAAACGCTCGACTGGGCATCTTTGTGAGAGGTGATGAGAGACTAGAAACTGCTCTCAATATCACCTGGCGTCAGTGGGGTAGAATAGTACACTACTTAATGATGATGATGATGATGATGATGATGATAATGATAATGATAATGATAATGATAATGATAATGATAATGATAATGATAATGATAATGATAATGATAATGATAATGATAATGATAATGATAATGATAATGATAATGATAATGATAATGATAATGATGATGATGATGATGATGATGATGATGATGATGATGATGATGATGATGATGATGATGATGATGATGATGATAATGATAATAATAATAATAATAATAATAATAATAATAATAATAATAATAATAATAATAATAATAATAATAATAATAATAATAATAATAATAATAATAATAATAATAATAATAATAATAATAAATAACAAAATTAAAAATAGTAATAAATAAATTTTACGCAGGAAATTATTTATTTTGGAACTTTAAAATTCAGCATATAGAATGTGAAAAGTTTATCTCTCATATTTCTCAGGAGAAGCAAACACCATACTGTTAAGCAAATGCTAATTGTGACAATTCAATTACCATTTATTTTCATGGATTTGGTATAAAGAGCGGCGCCGTGGCCGAGCTGTTAGACCGCTCGCCTACCGCCAAGGCGGCCTAGATTCAATCACAGTGACCCTGAAAAACTGGGCGAGTTTTCTCCGGGTTCTCCGGTTTCCCCGCCACTCATTTAATCAATTGCTCCATTATCACTAGGGCTAGAAGTTTTAGATGCTAAAAACTTAAAAAAATATATTTATCTTTTATGTGCTAAAAATATCAAAAATATGTGATAAAAGATAAAAAATATGTGGTAAAACAAAATATTTTTAAGATCTGAAATGTTGAACTAATATAAACGTACGTGGTACCCACCAGACATTATTGGAAGGGATCATCAAGTACTTTAAAATTACAGTATGGACCTCATGGTTCCTTAAATTTTCAAGCCCAAAGATTGACGATTGTCACGAAAAATTGTTTTGAATTTGAAAAATCGACCACTCCACGTCACAAGAAGAAAGTCTAGCGTAACTGGAATGTCACTCACACTCTCATCAATAACTCCTTCATGTTGCCCATCCAACACATGCAGACTATGTTAAATCAACTATTATTTTCGAACACTTCCTTCCATTTTCTTTTTAAGCTTTGTGCTGCAGGATCAAAAAGAACCTTGAGGTTTCTTCTCCCCTCTCTCCACATCCTGAACTACTAGAGCTGCTTCTCCCAAAGACATTCCTACTGATTCCAGTTTCTTTATGGAATCACAGAGGAAAGAAGGGTTTGCGGGAAAGTATGCAGTCATTCCTTAACACAGTGTCTTTTAGTGTCAGTTGAACTTGCATTACTTTCCACTCTACAAGACGTGTAGACATGTTTAATCCACTGTGGATGTGTAATTTGCCAACGCAACAGTCGTATAGTCTCGGTGGGTTCAGAAATAACTAATTGACTATACAGTTTAACAAGTATTGGTGTATATACTAGCCGGATTGTGAAGCGATAACAGGTGCAGTGAAGGATTCCCTGTTATTTTGCAGGCTCATGTAGCTAGAGTAACTAGGATGTGATATTTTCTTCCAACTGAAGGGATACTATAACTGATATATCAGTTTTTCTAATAATAACAAACAAATTGCGACATCTAACATGTGTAATTGAGCATTAAAGAAGTGGATGGTGAGCTGTTAAAAATAATTTGCTACTGCTTTTTGTATGAAAATTATTTTAAATATGTTTCATTTATACGATTTTTGTGTAATTTATCTATGTGCGGCCGCTAGCGCCATTTAAAAGTCAGCGTACTAGCCTCACTGCGCCGTAGCTGAACAGATAGTATGAGCGTGATTGTTGCAGTGTTCGGTAGCGAAGTGCACACCGGAAAATGAGTGTATAATTGGAGTGCAGGATGAGCCGTTTGCATGCATGTTGTAAGATAGCATAATGTTAAAACACTATAAGGATTTAACAGAAATATATACTGTCACGTTGAATAGCAATAGGAACTGTGAGTTTGACTGCGGACAAGAACCTCCGCATGGATTTGAGAGTTTCAACTGTTCTCCAGCAAATGAAGGAACTGCAAGTCAAGGCGCATGCGCACTTCACCCCCAAAAAATCACCACCTGGTGTGATATAACGGTACACAGGACAATATTTATGAATATTTCAATAGCACTTACCATGCTTACAGACAACTTATGAACCAGACAGCTACATTCGTTCGAAATCCAACTGCAGAGATAACTTTGGATTACGTGACGCCCAAAAGGTGCAACGTTTGGACTTAACTCAAAGCACTTTCAAATCTTATGTGATAAACATCCGTTCATTAGTGACTTCTATGGTATTTGTTACATTTAAGAAGTCTATCAACTTTTGGTGACAAAGTCGAAGTGCATAGCCTTAAAAGATACACCAAGTGATCGTCGCGTAATATATTGCAACACAGACTTTTAATATAGCTCAATTGGAGAAACTATATTCACAAATATATGTAGAGATATAATCATTCTTATACACACTATTATTGTAAATGCTTAATTCTCTATCTACATCATTTTAATAGACAAAAACAGTTGTAGGAATTATATTATTGCTAATTTCCTTGTAGGTGTAAGGCGAATACAGTATGCTTTGAGTGATACTGAAGTGTTTTCAGAGCTGGTTGCCATGCAATGTCTTTGAAATTCCGTTCTCTTTGCTAGGCGAACAGATAAAAAGGAAAACGAACATCATTTTCCTATTTGAGAAAAATGTAAAAAATTATTTCACCTAGATATTGTGTTTTAACGAGGTCCACATTTTTGTTTTAAATAATAAGTCGGTCTGGGTGGCTCAGTTGGTTAGACGCAGTTGGTTACATGTCAGTAGATTTACTGGCATGTAAAAGAACTCCTGCGGGACAAAATTCCGGCACACCGGCGACGCTGATGTGATCCTGGCAATTGACAGCGTCGTTAAACAACAAAATAATTGTCCACATTTTTACATTCTCTACTGGAAAGTAGAGGTAGTATTGTGTTCCACTCAAAAATTCGATGTCGAGGTTTCACCGGAAAATGTCTTGAGACCCCCTGAATCCAAAAAAAGAATTTTTAGGAAAAGGTACGTGTGTGTGTGTGCGTGTGTATGCGCCCGCGACACGAAGATTTTGAAGAAAATAGTCTCACCCTAAACTACCCTTTACATGAAACATTTTTGGAAAATTTTGATTTTCTTCAAAATGACTAACGATTTTGATTAAGATTTGTTTAAGATATTTGTATGACAAAATGCATTTTTGAATTTTTTGGCTATAGCCTATGTAGTCCTATTTACTCTGAATGTCTTTTGAATAACTCGTAAACCGTAACAGATAGACAAAATCTTAGTGTACAGAAAATTTAGACCTCGCTGAAACATAATTTGTGCCTAAATAATCTTTTTTTGTAGAGCGAATCATTTCGGATATATTCCTGGTTATTTGTGTCAGTTTCGGAAAACTTAAAAACTTTCGAGAAATGCAACATCGTTGTGCACTTTTTTTATATGTTAATCTTGCAAAGCGAATGGGACCTCAAAGCTTTAAAAGATTTGACTATCGCTCAAAGCCTACTGTATTCTCGTGTTCCCCTTGCACCTACAAGGAAATAAGCAATAAGATAATTTCTACAAATGTTTATCTTAACATGAAGATACAAGAGTTTGTAAGAATGGTTAGTACAAGAGTAGAGAAAGTCATGTGAGTGCAACACAGATTTTTATTTAGTATGACCTTGTCTGTCTTTTTGTGTTCACCATTTATGCAAAAGTCATCCAGAATGAAGAAGTCTACTGAGAATATTCCCCTAAGCTCAGGTATTACTTAGAAACTGTCATGGAATTGCATATTTGTGTCCGACACTGGATACTGACTGTCTAGTTCTTTGGATACGTCACAACCAAGAGTTGATTTACCCTCCTATTGAAAGAGGGCAGTGGGGAATAGTCGCTAATTATGTCTTCAAAGAGATAAGGTTGGACATCGCTGCTCCGGCCCCTTCAAGGGAAATAAAACATCAAAATTGACGCTGTTACAACGAAGAACTTGTTTTCTTTAAAATTTGTGTATCTTTTTGGCGGACTTTCTACAAAAGTAAAACAAAGTATAAATGGTAACAGGCATCGTTTTGTTTCTCAACACTACTCTCGTTTATGTAGTGACAATTGAAAAGCGTAGAATGGAGATTAGAATCAGCAAGTTCCGTTTGTACCTCCCTTTCCGAAAGAGGGGAGAGGGAACGAACTGAAATGGTAAAGACACTGCGACAATGGCTCTTGTCCTCCGACTTCTGCTACACGTGCGCTACGTTTAAATTACATAAAAGTTTGAGGGTCGCATGTAAGAATAAGAACGCTGTTTCAGCCCCTATTTACCAATTAATTGAATATATGATCAAAAGCAACCCTCATTCTTGGAAAGTATAACCTCACATACATGTATGTTGCCAAGAAATGTTTTCTTAAGGATACCCATCTGTGAAATTTTGAAAATCTACAGTTTTGATTGGATTCATTTGAAATTTTAACACAACAATCACTGTATAGTGAGGAGGAACTGTGCTAAATTTCATAAATATAGTCGGATTAGTTGCTAACATATTAATATTTTATTATATATTTTTTTAATATTTGTATAAATGGTTCCCCATGATGCAATTTTGACTTGAAAAACTTGATAATTTTCAGTTATGTCCTGTAATAGAATGTTAGCAAATTGATGAGATAATTTCTTAATCTTGTTATTAGTTTGGATAAAAATAAATTTTAAAGTTTAAATTAATTATTTTTTTCGTTTAAATTTTGAAATGTAAATTTTAACATTTAATTACTCAACAGTTATTCACGTTATGAGAAAGCTATCTCATCATTTCTTTCTAACGTTATTTTTAAGCAGGTACACCAAATTTCATGCATAAGTATTGAAAATTGCATCGTGTGGAGCATTTTAAAGAGCAAACAGTGCTAAAAATAAAAGCATGGAAAAACTAAGTTTGAAGTCATAGCAAGGATAATGGAAGTGTATGGATTTAAATGGACACGATCACTTACAGGCAATCAGTTAGACGGCCATGTGACATAGTTAAAGCGGCCGTAAGGCTATAAAAAGCATATCAAAATAAAGCGGAAGATTAATACTATTTGATAAAACATTCATTTGGAAATTTTAAGCCTTTTTTCACAGATGTGTATCCTTAAGGGTAGATGTTGCCAAGAAATGTTTTCTTAAGGGTATGTCGTAGTTAAACACACTGAAAAATCATGTGTTGCAGACATATGACTTTCTCTACTCTTGTACTAACTATTCTTACAATCTCTTACTCTTCTATCTTCGTGCTAGTTGAGATAAGCATTTGCAGAAATTATCTTTTTGTTGATGTTCTTGTAGCTGCAAGGGGAATACAGTAGGCTTTGAGCGATAGTCAAATATTTTAAAGCTATGAAATTCCGTTTTCTTAGCACGGCAAAGACATAAAAACAGACACACATGAACAGCAAGCAGTACCTTATCGTGATATTACAAAGTACTTCTCCAGACTAATAAAAACAAGATGGAAACAGGCCTGGAATCAATCGCCTCCAGAAAAACTACACATGGTAAGGAAAGGAGACACCAATTCTTCCCCTGTCTATTCTCTTAGCAGGAAAGAGCAGGTGATTATCTCACGTCTCCGCATTGGTCATACAAGGTTAACCCATTCATACCTCCTCAGCAAAGGCCAGCCACCACAATGTGAAGTCTGCAACACCCGCCTCACAGTAAAACATCTCCTCACAGAATGTAAGCAATACGCTACACAACGACAGCTTCATCACATCACTGGAGACTTATCCACCATTCTGAATACGCCATCCAGCTGCAGAAGCGTATTATCATTTCTCAAAAGTACAGACTTACATATGAAAATATAATATGAAGGATTTTTTTGTTGTACTGATTTGATTGTATTCTCATGTTTTTGGTAAAATAATTGTATCAAATGTATTGTATACCGCTGTATTTCATAGAATAGTCGCGATATGACTTAATTGTTAAAGCGACTCTAAATAAATTTAAAAAAAAAGACATAAAAAGGGTGAATAACGATCTTCCATTTGAGAAAACTATAAGTATTGTAAAAGTAACACAAATAACAAGGAACGCCTAGGAAACGGTTCGTCCACATAAAATGCAATTGGAGATATCTTGTGTTTTAAGGGGAGTTAGGGGTGAGTTTAGGAAATTCTACAATCTGTATGCCAGCATTGCCAAATTTTAACCACGTTAATATAGTATTTAGATATGCAGCTGTACAAAATTTGCAGTATGTAAGTCAAATAGTTTTTTAATTAAAAGCTTTTAATTCATTAAAAAGATACTCTGATTAAAAATGCTCCTTGCGTAACAATTTTTATATGTTTGACATGAAAGTTGGTGATCTGATGCTTCATGCACTTGAAAGTCTTAATTGCTCTGGATTTTTATTTTACACCAGTTCTTTAGTATCTGGAAATTTTTTAATATGTGTATTTACAGATTTCACGTTTTTTTAACTTTCCATCGGCATTTGAATGTGAATATGTTCAATATTACTTGACTGATATCAAAACCCAGAGCAATTTTGGAGCCTTATATGAATAAGAACACGTCCTGAAATTTTCAAAATAACCCCTTAAGAACTCTGTCGCAAGGAGTTTTTCAGATGCGTGAAAATGCTGAGAAAAAAGAAACTGAGAAAAACAGCATTAAACTTTTAAAACGTTCTAACCCCATCAGAGGTGTGTTGCAGCATTGGTTTCACTTTCTGATCTCTTACCCTCTCCTGTACTGACAATTTCTGCAATTTCTGCAATTTATGGGCTCTCCTTGTGTGTGTTTGTTTCCTAGCAATGCATTTTCTACTCTGAATACATCTCCTAGCATTGCACTTCTGGCAAATGCATATTGTTCCAACTGAAATGTTTTCATTCCTAAGAATATTCAACACTTGAATTGACTTCACACACCCCATATTAAACTCCATGACAGTTTTCAGTACTGCAAGTTCAAGCTTATTCCTGGACACACACCTATTTTGGACAAATAGCTCCCACCACATTGTGAAGAGATACATTCGAGTTCTGTGTCGTACCCTTGGCATAGCGTTCTAGCAGCTGGTCAGAACCAAGTCGCTGATCCGGAAATAGAATTTTAGTTACCACTTCTGGAGACAACTTGTGATTTTGTGGATGCACATTAAGTATAATTTACATGATTGAGATTCTGATCCGTCGATATTTAGTCTCGGTGGGTGCGTATGCCTAACCACCAGCCATTTAATCACTATGCACCACTATTTAAAAATGGCCGCCAGATCTTTAAAAATGGCGCTGGCATCAAAATCATTGCACTTTTTAATAGACAAAACATTGAACAATTTTTCAACATAAAAATCTAAAAATCAACTTTTTTTACCAAATGGGCCAAATCTCATCCCTAGCTCCCGAGATCTATATTTTTTGTATAGTAAGATTTGGTTTATCATCTATGCAAAAGTCATCCAGAGTAAACAAGGCTACGTAGGCTATAGCTAGAAAATTCAAAATATTGTGACATGGCTTCTCCATGTCATTAAGACTCTTTGATTTTCAAGGAGGTTGCCATAGAGACAGTTTGAGTTGTTTTTTTGGAAAGATTAAGAGACAGAAACGAGTAGTATGGCTGTACTTGAAGCTTGAGAAAATAAAAAGATTTGCTAAATTTGTTACATTTGGTGTCAGGAAGTGGGATATTCGGAAACCAGGATGATGGCAATGATGAAAGAATTATTTGCCAAAATGGAAACGAGAAACGACAACCTCGCTGCCGAGCTGAAAGAGATGAAGACGGAGCTATCGGCGAAAATTGACGGGCAACTGGCTGGCGTGACGGAAGGCGTGGAAGAACTCGGCGAACGGATTGGCGTGACGGAAGACGTGGAACAACTCGGCGAAAAGGTGGAAGACCTCTGCCAGCACGTGGACGTCGTGGAGGACGACGGGGAACGTCTTGGCGCCCTGGTAGTAAGAGTTGACGAGAGCGTCAAAGTACTGGATGCCAGGGGCAGACGGAATAGCGCGGAGCCGGGGAGGGAGCACCTAGTGGCCGAGGCGACAGTTGCGCCCGTTTCGGATGATATGAGGGAAAACGTGGAACAACTCGGCGAACGGATTGGCGTGACGGAAGACGTGGAACAACTCGGCGAACGGATTGGCGTGACGGAAGACGTAGAACAACTCGGCGAACGGATTGGCGTGACGGAAGACGTGGAACAACTCGGCGAAAAGGTGGAAGACCTCTGCCAGCACGTGGACGTCGTGGAGGACGACGGGGAACGTCTTGGCGCCCTGGTAGTAAGAGTTGACGAGAGCGTCAAAGTACTGGATGCCAGGGGCAGACGGAATAGCGCGGAGCCGGGGAGGGAGCACCTAGTGGCCGAGGCGACAGTTGCGCCCGTTTCGGACGATCAGCAGGGAAGCGCACAAGCAAACGAGCAACACGCGAGAACCGACTTGGCGTGTGACATGGGGGGACCGTCGGGGCCATCCAATCACCTGACGCATAGTGCCGTGAACGGAAGAATGGTGGACATCATCGTGGACGGCAGGATACAGGAGAGGCCGTGCCGAGCACGAGTGAACACGAGTGCAGCGGTGGACGCGACTCGCGCGGATGTGGTGGGGTTTGTTGCCGGACCCATCGGAAGCAAGGTGGCTGCGAAGGTGCGCCAGAGAGGTCGGCGGACATGGTACCCAGTGAGCCGTTTCAAAGTGCGCAGGATGGCCCGTCAACACACCAGGAAGAAGGGCAACTGGACGAGGGACCGTCAAGACCGGCGGTACTGTTGCAGAATTTCGAAGCAGGATGGCATACATCGTCCTACCTGGACCAAGGGACACTATCCAACAGCGATACCTAGGATCGTGCCCCCTGGAGAGCGAGGTCCTACTGGCCCTCAAGGTTTACAAGGATTCCCTGGCCCTCAGGGTCTGGTAGGCTTGCCTGGAATGAAGGGTGAACGTGGATTCCCAGGAATGAAAGGTGAACAGGGCAATCCAGGACCTCCAGGACAAGCTGGTGCACCAGGACCTGAAGGACCTAAGGGTGACTCAGGCTCTCAAGGACAACATGGAGCTCCAGGACAACCTGGTCCACAGGGCCCACCAGGAGAAGAGGTTCGATGGGTTAATCCACCGGGGCGCAAGGGAGATGCCGCAGTGATAGTGCTGGTCGGGACGACCAGCTCTGAGGAGGGAGCAGTGTGACATGGCTTCTCCATGTCATTAAGACTCTTTGATTTTCAAGGAGGTTGCCATAGAGACAGTTTGAGTTGTTTTTTTGGAAAGATTAAGAGACAGAAACGAGTAGTATGGCTGTACTTGAAGCTTGAGAAAATAAAAAGATTTGCTAAATTTGTTACAATATACATTTTCTAAATATTATTTTTGCATTTAGAGAGTCTCGAAACATATTTCCGGTGAAATCTTGACATCGAAGTTTTGGGCCGTGTAAAAACTTCCCCTATTTCCTATACGTAATAGGGAAAGTTAAACTACGTAGAGTACAGAAAGTAAAAAAACACTAACTAAAAACCAGAAAAGGGCACAGGAAGTACAACATGCAGAAAGGAGTGAAGATTTCAATAGGGGAAAGAAAAAATATATTTTTCGATCCTAGAAACTACATTGTGCTCTTAGGATAGAAAACAAAAGTAATCTGATGTTTTATTTTTTTCTTGCTTTAAGCTACCCTACTACCCAAAACGTACCGAAAATTTATCAAATTTAGGGTTTTTAGATTGATGCATATAAATGTTCCCCAAACTCACACATGGCGGCGCCGTGGCCGAGCGGTTAGCGCGCTCGCCTACCACCTAGGCGGCCCGGGTTCGATCCCAGGGACCAGCATGTGGTATTCGTGGTGGACGAAGCGGCGTCAGGGCGGGTTTTCTCCGGGTACTCCGGTACCCCCGCCATCTCATTCCACCGGTGCTCCATCTTCATTCCATGTATCATCAGTGTCACCGCCTGCGGTGCCGTAGTAGTAAAAGCGGGCGTTAAACACTACAACAAACTCACTCATCGGTTGGAAGTGACATTTTTTAGATCCCACCATTCTTAAAAATCTAACGCAGGCTTTAAACGCCGTGTGCGCTACATTTAAACGCGCCTTTATACTTTCTCTACTACGTACAGTAAGTAGAGGAAGTATTGTATTCCACCCAAAAATTCGATGTCGACAGTTTACCGGAAATATATGATTAGAGGCCCCCTGAATCCACAAAAGGCATTTTTAGCCAAACTTCGCGTGTGTGTTTGTGTGTCTGTGTCAGTCTGTGGACAGCATAATTCAAAAACGAAAAGTCGGTTAAAAAACAAATTTCATATTTAAATTTAATGTCTTTTGAAGATGTGACACAAAGATTTTGAAGAAAATTACTTCAATCTAAACTACCTTTCACATGGAAATTTTTCGCAAATTTTGATTTTCTTGAAAATGATTAAAATGGCATTAAGATGCTTTTATGACAAATGAAATATATATTTTGAATTTTCTGGTTATAGGCTATATAGTCTTGTTTACTCTGGATGACATTTGAAGAACTCACAAACCGTAAGAGATAGACAAAGTCTTACTATACGGAAAATGTAGATCGCGCTAAAACACACAATTTATGTCCCAATAAATTTTTTTTTTTTTTTTTTTTTTTTTTTTTTTTTTTTTAAGAGAGTGAACCATTTCGGAAATATTCCTTGTTACTTGCGTCAGTTTAGCAACATCGTTGTTCATTTTTACATGTTAAACGTGCAAAGACAATGGGATCTCAAAGCTTTAAAACATTTGACTATCGCTCAAAGCCTTCTGTATTCCCATATTCCCCTTGCACCTACAAGGAAATAAGCAATAAGATAATTTCTGAAAATCTTTATCTCGAAATAACATGAAGGACGTAGGGGAATACGACTTTCTAAGAACAGCTGGTACAAGGGTAGAGAAAGTCATGTGAGTGCAACATATCAGAACATAAACTTCATTTACAGCCACACAGAAGGCATAGGGGATATACCAATTGATTTTTCAATTGCTTCCATAATTATGGAATTATAATCTTTTAGCTTAGCAGCTTTTGAATAAGCTGTATTTCTATAATTTGTAGGTTATTTAATGTAAAATTTCTAGCACGTTGGTAATAACAGCGCTGATTTACGGGAAACATTTCATTCTGATATAATAATTATTACTTTCTCAAATCTCGAATATTTTATACAAAGTTCAGCTTAAAATATGAACATAAATATGAAGCAACGTAAGCTTTAAATCAAACCAACAAAACAAACGTTTATTCATTCTTGATCTTAACAATAAATACCTTTTATTGACTTTAAAATCTAAAATTTGCTGAGACATAAATTGCTTTCTTTACCAAATTAGCTAGAGCATTCCACCAAAAATTTCGATATCTAGATGTCTTTGGAAATACGTATTATGATGTTCCCTGAATCAATGTCAGTATGTTGGACAGCGAAACTCAAAAACGAAATGTCGGTTAAATACCAAACTTGATATTTAAATTCGGCAGCTCCCAGAACTACGATTAATATAAGCGTTACTAAACATTTAAATTTTCTGAAACATGGCTATAGAAATTTTGATTAATATACCATATGTTTAAGATTTTTTCATGACAAATGAAGTGAACACCCTGAACTTTCTAGGAATGTCTTGAAGTCCTCTTAATCCGATTTACGTTTACGTAACTAGTAAACCTCATGAGTGTCGTTAAGCACACAATTTAGGTCGAAAACGTTTTTTTAGAGTAAACCATTTCCAAAATATGGCTTATTTGCTTGGGCTTTTCAATCCTTTTCTCAAATGGGAAGTCGTTATTCGTTTTGCTTTTTACTTGGTTATGCAAAGCGAAAAGAACTTCAAAGCTATCCCATAGCGTCTAGGTTTGAAAGATGTGACTTTTTTTTTTTTTTTTTTTTTTTTTTTTTTTTTAAATTAACGTCCTCCAACATTGCGTCATTTCGGACGATGAATGAAATGGGTGAAATGCTCAAATGAGTCCGAGGTCCATAGAGCTTTAAGTTACCCGACATTCGTCTTCTCAGGATAAGGGAAAACCTCGGAAAAAACCTTACCCGGATAGCTTATCCTAAGCGAGATTCGAACTCGCGACCTCTTGAACGTGAAGCAGACACGCTAACCATCACGCTATCGAGGCGGGCAAAAAAAAAATTGACTATTGCATAAGTCTATTGTATTTCTCTGTTCCTAATGTTCCTACAAGGGAATATATAATAAAAGCATTTATACATGGCTATAAGAATATTTGTTAAAATTCCATATATATAAGATATTTTTATGAAAAATGAAATGCGTATCTTGAATTTTCTGGGAATAACCTCCGGAACGAAATCTTCATTCTGTATGATCCTTATTAATTAGTAAATTCTATGAGAAACACAAAACCTTATTAAATAAGGTATATCAACCTCATTAAAGTACAGTTTCTGCCACAAAAAGGCCTTTTCTGTAGAGTGAAGCATTTCCAAGATATTATTGGTTTGACGTTTCAATATTTATACTTATCGATTAACAGTCAAAATGTTCCTCCATTTCAATTTGAGAACTGTTTTTAAGAATTGTTATTTTAATAATTAATGTATTTTTCCAGAAGAAATGTTATTTTTCAATGTTAAAAATAATGTGAGGTTTATTTGAGATTATCAGCTGGTTTTATCTTATAACAAAATAAGGTCAAAGTACATGTGATTATCGGTTTTTTCCCCCTCAGATGGCAGTGCTGAGTAGGTCAGACTACACTAATCGAAATGAATGTATATTTAGGTTACTTTTTTATAGAATTTAACATTTCCTGTTCAAATCTTTGTGACATAGTATTTAAATTCATGTTTTATTTATGAAATAGCCCAGATAAATATCATTCATGGTCTGACCTCTCGCTCTAAGAATTTATCGGGTAAGTCAGACGTTTTGTGATAATTTTGTAATTTTTATTTAAAACTTCAGTTCCGTATGTCGCCAAAGCAGCATAAGTTACGTATCCATACTTATTTAAATTTGTTCTCAAAATTGAGTTTCTATTTATGAGCGATGTTTAACTTCTGTGGTTGTCAGGTTCCCATTCTATATTCGATAATTTCCTTCCTAAGGAAGTCATGCATTGCCCTCCGCCGGGTTTGAACCGGTGACTTCGAGAATAGGCCGTGGAGGGCGACAGATTCGCTCTCGCCTACTTGGGATTCTGGACGGTTCACCGCAAAATTTGCATGCTGTAAAATTCAGTGCTTCCAAGTTAATGACAAGAATCTCTTATGGGTTGGATTCACACAACATTCTCTATGTAGTCCTCTAGTTTCGTTGCAGGTAGAAGCCCACAGCAGGTTGAAGAGATGGTTAAAACTTCACAAGAAATCGTTTATAATGTTCCACTCATATGCGCATTTAGTGTCTAAGGTCATATCGGCATTTTTAACCTTTGGAACTACTGTCCGGTCCATAAGTTCCTGTGCTCCCCGACAGACATCTGACCCTAGGCCCTTGTTGGTAAGTCCTACATAGGAGGAGAGTAATCAGAAGAAGAAGAAGAAGCTATTGCTCATCAGCAATAATATAAACTCGCTTTACAGTGGTTTTTAATTCTTGGGTTGGTATTACTTCAGGTTATTATATTAAATTCACACACGCACACGCGCACGCGCACACACACTCTCTAGCAAGGATGGGGAATAAGCCTATCTAAAGAAAAATTTCGACGTGTACATTTTGCATTTCTTTGAGTGTTAACTCTCTTTCTTTTACAATTTATCGGTTACACAAAAGTATACCCTATTCATTCTAAATGAAGAAGACTTAGTGAGCTATCTACAGAAAATTCACGATATTAATTTTATTTTCATGTACATATGAAGGGTACACGGGAAAAAGGGGGAATATCATGTTATCAAAAAAACTGAGACATAAACATTTCAAAGTTTCAACCTTTAATGTTGAAAAATTGCGTACATTATTATATTATGTAAGGTTAAGCGAATAAATTTATATCGTTTGTAGATTGTGATGAAAATGACAAAATTACCTAATATTTATAATTGAAATAAATGGAAAATGAAGTAAATACACATTTGTAACGAGAATAAAGGGGAATGTTACTTTTAGCAAACCATAAGAAATAGCATTATTACATCTCTTGATTCACAAAATTATCTAATGACCTGCAGATCAATAAATTGTGCTTTAGAGATTGGATGTAAACCTGAAATAGAATCCTCAATTCATAGCATGTTTGCGAATGTACGAGACAACTTCATGTACTACACTTAAGTTCATAAGATGTCTGGGAGAGCAATCTCACCATATGGAAGTGTGGGGTTCATCTTGGAACACTTACAGCGGGCCATTGTAACTGTCTCTATCCCATGAGTCATGGAGTTTCCATATACGTGTTGTTCTTAACAACTCATCAACTTGGTCTATTGACCAACTTCTATTTCCACAGAATCTAGGCGTACAACAAAATGAAGAATTTTGAAAATAGCCCAAGTTTCTTTATTACCTCAATCATTGGACCTAAACTATGTCTCCTCCTGGTTGATGCCATATTTGCATTACCGCTTTCTTCCTCAGACATTCTAATTATATGCAAAATAAGCAATAAATCACAGTCATTAACAACTGATATGATGAAACAACTGACTATCGATGCAGCGTCTTGAAAAACAGTGCTGCCATACACCAAGCTGATACTCCCCTTTCTTTTTTTCTTCTGTGCTAACGTTCTCCTTTCGTCAATAATTGTAAATGACTTCTAAAACGTGTTATATTTCAATGACATTTTGCTTTCTTTGGTTGGTCATTGTCTTAAACTATTCTCCCACCAACAAAGTATATCTGTTACTTTATTTTTTTGTTTTCCACTGTTACATTATTCCCCTTATTCCCGTGTACCCTTCGTATTTTAAACATATGGCATTGTAATCAAAATTATGAGAACCATGAGAAAATAAACATAATAAAAATATTTCAGGGTTTCAAATGTTCGCATCGCTTTCTTGCACGATGTCGAGCTTTGTTAGTATTTACCCAATATTAACACCACCAAGGGGACCTTAACTAGCATTCTTTTTTTACGTTACCTCAAAACGCGTGGTTATTGCGAAATCTCGATATCGAATTTTTGTGTGCAATACATTACTTACTGTACATCCTGTAGGTAAGCAGTGGAGAAAGTAAAAATTAAAATGCAATATATGGTTAAAGGAACTAAACAGTTAATAGGTATATATTTAGAGAACTACTTACAAAAGTAGGCTCAAATTAGTTATTGCGGAAACAATATGTCTACAGAAAGGCTAATGTAAGCTTAAAAATGACACGATAAATTAAAACTGATTAACAGACAGACAACTGTGCTGATGTTATTACCTTAAAGACAAATGCAATACTGTTGCAAAAGAAAGTGGGTATAGTAAGAAGAAAATAGCTGAGTATTGTTTAAAGGACAAGATTCAATTACAGGCAAAGTTATGAAAAAGAATACTTCAGATAATAGAGAATGTGCCTCCAATATGTATAACAATTGTAATCGTTGTATCAGATAGGAGAGAAAATGCTATTTTAATGCATATTATTAAGAAAAATAACGTCATTATTTTGTATTTTAAGGATTTTCAACGTATACTTTGTTTTGATAGCGTGTTTTGTTGCAATATGAAGTATAACTTTTGTTGCCTCGTAACTACAAACATCACTGATTATTATAGTATAAGATAAAAGTAAATTAATAAAGTAATAGAATAGAATGTTATGTATTAAACTGTAAGAGGTGCTGATATGAAATTGAACCAAGATAAAGTAATTTAATATTGCATTCTGTCCATAAAAAGTTATAATTGTAGGTTTAGTAATTCAAAATACCTTCTATTTAGCCTCGCGCCCCCTTTAACAAGCAAAAAACTTGCGCAGAGGTTGCCGGTGTGCTTGTTAGAAGCGTATGTTTTTGGCTGGCAGTGTAGCAAGCAGGCAAGCAAGCAACCGAACGAACGAGCAGTATCGAGCCAGCCCCAGGGTTGGTTTGCCTGCTGTCCGCTAGGACGTGCACCAGTCGTCTGCAGCGGCAGCAGCAGTTGCAAGCCCAGCGTGTGTAGTTTAGTTCAGTTCTCCGTGAGCAGCTGTGAGGCGTACGCTGACAGTGGTGCCTGCCACACAGACACTCAGTCACTCCAGTTGCAGCAAGAGGGCGCCCGCGCGCGCGCACGGGTCGATTCCGTGTGTTTTCTTCCTTCCCTCGCGAGCGATATGCACCCTTGAAAAGATTGCAGCACACACCCCCTTCCTTCGGTGAAATGTCGGTGTTGTTGTTGTTGTGTCAGTGTGAGGTGCTGACACGTGCTTGATATCACTTTGTTCATTTGTTATGTGTGGTGGTTCAAAAACAGAAACAAAATCATTTACGTTCAAGAACTTATCGTCGCTTCAGGATTTCAGGTAAAAACCTAAACCTTCAGATTTCACAGCTAGGTTTAGAGAGTGAAATTATAATGATTTTACCTCGTACACAACGTTTTGTCCAGTTTGACGGAGCAGGAAGAGTTAAATGCCTTCACAGGAGTACGATTTGTTTTCGTTGTGACAGCGCGAGACAATCACATGCTCACAGTGTTGAGGAAACACACTACACAGGCTTCTGCTTCCCAGCGTAGCAACTTCAATTCCAGTTTGCGTGAAATATCATTTAGCATTAGCAGTACCTGAAGTATTTAGCTGTAAACACATAAGGGGTTTACAAACTCGTATTACGTTGAATTAAGTTCATTTTAATAAGTTTTCCTAGCGTACATAGTGTTTGCTTTAATTATAATATATTTAATGTTTAACTTGCTCTACCGCTTACCTAAGGCATACACAAATTTATTTTGAGCTCCTTGAATTAAACGTTTGTATGAATTACGAGAGCACGTAAAAACAGCAAACTTATAACCAAATTCCTTACCTTTAAAGCATCTTTTAACCTGGCAGGACGAATATTTTAATAAAATTTCGCCACAACAACCTCTTACTCTCTCAAAATTCAGCCGCAGATTTGGTCAACACTGCAGGTTTTAGATGTTCGCATACAAAATTTACCCCTACATTAAACAAAATCCGACAGCTAAATTAACAAAGAGAAAAAGTTTTAAGCTGAGTCGAAATGGCGAATTTCCAAAATCGCATTTCATGTTCATATGAATATTTCAGATCTTCCATTCGTTTTGGTATTAAAATTATCATTGAAAATAAAGCTACATATATGTTTTAGGCTTTCTCATCTCCCTTAACTGCAATTTCTGAACTAATAATTTTCTACACACATGCCCCATTATCTCTGAAAGTTATTGGTATAATGGGCCAAAATTTGTATCGCACATTTACAACTAAACAAGCTTTATTTTAATGGAAAAGGGATTTATGTATCAATCACACTAGTTAGTGTTATACTTTTAAACCATATATTAAAATTATTACATATATTAAAATTATCGTTGAAAACAAAGCTACATTAGCGTTTTAGGCTTTCTCATCTTCCTTAACTGCAATTTCTGAACTAATAATTTTCTACACACATACCCCATTATCTCTGAAAGTTATCGGTATAATGTGCCAAAATTTGTATCACACATTTACAACTAAACAAGCTTTATTTTAATAAAAAGTGTCTTATGTCTCAGGCACACTAGTTAGTTTTATAATTTTAAACCCCTCTCATTTCAATAAAAATCTAGGCATTGTATTAATAAATAATAACTTGACTTCTGATGAAAATATGATTTTGCTTCATCAGTCAAATGTAAACATACCACTAAATATGTTTTAAAAATTCAGCTAATTATATTAAATAGTATTATTAACATTGGAAAGATAGGGCATTTCGACTCCCCTTAATGTTAAGAAAGAACATACCATACTTTTTATAATATTTTAAAAATTGCACTTATTTTTAAAATAATTCTCGTATTGTGTTCACAAAATAATTTTACATGGTTTTTAATACAGAAATGATTTTATTTAATACCTCACGGTGTTCCAGAAATGATTTAAGCTGATGGAAGAATAAACTTAGTCGTAAAAACTCGGCTGTTATTAAGAAAATTCATAGAACATTTCTATTTCATACATAGAGGTTTTAAATATCATATACGAAGTATTACTCAGTCACTCTTTTGTGTAGCCTCACTGCAATAATCGTAATTAACATATTTTAGGTTATTTTTTTATAGAAGTTAACATTTTCCTGTCAAATCTTTTGACTTACAGTATTTAAATTCATGTTTCACTTGTAAATAGTTCAGATAAATGTTATTACTTGTGATAATTCCCAATTTGTAAATATATTTGCTTTTTCAGCCCGGTTTTCAAGCGTTATAGCAAACAATGTCACAGTGCTACATGCATATAAACATTACCCATAAAATAGTTAAAAAATTCCTGTAATTTTCAAGAAGCTATTGTTTGTTCTTTAAAGCGTTATCATTTTCTCCCCTTAATTTCTTAAGCATTTTTTAAAGTAGAAACGCTTCTTTCTGGAGCCACTTTAATTGGTTGAGGAATTACTGTTATTCCTGCTTCACTCGCAAAGTGGGAAAGCATGTAGGTTTCGTTATACAAAACTACAGTTTATGGCATAAAGATGCATGCATCTTCCTAGAAGCATTAAACTATTTTTTCGAAACAGTTTCTCCGCAAGTTAACTTGAAAATGTGAAGTAACTCCTGCTTTTCATCATGAACCCGTGGAGCGTTTTTAAAACAGTTGACAACAGAAATTTTTGGAACTGAATAGAAAAAGCTGTTTCATAAATAGCTGTGAAAACAAAATCAGTTCAGAAAGCCTTCGTTTATTTATACAGTGATTTTGTTTCTTCCACACAAAATGCTTATAAATTCACTTTCATTGTTTGTGAAGTTTGTATATACCTGTAATTTCATCCTATACTACACATAAGTATAGATGTACAGAAGTTTATATTTCTGGCTACGTAATAATTCTGTGGTTTGGATGGAAATGCTTCCAAATAGTTCTGTAAGGATTGTTATTTTATTCGTGTAAACATTGACTTTTCTTTGTTTATATGCACTAACTTAATTTTCGCAGAAATTGCTGAGTGCTTTGACTATTATCTTTCGACTTCCATAGATAGTTGCGCAATTTTACTTTCTTTGCCCTTCATCTAGGGTAGACGGAGGAATGCATGCCGCGTTTCATAAGAAAAACCCTTGACTCCAAAACACTGCCCACGAGTGCAAGATTGCCTATGATGGCGTAATATTAAAACGAAACGACTTATAAACACCAAATTTGGTATGTAAATTTTGTACTTTCCGAAAATAAAAGGCGAAAATATTGGGAAAAAGTATCTCTCTCCCACAGACCATTAATTGGAAAATGTCATGGTTTTCATATCTGAGACGCTTGTAACGATTTTCACTACAGTATGTAGAGGGAATATTGTATTCAACCCAAAAACTGATAGCAATATTTCGCTAGAAATGCATGTTTTGAGATTCCCTGAATAAAAAGAAAACATTCTGCGCGTTTGTATATGATAAGCGTAACACAAGCGAAATGTTTACATACCAAAACATTTAATTTAATTTTAGCATTTTTCAAATGGGATATGATGATTTAAAGAACCACCCACCCTAAGATACCCTTTACATGGAGGAAGCCATTCTTTTCAGCAATGGCTCTAACGATTTTGATTAAAACACCATATGTTTATGATATTTACGTGACAAACTGTATATTTTGAGTTTCCTTGGAATACCTTTAAAGTATTCTTTATTATGGATGACTTGTATAATTGGTAAATCATAAATAATAGACAAAATCTTACTGTATAAATTTGTACATATCATTAAAGCGCACATTTTATACCAAATAATATCTTAGCTGTTAAAGCATATCTGTGGTATTCTTTTTTATTGTTTTCAATGTTAGTATACTTCAAAATTATCAAGTGCAAAATCGTTATTCCTGTTCTTTCTTTTACTGTTCGCGCAAACACAACGTAATTTCAAGGTCACGATATAGCTACCGGCTTTCAAAATATTAAGAAATCGCTTTTGCTTGTTGTTCTCTTAAATCTACTTCCAAAAATATGTAAAGATATAATGGTGTATCTATATTAGCAATTAGAAACCCACAAGAATTAGCTTTTGTAAGAATAGTTTTACAAAAGTGAGTAGAGAAAGTCGTGTAAACGCAACACATGCTTTTATTACAACGTGGACAAGTGTACGGAGTACGGGTTCGAATCCTGATTGGATCAGATCATCTGATTGCAATTCTTATTTTGGATTTTCTGTTATGCGAAGGCGTAACTTTGGTGTTGTAAAACTGAAGATAATTTGCACATTAATTTCTGGTTTCTGTTTATGTTTATGATGTATTTAGTTATCACACATTACACTGTAATATAATTAAAATAAGGGTGTAGAGTCTGCAATGAATTCAGAAGTATTGGTCTCCGCTTTGTAAACATTAGCAGCCAATTTAACGCAGAGAAAATTCTCATTTGTAATATGCACAAACATCGATATTGCTGTTTTCACATTCTGACATTTCCCCACACATTTCGTCTGTTGGTTTTATAGGTTTTTCAAAAAGCATGCTGATACAAATATTTTAATGTGCTATATACATATTTTAAATTCCAGCAAGATAAAATATGTTAGTATAACATCAGACATTTCTATGAAAATCTGACGAAAAAAAAAAAAAAAAAAAAAACACATCAAAGTCGGGAATTATCAAGGTTTGTTCACTTGTTTACATTAAATCTGTCGTCGGTGACGTTAGTTGCTCTATTAAACGCATATCAAATAAGTTTACGAATATCAAACGTGAAAAGGTTGAAAAATCGATTGCGATTCTCAAATTAATGTTTATTAAGACCAGAATTCTCCCTCCGTTACTTTGTGTGATAGAATTTTTTAAGTGGAGACGAACATAAACCTTTTCCATTCTCGTAAAGCTTCATATCCATTGATGGGATACGCCAAGGGAAAATTAAACAAAACAAAAACAAACGAAAATTTAGCGTTCATTCATATGGCTTTCTCTACTCAGTCGTGTATGAATTATTTTACAAACGCTTATTCTTCTGTCCCCAGAAATGCTTTTGTTATTTCACATTTGCTAAGAATAGAATATAACAGGCTTGGGTGATAATCAAATATTTTAAGACATGCATGTGATTGCCTTCACATTGCATTCTCTTGCATGGGAGGACATGAAAAAGGCTAACGACTTCTTGTTTGAGAAAAGTATACGTATTGGAACATTCTGACCAATAACAATAAATGTCTTGATGATAGAAAACGGCAAAAAAAAAAGTGTTTAACATAAATTGTACGGTTTAACGAAATCTACAAGATTTTGTCTCTGTCTATGCTAAGATTATTCAACATGAAGAGGATTTCAGAGAACTTCATAATACTACCTTAAACATATGGTATTTTAATAAAAATGTTCAGGCATTTTTTGTGAAGATCAAAATTGACGAAGAGGGTGAAGGGTAGTTTGAGGTACAGGAGGGCAATTCCCTTGAAAAGCTTTAGGTCCCAAACTTGAAAGATGCTGAACTTAAATACCAAATTGATAATTGGTACTTCGTTTTTGAGATAAGTTGATCATAAACACATGTGCGCGCGCACACATTCAAAACTAGACTTCCTCCTAAAGAAATTATGCAGTGCGCCTCAAAACATGTATTTTTAAACCCGCTGTTATAAAAATGTAATGTATAATTAAACATTTATTCCACACTGCGTTGACATTTACGTGTTTCGAAACTGAACAGTGTGGGGAATATAGCTTCAATATTCATTAGCTGTTTGACATGTACCAGATAATTCTAATTTTGGACTATGTAGGGTTATTTAACGCACTATAACAATATAATAATTCCGCATTACCTGGAATTAGTTTATGCGCTTAAAATCAGGAAGAAATTTATTTTTGGGTCGACTATTAGAACACGAATGGTCGTGACATCCAGATGTTAATACTGCAGTATAATCCCTTATGTATTCCCCACTCCACTCCTTCAGTCGGAGGGACAGACAGTGGCGGACGCAGCAGACGATTCCATGACCGTTCATAAGTCATGCCTTGAATTTTGTGGGAATGTCTTCAGAAGACCTCTTCATTCTGGATGACTTTTGTGTAAATGGTAAACAGTAACAGACGCAATCTTATTAAATAAATATGTGGAGGTCGTTAAAACAGGCAATTAATTCTAAATACTTTTTTCTCTCAAGTGAACAATTTCCAGATATTCTTTATTTGTTTGTATTTGCCAATAGTTATACTTTCTTCAAATAGGAACATGTTATTTGTTTTTTATCTGTTTACCTTACAACAAGAGTGGAATTTCAAAGATATCGCATAGCAGCCAGCTGTTAAAACATTTCACTCGCTTAAACCCCACTGTATTCCCAAATCCCCCTTACACCTACAACAAAGTTAGCAATAAAATAATTTCTGAAAATGCTTATGTCGATTAAGATAAAGTAAATAGAGAAATAAGCATTTACAAGAATTTTGTGAACAGAGTTTCTGCAAATTCAACTATATTAAAAGTCTGTTTTGCCCAAAATTGATAGACTTCTTAAATGTATGCAGTCAATGTTGTAAGTCACTAATTATCAGATGTTTATCGCAGAAGATTTTAAAGTTCAACGCACATATAACCAAACCGCCACTGCAACACAATGTATAATGCACAGTGGAAGGAGTTAATTCCAACCTCTCCTCTTTCAAAAACGTTGGACACCGCTGATCTAGGTCGTAGCCAAGAAAGTTCGGTTTTATTACTCATACCGAAATTCCACCTCTTGAACTATGAGATAAATGGAACCATTTCTATACAAGAACTAATTATTTGACGTATTACGTTCTCTACCTCATAGGCTGATAAAATAATATATTCAGAACATTAATCATTTAAAATATAATTTAAAATAATAATTAGTATAACAATTTTCGATAAAAACGAATAGAGAATACGGACGTAAAAAGGAGACAAATGACTTCAGGCGGCGTGAGGTATTGTTGCTTCAAACTGTTCTATCAGCGTATGATCCAAGAACCCCAATTTGGCTTAAAAATGTTTATATCGACGACTGGCGGATACTGCCTCAATTGATCTTTCCAGCGTGCGGCTGAATATTATACCAAAATATACGATACCGAGATTTTGCTGGAAATACATGTTGTAAGGTCCCCTATATACAATCAAAGTCTCTTTGAAAAAAGTTCCTTTTGTGTGTGTAGGTTTGTGTGGGTGGGGGTGTGTGAGTAGCATAACTCAAAAAAGAAAAAGCTTACATTGAGACATTTTCAAAAATGCAGATTTTCTCTAATTGCCTCTAATTTTATTATAATACCATGTTTATTACTTTTATGGCACAAAATTATATTCTGAACTTTCTGTGAATACCTTCTGAAGTCGTCTTAATTCTCGATGACTTTTGTATAACTGGTAAACCATAAGAGTACTATAAAAAATATGTGAAATATTTCTTTTTTGGTGAAGAAACTATATTTGAATTTTTAAACACCTCTACTTTTCTCAAAGGCAAAGTCGTTATTCATTTTTCAAGCCCTGGCTATTCAAAGCGACTAGCTTTTAAAAGATTTGATTATCGCTTTGAGCTTATGCATCCCCATATTCCCATTGTACTACAAGGAAATATGAGATAAACATTTCTGCAAATGTTTATATCGATTAAATATGAAGTAGGTAGAAGGATAAGTCTTTATTAGAATAGTGTATTGAAAAATGGGTAGAGAAATTAAGGTGAATGTAGCACATCAGGTTTTTTTAACGACGCACTACAGAAGTGACAAAAGTCGTTAGGATTTTAGGAGTAAATTTTATAAACTCGATATAAACTAATAAACTAATAGTTTTTGGTAGAATTCCTAAGTTAAATGTTATAAGCAACATTATTATAAAATGGTATTTATTTTGAATTAAGAAAATTGTCGTATGTAGGTACATATTTAAACTTTTTTAGGTTATGAGGCGTATGAAAGTATTGCAAATTTCCGAATTTTAAAACCCTTTTGCATTAATTAAAACGTATTTATACCTACAATTAGCTGTCTGAAATTTCCGTTAAATTTGATTAATACATATTATAATACATGCAATTGAAGCTTTGGAACAACCTGTTAATTTTAAAAAACGCATTTTCATACCTATAGGTACAAGATATTCAATTATAAATAGCTCTCGGTTAGGGTGAGTTATCTGGATAAGGTTTTCCCTTATTCTAAAGGATGAATTTCAAGTAACTTTTAACTCTATGGACCCCGGGCGCACTTGAGTATGTTTTCACCCATTTCATTCATCGTTCAATATGATCTACAAGGTTAACGTATGTTTAACTTAAAAATGAATGTACTGTTTGAGAGTTTAAAATCCTATATGTTGATTCAAATGATTCTGTATATACAATAGTTTTGTTTTATATATCTTCCATAAATTATTTATACAATGTTTTTCATTTGTTGCGTTCTAATTGGTGTAAACGTTTGTCGAAATGGTTTCATTATGACTTGTCTGATTAAAGGAGTTACAGCGGGTCTAAGGTTTCAGTGAAAAATTCTGATAAAGCTGTTCGGTATATGCTGGCTTTGAAATGGCATACTCTTTGCTTCATATCACAATAAACAAATTTAGCTTAAGCAATTCAAATGCAGGATAAAATATCGAAAATTTGAAGCCAATGACGAAGAATATCTGGTTTGCCAGTTACACACCACACAAAACCCAAACTTCAGAAGGCATTCAGACAATTCAAGATATAAGCTTTATTAACCGTGCAAATATCTTTCCCGCATTATTGAAAAATTAAAATAAAGACAGCTTTTCCGTGTAAATGTAATTTGGGGTGAGGGATTTCGTTGAAAACCCAAGGAGGGTGCTTAATTTTAGGCCGCGTTTCGGTTTTAATTTTTGCAACATACACACAGGCGCGCTCTCTTTCTCTGTCGCTTTCTCTCTTTTTCCTTCGTTTCTTTATTAGCGGTAGAATATCCAGTTTTGAGCGGATTACATTATTTCTTTTCTTCTTTATCTGATTAGCCTCCCCATAGGGAGGACTTATGTTCCCTAGAATTTACAAGACAGTGCCTAGAGTCAAGCGCCTGTCGGGGAGCAGAGGAACCTATGGAGCGGTCAGTGTGAAGACCTGGAAGCGGGTGGACAGCCCAGCACCAGTTCTGAGAGGATGATGTAAAATGTATACGAAATGGATGAACAGAAAGTTGATGGTGAAGCAGTTGCTGAAATGAATGGCGGGGGAAACCGCAGAAAACCCGTCCAGACGCCGCTTCGTCCACCACGAACACCACAAGCGGGTCCAGAGGGCCGGACGAGGGCCGCCTAGTTCAATGTAATCGTTGCCCAGAGATACTAAGAAAATAATTTTTAAACATCAATAACGTCTTGGTCTTTTGTGATAACCTAAGTCACCATCATTATCCGGCTCACTTCTTTAGTGTGGCGGTAGGTGCTGAGTTTGAATCTCAGTCAGGGTGACGTAATCGTATACCTTTTTAATTTTTTTCATATCTTTAAACCAAGGTTTTCCCTTATTCTGAGAAGGCAAATGTCCGGTAACTTTAAGCTCTAGGGTCCTCGGACTCATTTGAAGACCATTTCACTAATTTCATTCAATCAACCTCCTATAAGACAAGGCGTATCCGTTTTTGTCCATTTTATCCATATTCTATTTTTATCCAAAAGCCTTTGCAAAGTCAATGAACGCCACGTGCGTTTAATGCCACGAGTGATTTCCAAATGAAGATTTTCATAAACAATTCAGACCCAGTCTTCATTAAAGATTAGAATGTTGCGTGATTTGACAGCCAGGTCAAGAAGTTCCCAAGTTGGCCTACATAACAAACCTCAAGCCATTGTTATTCCCGGCCTCTACAGGATTATTACGGCGCGGATGAGTAAAACAAGATTATCCAACTTAACGAAGGCTTCCGAGCGAAAATGCCGCATGTATTTCTGAACGGTTAAATGGGGTTTGAAGCCGTGAGGTGCCGAATATGGCAGGTTTTCTATTACAAAATGTTTTCTTGCAGGGGTGTACTGTGCCACCCCAACCCCTGCTCGAGGAGGAGATTCATAGCCAGTTCTCCCTCTCACAAGGGCGTACAGTCCACTCCAACAACCACGCACATTAATGATTGGGGAAGTTGGCCCAGCAATAGCGGATCCTTTCACGCGGTGACTGTGTTATCAAGACTGTTCTATAGACTTTGTTGAAACAATCTATCCCATCTGATGTCTTACACTCGCATTACTTTCTCTACTCTTGTATAAACTATTCTTACAAACTCTTATTCCTCCACCTTCTTCACCTTAGTCAGTATAAACATTTGTACAAATTATCCTATTGTTAACTTTCTTGTAGCTGCAAGGAGTATGCAGTAGGCTTTGAGCGAGTCAAATGCTTTAAAAGTGGCCTCGTGTGAAGGCTTTGAAATTCCATTCTCTTTGCATAACAAGGAGTATCTCCGAAAAGGTTCACTCAAAAAAAAAAAAAAAAAAAAAAAAAAAAAAAAAAAAAAAAAATTTACACATAATTTGTGTATTTTAACAAGATCTACATTTTTGTGCAGCAAGGTGGCATATCTATTAAGATTTATCAGGAGAAAACAGGATTATATAGACTATGGCCAGAAAATTAAAAATATACACGTACTTTTCCATAAAAATTTCTTAAACATATGGCAGTTTAATCAAAACCGTTAGAGCCATTTTTTGAGAATTAAAATTTACGAAAAAGTTTCAATATACAGGGCAGTTTAGGATGGAGGAATTTTCTTCAAAATCTTTGAGTCACATCCTTGAAAATATTGAACTTGAATATCAAATTTGGTTCTTACTCTGCTTTTCGTTTGAGTTATACTGTTCACACACACACACACACACACACACACACACACACACACACACACACACACACACACACACAAATGCGTTTTGTGGATTCAGGGGGCCTGAAAACGTATTTCCGATGAAATCTTGATTTCGAATTTTTGGGTCGAATAAAATACTTTCCCTAGCTATGCATAGTACAGAAAGTAAAAATGCGTTTAGATGTATAAACATTTTACTTTCTGTATATAAGGCGAGTAAAGGAAACACTGTATTCCATTAACAATAATTATCCTTAAGGTCGCAGTAAATTGGATTTCTTGAGATTTTACAAGCTTTTAGATTTGCTGTTTAAATATTTTGCAACAAACACACAAGTCCCTTTGCTCGGGTTATTTATTGCATTTTGTGCAGCTTGTATCTTTTTGTGTTTATCTTTTTGAATGTTAGTATTGAGATTTTCCCTCGTGCCCACTTAAAAATGTTCAAAGATTTAAACTGATGAGCATAGTTGTGTACAAATAGTGCGTGAAGTTTTAAATTTGAAATCTTCCTAACAGTGTTTGCTTAAATTTTTGACGCTTTAAAGTATTTCTCCTATAATTTTTATTCAGCTTCTTTTAGAATTTAAGGTACTTTCGCCAATTCGTCACACAGTCATTTTTATTTACGATTTTAGTAATTTAGCACATGATTGTGTTTTCTAAAGTTAACTGTTCATCAGCTCTTGAAATAAAATTCACTGTGATGCAGAATAATCGTTCATTTGATTTACTATATGCAGAATTTAGAAGTTCAAACTTTAAAAATGTTTATTTGTGTGGCACTTGTTTCTGGATTCAAACCTGGTACCCGTATTAAGGTGCTGGGGTTCGTCGCCGAAATAGGGTTCGTGAAGCATGTTTAACTTGGGTTTTATTCTCAGATTTTTAATTTTACGGTTTTAGGATTTCAGATTTGTGTGTTTTACCATTTGTTTTTATCATTTTAACCCTTTACTGGTTTACCATTTACTTGTTAATGTTTTAACATTAGCTTTTTGATGTTTAAACTCTTCTACAATTGTTTTAGCTTGGCCTTTTAACCACAAGTTTCTCTCTTTTAGGCTTTCAAATTTCACTTAGATCCCAAATGATCTAGTTATCGAGGGGTCCTTAAACTTCACCCACCCACTCGCTCACCCACTCAGCCAAGGCTCAATGTTTGTTTATTTTTAAATTACATTCTTAGAAATAAGGTACAAACTACTGATTATATTCCAATACTATTTTGTTGTGTTATTCTATTGCTAATATAACAAGAGAATAATTTCATTTATCTTGAAAAATCTGTAATAACTTCATAAACTGATCAAAATTGTAGCCATTGACATTTTTAGTACAGGCTACCTTTAAGAATGTAAGGCGAATGTTTTTACTTAAATACCATCAAATCGAATAATTTGTCACATGGAAATAATTTCATTGTATTTTATTTCTAAAAAGTATTAGCTTTTTGTTTACAACGTCATAGGGATATTTGTCTTGATTTTGGCTATGAAGCCTTTGCATTCCTCTAGAATTGTATCAACAGGGAACATTGTTGCCTGCTGCAACAAAAATGTAAAACTCTAAATATACCAGGTGGCCCACACAAGCTTATTTAGTTCACCCTTCGTGCGTTAAACAGTTGCAGAACTCGACGGTGCAATTCCCATGGAGCGGGTGCCAGAGGTGGCAGCGAACTTCGTTCTGCTTATAAGAGTAGACACGCTTGAACTACCGTGTGTAGACCGTGGTAATAGACAAGAACAGTCTTAGAATATTTTCCACTTTACTTACAAGGACTTTATTTTCCAGGGTATAAACTCTATGCTGTATATGTGGCTTTTGTCAAACATTGCAGATTACAGATTGTAAATTGCCGTAAGAAAATCCATACAAACATGAGGGTACGTAACGTTATATATGGCATATATACCAGGTTGCTTCAGCTAAACTTTTTTCTAGCTATAAGTATCCAAATATTTCTTGTTTTATGTTTCTTTTCCTGGGTTTGTTGAAAACCGACGAGTGCTCTTGCACCTTACACCACATATCTCCTTGAGTTTTATTTGGTGTTGCTGCATGTGTTAAATAATACAAAAGTCAAGTTACAACCTACATGTGATAAATGCGTGTTTGCTCCGTCCATAAGCCAGCTTTAAGTATTAAGTGATATCGATAGTTTAGACCTAAAGTAGACTAGTAGTGCATGTTAGTAATTCTCCAGAGAGCCCTAGTTGTCAACCTACATAAAAACACCGCACGGCCCCATTATGTGATATAAAATAATTTTTACTTTCTCTACTACTCATAGTAAACTAGACGAAGTGTTGTATTCCACCCAAAAATGTCGATGTTGAGATTTCATAAAAAATGTGTTCTGAGGCCCCTGAATTAAAAAAAAAAAATAGGAAAAGGTGTGTGTGTCAGTCTGTGGACAGCATTACTCAAAAATGAAAAGTCGGTTAACAACCACAGATGGCATTTAAGTTTAATGTCTTTCAAGGATGCGACACGAAGATTTTGAAGAAATAAGCCCCACCTAAAACAACCCTTTACTTGGAGCATTTTTCGAAAAGTTTTATTTTCTTGGAATTGGCTAACGATTTTGATTAAAATGCCATATATTTGAGATATTTTTATGACAAATGAAATGTGTATTTTGAGTTTTCTGGCTATAGCCTATGTAGTCCTGTTTAGTCTGGATGAGTTTTGAATAACTTGTAAACCGCAAGAGATAGACAAAGTCTTACTATACAAGAAATACAGATGTTGCTGAAATACACAATTTATGCCTCAATGGATTTTTTGTAGAGTGAACCATTTCGGAGATATTCCTTGTTATGTGTGTGAGTTTCGGAAAACTTGGAACTTTCGTGCAATGGAAAATCGTTGTTCATTTTTTATATGTTAAGTGTGCAAAGAGAACGGATCTCAAAGCTTTAAAACATTTGACTATCGCACAAACCTACTGTATTCTAATGTTCCCCTTGCACCTACAAGGAAATAAGCAATAAGATAATTTGTACAAATGTTAATCTCAACTAACACGAAGAAGATATAGGAATAAGAGTTTGTAAGAATGGTTAGTACAAGAGTAGAGAAAGTCATGTGAGTGCAACACATCATATTTTTTAAAAATATTTTGTTGTTTAACGCGCTGTCAATTGTCAGAATCACATCAGCTTCGCCGGTGTGCCGGAATTTCGTCCCGCAGGAGTTCTTTTTTTATAAACGAGATTTAAAGTACCAGATAGGAAGATCAAGCTTCTCTTTCGTTTTATAAACGCTAATCTACCCCTTAACAATATTGTACGTTATATGTAATATGGCTGTCCTATAAAGATACCGAGGAAGTATTTGTGGAATTGCTATTATGATGAAATTAAGACATCTGGAATCCAAAACTTTCTTAAATAGAGCTTATCATTTTCAGATGTACAATGACCATGGCTTTTTAAACTGATTCAGACTTACAAAATAGACAATCCTGACCTCATTACGTCAAATTTGAAACCAATACATAAATCAACGAAAAGGTATAAACCGCAAAACCGTAATATACATACTTAAATATTGGATTTCTATTAAAATAACACATTTCTCAAACTCAAACGTGAACATAAAATCTAAGATCGCGTAATGCAATTAGTCCAGGTATCACGTTACTATTTTTCCATTGCGTATGACCTCTATTTAACGTTATGCTTATTTTTCATCCTGAATGACTTCATAATATTGATCATAGAGGCTAAAAGTTTGCTAAAATTTTCACTTCTGGAAAAGTGTTTCATTATTGTCCATTTAGTATAAATACCGTTAAAATACCCATTTTGTTGAGTGCATATCGTTTGGCATTCACCATTTCCTACATATTTGTTATTGGTTTGATGTTCTAGGTCGTAATATTCCTTAGGAGCTTGGTTATTATTCCTTTGTCTCTCGGGTTGTCCCACAAATATTGTAATTTCAAATCCAGCATACAGTGACACGCCTTTTGAAGATTTGTCTGTCTCTGCATTTTCACCTACAACCAAAGATATAATGAAACCTTTTCTGCAAAGGTATATCTCGATTAGCATGAGTTGAACTCTTGTACAAGCTTTCCCTCTACTTATGTTAAACGTCATCAACATTTTGGAAATGGTTTCATTACATTTTAGCTTAAACGTACAGTGAGAGTAGGAGGCTTAAGCGACGAGTCAGATCGTTTTAAAAGTTGGTCACTTTGAGATGGCTTTCATTCTCTTTGCGTGGTCAGAACATAAAAACACAAATAACGACTTCCTATTTGAGGGATGTATAAGTATTTTAAAATTGCTAACCAGTAACAAATATCTTCAAAGCAGTTATTTGCAGGGAAAAAGTTTTGGCATAAATTGTGTAGTTTAACCAAATGTGGTAATAAACTTTTTGTATCTCTTCTAGTTTGCCAGTTATATTGAAGTCATCCAGAATAAACAGGACTTCGGAATTCAAGATATGCATTTCATTTATCACACTCACGCGCGCGCGCACGCATACACACATTGTTGTCTAAAACTTTTTATATTTTAAGAGACCCAAAATATACATTACTGCTGAACTCTCAAAACAGATTTTTGTATAGAATTCCTAAGAACTTCCCCCACCTTACTATACGTATTAGAGAATGTAAAACCAGATAGTACACAGAGAAAGTTATGTGAATGTTTCAGCATGTGCAAGACCGACGTTCTTGTTATAAACTCTAATTCTAATCCATCTTGATGTTATTAGTAAATGTTTGGCTCATCGCAACATAGTCCCTTGTAATTTATAGGTTTTGTAGAGTAATCTGATGCAACAGGCCCTAGATTTTAATAAAGTTGAGAACATATGCCCCGAGAATTAGTAGAATGCCTGAAATGAGTGTCTGGAAAGCACTAGCGACGGCAGCTTATTATGCAAATGGCGGTGATTATGACAATGAAGGCACTGGGAGCCCGCAGAAATGGGAAGCATAAACAAAAGAACTTCGAAACATATACAAGGCCCTCTACCGGAAAAGGCTTTACTCGACCTCTTCGCATGATAATCAGCCCCTATGGGGCACATCTCTCCAAAATGAAGAACGCGCATGCGATTTTGACCATAGTCAAGGACCCTATGAAGAATATAGTGTAATATTTCTTCCGATTATTTACTCTGGATGTTTTAAATTAATGACCATTACAATGAAAAATGGTAAATATAAATTATAGTAGTAGCAAGATTTGCCGTTTTAGTAAAACAAAAGTGCTAGAGAAATAATAGGATCCATTTTGTTTAATGTAACAATTAAAGAGATATTGTAAGATATCGATTTTAGTGATACACTATTTCAACGGCAACTTGGTCGTATCACGCAGTAGCAAGAGGAAAGGGTTACACTATGTATTAATCGTCCTATACCAATGGTTCCAACTGAGTTGCTCGCCAGTGTGTAAAGGCGGACTAGCCGCCTTGCGTAAGTAAACCTGCAACACGTCACACAGTTCTGCTCTGGGGTAAGCTGCCGTCACGGCGTAGTGGGTACTGGTGGAGACCTGCGACGGGGAATGAGTAAGGTAGCTATGACCTTTGTTGAGTGACGTATTGGGTATCATCCTTCGCCGCCCTCCCTCTACAGCCGTGCTCCGCGCAACTCTGCTGCGCACTTGCATGTACTCATGCTCAAACTCGCGGATTTGGAACAGCCTATCCTATACATTCCCAACAATTTTAAAATGGTTAAAATAATATCTAACAGCCTATAACCAGATTCAGGAAGAAATGGAGCTTCCGGTGCCTTCTGTTTAAATACATTTTTTATGCTTGGAGATTTAAGGAAAACATTTTTCTTTTTCCTTCTTTTATTTTACGTTTGATATTAAACAATTACCAGTAGAGTTGTGTAAAACTATCGTTTCACTCAGGCGGTGTACTGCACCCTCCAAGAATGTTATATGAATCATTTTATTATTCAAACGGTTTAGTCCCTTGACTACTTAATCATATAGCGGCACCATCTGAGAAGACCAAAATACATCGTATTACTGAACACTTTCGGGATAGTGAAATGATTTGTTCTCTGTCTCTGGACAGCATAACTGGAAAACAAAAAGTTGGTTAAAAGTCAAAGTTGGTATTTAAGTTTGTCTTTCAAGGGTGCGACACGAAGATTTTGAAGATAATAGCCCCACCCTAAACTACCCTTTACATGGAACATTTTTCGAAAATGTTGACTTTCTTGAAAATGGCTCTAACGATTTTGATTAAAATGCCATATGTGAGTTATTTTTTTGACAAATGAAATGTATACTTCGAATTTTCTGGCTGTAGCCCATGCAGTCCTATTTACACTCGATGACTTTTACATAATTGGTAAACCGTAAGAGATAGAACAAATCTTACTATACAAAAATGTAGATCTTGCTAAAACACACACTTTAAGTCGAAATAAATATTTTGTAGAGTGAACCATTTCGGAGATATTTCTTGTTATTTATTATTGTTATTTTGGAGAACATACTTCTGTCAAATGGAACATCGTTATTCATTTGTATGTATTAACCGTGCAAAGAGAACGGAATTTGAAACCTTTAAAAGATTAGACTATCGCCTAAGACCTACTGTATTGCCATATTCCCCTTGCATCTACAAGGAAATAAGCAATAAGATAATTTTACAAACGTTTACCTCAACTAACACGAAGAAGATATATGTAGGAATAACTGTTTGTAGGAATGGTTAGTACAAGAGTAGAGAAAGTCATATGAGTGCAACACATCAGATTTTTCAATATGGTGTTCATAATGGTTTTGTAATCTGCACTCCTATTTCCTAAGAAACTTTGTACGATATTATTGACGCAGGCAGTATTATCAAAGGCTGACAATTGTGGGTCAAAAGTTGGGCAAATTGTTTGGCGTATTTACTTATACTATGTAATAATGTTTAGAACTTTTCTTTAAACCAACATTTTTTATGTTCTCATATATTCCGTCACTTGAGTGTCACAGGCAACACAAAATAACACGAGCTCATCTGTAGTGCGCACGCACGCACGCACGCCTCCATTTTCACATATGTGTATGCCGAGTTGAGCAGATAACTGTAATTTCACTTTTTTCTACAAGTGAACATTGGAGTTTAACAAGTATGGGACCGAAACGTAATGTCCGGTCATTCAACATTCACAATCAAAACAGAACTGGAATGCAGAGTGACTGAATAATTAAAGGCTTAAAAATACCTTCAGCTCTAGCACATTCATCCCATGACGTCATGACATGTGATATAATATTTATATACAAGACCAATGTGTGTACAGTATTGGTAGTCTTATTTATTCTTAGTGCACAACTAAACCCACGTATTGTTGTATTTTTGAGACTGGTAAATGATCTTTCTAGAATCTGGACGATTGATGGTGTGGGTAATGTCTGTTTTCTATGCTTAATCTTCCACTGTCCCTCGATGTGTACTATAGGGAAGTCGGAGGGATACAACTAGCACTCCTGTGGTCTTATAAATACAAAAGTAAACTCGACCATAAACCATTGCGCAACTTGAAGCCATTCGCCACGTCAATAAAGTTCCCTATATATTTTCAGACAAACAAACTTTAAAGTATTACGTTCTGATAAAAAAGGAACAAATTATTGCATAAATATCCAAGCCCTAGTTATCAGGAAGTGGAAGAAGTTGGCGTATTGAAGCACATAAACGCTTATTGTGCTTCTGGAAACGTCCAGGACCAAGAGTTGAAGCAAAGGGCACAACCGGGTCACCAGTTTCGAACACAGGTGGGTTACCTAAAGCCTCCAGGGCAGATGGTTCCATAAAGGTATAGTTACGGTGGTTTAGGTTGTCTCTAGGACCATAAAAGTGGAAGGTCACTTCTATCACTGATAGGGCCAGAGGGTAGAAAAAATGTTTTGTGGGCAAAAATCTCAGAAATCGATTCATGCTTTCTTCTTCGGTCAGCACTGATTGGGTAGGAGTTGAACCTTCACGATAGCAACAGATACGGAGGGGCGAGTATCTACGTCTCTTTTCAACATACCTGTTTCTGTTTCTTTACGCATAAATCAAGATAAACCAAATATCCTGTAATTTCACCGCCAAATGCCTCTACTTGAAATATATGACCATGAAATGTGAGGCAAAAAGCTGTGGTACCTGTATTTCACCCCAATATGCGCCCAACAGGCAGGGAAAACCACGAAAAAACTGAAGATCAGAGTGACCGGCCCATTGGCACTTTTCGAAGGCAAGTCCCCACACAAGTTATTGCAGTGTAAGGGAAACCATAACGCCATATCAACACTCAACCCAAGAAAGACGAAATAGGTGGACACACCCACCCAATGCAGCAGTTTATGGAGTTGGCACAGTTATGCGCTATAACTCTAGAGAAAAATATTTACATTTCTTTGACGCCGCTTCAACTACTTAGTCATATTGCTACGGCTGTTTATGGCGGACAGTTAGCCTTAGATTTTCATCCCTGTGCAAACCTTCGTGCTTTTTTTCGCACTTGTGATGTTTGCTCCTTAATGTCCAGGGAGCGAGCCTCCGTACAGGGAACGAAAAGCTGTAGAGTATAGACTAACGGAAGTGGGAGGAGTCAGTCTGTCACATTATTACAGCACACAGGAGACCAGGTGCAATCGACGCAACGAACCTTGTGCACAACTTCGTTTAGTAACTTATATTCAATGTTCCCAACATTTGCAGTAAAATATTCTCTCTCAAATTCTTGCACAAGTTCATTAGTACGTAAATATTTCGATTTTCACACTGGAGGCATTTTATTCTTTGTGGAATAGTGAGATACACTGCTCACTGTACGCAGTGAATTCAGTTGTTTTGGGCTGACTTGTCTCGTGCAGTGACGTCACGCTCTGCCCATATGGTAGGCAACATGCGACCGCCTCATTTCGCGACAGCTGTTTAAAGGTTCGAAGCCTGTTAATGACCATTCAGGCAAGTAGATGAATTGTTTCTCCTTGAAGTGCATACGCACACCCATTGATACACACATACAGTCGTACTTTGCGACACACACGCACAAACACCCATGCCCAAGGCGGGACTCGACCCCGCGACTCTCTGTGACGAGAAAATGGCATTAGGGTGCCATCCCGTGTATTTAAAGATACATCTGCATTTAACCTTGAGTCCACAGAGAGAGCAGTGTCTCTACCAAACGGTAGATGTCATCCAGTCTATCTGCTTACATTATCTGTGGACAGATGGCACAACATTCATTATTAGCAAACATTTTTCATTTGTGCTATTGTTTAGACTCAAGACGTAACTTTAGATCGTGTTATTAAATATCCACTTGCATATTTACTTTGGTGATTGAGGGAACCGCGAAAAAGGCACTCGGCACCCCCAGAATGGGGGCGACAGCGTAAGCTATGCTGCTTGCTAATATTTTCAATTCTACAGGAGAAGCTATACGACCTGTTCTCGAATGCTGGAAGATGTTACGAACGGATATATTTCCGCATTGGCACTTGATAACGACCTCTTTAGTTTTAGGATGCACATTACATGAGTTTCAAAACTGATTGCGCCGTAGGACTTTCACTCTGACTTCTGAGTGTCTGAGGGAATGTACTACAGCACAGAACATCAGAACTAACACATGTTCAATGGGATGCGCGTTAGCTAATATCAAACACGTCCATGAACTCATCAAAGGCTAACGCGCTCGAATTTTTAATGAGCTTGTTTACGACATTCACAGGAAATGCAGCAAAAGTTCCTTGCATAAAGTTATTAAAAGTTTCGTAATTCAGAAAGTTTGCCTAATCCTGTGAAATTACAATATAGGCTGTTCAGAAGTTTCAATACAGCTTCATTATGAACATCTGCTGTATTTGATAGCATGACAAATGTCATATTATATCGTTATATAATCACGTGACGCAGAAAGAAGCTTCTCTAGATTGACTTATTTTAGCTTAAAATAGAGGTTTTCTTTCTCTACATTGTGAATATATCTTGTGCATCGATTTTGAAACAAGTGGACTAATTGTGTACCGATTTAAATTAATTAGGTTAGTAGTTTATGTATCCATTTGTTTATTTTCACTATAGGCATTTATGGCGGCGCCGGTGAGGCCATTTACCTACCTGGTTCGATCCCAGGGACATGATATTTGTGGTGGACAAAAAGGCATCTGGGTGGATTTTCTTAGGGTTCTCCGGTTTCCCCCACCACTCGTTCCACCAATGGTTCTGTTATCACCATCCCATTTATCGATTTCGCCTGCATTTCGTACCATCCTCTTCTTCACTACCATACCTGTGGCTGTCGCTTCCAGGTTTTTACTGTCAGGTGGATAGAAGTTCATCTGCTGCCCAACAAGCTTTAAGTCCTACATAAGGGGAGGGTAATCAGGTAAAAATGTGTAGATATTTGTTGTTTATGTAGTGTTTAACGCCCGCTTTTACTACTACGGCACCGCAGGCGGTGACACTGATGATACATGGAATGAAGATGGAGCACCGGTGGAATGAGATGGCGGGGGAAACCGGAGCACCCGGAGAAAACCCGCCCTTACACCGCTTCGTCCACCACCAATAACACATGCGGGTCCCTGGGATCAAACCCGGGCCGCCTAGGTGGTAGGCAAGCGCGCTAACCTCTCGGCCACGGCGCCGCCATAGATATTTATGTATACGGCGTAATTACTTTCTGCAGAAATGTATAGGTATAGTTTGTATTTATTCTCAAACATGGAAAATATTTTGGAATGTTAAAACCTGTATACGATAATTTGCTTCAAACATTAATTAGAGCAATTATTTTGCGTACTAGACTTGGACTGGAAAGAGGGAATATTTCTTTTGTTCCCTATTGTGGCTGGATGTTTACATGCTGAGACAAGGTGTCTTCTCGCAGCCCTCTCCTGACTCCGTGCATCCCTTAATTTCAAGCGCGTTAGTATCCTGGGCCAAGCTCTGTTTTTAAACCCTTGCGCTTTTACGTTCTTTCAGTAGGTTTTCGCTGATACATAGAAGGCAATGGACACGCCATCCATCGAGCTCCATCGAGTTAAACGACGGATGGATCTACTGGCAATAGACGCAGGGCATCAAAGATCCATCCGACAGTAAAAAGATTCCAATGGTCTGGTGGACGCCTGAAGGCATCGATAGATCTGTCAATGACTTAAATATAATGCCCTTTGTCTTTCTCGCCTTCTTCCGTTGTTCAGAAGAGGAGAGAGATGGAGAGAGAGAGACAGACAGACAGACAGACAGACAGACAGACAGAGAAGAGGTAGGCAGCACAAGCAACCAACATCCCATGAGCTTCTTACCCTTCTATCGTTTATAAAACAAACAATATTTTAGCTATATTTCTACCAGAAATTGGCAAAAGGTTTACAAAATTCACAACCTTCTTCACAATATCACTTACTGTGTTTTTACTACATACAAACATTAAATTTCGCTAGTCATTTTTGAGAAAAATGTTTTTAAAAATGTTCATGTAAGGGGTTGTTTAGAATGAGGGAATTTTCCTTCAAAATCTTGGTGTTGCTTACTTGGAAGATGGAGATCTTAATTACTAAGTTTGGTATTATTTAAAATGTTCGTTCTTGAGCAAGGATTTTTTTCTAAATACACCCTTTTCTACAGTTTATGGGGCTCAAAACATATTTGCCGCGATAACTTGACACTCAGTTTTTGGGTAGCATGTCGTATATTTTCTACTTACTACTCGTGGTAGAGAAATGATGATGGTGATGATGATGAAACGAATAGGGACTTCCCGTTTGCAAAAGCACCAATATTTTAACATTCAAAGCAATAACAAGAAATATTTGGGAAATATTTAACTCGATAAAAAAATGCATTTGACATAAATTGTCTGCTTTAACGAGCTCTGCACTTTTGGTGTAGTCAGATTTAATTTACAATTTATGCAAAAGCCATTTGGAATGAAGAGAACTTAAAATACTGTTCCCAGAAAATTGAAGATATACATTTCGCTCGTTAGGAAAATATATTAAACATAATTTCATTAAAATCCCCGGTTACATTTAACAAAACGATTTCGAGAATTTCTCCATGTAAGGAGTGGTTTTAGAGGGATTTTATTGAGAATTTTCGTGTTGCAACCTTAAAAGATGGAGAAGGGCGCTGACCACGTGCTCCCTCTGGTACTGCACCCCAATGTTGACGTCTTTGGGCAGAGGTGGGGGACGTAGCGGTCGGGCGGTAGGCCTCGGCCCAGTGGGTCTTATTGCCACGGGGATACGTTTCACACTGCTTTCTCTATCAACAGATGGTAGAAAAATTAAAAACGAAGTTATGCGTTGAGAGTGGTGGTGCAGAAAAAAATAATGTTTCGTACTAACATGACTTTCTCTACTCCTGTACTAAGCATTCTTACAAATTCATATTCCTCTGGCTTCCTCATGTTACTCGACAAAAACATTTCAGAAATTATCTTATGGTACATTTACCCGGGAATGTGGGAATACAGTAAGCTTTTAGCGTTAGTCAAATCTTTCAAAGATGGTCGCAGTATGAAGCCTTTGAGATTGTTGCCTTACACGACCAAAGAGATAAAAAATTAATAATTATCTTCAATCTTAAAAAATTTTAAGTATTACAAAACTCACCCAAATAACAAGGAATATTTCTTCAGTCCAAAAAAAATTGCATTTAAACATAATTTGTGTGTTTTAACGAAATCTACATTTTCTGTATTTGAAGATTTGGTTTATCGCTTATAGTTTACCAGTTGTGCAAAAGTCATCAGGAATAAACAAGACTACATGAGCTATAACCAGAAATATATATTTGCAATAAAATATAAACATATCGCATATTCATCAAAATCGTTAGTCATTTTTCAGAAAATCAATATTTTCGAAAAAAAATTCACATTTAAAGGGTGGTTTAGGTTGGAGACATTTTCTTCAAAATCTTTGTCTTATTGTTGATTTTTAACTTAAACACCAAATTTTGTTTTTAACTGTCCTCTTGTTTTTGAGTTATCCTATTCACGCGCACACGCACACACACACACGCGCGCGTGCCTTTTTCCAAAAATGTTTTTTTTTTGTTTCAGGGCCTCAAAACATATTTCCGGCATCGAAATTATTTTAAATATTTAATTGATAGATGCTGGAGTTGAGTGGGAGGCTTCATGAGATTTTCCTGACTTATTTTTACTTTCTCTACTGGTAAGTAGGGGAAGTATTGTATTCCACCCAAAAATTCGATGTCGAGATTTCACCGAAAATATGTTTTGTGACCCCCTGAATCAATGTGTGTGTGTGCGTGTGCGTGTGCGTGTGCGTGTGCGTGCGTGGATAGCTTAGTTAAAAAACAAAAATTATGTTAACAACCAACGTTGGTACTTAAGTTTAATGTCTTTCAAGGATGCGTCACGAAGCTTTTGAAGAAAATAGAGCCACCCTAAACTAAGCTTTACATGGAAAATTTTTCGAAACTTTTTATTTTCTTGAAAATGACTTAATTTTGATTAAAATGTCATAGGTTTGAGATATTTTTATGACAAATTAAAGGTAATATGTAAAGGTAATATGAATAAGTAATAATGATAATTTATATAGGTAAATGCCCTGCAAGAGTATAAAGATAAATAATAAGATAGAGAATACTCACCCTTCGTAACGTTCTATTAGAATTAAATCGCACTTGACCCTAAAACTCTACTTGTTCTATTAAACTAAAATGAGTTGGGCTACCTTTCTAGCAGGCAATGCGAATACAGAATATTTCCAACATACAGGTTCACTAGCAATAATGTAGTGGACTTTACCGGTCAAATTGGGCACGTCGCACCTCCCTGTTAGTGACCAATGATGCGCTCCCTTGCACTCTCGCATTTTTGAGCTCAATTAATACTGTAGTTCTACTTTCGGACATTTAAAGTAATTTAGAAGCTACATTTGCATCTCGACTAACAATTTCGCTAAAGCCAGGTGCATGGTAAAATTAAATTCAACATTATGCAAGTCTCATTCCTCTGCTCAGAACACCGTTTTAGGTAAATGAGAGGGTGAGTGAGTTGCTACGCAACGATCTCGGCTATAACAGAGAACACCAAACTGTTGTTTCTATAGAAAATATAATTGAAATATATAATCAAATAATAATTAAATAATTAAAAATATAATACCTGCAGCACGAAAATCTAAATATTCACGTATGTATTATTGATCTTGTACAAAAACTTGAGAGTGAATATTTTACTGTAAATGGTGATATCATTAAATGTAATTAATCCAACCACGTTATCCACAATGTTCGTTGTGTCGACTGTTCCTGGCCTCCTCTGTTGTGATCATGTGACAGACTGACCACCTCCCACTTACTATAGTCCAAACTCTGCAACTGAAGGTTGCTTCCTTATCTATTACTATTTGTCTCTGTGTACCTGGCTGTTTAGTGGACACAGCAGTGCAAGTTGTTAGCCGGACCCGTACAGATTTGAGATTTAACATGCAGCCAAGTACCTACATAACTCAGAAGTAATACTCTCAGGACATACTTTGTTCAGTAAAATTCGTCTATTTAATGCACGTGGAATATGATTGAGTGCCAGTATGTGAATTTGTAGAGAATAACTTCCAAAAGTACATATAATAATGATAAGAACTAATGACTATAACAATCCAAATTATAGATCAGCAGTTTGCGAAAGAGCGGAGGTTGCATTTACCTCCTTCCACTTTATGCGGACTGTGCCACTCTTCAACACTCAGACGTGCTTTATGTTGCAATGGCGGTTTGGTTATGTCACCCGTGGACAAAACAAAAATATGTTATTTCTGCAACACCTGTCCGTCTATCTGTATGTTTGTAGGCATTCATACGTTCCAGATATGACTCTTTTTTCTATTTTTATTTATTTATTTATTTATTATTATTATTATTATTATTATTATTATTATTATTATTATTATTATTATTATTATTATTATTATTATTATTATTATTATTATTATTATTATTTATTTATTTATTTATTTATTTATTTATTTATTTATTTTTTTTTTTTTTTTTTTTTTTTTTTTCGTCCACGTTTAACAAGTCTCTCAATATTTGGTGATAAAGTCGAAGTGATACTTGGAAGAAACATAAACCAATTGCCATATAGACTTTTAATATAGTTCCAACAGGAGAAGCTATTTACAAATGTAGATAGACCCAAAATCTGACACTAGATTGAAGGCAAAGATTCGCACTCTAGGAAACGTGTCAACGAGCAAAGACTGAAATAAATCCTAGCCTTATTTTGTGGAATATTTGAAGGCCGTAGTATTTTGCAGCAGACAGATTTCTATTTGCAACTCCCATATGTTATAAAACAAACATTTTGATATCTTAAACTGGCATGCAATTGCTGTTTGTGTCCGTCACTGGGTACTGATTCTCGTTTATTAGTGTTTCATAAACAGCCATCTCTCTGAGGACATCATCATCATCATCATCATCATCATCATCATCATCATCATCCTGTAAAGTTTAGCGTCGGCTTCCTTTATGATAAAGGCCCATATATCTCGATCCAAAGCTTTATTTCTCCAACTTTTACACGCAGCTGTCCTAAATCGTTCTCTACGTCATCAGTCTGGATCTTCCTCGCTTTCTACTGTCCCTTTATCTCTCTCTATTCTTCTTCACTGCTCTATATTAGCTCATTCTTTGCACATGTGCTAGCCATCTCAATTTTCTTGATTTTTATTGATACAACAATATCAGGAGCATTATATTTATGTATAATTTCTAAGTTTCTTCGACTTCTTTGTATCATTTTTACTTTCTCTACTGGTAAGTAGGGGAAGTATTGTATTTCATCCAAAAATTCGATGTCGAGAGTTCACCGGAAATACATGTTTTGAGGCCCCCTGAATCCAAAAAAAGCATTTTTTAGAAAAAGGTCCGTGTGTGTGTGTCTGTGTGTCAGCCAGTCTGTGGACAGCATAACTCAAAAACGCAAAATCGGTTAAAAGCCAAAGTTGGTATTTCAGTTTAATGTCTTTCAAGGATACGACACGAAGATTTTGAAGAAAATAGCTCCACCCTAAAATACCCTTTACATGGAAACTTTTTCGAAGATTTTTATTTTCTTGAAAATGGTTCTAACGATTTTGATTAAAATGTCATATGTTTGAGATATTTTAATGACAAATGAAATGTATATCTTGCATTTTCTGGCTATAGCCCCTGTAGTTGTATTTACTCTGGACGACTTTTGCATAACTGGTAAACCGTTAGACATAGACAAAATTATACTATACAAAAAATGTAGATCTTGCTAAAATACACAATTTATGTCCCAATAAATTTTCTTGTAGGGTGAACCATTTCGGAGATATTCCTTGTTATGTGTGCAAGTTTCGGAAAACTTAGAACTTTCGTGAAATGGATCATGGTTGTTCATTTTCTTTATATGTTAAGTGTGCAAAGACAACAGAATCTCAAACATTTGACTATGGCACAAAGCCTACTGTATTCTAACATTCCCTTTGCACCTACAAGGAAATAAGCAATAAGATAATTTGTACAAATGTTTATCTCAACTATCAAGAAAGAAGATATAGAAATAAGAGTTTGTAAGAATGGTTAGTACAAGAGTAGAGAAAGTCATGTGAGTGCAACACATCAGATTTTTAAAAATTGAACCATAAATTCTTATAAGTATTTTAGTTTTCTAAGTCTTTGTTGCTTTTTTATTTATCTCCATATGTTACATTAGATTTTATAATGGTTTTATATAATCCTGCTTTTAACTTTTGTGACAAATATCTTTTCCTATAGACCTACCTGTCGACGGGCCCTTAAAACTTGCTTGTTCGCTCAATGTGCCAATGCTTTTAACCTTTATTTCGTTAATTAATCTTGCTTTAATTTCTATTTCAATCTTATTTTTCTTCGTTACAGTGAACCCAGATATTTAAAGCAGCATTCAGATTTATGAAAGGCAGTCGTCAAGCTCTTCAACTGATGCTATGCCGTGGTAAAATAAGCGTCGTTTATGTTGATAATTCTTAAAATCCAGTTGCATACGTCACTGCAGCGTAGATAATTTTGGGAAAAATCCTGTTACAAAATAATAAGTGCGCCGATAGCATAGAAGTTTGTTGTAAGAGTCCAAGCAAGATTTGTGCAGTTGCACATTTTAATTCCCAGGGCAGCGCGCGAATGTTGTGATGGCAATCAGTAATGCGTGGGAGGAAGCAGATGAATTATTTATTTATCGTCCTCCCTCGGCGTGACGTCATCCGGACGTCGGCGGCGGCTTCTCTACCCTTGAAAACTTTTCCTATTATGTTTTGTTACAGCGCGGCTTCGTTAGCCAAGGTTGTGAAGGAAACGAATTAACCAGTTTCGAACTCCGGACACTCTCTTAAGAATCTGTTAATATAAAGATTATCAGGAAATGGCATAGGAATACTGAGTGGACTTGTTAGTGAAGTAGCGAAACTGAGAGAAAATTAGTGTTAGAAAGTCAGGTGCGTTACACTCATATGAGATTCTCTATATTGGAGGGAAGGTACTGCCTTACGTTAACAAGGGATGCTACATGAGTGTAACAAATACGTCCAACACAATTATTGTTCATAAATAACCGTTTTGCTGACAAAAAGGTGTGAAAATGATATACCTCACTAACTTTTACATAAACATAGTGTGAACAATGCTGAAATTTCTTTTGTTTCAATTCGAATGAATTTATCCATTTTCATGTTAAATTGACGTTGCCAAATCTCTCTTAGAAATTAAAGTGCATGACATTTTAACATTAAATTGTGACTAAATTAATTCGAATTAAGGTAGAAATCTATTACAGCATTGTTTATACAATATTTGTGTGACAGTGAAATAATGAACTATTTATACCCGTACGTCAAGAAGCTAGAATTACTCAAATATGTAGAATATTTGGTTAAAGAATTTTAAACGAACTGAACTATCATTTATTTTCATATAATCTCTAGAAACTGTTTCATAGAGCTTTAATGTTCAACATAGTTCACATTAACTGAGTGTTTGTTTATAAGCGGTTTCATTGCGAATATTTTGTAGGTATAAAGGCGATACAAGAGGGTCAGACGATATTTAAATATTTAAAAAGTGATTCCCTACATCGTGGATTGGAAGTTTCATACTGTGGATGATATCACAAGTAACAACTGGATGTTGACATAATTTACAAATTATGCTTTGAATAATTTAAACAAGAAATGAAAAGGGCTCATAATAATAAAAATGTGATGTGTTGCACTCACATGACTTTCTCTACTCTTGTACTAACCAATCTTACAAGCTATTATTCCTATGTCTTCTTCATGTTAGTTGAGATAAACATTTGTACAAATTATCTTATTGCTTATTTCCTTGTAGGTGCAAGGGGAATATTAGAATACAGTAGGCTTTGTGTGATAGTGAAATCTTTTAAAGATTTGAGATTCCGTTTTCTTTGCATGCTTAACATATATAAAAATGAACAACGATAATCCATTTCACGAAAGTTTTAAGATTTCCGAAGCTCGCACACATAACAAGGAATATTTCCGAAATAGTTCACCCTACAAGAAAATTTATTGAGACTGACTGACATGCACATACGGACTTTTTTTGTAAAAATGCTTCTTTTTTGTATTCAGAGGGTCTCAAAACATATATTTCCGGTGAAATCCCGACATTGAATTTTTGGATGGAATACAATACTTCCCCTACTTACCAGTAGAGAAAGTAAAAGTGATACTTCACGCCCAAGGCAGAATGGGACGTTGAGAACTATGCAAGTTAAAGACCGTCCATAAATACCTCCCCCCCCCCCCCCCCCCCCCGAATGGTGTTGATCACTCCAACTGTGGCTTATTGTTTGGCAACTGCACACAAACTTTTCAAACCACCGAAAGCGTACTATTCGCCTTTCTGATCACTTGATCCTGTTAAAATCCATGTGGTAGTACCGGAAGCAAGGGCTCCTCAGGCATATGTTCATTCACGGGAAGGCAAACAGTGGTACTTGAAATGCAAATCGTGTAACTTGAGGTGTGTGTCCCATCCAGACCTTGGTATGGTGTAAGGCAATGCACGAGGGGGACTGGCATTCAAGTAACTGGCATTCGCGTAACTTTAAATGTAGCCAACATACTGCACAAGTGACAAAATCCATTCCAGTTACCTGTATATCACTTTATCTTTCTTCTAAAACAATTTGACAACAACAGAGTTCTCTTTTACCGACGTTATGGCAGGCCACAGTCTTTCGTGTTATTACAACTCACAACTGTTTTCTTCTCGTAACCTTGGAACACTCCTTTCTTTCACTGTCTGTCTCTCAAACAGCTGAGTTGGATGATATAAACACTCAACATTCATTAGCTGTTTCGCTATCTCTTTCTATGCGACCGTATGCACACACACACACACACACACACACACACACACACACACTAAACGGCAGTCTGCGACAGACTCATGTCTGTAACTAACTGTCGTTGCCTCGCCTCCTTATATATCAAGGATGACGTAAAGCGGGTATTTCTCGAACTTCACCTTTTCCGGAACTTCTATAAATACGCCGGCCGCCGGATACTTTCCGCGAAAGCCCCTTTTACCTCTGCCGCTCTGATTGGTGTCACCTGTTTGCTCGCATGAGTGGTGTGAGGTAGCTTAACTTCGACCTTCCTTTGTTGTGCGCCGCGGCCGGCGTCACAATACTCTTGATACCGTTCTCTAAATCGGAATTTTGAGATCTAAATACAAATGTTTTTGGAATTACATTGGAAGTCGATTGCTGCAAGCCCACGAACAATCACATTAAACAGTGTTATCATACAATATTTTCATACAATTATAGAATATCCAGCTGAAGTATGAAAATAATTGTGTACAATCAGACATTTGAGCTGTTGTCTGTTGCTGCTTGGCCTTCACAGCACCAGTGCTGACAACATGATCACTTACACTTACATGAGCCGGGTATCACACTAGGAGGGTGGGTCGTGGAGGTAACATAACTAACCCTCTATTGGAGCAGTGGCGTAGTCTTAGTTCTGAACTTTTGGAAATGTCTATGAAATGCAAGATATGCATTAAATGACAAAGTTGATTTAATCCTGATCATTCATATAATAAGGGTTTGCAATTGAAATTATACTTCTTATCAAATTGAGGATATGATATATCTCTTATAAACTTGCAGGAAAATAACACTGGACATTTACACTACTTACACATAGTAAGCATCTACTATTATTCTATTATTCTAATAAAACTGGGTCATGTTAAAATTTCTAAATTTTGCAATACTAGTATTAAAACAGCTTATGACGGCATAAATCGTGCGAAATTATCCTATTACTGGAACAAGTGTCAGAAAATGACGTATTGCCATGACAACAAGACAGCCCGGAAGTCATCACTGCCACAATATAATTTTCTCCAATGTGCCTCCACGAAAATCTCAAGTTGTCTCCCTCGCAAGTGCAGCAATATTCAAACACAATCACAATTTTCGTAAGCATCAACTTAATTATTTTTACGTGGCCCTGGGATGAACAGTGATAGAAAAATTATCACATGGACGATTTTTAGTTTTATGTATATTATTAATATACCCCATCGGTTGGCAGTGAACTTTTTAGGTTCCACCATTTTTAAAGCACTAGCGCAGTCTTTAAATGCCATTTGCGCAACATTTAAATGCCCTTTTTGTGTTTAAATTTTCGGAAATATTTGAACAAAACATGAGCCAAACAGGGCTGAAAAATAACCAAATTCTGCGGAAAAAGGTAGCTCAGCTAACAATATGAGGAGAGACTGCTAGACAAAACAGGGAATATGTAAAAAACAGATGATCATCGTGATCGCTACGCATGTGTGTAGAGAAATAAGTTTTTTCGACTTTGCATTTTTAATAAAATATCTGCTCCATGCGCATTAAATTTTTGTGTTTTACTTATAAAAATTTTTCACCAATCTGAAAATTTGTTTAATTTAAAAAAATTAATTACAAAGAAGATCCAAAATATTTTCAATGTCCATGAAGGCAAAGAAATTAATTACTTTAAAAGTAAATAGGTATGTCTTCTTCCTGCAGATTTATGGGGTTTGTTGGGCAATTACAGATTATAATATATAAATTGAATAATTCATTCCATCAAAAGTATAAAACAGATTGTGCTTTCTATACTTTCTCTACTCTTGTACTAGCCATTCTTAACAAACTCTTATTCCTCTATCTTCTTCGTATTAGTTGAGATAAACATTTGTACAAATTATCTTATGCTTATTTCCTTGTAGATGCAAGGGGAATATGGGAATACAGAAGGCTTTGTGCGATAGTAAAATCTTTTAAAGCTTTCAAATTCCGTTCTCTTTGCACGGTTAACATAAAAAATTGAATAATGATGTTGCATTTCAGAGAAGTATAAGTGTTCCAAAATTCGCGCAAATAACGAGTAATATCTCTGAAATGGTTCACCCTACAAAAAAATTTGTTCGGACATAAATTGTGTATTTTAGCAAGATGTACATTTTTTCTATAGTAAGATTTGGTCTATCTCTTACGGTTTTCCACTTATGCAAAAGTCATCCAGAGTAAATACGACTACAGGGGCTATAGCCAGAAAATTCAAAATATACATTTCATTTGTCATAAAAATATCTCAAACATATGACATTTTAATAAAGATCTTTAGAGCTATTTTCAAGAAAATCAAAATTTTCGAAAAATGTTCCATGTAAAGGGTAGTTTAGGGTGGAGCAATTTTCTTCAAAACCTTTGTATCGCATCCTTGAAAGACATTAAACTTAAATACCAACTTTGGTTTTTTACGCACTTTTCATTTTGGAGTTATGCTGTCCACATGCACACATACACACACATGGACCTTTTTCTTTGGTCAGGGGGCCTCAGAACATCATTTCCGGTGAAATCTCGACATCGAATTTTTGGGTGGAATACAATACACACTACTTAACTATACGTAGTAGAGAAAGTAAAAATAGACACAGTGGAAGTTCCAGTTCCAGGGTCCCTTAGTGCTAAAACTGCATAAAACGTTCTATTTTAATACGCGAATAATCTCTTTATTGTCAGAATAGTAAAAATATATTCATATATTCGTGTCACAATCAGATTGTGCACCAGTTACTGTTTTGTTCCAGTTGTCTATGGAAATAATGAAAGATAGAATAAGATACGGTCAGTTTGTTGCAACTTGAGGTTGTTTGGAGATGACTATTGTGTTTGGGCAGGCAGTAGTCAGTCGAGTGGAGCACAGAGATATGATTATTGTGACTACCTTGTTATTTCTGTAAACGTATGGTAACTGCAGCGCGCGCGTTGTAACAGACCAGCTAGCGTGTGACAGTGGCGGTGTTATTTCCTCCTCCTGTGTAGCTATATAATTACATTGCTACTCTATGTATTTTATGCACTTCTGTTTAGATAATAGTGCTTCTGTTTAGAGAAATTGTGTCCAGGTGTGAGAGTGGCATAAACGCATTTCTCTCTAAGCCGGCGACTGCCAATTCATGTTGAGCTGGGACAAACAACGGTTTTTGTGTGTGTCAGTCTGTGGACGGCATAGCTCAAAAACGAAAAGTAGGTTACAAACCAAAGTTGGTATTTAAGTTTAATGTATTTCAAGGATACGACGGGAAAATTTTGAAGAAAATAGCCCCACCCTAAACTACTCTTTATATGGAAAATTTTTCAAAAATTTTGTTTTTCTTGAAAATTCCTCTTACGATTTTGATTAAAATGACATATGTTTGAGATATTTTTATAACAAATGTATATCTTGAATTTTCTGGCTATAGCCTATGTAGTCCTGTTTACTCTGGATGGCTTCTGCATAAATCGTAAACCGTAAGAGATAGACAAAATCTTACTATATAACAAATGTAGATCTCGCTAAAACACACAATTTATGTCTCAATAAATTTTTATATAGAGTGAACCATTTCGAAGATATTCCTCGTTATTTGTGTCAGTTTCGGAAAACTTAAAACTTTCGTGAAATGGAACATCTTTGTTCATTTTTTTATATCTTAAGCGTGCAAGCAGAACGGAATCTCAAAGCTTTGACTATCGCACAAAGCCTACTGTATTCCCATATTCCCCTTTCAGCTACTAGGAAATAAGCAATAAGATAATTTGTACAAATGTTTATCTCAACTAACACGAACAAGATGCAGGAATAAGAGTTTGTAAGAATGGTTAGTACAAGAGTAAAGAAAGTCATGTGAGTGCAACACATCAGATTTTTTAAAATGTTACGTAAATTTCAAAATGCAAAAACATTTTATTCCCCATTTTTAATTTCAATTATATAAAGCAGAACGTACCTATAATGAATTAACTTTAATCACTAAGCAAGAATAATATAGGCATTTATAATATAACGTTAGAAATTTATGGCCTCTACAAATGCCAATTTTTACGAAATTTATACAAAATTCCCTCTGAACCAACACTGCTTCAAAGGGTATTCCTATAAAATACAGCATATGCATATTGTTTCCCATCTAAATATCTTAAACGTATAAAATGGTAATTAAAATCGTCAAAGCTAGTTTTAGAAAATCTAAAATTTAGAAAATCTTTGGTGTCTTCCTCTAGTGAGGAAGTGCTAGATTGTGGCACAATTTTGTTTTATGTGTAGAGATTCCCTGAAAATAACACAAGAATCACGAGGTAGCAAGCGGATTTGCCCGTAGACAACAATAATGAAATAAATATTGGTGAGTGTGAAATGCCGGAAGGAAGGAAGGTAAAGTGTGGCAACACTGTGGAAGAAAGGGTGTGTTGTTAGACCACAAACCGGTTGGTTCCCACTCCACTTGATCCTAATTATATGCAAGGGCTGCTGCATTTTTATCGTTTACGAATAATGTGGTACAGTCAATTTCTCTACCAACTGAATTAAGGGTGCTGCAACTTTAACTATTAATTCCTTTAAAAATGGTACACTTACACGAATTCCCCTACAGATATAAAATATATTACACTATTTGATTTTCTTATGTTTTACCTAATTTCATATTAGGCTATATGCACTCAGTTAAATGTATTTTGCGCTTCTACGACCGGAAAAGTCGTCCATACGTGGACGTAAAAATCTGCATCTCATCATTCGAAAATTTTGATTTTCTTGAAAGTGGCTCAAACGATTTTGATGAAAATGCTATATGTTTAAGATATTTTGATGACAAATGAAACGTATATCTTCAAGTTTCTGGCTATAGCTCCTGTACTCGTATCTACTCTGGACGACTTTTGTATAACTGGTAAACCGTTAGAGATAGACCAAATCACACTATACAAAATATGTAGATCTTGCTAAAATACACAAATTATGTCCGAATAAATTTTGTTGTAAACCGAACCATTTCGGAGATATTCCTCGTTATGTGTGCGAGTTTCGAAAAACTTAAATCTTTCGTGAAACGGAACATCGTTGTTCATTTTTATATGTTAAGTGTACAAAGAGAACGGAATCTCAAAGCTTTAAAAGATTTGACTATCGCACAAAGCCTACTGTATTCCAATATTCCCCTTGCACCTACAAGGAAATAAGCAATAAGATAATTTGTACAAATGTTTATTTTAACTAACACGAAGAAGATATAGGAATAAGAGTTTGTAGGAATGGTTCGTACAAGAGTAGGGAAAGTCATGTGAGTGCAACACTCTCTCTCTCAAGAACTTATCACAAAGATTTTCAAGAGACCATCACATCCAAAACGATCTGGAAATAATTTTTGTTATTTTTAATTTTATTAAATGACTAAAAGTTTGATTAATTTTTCTCGGCATCAGCCATTTCCGAGATATTTTTTTTTCCATTCTTGTTTCGAACTGACAGCATTTTATTATACAAATTGTTATATGCTGGGTTACCACACGCTTGAAACCCCCGATGTTATGGAATAATCCCGCCTATAGGCATTTAGCGACCCGCCTTTTATACATCTGACTGTTCCTCTTCTGCTTGCTATACAAAGTATAAGGGAACTATTTTGTGAACTTTTATCTCAGTTAACATGGTAAATATAAATATAGGTTGTCTAGAAATATTTTTGTAGGAAAAAATAAGCGATATTGGGCAGTGTTACACATATGTCGTAAATATCAGTTACAGTGAAATGAAATATTTTTGTTAGGTGCAGATGCAGTTTTATATAATTGATTTAAGGTAGTCTCAGGCTTGGCAGGTGGAAGTATCGAACTCTGCTCCACAGTGTCTGGAGTCGTTGTTTAATTTAATGGATCTCCAAGAGGAAGCTAACTCATTATTCATCACCAGCGGTTGTTATGTTAATTAATTGAAAAACGCTGGGAAGTAAGAGTGACGTCATCGCCAGTTTTGGCATGCTACGTGAAATACGGCCCCAGGCCTTGCAATTAATGCCGCCGCCAAACTTCGGTATCAGGAAGCCAAAATATGAGCACCAGACTAATGTAATTATAGGTGACCTGCTAACACCTCTCAAAGGGCTCTTAGGGTGAAAATGCAATACAACGCGCGCCGCTGTCTGATACACACAGCCGAGAATGCCCCTCTACCACCCTACCGGCAGACAGGGCTATTTTTGTTTTAAACGAAGATTTGTCAGCACCAGATTGCCATTTGTACCTATGAAAAATCTTAAAATTTATGGTTATCTTCAAACATACTTGAAACATTAGAACATCATGAAGGAGTATATCGGTTGGAAGGGAAGTGGTTACATTAATTTAATGGTTAATGGTGGTTAATCTCGGTATTTGGAACACTTTTGTATCTTACTTTTTTGTTTCTGCCATTTCCTATACAGATATTTTAGTTTTGTCGAAAATAAGCTGGCAACACTGCAGATTGTGTGGGTGTCACTTTCCCTAGCTCCGTAATAAATTCCTAACAGTGCGTATTGAGAATATAAACACAAGTCATTCAATGTTTACTGTGCGAGTGTTTTCCTTGGGCCGCTCTTGCATGGTTGACTCTATATCAGGATGTGGGACGTCCTGGAACTATTGTGTTGGTTCCTTAGGCAAACGCACAACTGAGTAATTTAATAAACTTTATTCTCCCAAAACTATTTCAGTTCACTCGCTATCAGGTTTAAGTGTATACAAGAATGGGTTTGCAGTAGCACGTTTGTTGTTGTTGTAGTGTTTAACGCCCGCTTTTACTACTACGGCACCGCAGGCGGTGACACTGATGACACATGGAATGAAGATGGAGCACCGGTGGAATGAGATGGCGGGGGAAACCGGAGCACCCGGAGAAAACCCGCCCTGACGCCGCTTCGTCCATCACGAATACCACATGCGGGTCCCTGGGATCGAACCCGGGCTACCTAGACAGTAGCACGCCGAAAATGTTATATATTCTGCCCTGTCTCCTCACACACTGCCCTTACTCACGTCCAAGTGATTCTGCCTTTTTCTAGCGTTATATTTGCTTACCTGGAAAATCCACCCCTTTTTTTTAAAATCATTTATCGAAGTCCGGAAAAGATACCGTTAGCGGAGACTGTGTGCTAATGCCCTGGCATGAAACAGTTCTACCCTCATGGTTTTAACCGAACCTCGTCATACACGTATTCAATAAATTATTTTATCCGTTTTTTACGGACAGCTTCAAACGTTATAACAAATGTTTAAGTAAATATCTAGATTTAAGGAATTAAATAAAACTACTGGTATGGTAATATATGTAATGGTTTGATGTATATAAAACATTGGATATTACTTTACGAATTGTCCATGTATATAGCTTTTCCGTCGCCAACGCCTGCTGGCAAGATTTTACATGTAAATATAGACTGAGTTAGAATCGGGAACAGCAAGAAGCAGAAAAAGATAAGGAACTGAGATCCTGCTTTAGAAATAAGATATACATATAGACATGCTAAATTATTACGACACGAAAGAACATACAAAAACTAAGGACAAATACATACTGTGACATCGGCTTCGGTCTCGGCGGACAACAATGGACAGAATGCCCAAGCTACTCCACACCACATGCCGTGCTGATGAGCGGGTAACGACGCTCAGGGCCAAGCTGCCTCGCGCAACTGCAGTGTGTACTTGACTATCAAAAATCGAGGCGGCAGAAACAGTGGGGTTTTCGAGAATGTCCGCGAGACTTTTGACTGCGTCATTTGCGAATGGGTGTGTGGAGCTCGAGAAAGGTCCCCAGTTTATAAGGAAAAGAGTATAGCATTGAGTGAATTAAGTTACGGATATGAGTCGGTCAGTGTGTGACTGAGTGTGAGACAGTTGGGAGTGTGTGTCTTCGTGTTGGTGCGTGGTAAGGAGATTTAACGAGCTCGCGAGTGGGTGTAACATCGTAGTTAGGGTATGACACAGAAAAAGTGAAGAAAGACACCGAAAGGACTGATCAAGGTTATGAGAAGAACAGCCCTAAAGATTGTAGACTGTTAACGACCAGAGGAAAACAGTATTTGTGGTAAAATTTAAGGAGACAATAAAGTAATAGAAGAGTAATCGGACGAATTTTGCCGTTTTGTCACAATAGTTTCTACCGAATTTTTGTTTTGTTCAATACATACATACTCTTATCTACCATAAGTAGTATAAATTCGTCCCAGTTTAATCATTATTATTTGTGTTTTTTCCCAGGGTTATATCCCATTAAAGAACTTGCTGCAACTTTGGTACAGAGACTGCTGGTGATATTTCGGCCCTAACACAAACACGCCTCGCCTCTGGCCATCATGTCATCAGCTCTAGCGTGATGGATTCTGGGGAAGTCGTTAGCAGAACTAGATATTGCACTTTTAACTCATTATTTTCAGGTAAATTCGGCGCGGTAATGTATCCGAATGAGCCCTAAAAAAAAAAAAAAGCGGTCGTTGAGAATGGTAATGTGCTTTTATCGCCCACACAGAATGGTGTTTACTGTGGCCGCTTTATGAGAGTACATGAATCACTACAAACAATGTGCTTAGCGCATTACTAACACACCAGTTTCCGATTCTCTACGACAATAAACCAGCGAGACCACAAGACGGGATACCAACTCTTCTTCTCAGCATTCTGAATTCAACATATAAAATTTACGCAGCAATCTGCAATAGAAAACTCTGATGTGTTGCACTCACCTGACATTCTCTACTCTTGTACTAACCATTCCTACAAACTCTTATTCCTATATCTTCTTCGTGTTAGTTGACATAAACATTCGTACAAATTATGTTATTGCTTATTTCCTTGTAGGTGCAAGGGGAATATTAGAATACAGTAAGCTTTGAGATTCTGTTGTCTTTGCACACTTAACATATAAAAAAATGAACAACGATGATCCATTTCACGAAAGTTCTAAGTTTTCCGAAACTCACACACATAACAAGGAATATCTCCGAAATGGTTCACCCTACAAGAATATTTATTGAGCTATAAATTGTGTATTTTAGCAAGATCTACATTTTTGTATAGTATTATTTGGTCTATATATAACGGCTTACCAGTTATGCAAAACTCGTCCAGAGTAAATGCAACTACAGAAAATTCCAAATATGCACTTCATTTGTCATAAAAATGTCTTAAAAATATGGCGTTTTAATCAAAATCGTTAGCCATTTTCAAGAATATACCAATTTTCGAAAATTTTTCCATGTAAAGGGTAGTTTAGGTTGGGTCTATTTTCTTCAAAATCTTCGTGTCGCATTGTTGAAAGACATTAAACTTAAATACTAACTTTGGTTTTTAACCGACTTTTCGTTTTTGAGTTACGCTGTCCACAGACTGACAGATATATACGGAACATTTTTCTAAAAATGCTTTTTTTTGGGGGGGGGGGGCATTCAGGGGTCTCAAAACATTTTTTCGGTGAAATCTCGGCATCGAATTTTTTGGTGGAATACAATACCAGTAGAGGAAGTAAAAATACATGCAAATTTCACATATTGTGCAAATTCACAGAAATGTATTTAAATTGTAATGTCACCCAAGAGAGGCCGCTTGTTGCATAAGTATTAGGATAAAACCTTCCATTCGAAAGCAGAAGCTGAATTACAATAAAAGTGATAATTTTAGTACAAATATAGACATATTTTGTTGAAAGATTAAACATTAAACGGTTGTCGTTTTATATTGTCTGTTTTAAGGTCTAAAACTTTTCTTTTTCTCACCCAAATTGTTTCAGAATTTAAAGAAAGTTTTAATAATAAACGAGACTTCAGAGGCCATTTAAGGAAAATTATATTTTTAGAATCTGACAACTTTTAATATGAGCCGCTCATAAACTAAATTGAACATCATGACACTAAGCGGAATAAATTTCTGATATTTCTCCATTCAGCCTTGTTTTTATGATGTAAATTGTATGTATATATGTTATTCGAAATTGTTGTTCAAGTAGTGTAATGTTGGATGACTTGAAAGCCTCGAAAATGGATTCGCTAGAATCGAAGCAGCGAAAAGGTTGAGGAATAATTGTTACCAAAGAAATCAAGGAAATATTACGATATTACATACAACAGATTTCTTCAGCGGTGCAGGATGAAAAAGGTACAAAATAAGATATATATGACTTTGTAAATGACCACGTTGTCAACATCGAAACTGAAACAACTACAGCTGTGCTTATTTAACCTATGTCTCCGGTAGGAAGGATGAGATGAGAGAGCTATCCCAATACCTGAAGTATATTTTAATAAAATTGTTGATATTTTTAAAAAACAAATCAAGAACAAAGTAGGGAAATCAGAGAATAAGTATTTCGTGTAGCAAATGTTGCTTGATATAGAACTCTTCGTTTCCATACAGGCAAGGGAAAGTGACGCTATACCAGGGAAAACGGGAAGAAAATTGTGGATCAGAAATTGGAAGAAAATAAGGAAAAATTGCTGAGAATGACGGGGACATTATTTCGATGGCTGGAAATGACATTCCATTGTTTGGTTCGGAGGCGAAGTGTTAGTTGCCTTCACGCAGGATGTCAATAACACACTCACCATACCGTGTTTCAATTGTTCTACACAATTACCCACCACGCCCCTCGCGCTGCACCCAATATTGGCAAATGTTCTTTCATCCAAATATTTTACGTGTGCCTATATTGGAATGTTTACATCAGATTGTGATTACTTCAAAAGTTAAAGAAACAGCCTCACATTTGACAGAGCTATAATCTGCAATATGAGATAAAACGTAATAATGAAAATTGTCAAAAGTAGCATTTTTACTTTCTTTAGTCACCTTTTTATATCTTGGCAGTGTAAAGAGAAAGAATTTCAAAACCTTGATATAGCGAGCAGCTTTAAAATATAAGGCGATCACTCAAAGCCTACTGTATTCCCATATTCCTCTTGCACATACATGAAAATAAGCAATAAGATAATTTGTACAAATCTTTATCTCAACCAACATGAGATTTTTAGGTTATGCAGTCATATAGACTGGAATTTTCTCTTCAGTTTTATATGTATTTTATAAAAGACTCTTGCTTAAAAGTCTGTCTGTCTGTCTGTCTGTCTGTCTGTCTGTATGTATGTATGTAATTTTGGATGCTAGTTTTATATGTGAATTTATACCAAAAATGAATAAAGGTGATATTCACGGTTCATGAAGAAAACATTTTAAAGTCAGTCCAACAAGAAAGTATTAATATGTAATTTCAGATAAGTCAAGGAAAGCTTATGTAGTTTTACGAAATTCAAGGATTGGTGTTTGTGTAAAGCAAATGAAGATTTGGGCAGAAAGTTTGTTTTAATGTGCATTATTACCAACAAAAATAAGAATTAAGGAAAGAGCTTACTGAAATACCCCAACTGCGATATTTTCCTGCCATTATGGCACGGTCTGGTTATAATTGGTGATATTCCATTTGTCAGGTTACATAAGTACTGCCAACTGTTGGTAAAATACATATAACCATAGTAAAGCTACGGCCGTAGTTGCTGTTATTTTCGAACCCATTACGGGAAGGCAATCGATTCATTTTAAAGCATGGAGGCGCCATTGTATTTATCGTGTGTGCGTGGTATTGTCTTCAATTGATTTAGAGTATTATATGCAGTTATAGTTACTGTTTTTATTTTTGTGTTTGCAACAGAGTAGGGCATTAAATATATTACGATATTTATCGTTTTGGAATTGATTTTATACAAAAGTGTTATTCCAGAACAAGATTTGCCGATTGTGAGTAGTTTCATGTGTTTTGTGGTAATGATGACGCATTATCATCATTTGAAAGCATGTCACTTTACTCTGTAATATTTGAGTTTAGGAGTCATGCTTTTTAATGTAGGTTAGTAGTACTGCTTTTTGGTGTAATGTCCGCTGCAGTTTAGTGTAATATCGCCCATATTGAATTCTTGGGAACTGCCAATATTCTGCTTCCCTATATAGAAATCATTGTTAAAGTCTATTTTAGTTGTGTTACCTATGTTTTAAAAAGAAATAAGTAATATGAAAATTGTTACATAAAAGCAGCTTGGTTGCAAGTATCTAAATCCTGTTACGTCAGTCTGATACGTTAACTAAATGTTGAGATAATAGTTGATAAAGTTAGCAAATTCAACAATAGCGAGATAGGGCTTCTAATACCCCTTAAGCTGTATACTTTATAAAATTGGAAAATGTACGCTATCCATGAACAAAGTTTGTTATAAGGTAACTTCAAAATTAAGTTTTATACCAGGTATTTGCTGAGCGGATAACGAAATCTATTACAAAATTGCATTCGAGTATAAATAGGTATTTAAATTCGCAATGCCTGGTCCAAGTTGAGCTGTTGCTAAAGGGCAATTTCTCTCGCAGAACTAAAAGCTGTGATAATGTTTCATATTCCTGAGGGCAAGGCATTTCGTAAGCAATCAAAATGGCTTGTGATAGAGGAAATAATCAGCGAATTTGTATTTATTTCAGTAACGAGGATTTTGTATTGATTTTCAAACTCATTTCAAATAGCAATAAAAGACATAATTTACTGGGACTGTGTAAATAAGTTGCATTATTACTATTCCACTAAAATATAAGCATCTTATCATTGCCGCATTTATTTTAAATATGGCGAATGTTCACAGTCACTTCCATTTTGCCATCCCCGCAGCTTGCGAAGGCATTCTACTGGCCTTCACAGGTAGTGTACGTATAGCAAGGAGGGGGTGTGCATATCTGAGAAGATTGGGAACCCAGGGTTTCTTCTTATGCTAGATTTCTTTCATTACTACATTTTTAATAGTTACCTGGTTTTAATATTTGATTATATTCTTCAAAAGGATTTAAGACTCAATATGAAAGTGAGGTTATATATTGCTAAATACATTTATTTTATTTCGCAAGCAAAAGGCTCACTGAAGTTTAGAGGTGGCATAATTAATGTATATTTTTTGAAATCATAAACGTTGGTGATAAACTAAATTCATTTTAGCTAAGGGCACACCGAAACAGAAGTTCTTGACAAAAATTAAAGAATTATCTATTTTATTACATCATTCTTAAGACGTCTTAAACTTTAGAATAACCAAAACTGTTATATGAACCTGAGAGAAAATATTTTAAAACAAACGCAAGGATATAATTTTGCTGCTACTTTGTCAGCGCTGCTTGGTGAGTGTAAATTGAACTTTTCAAGCGTCATTTAAAAACACAACAATGGGACACATTGCAAAGAGCTCTTACCGTATCATTTTAATCGTGCATCTGCAGTTTTCATATGAGACAATGATCGATGTAAAATAAATGTTATAAAACACTGACTTAATTAAACCATTGAAAAGCTATTTTTTGTGCCTTAGGTGTAAGTTAGAATAAAGCAATCTTGAGTTTTAAAGTAAAATGTCCTTTAAAAATGTAATATAATTTCTTTTTTGCAGGTAAGCTTCATCACATCCAGTAATTAACCACAGTAGGTAATTATAATATAGTAATAGTTTTCTATTTTATTCTATTTTTAACGATTGCATGACTAACCCCAATGCATGAGCGTATATTAGAGAAAATGCTGAAGTCCATGTAATTGATCCATGGATTAACTCAAGTTAATGTATAATTCTAAGTTATTAAAGGTATGCTATCAGTAGTTCATTATTGCATTGGATGCAAAAGGTTGTGTTATATTGTACAGTTCAGCGAATTTGAAACTTTTCGACTTTTAATTGTTTCAAAGTTGTTCAAAATTCATTGAGAACCCCACCACGCAAAAAGAAAGCGTAAATTCTTGATTGCAATATATAAACAATGAAAAGTTACATTCATATGACATATTCTAGTCACTATCAATTATCAGAAACATTTGGTGTTTGAATAACCGAAATTGAAAAGAAAAATTTGTGATTGTGTTTTGAAGGGTTGGAAGCGAAACTAGACGCAAAAGCCGGTGCTAGAAAAACAGAGCTGTGCTTTAAATTTGTTTTACACATCTTAAAATACTATATAAAACTTTAAAATATGGCTAAAATATGGCGGGTGAAACAGCTAAACCGGTTTATGACGTACAGGATCCGCGCAATTTGAATTTAGGCTTTCAGAAAACCGATGTTTCGGATAATCTGCTTTCGAATAATCGTGCTCTTCTGTGCTTCATGTTGAGATAAATCTTGCACAGAAATGGTTTGATTGCACGTTTGGTTATGGCTTGAGAGAGAGAGAGAGAGAGAGAGAGAGAGAGAGAGAGAGAGAGAGAGAGTGGGAGAGCGAGAGAGGAGGAGGTTGAAGACCGCGATATCCTGATTTTAAAATTCCACACTTCTTGCACATCACAAAACTAGTGACAAATTCGAACTGCAACAAACTATTGACAAATTCAAAATAACAATGGATTCTCGGAAATGGCTTATGTCACGAAGTTCTTTTTTGAAGCTAAATTGCATGCTTTAAAGACATATACGAGCATATACTATATATAGAATAAGCTTTTGTCTAATATCTAATGCTTTATTATTTATACAAAACTTATATAAAATTATACTTTGTGTAATACATTGACAGACACCGTAGCTCAGTTGATAGAGCATCTCTCTGCTGTGTGAGGAGTCCTGGGTTAGATTTCTATTTGAGATTGGGATCATATTCCGTCAAATAGGCTACTACGCTGTTTTACTACAAGGCATTAGGACAGTTTTGAAATAAGAGTAGACATTTATCTTTAATTTTAAACAATACAACAATACAAAACTCTTCCAAAAGTTTATTTAAATACAATAATGCATGACCTCTGAAGTGGGCCAAAATTTTTAACCGATCTACAATACACCTTATTGTCAATAACATATCAGATAATAATAGTTGGCAAAGTTTTCTCCACCATTAAAAGGCTTCGTTCATAGCGAAAATAAGAGCAAATCAAGAACAGGCTTGTAAGTCCTACGGGGTGTAAGGGAAGGGTAGTCAGATAAAGAAGAAGAATTTTATCTAACTCGACACGGCGTTTAAAAAACGTTAATGACCTCTATCTCAATGACAACATATTTGGGGGCACACATACCCAATAAGAAAACACTGAAATATAATCCCTGAGTCAGACATTAAAGTTATTCGGTGTTACTCTAACTCTCACTGTATATCAGTGAATATTATTGTAAGAAAACGGGAAAATTCGATATCCTGACACTTTATTTTCTTGTAAATGTTACTACAAATGCACAATTTCCTTCTGATTCTTAACAAGGTTATAGTCTTCTCTACTATTACAGTTCACAATGGTTCTTCTGATAATCTTTCTTAGTCTTTCAATGTCTCTATTCATTTTCACTCTCTTATTTCTTGACTATTACGATAAAATCACTGGACGTCACATACACACTCCCTGACATGCTGGCCAACACACTCATGTAAGTAAAAAAAGTAATTGTACACGGCGACTTACTAAACCAACCCTATTCGAACTCTAAAATTCAATAACTACTAACTCTAAACTGACAACCAACTGCTCTGTTGTGTCTGGAGCCGACGTCAAGTGATCTCCTTCGAGTTCTTTCCATGTGCAGGTGTGTAACGGCTGAACAGAATTAGCGAGATGCTTCTAAACCTTGCTGGTGTTATCGCTGTTCGATCACCTACGCATAGTCGTTAGTGGCCCTGTAGTGTCGGACCGTCCTCTGGCCGTATCCATGGTCACCCGGCCCTCTCCCGGCCGTATATTGTTGAACAGCCTAGTGTCACATTACAAAATATTTCAAAAGGAAAAGCCGTCGAGATGAACTTTGACGCTAAAAGCCAGGAATAAATGGAACAATGTAAATATTTAATCAAAATATTTAGCGGAAATCTCCTTTTTGTTTCCGGCTAGAGAAATCACTTGAAAATCTTCAACTTGGTTCTTGAAAAAGTCCTGCTTAAATTTGAATTCTGACATACGGCTGTCTTTTCGTTTGAATTACTCTGTTCATGGAGAGAACTAGTCAGCATTTTAGAAGCCGGGGATTTGCAAACTCACATTTCTAGTAAGATCTTAATATATAGCAACTTCTAGGTAACTAGTAGAGAAAGTATAAATAGTGCCTCAGATTAGTAATTGAAATTTGTAGCACGTCTTCGTTTCTAACTTTGCGAAGCTTCTTCGTATGCAGATATGAAGATTTGGAAATGGCAGAAATCACTGCATATTTATATCTCTCCGCCGAGTTTGGATGCACTGCATCATTCTGTTTACGCATAGTAATTCTGTGTAAGATACAGAATCGCAAGTTTTGGTTACGTCGCCAACAGGAAATGACACGAGAGAGGGTGAAGAAGAAATATTGCTAACCGAAGGGGCAGATTTCTGGACCACTCCAAACGAAAAACGCAGTGGTATCTTCGCCAAACATAAATTTAATATCGATGATATATTCCGGGTTTATGGTGCATTCGGTTTCCTTTGCGGATTGAACATTTTCCCCTCCGCTTCATTCCCCCTGGCTGCATGATAATTCATTATGACGTAAGATGGAGGGCTGCTTTTCGTAAACTCTTGTTGGCTGCAGTAAATGCAACAGAGCATATATAATGAGACTTCTAAATTAATATACAAAAACAATAAATATAGTAAATACATAGAGAAACCATCTATTGCATTCTACCCAAGAATTCTATGTGTGTATTTCATCGAAAGTAAATGTTTTTAATTTAAAGTAACCCATACAAAAACAGCACTTTTACTTTTCTACCACATAACAAGTAAGTATAGAGGTATTTTTAGACGTGGCGATTGACCTTACGAGGAGCTGCGCGAGTGACATCATGCAGATTGATGATGGTTTCCTACTTTGAAGAAACAAGACACTGCTTAATCACGCACAGTTCCGCGATGTTTACTACAAGGAAGTCGAAGAGATAATAATCTGAAACCCCTATGGTCTTTAAATACAAAGTGAACTCGACCATAATCCACTGCGCAAGTTCCAGCCATTCGCCACCTCTAAAAGATATCTCTGTACAGAAGATACTGCATTTCACCCAAAAAATCAATATCGATGATTTCCCTGAAATACATAATTTGAGGCCCTCGAGTAAAAACAAAATTAAATAAAGTATGTAAAAACATAATTCAAAAACGAAATGCCGATAAATATCAAATTTGGTACTTAGTTTTCATATTTTTCAAAGATCTGAACCAATATTTTAAAGAATTTCCTACCTCAAACTACTTCGTATGGAAAAACTTCGAAATTTACGATTTTCTCACAATGTCTGATTAAAACTCCTAAGTTTAAGGTATTTATATGACAACTGCTAACGGCCGGTTCTCGTCCGATCACCGAAGTTAAGCAGCATTGGGCGTGGTCAGAACTTGGATGGGTGACCACTTGGGAACAACACGTGCCGTTGGCATACACTTTGGTCGATAAGGCCGAATAACTGGCCGAGAGGGCTCGGGGCGCTGACCACGTCCCACCCTCCACTACTGCACCCCGCCAATGACACCTGCTATGGGCAGAGGTGGAGAATGCAGCGGCTGAGCGGCAAGCCTTGGCCCTTCATGGGCTGTTACACATACGAATGTCAACTATATTGCATTTTTTACGACTAGACTTTGAAATCCTCTTCATTCGGAGGTGAAATCTATATCGAATTTTTGGATGGAATACAATACTGCCTTCTACTTACCAGTAGAGTAAGTAAAAATGACCTTTTTGGATTCCGAAGACCTCAAAGCGTGAGTGAAATCTTGGTACCGAATTTCTGGGGGAAATGCAATACCGTCTCTACTGACTATGTATGATGTATAAAAAGAAAGAGGGGGGGGGGGGGATCCCATTTTTATGGTTCGCTTGCGAACATTCTCGCAAATGTATGTGATTTGCAGTGAATTCCAGGGCGATTAAAACCGTCGCCTGCAAGTTTTACGACGTAGAAAATATTAATAAAGAAGTTTGTGAAATAAACAGCGTGCTTAACCTCGGCATCAAATTTCTTAGACTGGTCGTTTAGCTCGCTTTCTGGCTGGCATGGAGTAATGGCCATTTTACCTGTATCGTATCTCCAGTGTTATTAAACGTGGAATAATAACCACAATATAATATACCTCGGCTATCTTGACGTTTTATTGTTATTATCCATGTACAGAGTCATTTTTCCCCACACAGAAAAATCGAGCAGGAGGAGGCGGAGGCGGCGGCGGCGCAGGTATCGCGTTTTTCCTTGCTCCAGGCTCTCTCTCGCCTATTGTGCTGTTCTTGTCTTGTCAGATTTTTTCACTCGTGACAGCTTTCAAACAAATCGGCCTGCGGGATCAAATGTGCCCATTCATCAGCTGCTTCTGCTTCGCTGCGTTTGAATGAAATGCACACCATGGCTTTATTTCGTGACGTGAAAACACCGTCGGCTCTTAGGACTTTCTAAAGTCTCCAGTATTTGTTAATTATAGAGTTAATACCCACACACGAAGTGACGTCACAAGCACTTGGACGTGCGACCATGTGGGGTGAGTATGAAACGTCATCTTGGAAGACGAAGGATCGTATAGGACAGTGTTTTTCAACGTGTGTGTCGCGACCCCCTTGAGGATCGCGAGAGGTTGGGAGAACTCAATAAAAAATCAACATTTTAAAAAGGTACCTAGGTATTTTAAGAAAAAGTTAACAAAATGATACTCGTTACGTTATTTATACAAACACACACACACACGCACACGCACACACACACACACACAAAAGAATCTTCGAGTACTCGTTCATTTTAATGTGAAGGTTGCGCTTCAGTTTCTTCAATCAACTTTTCCCATCGTGGATCCGTTTTTGCAACATTAATTATTAAATAATTGTCCAAATTTAAGCGATTTCTTAGTTTTTTATTTGGACCATTGATGAAAATGCCAACTTGCACAAGTACGAGGTAGAATATGCAATCAAACACTTCAAAGCCTCAGTTGTTACTTCCAGGTATTCTGTTTTTTTTTAAACCAAAAGCTATCCACATTTTTAGACTTGAATTCCAAGTGTAACATCCCATCGGCAGATAATTCTAGAAGAGTCTCTTTGAACTTAGTTGCTAAATTTGCCTCATTTATACATAGCTGCATTTAAAAACGGATTTAAGATCCATATTTGCCCAGTGCCATCCGTTGTCCTATAGCAGTTTTTTGATGTTCAAAAGCTATTAATTTTCGCTCAAAAATTTCATGGGTTAATTTTTTTTTTTTTTTTTTTTCATTAAGATGTTTTGTGTTTAGGTGACGTACCAACTTCGATGGCTTCATGTTTTCTCTTCACAAAATTTCCAAGGAAATTACGCACTGTGGTTTATTCTCAATCACAGTAAATCCAAATTTCAAATAATTGTCGCCATAACGACGTTGTTTCTTTGGTCCACTACTCCCGCTAGACGTTGATGATTCTCATGACCTTTTCTGGAATTTATCCATTTTCAATTTAACAAACAACTCAACAAATCACTTTACAATTACTTCAACTCCAAGGCACCTTACACACAGTCCGTATATCACCATAGTTTCACTTCCGAATCGTTTCCACGTATGGCGGTCTTGCGATTACAAAGTCCTCATGTAGCAACCAGCTGTTTTGTTAAAAATCTGACTATCTTTTAAGACAGAGATGCCAATTTATGACCCGCGGTGTCATATTCTTACTTTCCACGTCCACCATTGATGGTGGTCGGACTTCACGGCGACACAGTAATAAGAGAATATAAGCTCAGACGTTAGGCAAAGCGAAGAACAAAACAGGAGGATGGGTTACACCTCTTGCCTCCTCCATTAGTACCACTGGTTTAAAACCCTTCTGTACTGCAATATTCCCCTAGTACCTACCAGAAAATTAGCAGTAAGATAGTTCTTGAAAATGCTCAAGTCGATAATCTGAAGTAGATAAAGGAATTGTTTGTAAGAATAGTTTCCACAAATGTAGAGAAAATCATGTGAGTGCAACACATTTTTTTAACGAACCGGTTACCAACTAAATTATTTTTCAATAATAAAAACAATTTGTGTGCGGCTGATTTTTTGTTTAGTTTTGAACACCATTCATTTTGGTTTTCAAAACCTCAAACTTCACATAACGTGTACTTTGCTTAGAGACGCAAAAGTGAAGGAGGGAGAATTGGAGAGAGGAAAGAGGTGATGTGGGGAAAGGGAGAATGAGACTGGAAGAGAGAAATAGGGCTGGGGAGAGAGGGGGGAAAATGTGTGATGAGGGATAGAAAGTGAAATACGGAGTCACTCCGCATTTAACACAGTGATAGCTGATCTATGGATTTCGCTGGTATAAATAGTTTAATAATTTTTGGAATATCTTCGAAAATAAATCATGTCTACATCAGTTTGATGATGCTACAGACAAGATATTTTTTAATTGGTCAATACCTTAATTGATGGATGCCACTCTCCCCAATTTGGTTGTGAACGAAACCCATCCTTCCCATTTTGTGTTTTATTGGGGCTGATATATTAAAAAGTCGGTTACCTAGCAGCTGGTCACCAGAAAAAGCAGCGCCATCTGGCCATTCTTTACAACTGGTGTCGCCACCCCACTCGCATACTGAATACATTATTGCGGACACAAGGCAGAAACGTAATTTCGTTTGGCATAAATTAACTCGGCACATTACGGTGGTCCCAGATTACTTGCTCTGTGTTGCTAGGCAAGAGATCCAAACTTGATGGTGCAAGTTCCTGCAACTTCTGGTCACCTCAGCTTGCTTTCTGCTTGTGTAATCACCGAAAGATTTGGGCTTTCTAAGCAATATTGAGTACACAGATGTTCAACAATACCATCTGCCCATCACCGCTTCATAACTTCTCATATAATCTCTTATAAAGGGTGAAGCATTAAGAACGCCGATTTTTAATTGCATACTACTGTTTAATTGTTGTCGCTGGAGCATTTAAATTACGTGTTTTATAATGTATATTTCTTGCTGTTAGTTGTCATGGGACGATTTACAGTGGAACAACCAATATTGATTGTGAAAACGCATAACAAATCCGATCCATGTTGCGCAGAAACTCTGCGGAAACTATACGGATCTCGATCATTATAATTTCAGACAAGAGGTTCGATTACAGATATCAAAATTCCAATGTGCTCTTGTTCCAGCTAGTCTGACATACTTTATTGTGAATAATAGTGTTGCCATAAGTCTACAAAAGTATAAATTTGTCATCGCTCACAACAGTTGGGCACTGTGGAAAGCAAATTCTTACAAAGGATCTTCATAGATATGCCTACAAAATTCAGTTAATTCAACTTTTGAAAACAACGGACCATTTGCAATGGAGAAACGGTGGTCATGTGACCCAACACCCTCTGACGTTTTTCTTTGGAGGAATTTAAAAATCCAAAGTTTATAAAAATAATGCCCAAACGACAGAACAACTGAAGGAAGAGATTCGAAATTTCATCGCCCAATCCAGGACAGATATGTCTGAAGGTGATACCAACATGCAGAGCATTGACAACATGTATCCTTTGTATTATGTTGAAATATGTTATGTTTAATGAAAATAATCTACTTTATTCAACAGTGAATGTGCGTTTTTGATGATCTATCCTTGAAGAAGTCATTTTTCCCTAACTCACAGATGCCTATTTGTTGAAAACTGCAAGTTATTTGGTACTTGTGGAGTTCTTCTCTGCCATTGAAGTAGCCTGGCGCTTCAGAAATATTTTTTGTACATGGCTGTACATATAACATGAACAACTCGTTTAAACACTAAGATTAAAAACGCTATCCACTCAATCTGTATGTAAATTATATAAGTGCAAGAACCTGTAGAGTAATTGCTAAAAGAAATGGTTTCTCTGTTTTAAGAAGATTTCGAAGGCTGCCTCTGTTGTCTAGCGGTTAGCATACTGGCTTCCTAAACCGGAGATCCCTGATTCGATTCCCTACTGAAGCATAGCAATTTTTATTTATCCAGGATTATTTCCCAATCGCCATAAGGACTGGAGGCATGAGTGAGAGTGCAAATGTATGTCGGAAGTTAATGTTCGTAAACAAATCTAAAAATTACATAAATAGTAAACGACTGAAGACAATTACCAGTGAACAAAGCTACCAATTCCTCCTTACGTGTTAAAAATGGGATATAAATAGAGCAAAAAAGAAAAATTGCAGAAGCACATGCTGAAATGATACTTGAATTTTCCTCGTCCTCTGAGAATAAACCAAAGTGGATAGAGAATAAAGAGAATTTTAATTTAATTTTGGTCAAGTACAATCTTGAAGGATTAAAGAGGAAGGAGCAGCGTTACTCAGAAAAGACAATGCCACCAAAATACGCAGCTAATGTGCAGCAGTTATACTCCAAAAGTCACGTCTACATACACTTTACGTGTTCAGCTATTGCACGCGCATCATACATTCCATAAACCTTTCTCTCCTCTCATTCTCTCTGTCTCTCTCTTATTCCTTCCTTCTTTCGTTCTCCCTTTCTTTCGTTCCCCCTTTCCTCCTTTCTTTCGTTCCTCCTTTCCTCCTCTTTCGTTCCTCCTTTCTTTCGTTCCTCCTTTCCTCCTCTCTTTCGCTCCTCCTTTCTTTCGCTCCTCCTTTCTTTCGCTCCTCCTTTCTTTCGCTCCTCCTTTCTTTCGCTCCTCCTTTCTTTCGCTCCTCCTTTCCTCCTTTCTTTGGTTCCTCCTCTCTTTGGTTCCTCCTCTCTTTGGTTCCTCCTCTCTTTGGTTCCTCCTCTCTTTGGTTCCTCCTCTCTTTGGTTCCTCCTCTCTTTGGTTCCTCCTCTCTTTGGTTCCTCCATTCTTTCGCTCCTCTTTTCCTCCATTGTTTCGCTCCTGCTTTCCTCTATTCTTTTCTTCCTCCTTTCGCGCTTTCCTTCTTTCATGTTTTCATCCTTTTCGTTCCTCCTTCCTTTTGTTCCTCCTTTCCTTCTTTCCTTCTTTCTTTCGCTCTTCCTTTGCTCCTTTATTTCGTTCTTTTTGCTCCTTTCGTTCTTCCTTTGCTCCTTTCTTTCGTTCCTCCTTTGCTCCTTTCTCTCGTTCCTCCTTTGCTCCTTTCTCTCGTTCCTCCTTTCTTCCTTTCTTTCGTTCCTACTTTCCTTCTTTATTTCGTTCTTTATTTCCTCCTTTCTTTCGTACCTCCTTTCGTCCTTTCCTTCATTCATCCTTTCCTCTTTCCCTTCCTGCTTTCGTTTGTTACTCTTTTCTTTACTTCTTTCGTTTGTTCCACTTTTCTTTCCTTTCTTTCCTTCCGTTCTTTCTTCTTTTCTTTATTTCTTTCTATCTCACCTACTTTATTTCTTTTACTCTTTCTTCCTTTTTTCTCTCTTTCTCTATATTTCTTTCTCTCCCTCTTTCGCGTTTTTCTTACTATGTTATTTCTCTCCTTTATTTCTCTCTTTCATTCTTTTTCTCTTTCTTCCTCTTTCTTAATTTCTGTTTCCCTGTTTTCTTTCTCTTTCCTTTTTTCCTTGCTTTTCTTTCTCTTTCCTTTTTTGTTCCTTTCTTTCTCCTTTTCTGTTTTCTTCTCTCTTTCTTTCCGTTTCTGTCTCTTTCCTTTTCTCTCTATTTATTTACAAGTTGCTTTTGCAATCAATCGCATTATTATGCAGTTCAATAACTTGTCATATAATAATTAATCTGCTTGATATTTACCCGTAGAACGCTATCGTGTCCAGTGTAGCTCTGGAATTTTGTGCTCTACTTCCGTGTGGTATCCGTCTATAGCAAGTGGTAACAAGATGAGATATAAAAATAGCTCTTTCTAAAATTACTCTGTGAAAATATTGCAAAATAATCTGAGTCATACTCACAAATTGAATGATCTTTTCTTGATCACAATAAAAATAAATATTTGATCATATACATTTACTTTGAAAACGTATTTTGTTTACAAAATCCTTGGACGTCATTCCATATCAAAGGTCCGGAAACACGTGGTTCATAAAAAGCTTTTGTTTTATACTGTATGTGTAAGACAGTTTTGTTTACTCCTCTGAACACTCGTGACTTTTGATTTTATGATTTCTGTTAGGAGACTGAGATACAGATTTCTATGATTAAATACTCCTGCTGAGGTGCACAATGATCACTGGGAAGGTGTCTCGAGTCATTACAATGGAGAAAATAGCAGCATGTCTGCTTGACATCCGGCAGGCAGGGGTTCGAATTCAAAAGAGAATTGATTGTCTGGGTGTGGGGTTGCAACACGTAAGAAGGAATATCCCATTAGTGACATACCAAAGTGCAAAAGTATCAAGGTCAAGTCACACTGAACGGAACAGGTTCTATCAAAGCTTTGACACCCAAGATATTTTGAAATCTTCTCTTCGAAGAACACGTAACGTTATAAATCATGTTAATTTACAATATATTGCTTCAAACATGCATTACAAATGATTGTATAATTTATTGGACCTCCTTTAATTTTCAAACAGTTTTACTCTTTTGGACATACTGTTCACAATATTCCTATACTCTTGCACGGTAATATTATTCCAAGATTTAGATAATGTCTATCAAAGTCCTCGGCGGTTTTTCCTTTACCTTCCGATTTCGTATGGATATAATAGCCATAGTTCTATCTTCCCGGGGCGATGCAACCCTTGGTCTACCACTTCGCTCCAGATTTGCCGCTTCTCCTATATTTTTTTTTATCTGTGCTACAGATGTTTTACTTATCCCAAGTTGAATTACAATATCTCTATATAGCTTTCTGCACTTATGTCTACCAGTCACTTGTTATTTAATTCCTTATTCAGGTTTTTCGACCATTTTTATTTTACAATATCAACACAGCGTTGTAATTTGCAGTGTGCACGATACATTATGAAAATATACCACTCTGATTACTCTGACTCTTTCTTCATAGGTTTGAATCCGTGGTCAAAAACTGCTAATTTAAACTGTTATTTGTATTTGACATAATGTCAATTGTTGATAAACAGTATGTGAGAATGTCAGATCTATAAACATTCCTCACATCTGTGCCTTTCTTTTAAGAGAAAAATAAAATTAATATCCCATATATTTTCATGATCACATCTCCCCAAACGTTTGAAATTGACATTTTTTTTCTTTTTTCTAAAACTCAAAAAAAAAAAAAAAAAAATCATAACTCCCTTAAAAATAATTACATTAGCATAATTATTTTTTAAAATGTACCCATAAATAAGATACTTTTTGACGGAACACAAGGCCGCTATACAAAATGGTTCGGTGAAATATGCACGTGTCCAAAGATTCTGCCAAGATTTACTACTATAGTTTTGTAACAATGTTTTGTCTACATTAAGAGTATTTTTATATATGTTGTATATTTAATATGTTTAATGAGATTTATTGCGTAAACGATATGTATAGAGAAAGAGTAATGTAGGCTTGGAAATATGAAATGAAAAATGAAATACGATACATTAAAAACTACTGTTGATATATTTTGAAATTTTGGATGCTGGTTTCCTATGTGAATTTAAAGTAAAAATTAATGAAGAGTTTTTCATGGTTCGTCAGGAACCATTTTAAAAGCAATTCAAGATATAACTATTAATATAGTTCCAGAAAAGTCAAGGAAGCTTTATTTATGCAGTTATATGAAATTCAAGGACAGGTGCTTGGGTAATGAAGCAGATGTAAATGAAAATAATACTTGTGATACTAGAGAAAATGTATCACAAATTGTAATGGTTGTAAAATTACGATAGCTGTCAATTAGGGGAGAAAGGTTTTGTTTTAATGCATATTATCATCAAGAAAATTAACATACAGATTATGATTAAGGTATATTTACGTTTTATTGGACCTATATTTTATGTGGTTATACCGTGTTTGTGTTTTATTAGAATATAAAGTATAGCTTTTGTTCCCAAAAACTACCAACTAAACCATCACTAATTATTATAGTAGTAGATAAGAGTTTTTTGTTGGCATAATCGCTTAACCAGGCATCCGATAGAATATTTTGATTCTCTCAAAAAGGCTCTAACGATTTTGATTAAAATCCCAAATGTTTAAGATGTTTTTATGGTAAACGAAATGTATAAATTGAATTTTCTGGTTGTAGCCCCTCTTTGCTCTTTGACTTTTGCATAACTGGTAAACCGAAAGTTACACCAAATCGTACTATACAAAAATGCTATGTTCAAATGCATTTTTTTGTGGAGTGAACTATTTCGGAGATATTCCTTGTCATTTCTGTGAGGTTTGCAAGACTTAAACTTTTCTCAAATGGAAGATCGTTATTCACTTTTTTATCTCTTGGCGGTGCAGAGAGACCGGAATTTCAAGGGCGTCATGCGACGAATATGAAATATAGAGCAATAAGTAATTATTCGTAAGAATAGTTATTTAAAAACTACAGAAAGTCGAGTGACTGCAACAAATGAGGTTTTTTCTTTCTCGTTCCTTTTCTTTTCACCAAAGTTGGGTTACTTACAATATATTCTTGCCTAGAAATGATTGAGGGGAAAATATATTGTATACAAAAAGTGTGGGACCTAATTCTAAACCTATGTATAATGACAAAGATGCACCTTACCCTCCTGACCTTGCTGTAGGACGGTCTTTGTGGCGGACAGTTTACAAAGTGAAGATGTCCAGCTCTCTTGACCTTTGCGCTGGTCCAGAAAGGTCATCTCGTGATCTTTGTCTCGACCACTTGACCTCTCCGATTATTCTGTTAACCATCTGGCTGTAGCTCGCGTTTTGTCTCTTAGTTCCCATAACATTCTAAGCGATTACTATCTCTGTTCACTTGCTTCTTAATTACGTCTTTATCAGAATGATCGCAAATGTATACATGCATTTACAGGCTTTCCATCAACTCTTGTATAACATACTCTTAGAAAAGGCTCCTTTGCTATCTACTTCTTATTAATCGAGGTAAACATTTGCAAAAAATGTGTTGTACTCGCATGACTTTCTCTACTCTTGTACTAACCATTCTTACAAACCCTTATCTTCTTCTTGTTAGTTGAAATAAACATTTGCAGAAATTATCTTATTGCTTATTTCCTTGTAGGCGCAAGGGGAATATTAGAATACAGTAGGCTTTGAGCGATAGTCAAATCTTTTAAAGCTTTGAGGTCCCGTTCTCTTTGGACGCTTGACACACAAAAAAATCTACTGTGCTCCACTCACATGACTTTCTCTACTCTTGTACTAACCATTCTTACAAACTCTTATTCCTATATCTTCTTCGTGTTAAGATAAACATTTGTACAAATTATCTTATTGCTTATTTCCTTGTAGGTGAAAGGGGAGGTCAAATCTTTTAAAGATTTGAGATCCCGTTCTCTTTACACGCTTCACATATAAAAAGTGAACAATGATGATCCATTTCACGAAAGTTTTAAGTTTTCTGAAACTCACACACATTACAAGGAATATCTCCGAAATGGTTCACTCTACAAGAAAATTCATTGAGACATAAGTTGTGTATTTCAGCAAGATACATTTTTTGTGTAGTATGATTTGGCCTATCTCTAACGGTTTACCAGTTATGCAAAAGTCGTCCAGAGTAAATACGACTACAGGGGCTATAACCAGAAAATTCAAGATATACATTTCACTTTTCATAAAAATATCTCAAACATATGGCATTTTAATTAAAATCGTTAGAGCCATTTTTAAGAAAATAATAATTTTCTAAAAATTTTTCAAGTAAAGGGTAGTTTAGAGTGGGGCAATTTTCTTCAAAATCTTCGTGTCGCAATTAAATACCAAGTGTGGTTTTTAACCGACTTTTCGTTTTTGAGTTATGCTGTCCACAGACACAAAGGCAGACAGACAGACAGACAGACAGACAGACACACACACACACACACACACACACACACACACACAGACACACAGACACACAGACACACACACACACGGATTTTTGATTCGGGGAGTTTCAAAACATATTTTCGCTGAAATCTCGACATAGAATTTTTGTGTGGAGTACAATACTTCCTCTACTTACCAGTAGAGAAAGTAAACAAAAGGTGGGAGGAAGGAAGAAAAAAAAAAAAAAAAAAAAAAAAAAAAAAAAAAAAAGGAAAGAAAGAAAGAAAACGAATCCCCATTGAAGTCTCCATTCTTTTTACCATCAGTTTATGCTCCACATCCTTTTCTAATTTACAGCCTTTGCATTTAACGTAGTTTTTCTCCAAAACTACTGCATCTAGAAAGCTCAAATTTTCTGAGCTGCTAGAACATAATATGAACTTCAAAATAAGAGCATATTTTATATAATTTATAAACTACAATGTTATTCGGTACCTACAGAAATACAGCTATTTCTTATTAATTATATTATGTACATATAATTAAACTATATCACTATTACTGTTTTGAATAATAATCATCTCGCTTTGTCAGAATCTTTGTTTTCAGGGTTTACCAAAAGTTCAAACTCAAAAGTGCACCTAAGTTAACATCAGCGAAGTTATTTTTTCTGCGTCTTAATTTACGTGGATATGACATGCTCTGCTTTGTTCCTACAAACTTGTTTTTCACGTATACCTACTATGATTCCAACTGTAATGATTTAGGTGATCTTTACATAACAATATTGACACATTTAAAACCAGGCCGGTATATACCATCCCCGAAATTCCACATTCTTCGCAGGAAAACGCGAGAAAGAAATAGTTTTCTTAGCACTTATAAAATGTATTGGAAAATTCAAGGGAAGAGCAACAAGTGTAAACTTAGGAAATATTTTCTGCAATAAACAAACACAGCCGCATAAAGTATTCACTCATAATATTTTTAGTAGGTAAGTTTTTGACTATATGTTAAGGTTTACCACTGATACACAGAATTCTACAAAAAATCATTCAGAATAGGCTTCACAGGCCATTCGCAGTTAAATGACCTTTAACTTAAAAACAAAAAGAACTGAATGAAATCTTATCTTTGAAATCTTAATTTGTCATTGACATTATGGAATAGCTAACGTCACACCACCGCGCTGCATGTAAATACCTGGCCGACGACAGTGAAGCGATCACAACAAGGACAAAATGAGTGCGGCATAACAATTATTATCTGCGAAACTTCCAACTGCCGGTTTGTTTTGATAAGTTAGAGAAAAGGCGAATTTGCAGAATAATCCGTGTTACGTCATTGTCACCTATATAAGCTAGTCGAGGGGGCGAGAACAGTGCGTTTTATGATGGATTCGCTGAACGAGATAGGTGTGTGTGCGTGGGCGGCTGCATGGGCAGGCTGTATGAGTGTGTGTGTCGTCAGAAACAGCTGTTTGAAGAAAGATGTGTGAAGGTTACGAGAGAACAGAACAGTCGTGAGTTGTAAGATCACTATGAACTGTAGATTCTTTTAACAATAAAAAAAGGATTGCGCTTTTGTACTTATATGTTTTGAGGCCCCTGAATAAAAAAAAAGTAGTTTTAGAAAATGAACCGTGTGTGTCTATCTGTACACAGCGTAACTAAAAAACGAGAAGTCGGTTAAAAACCAAAGTTGGTATTTAAGTTGAATGCCACGAAGATTTTGAAAAACATTTCTCCACTCTAAGCTACAAATTTTTCGAAAGCTTTCATTTTCTTAGAAATGTACTAATGGTTTTGATGTAAGTTCCATATTTTTAATATATTTTTATGGCAAATGAAATGTGTATTTTGAATTTTCGGGCTCTAGCCCATGAAATCCTGTTTACTCTTGATGGCTTTTGCATTATTGATAACTCGTAAGAGATGGACCAAATCGCTTACAAAAAATGTAGATCTTGTTGAAATACACAAGTTACATTCAAATGAATTTTTTTTATTTTTTCTCTTTTTTGTGGAGTGGCTACATCGGAGGTATTCTTTGTTATTTGGGTGAGTTTTGCAATACCTGAGCTTTTCTCAAATGGAAGATCATTATTCACATTTTTATCTTTTGACTTTGCGACGAGGACAGAATTTTAAAGTTTGAAAAGATTTTACTATCACTCAAAGTCTACTGTATTCCCTTATTCCTCTTGCAGCTACATGAAAATTAGCAATAAGATAATTTCCGCAAATATTTATTCGACTAACATGAAGATAGAGGAATAAGAGTTCTGCAAGATTAGTTGGTACAAGAGTAGAGAAGGTCATATGAGTGCAACACGTTTTTAAATAGTTTTAAATATGTTAAACTTGATACATAGTATACATACAGTGTAGAATGGCATTTAACATAAGCTTAAAGCGTCGTAAATTCCTAAACCTCAAGTGTAATTTGGCTTGAAACTTTTTAGTGGTTCTTTGCCATTTGTTTTGTTGTGTAATGCAAGAGTAAGTTATCTTTTTGAAAGCTGGAGTCCACTGCTGGTCGGCCGGACAGACAGATAACTATGTCTCATTAGGGAATCTAATGTAAACTCGCATCACGTATAGCGTCGGGGCACATGTAATGACGACGTGACTTAGAGACAAGTTCATTATCATTCAGCATGACACGTGGACGAGACATCTGCCACAATTTGTCCCTGTGCTGTCTCCAGAAAATCGTCTGCAAAAACTAGGTAAATCAATAGGCAGATAGGCAACGCTCTTGGCTTCAAATAAATATCTACATACTTGTTACTTGGGCTCGAATTTTTATAGCCTATCACCATAATGTGCAAAACAGATCGATATTATCATGTAACGTTTAAAATAATATGCCCGAACCTAAAAGTAGTAGGAGATACAATTTCAGTTTTACCAGGTGCGTTCGGAAATGATTTACAATAAGTTTTTATGCCTTTTTAATTAACAAACATCTGATGTGTTGCACTCACATGACTTTCTCTACTCTTGTACTAAGCATTCTTACAAACTCTTATTCCTATATCTTCTTCGTGTTAGTTAATATAAACATTTGTACAAATTATCGTATTGCTTATTTCCTTGTAGGTGCAAGGGGAATGTTAGAATACAGTAGGCCTTGTGCGATAGTCAAATGTTTGAGATTCTGTTGTCTTTGCACACAACATATAAAAAAAATGAACAACGATGATCCATTTCACGAAAGTTAAGTTTTCCGAAACTCACACACATAACAAGGAATATCTTCGAAATGGTAAACCCTACAAGAAAATTTATTCAGACATAAATTGTGTATTTTAGCAAGATCTACATTTTTTGTATAGTATGATTTGGTCTATCTCTAACGGTTTACCAGTTATGCAAAAGTCTTCCAGAGTAAATACGACTACAGGGGCTATAGCCAGAAAATTCAAGATATACATTTCATTTTTCATAAAAATATTTCAAACATATGGCATTTTAATCTAAATCGTTGAAGCAATTTTCAAGAAAATCAAAATTTTAGAAAAATCTTCCATGCAAAGGCTAATTTATGGCGGATTTATTTTCTTCAAAATTTTCGTGTCTCATCCTTGAAAGACATTAAGCTTAAATACCAACTTTGGTTTTTAACGGACTTTTCATTTTTGAGTTATGCTGTCTACAGACACACAGACACACACACGGACCTTTTTCTAAAAATGCTTTTTTTGGATTCAGGGGGTCTCAAAACATATATTTCCGGCGAAATCTCGACATCGAATTTTTGGGTGGAATACAATACTTCCCCTACTTACCAGTAGAGAAAGTAAAATTGTTCAAAATACGTGGGATATCTCGACATACTCCCCACCAATGTCAGTACACTGCTGCCACCTTCCTGAGAACTTCATTATTGCATCACAGAACCATAATTTGAGGTTGTTACGCACCCACTCTTGGGCAGCTGTCTGCAATTTCTATTGTTGCCGAAATTCTACTTTGCAGCGCGTCGTTCATGTTACCGAACAAAGATTTTTTTCTCAGTTGCATGGCTGTGATTCGTTACCAGTTTCTCAAAAATCTGGGTCTTCATTCTCCACTTCCAATAGTTCACAACACAGTTGAACTCTGTTCTCCTTCTGGGCCTGCCATTTTCCGTGGAATGCAATGTGCATATACCCTTTTCATACCTATTTTGATTCCTTCTTTCCACAAAAACCATGCACTCCATCTTTGTCAATGGTTTTCTCTACTTAACAACAAACAAGAGCTGTTCTTCTAGTATACACTCGATTCACAACTACCATCTAGTGTCTATATGGTGTACTAGCATTAGTTCATCGTCCTACGATAAGACGTGCCCAAAGATGGAGTGGAGGTTTTTAAACAATAAAATTCACACGAGAAGCGAGCTAACTATGACATTTGATATTGTAGTGCGTTTTTAATTCATTAAAATTATCACAAGTAATATCATAAGGCGTCCGACATAACCAATAAATTCTCGAGTGGGACTAGAGAATTTATCTGCGAACGCCAGACCGTTGAATGATATTTATCTCGATTATTTTTGTAAATACTACACCGTAAAGATTTCACCACGGAGTATTACATTCTGTAAAAATTATCTACGATATGTTCATTTTCGATTCATGTAGTTAGATTTACTCAGCTCTTAGGAAAAGTTCAAGAATTACATGTATTTCGATCTTCTCTTGTTGTTGTAACAGAAAGCGAGTTCATAGGCTCAAATCTTACTCCAGTTTTAAGGTTAAAAACACAGTTGTCGATTGCATTGTGTAATAAGTGTTTTGCAGCGATTTATAGGATGGAGTTGTTAATTTGTACAGTAGCATTTATGTAGATAAGTATAATTTGACGGTCTGGTGATATCAAACGCCGAAACTGATGTCTAATTCTTTAAATAATATGGTATCTCTAGTCACAACATAACCTATGTATGTTTACTTTGGCTCTCTAACTTCAAGAAACCAACAAAATGACAGTGACTACGATGGTAATGGTGTGCGTTCTCAGACCGACCGTGGAAGTCGAGAAAAGTATATCCTCACTGTATAAGGAGGCGAGGAAATAGCAGAATGGAGAAAGTTACAGACATGAGTCGTTCAGTGTGCCAGTGAGTGCGGGACAGCTGTGTGTATGTGGTACTGTCGTGAAAGGTACTCATGCCGAAGTGAAGAAGTTTTACCGAGCATCGATTGACTATTGTTGGAGTTAGTGTGTGAGAGACAAGTGAAGGCAAGGACTGATTCAAGGCTACAAGAAGAGCACAGTTGGGAGTTCTTTTGCTAAGGTTTAGAAAAAAATTAAAACGCTAGAAAAGTAATTGGACCGGATTTATCATTTTCCACATTGATGTCAGGAGTGGGATTCCTGGAATAGTCGTTTTTGTCACAATATTTTGAAAAATATAGCACATTTGCATCTCGTCAGCAAACAGTTATTCTGCGGAATGTTCAAGCAGGTCCAGTTGATGACACAGCCACATAGAGCTGCATCTACAACACAGGCACATGCGCAGTATATTGCATTATTTCCTTGCATACATTAAATTAAAATGCATGGGAACAGAATCTATCTGCTGTATTGTAATTGTGTTTCCAGAGGCGTTAAAATGTAAAACGCACGACAGGAAATTGTGTTATCAAAATGAATAAGCTAGGAAAATGCCCCTAGCATTCATTCTGCATTTCGCTAGCATCACACTTTAATATCGTTAAGTAGATTTCTGAGGGAAAGAAGTAAGCAAGGTTCATGTTGAAGACAACTTTATATACCTATAATAACATGCTTGTTAATGGATATTTAGTTCAGTAACTAGCGATATTATTGATTTTATTACACATAACAGTTGAGCATTTCACTTTCACTGCCTCTCGCCTGTCTGAGAGAAAATATCGTATCCCATTCCATAATTTGACATCAAGTTTTTATCGAAACTATGTTTTCTGAAATATGTTCAAAAATTAGATGCTCACATTCACATGAACAACCCTATCGTTGTCTTCAACAAACTATACTTAAAAACCTTCGTTTTTATTTATAAAATGCTAATAGAGATGAAATGGCTTTATTACACATTCCTTATAGTACAATAATGAGGGAACAATCATGACCACAGAAACATCCCCATCCCCTACCGGGAATTGAACCCGGAACCTTTCGTGCAGTAAGCAGGTCCTCTACCGACTTAATGGCCCAGGCTACAAATACCTGCTTGAGTGTATGCGTATGTATTTACAGGCTGCAAAAACAATTTGGATTTCAAAACATTGTCTTATATATGTAGTTCTGTTTGCTTTTAAATAAAAAATCTGATGTGTTGCACTCGTTCGACTTCCTCTACTGTCGTATTTACTATTCTTACAAAACCTTATCCCTATATCTTCTTCGTCTTGAGATAAACATTGGCAGAAATTATCGTATTCTTTTATTTGCTTATAGCTCCAAGGGGAATATGAGGATAGAGTAGCATTGAGAGCTAGTCAAATGTTTTAAAGCTTTGAGATTCCGTTCTCTTTGCACACTTAGTATATAAAATGAATAATGATATTCCATTTGACAGAAGTTTAAGTTCTCCAAAACTCAGAGATAACAAGGAATATCTCCGAAATGGTTCAACGTACAAAAAAAAAAAAAAAAAAAAAAAAAAAAAAAAAAAAAAGTATTTGTATATAAATTGTGTATTTTAGCAATATCTACCTTTTTCTATAGTACGATTTGGTCCATCTTTTACGGTTTAAGAGTTATTCAAATGTCATTCAGAGTAAATACGATTGGAGGGGTATAGACCGAAAATTCAAGATATATATTTCGTTTTTCATAAAAATATCTCAAACATATGGCATTTTGATCGAAATCGTTAGTCATTTTCAAGAAAATCACACACACACACACACACACACACACACACACACACACACACACAGGACCTTTTTCTAAAAATGCTTTTTTTTTTTTTTTTTTTTTTTTGGATTCGGTGGTCTCAAAGCATATTTCCGGTGAAATCTCGACATCGAATTTTTCAGTGGAATACAATACTTCCCCTACTTACCAGTAGAGGAAGTAAAAATGACAGTGAACGCTTATTCCAGCAGAAGTAGTTTTCCGTACGTATCGTCACATTGTAATACTTGTATAAAACAAAATTTTCTTGTATTAATATATGATGCACTATGCAGTATCCTTTAATTTTTTTCTTGGCACTTTCTTAGTCTTATTGTTTAATGTTTAACGTGTTTTAATAGGTTAAGTCATTGCGAATGATAAATGAAATGAGTGAATTGATGTCCAGATGAACCCGGAGTCCATATACCATGCAGCAGGCATGGGCACCAGTGGAGACGTAGCGTTTGAACTTGTTTTACTCACCCCACATTCTCTTGTCCAGTGAGAAGGTTGTTTGAAACGAGTGTAATGGTGGCTTCGTTCCATCTGCGCGGAAGTAATATTTTCTACGCTGTAATTAACTATTTTGCTTATATTAAACATATTTTGCGCACGATTGTAACACTCGCTTGTTCCGGTTAGGAAAATTACGTAACCTTCAAGTTTGTACCTTCCTTTATCTTATACACGTAATATTGTTACGCTGTCTTATGATTAACATTAAATTCTCTCTTCACAGTAAATAAAGTAGTAAAGTTCCATTGTTATTTAGCCTTAGCAATATTTTGAAACTATTTCGTTTGATTTTAAACTTAAACTTATTTTCAAACTTTGAAGCACGAAATAATTTACATTAAATACACTAATAAGAAACTAAACCCCTAAAAAGTGAACTCATCGTCCCTTTTATATGTTTACAAATACAAGTACTCATAACGTACCTTCTGAAATAGTAAATAAATACCTGTAAGATTACTAACGTTTAAATTTTCCTGTTCTTGTAACTTACAACATATTTTCTCTACCACTCATCATGAAACAGGCACACTCGCCACTGAATGAGGCGTGTCGGAACCTAAGCAACAGTGAAGGGTTCGTATGGCCGGTGGAGTAAGGAAAGAACGCAATTGGCTCAGTTTAGCTGATTTTGCCCATTGCTGCCATAGGTACCTGACATTCATCTTAAGGATAAGGGAAAACTCCAGCAAAAACCTTATGCGGGTTACTCACCCTAAACGAGGGTTGAATTTGGTACCTTTTGAACGTGAAGCGCGCAGACGTCACAAACACTCGCCTCACACAACCCGTTCATATCTTTGGTATAAACATCGCTATCGAAAATAATACATAGCTTTTGTGCGATTTATCCAGCATTTAAGTGCTATAATTAACCTCGTTTGTTAGTTCAAAAGAATTCATTTACTGCTCTTTCGTAATGTATAATTTAAAAGTGCCTGTTAACTTCTATTTTTTTACTGAATACTTGGATAAACATGTGCATTTTCCTTTATGGAATACTATCGTACCTAATTGATTTTACATTAAGTGCACATTTAAGCAGTCTTTTTGTTTTCATTAAAAGTTGTGCTGTTTGTATTTCAGCTTTGCCTGTTTTCATTAAAGCGCTGAAAATGAACAAAAGGATACAACATTAACAAGTTAATGATGATTCCCAATACATTAACACATGGCAGCGACATCGGAGAAACACGGCGAATGCTTTTCTAAGTCGTGTTCCAAGAATTTCTGCATTACAAAAAGTCATTTGTCATGTTCTCAAAGATTATATATATCTGGTGTAAGGGCGACAACTATAAGAATATTTTTAATGTTTAATGGGATCCTATAAGGTCGTTAGCTCTCCATTCTTAGTGCATATATAAAAACATACCCTGACATGCAGGTGCACTTTTACGACCATATTTTCAATTTAATATCTCATAATTACTGGACGTAATTATAAATATATGCACATATTTTTTTCAACCATAAATTTCCTTGCATAATGTAGCGTTTATGGCTGCTCATTGTATAAAATAACAATGCAACAGATCCCACTTCTGACACCGTGTGACAAATGACACTTTCAGTTACTTTTCATTTCTAAAGCTGAAACACAAAAAACAGTCCTCTTGTTATCGTTAACACAATGTACAGTAATATGTGATCTTACTACTCTTCTGTCCTACGGTAACCATTACACATACCTTGTGTTTCAGTTCCACTACTTTCTCTGTCTGTTTCTTCAAACAGCCACTTATGACGACACAAACACTCAAACTGACTTCATAAACACACACACACACTTAAAACTGTTAACAGCTGTTTTGTTCAATACTCAGCGACTCTATTATAAAAACTGACTGTTCGCGTTGTCTCGACTCGTTATATGGGTGAGAACGACGTAGCACGGATTTTTCCGGAAATATGCCTTTTCGTAACCAACATGAAAATGTTTTTAAAACTGTCTGGAATCGCTTTCTTCTGCTGCGCTCATAGTCGTCTTTGTTCTGATTGCTGCATTGTCGTTGAACCGTGTAGTTACAATCAATGGTTTGAGGTAGCTTGTTCTTGAGCGACTACTTCATGTACGAGCGGCTGGCGTCACAGTACCTATATATTAGACATAAAAAAGTTACACATAAAAGCATTTAATATTAATTTATGCAACCATTGGACGATTTTGAAAACAGCACGAGTGAATGTTTGTAGTGTGAGCGATAGTGGGTTTTCAAGTATCATATGAAGGCCATCGACGATTTGAATGCAATATTTTATACAATCTTAGTATTAGAAATTGTAGGAAATAAGTCCTTAAATAACTGGACATCCGTAGTGTTTTATATATTAGACGTTTAACTTTTCTTCCTCCTTTTGCTTTATTATCTAACGTGTTAAACCAATAAACAAGGCAGTCACGTGTATGCATTCTGTTCCTGGGAGAGAACTAAGCAGATGCTACAGACTGTGATTATATTATCAAAACAGCACGGTGAGAAATGAGAAATTCAGGTATTATTTGTTTTTCATAATGTAGAGACGTTTAGCTGCACATTGCTCAAAGAGAAGAATATCACAGAATGATTTTATGTTCTCTTTAGAACCACGGATCATTGGAATATGTTTATTTAAGGGGGGGAGGGGTTCACACTGAGCCAACCCCGGCATAAAGAAGTGAAGTGAGCGATTTACGGGCGTGTGTCGGAACGTGAGTGTCTCGAGCCAGTGTGAGGTTCCCTAACGTGTGCTGGAGATTCATCTCGACCATAGTTCGCTAAGCAGCCACTGGTCAGGCGACTACAGCGCCACTCATCAGTCGAGAACAACAGTTGCATTTCTCACACAGCAGCGCCGAACTCGCTCATCGCCAACACTTCCGACATTGAAAGACCGCATCCAAATGAAGAGATGTAAATATCGTTCCCAGTATTTGCCTTTTGAGCCGGGAAATCCCCCAAAAAAGGCCATGAAGTCGGAAAGGTCTGCCGTGGGAATCGAACCCATGACTTTCCAAGTGCGAGTTTAACACGTTACTGGAGAGCCATCTTGCTCTGTTGCATACATGGAAAAACAACCTATTAATGTTTGGGTTGAATAAATAAATTATATAAAAACCTAATAAGGAAGTGAAAGTTTTATGTAAACATCAGTAATAAATATGGGAACCCAAGTATATCTCTCTATACAAAGTTACGTGTACATTAACAATTAACATGTACGTGGCAACGCAGACAACTTGGAAACGCACCTTCCCCTCTGAAGATAATCCGACTGGTGCATGCTATTCCCGATTAATTCCCATGTTATTGCCAAAATTTCCATAAGTCGATAGGGGAAAGCCTGTTATTTATGTTCATGTAGCTGAACTAACTGCCCGGACTCTTCCGCCGGAACTACACCACGATGAGTGTGAAGAAGACTATCTCTAAAGACTTGTTAGTCGATCTGCGATGAATCGTTAGGGTTCATCTCTTGTGCTGCTGATCTGTGTTTGGCGGAGACACCTACTCATTGGTTGCAGAAATGAACCATATGTTTACACCGGATAAATCAGTCACCTAAGGGTCAGTTCTCAAGCGTCTATTTATGATAGTCATTTTAGACCTTCATATAACTAAAGCTATTACTTCTGGACTTAAGCATTCTATTGTATAAGTAAGTTTTATTCACATTACAGTGAGCAGCCTTTGATAATGTATTTAAGTTGAAGTTTGTGGTGGTGATGATTTAAGCTTAAGGGCGTTCAACTACTTGGTCATCGCAGCCATGATAAAATGCCTCATGCAACAGCCAGAGAAGGTTATATTATAAATTCTCTGGCTTAGCTTTAAAACTAGAAGGAAAAACTGTCGGGAGGAAAAAAAATGTTGTCTTTCCTGGAACGGATATATTTGCAGGAATATGTAATTTCATGGGAATACAGCGAAAGCCAAATCTCTTAAATCTTCGAGATTCTCTTCGCACGGCTGAGATACAAAATAATGAATAACTATCTCCCATTTGACGAAGGTTTAAGTACTCCAAAACTCGCACAAATAACAACGAATATATCAGAAATGGTTCACTCCATAACAAATTCATTTGAACATAAATTATAGTTTTAAGAAGATCTGCAGTTTTTGTATAGAAAGTATTGGTGTATTTCTAACGGATTGCCAGTTATTCAAAAGTTAAGAGTAAACAGGAATACATAGGCTATAATCAGAAGATTCAAAGGATACATTTCATTTGTCTTAATATCTTAAACATATGGCATTTTATTCAAAATCGTTAGCCATTTTGTAGAGAATAAAAATTTTCGATACACTTTTCCAAGTAAAGGGCAGTTCAAGGTGAAGGAATTTTCATAAAAATCTTCGTGTCGTATCCTTGAAAGATATTAAACTTAAATACAAACTTTTCGTTTTTGTGTTATGCTGTTTACGCACACACGCATGCACGCACACACCCACGCACGCACACACACATGGAGCTTTTTCTAAATATGACCTTTTTATTCATAGGGCCTCAAAACATGCATATTTGGTGGACTCTCGACATCGAATTTTTGGATGCAATACAATTATGTAGTAGAGAATGTAAAAATCTGATGTGTTGCATTCACATGACTTTCTCTACTCCTGTACTAACCATTCTTACAAACACTTATTCCTATATCTTCTTCGTGTTAGCTGAGATAAACATTTGTACAAGCTATTGCTTATTTCCTTGTAGGTGCAAGGCGAATGTTAGAATACAGTAGCTTTGTGCGATAGTCAAATGTTTGAGATTCTGTTGCCTTTGCACACTTAACATACAAAAAAATGAACGATGATCCATTTCACGAAAGTTCTGTTTTCCGAAACTCACACACATAACAAGGAATATCTCCGAAATGGTTCACCCTACAAGAAAATTTATTGAGATATAAATTGTGTATTTTAGAAAGATCTACATTTTTGTACACTATAATTTGGTCTATCTCTAACGGTTTACCACTTATGCAAAAGTCGTCCAGTGTAAATACGACTACAGGGGCTATAGCCAGAAAATTCAAGATATACATTTGATTAGAGCCATTTTCAAGAAAATAAAAATTTTCGAATACGTTTGCATGTAAAGGGTAGTTTAGGGTGGGGCTATTTTCTTCAAAATATTCGTGTCGCATCCTTAAAAGACATTAAACTTAAATACCAACTTTGGTTTATAATCGACTTTTCGGTTTTGAGTTATGCTGTCCACAGACAGACAGGCACACACACGGACCTTTTTCTAAAACTGACCTTTTGGATTCAGGGGGCCTCAAAACATGCATTTTCGGTGCAATCTCGACATCGAATTTTTAGGTACAATACAATACTTACTCCATTTATGTAGTAGAGAAAGTAAAAATGAATGAAGAAGGTGATTTTCACGGTTCATCAGGAACCATTATCATAAAGTCATAATGTGCATAAATATTTCACTGAAATTTCGTCACCAAAAGCAGTTTTTAATAACCAATCCACAACATTTCGTCCAAACGGCAACACTGTGTATTACAGTGTGGTGAACTTTATTTGCACTAATAAGCTTTTGTAAAATACTTTGTGGAGGAGTGCGTGGTGAAGATCATGTGAATGGATCGTTATTATTTACTGACGAAGGACGTGTAGTCCCTCAGGAGTACGCCCTAAATACTGCTGCGTGCACGTTGAGAGTCGTTAACTTGTTTTAAGGTCTCTGGGTAGCTACTTCTCGATGGTACATCAATTATACACCCATCACTTGCCGAACAATACCTAAAATAGCTCCCGGGTGATTTCCTAACTTATCCTCATTGTTACTGTTTGTTTAAAATTTAATTAAAATTCCGGAAACAACGTTGCTGTAGAGAAGCCGTTTTGTTAGGCGTCCCATTCACAAATTGGTCGACAACAAACATGTCTCATTAACCGTTCCTGCTTCTGGCTATGAGACATTCGCCTCCAAACACTTCTTGTATTCAGATAAAATACTCGCCTACATAGAGTTAACGTTTTATCTTCCGTTATCAGTGTCAGCTCTTTTTTATTTTCTCTCTACGGATATAAGCAGAGGAAGTAACGTATTCTACCCAAAAAATCGATGTCGAGATTTCACCGGAAATGTTTTGAAACCCCCTGAATCCAAAAGAAGCATTTTTAGAAAAAGGTCCGTGTGTGTGTGTCTGTCAGTCTGTGGACAGTATAACTTAAAAGAAAAGTAGGTTAAAAACCAAAGTTGGCATTTAAGTTTAATGTCTTCCAAGGATGCGACACGAAGATTTTGAAGAAAATAGCCCAATGCTAAACTACCCTTTACATGGAACATTTTTCGAAAATTTTGATTTTCTTGAAAATGGCTCTAAGGATTTTGATTAAAATGTCATATCTTTGAGATATTTTTATGAGAAATGAAATGTAGATCTTGAATTTTCTGGCTATATTCCATGTAGTCGTATTTACTCTGGACGACTTTTGCATAACTGGTAAACCGTTAGAGATAGACAAGTTCTTAATATACAAAAAATGTAGATCTTGCTAAAATACATAATTTATGTCCGAATAAATTTTCTTGTAGGGTGAACCATTTCGGAGATATTCCTTGTTATGTGTGTGAGTTTCGGAAAACTTAAAACTTTTGTGGAACGGAACATCGGTGTTCATTTTTTTTAGGTTAAGTGTGCAAAGACAACGGAATCTCAAAGCTTTAAAAGATTTGACTATCGCTCAAACCCTACTGTATTCTAATATTCCCCTTGAACCTACAAGGAAATAAACAATAAGATAATTTGTACAAATGTTTATCTTAATTAACAAGAAGGAGATAGAGGAATACGAGTTTGTAAGAATGGTTAGCACAAGAGTAGAGAAAGTTATGTGAGTGCAAAACATCAGATTTTTAATGCCTACTATTCAGCACTTATGAGGGAGCGTTATACCTATAAGTTAAAATGTTATATCTGTCGCCTGATATAAGGGTGCTGGTTGTAAAATCACGCATTTTTGCCAATTTTTAACCACCTAGGTTGAACTATGATCGCAAATTTTTTGAACAAAATTAATCTTTGACTTAATACTGAGAGGCACAAACAGTATCCTATAATCTAAAGCAAATGTTTGGTTGATAGAGCTGGCGCGACGAACGTTTCTCAAACTACAGGATGCGTAGAGACTATTTTCGTAAACGTACTGTTACGCCTTCTGCAGGGCCACAGTATCCCAATTACGGGCTCCTGTATCTAACCACGTCTCCAGCAGTGCACATTACAGTGATTGCGTTAGGTATACTAGACAGTGGAACTGACAGGTATAAAGTGGAGAGTTAAATAGCATGTGGTCTTCAATGAATGGGGTAACCCGACTTTATCCGAGTGGTGCCGATGTTTTGCAGCTCTCGTTGGCCATCTTTCTTTGCGTTACACTTACTCATAAGTCTAGCCGTTGTGGTAGACACAAGTGAAACAGTGTTTCTCTCGCGCTGATGTTTTACAACCTGCTTCAAAAGTGCCTTATCCTTTCTTTCCCGGCACAATAAATATTACCCGTAAGAACATTACCGCATCAAGGCAATTATGATTATACTTTCAGTAATATCACTTATGAATTATATTTATTGGAAACTCAAGAAACAAAATATAATATTGTAGCGACACTGGCACTGCTTACAGTCCAACTGCCTTGTGACATTAATTTTGAACTGCCCTGTTTGCATTAGGAAGTTTCGTATCCCATAGCGCGATTGCACCTTCAAGGATAAAGACATTCTCCTCGGTTAATGACAGCACATGCCTTCCATTTGGTATGTAGCAGTGCTACCACCACGCTAAGCAAGCGGTCATTGTTAATAAACATAAGCATTGCATATTCATGCTACCTACAGTTTTTATGCCTGTTTTCTAATTACCGTTTCGTGACGACCATTACTTTATATTCGTCTGCGTGTCGCTGATGAAGGCTTTCAGATAAATGCCGCAACCAATGTCCAGTTTAATTACACATACAAATAAATAAATTATATATTAATCACCCCTTTCTCTAGCCTTGCCCTTATGTTGTATTTGTTTTGTCATAAACTTTAACTGAAATTCTTTGATTTATTTCACAACTTTCATTGCTTCGTTTGGTGCCCCTGAGTTTTGCTTCATGTCAGTCACACATTCCTATGGTTCGGTGAGGTCAGCGGCTGGTTACCTAACAGAGGGTAAAGTACGGACACTCTGCGCTGGGGCGCGCCAGTGCTGCACTCAACGGCCCCGGTGCCTTCCCCACGTGGCGGCCACTCACTGCGACTGCATGTGCACGACAGACAGTAAAATTATCCCTCACTCGCTGTCTCTCCTCAACGGAGAGTTGGTGTTAAACAGGATATAAGATACAGAGTAGCAGCTATTATAACTTCTCCTTGATTACATTATGTCGTTTAATTCTTCATGGGAAGATTTATATTTTGTTGCCAATACTCAAGAGAAGGTCCAATGCTTAATTTGTCAAAGAAAACGACATGGCTCCTAAAAAGCACTATCAAATTTCCAGGGCTGATAGAATTAAAGAACGACGCAGTCCTAAAAGACAGATACTAACACTACAGCGGTGATTTAATTAAATTTTACAAAGGTGATAATCAACAGGAATTTTACAAAATTCATGCACTGCCTTAAAATTTGTGTCAATGTTCGGTGCAATTTATGTATCCGAACATATGTTTTCAATTATGACTTTAAATAAAAGTAAAGGACGCTGCCTTAGAGGCGGTACTATGAATTTCTACTGCCAAATCTATTATGCCGAATATTCATAAATTAGTTCCACAAAACTATGTCAAAAATCGACCTAAATGGTAAACGTATGCAGGGTTAACCAAAATATATGTAGGGAATAAATGTTCTGTTGTGTGTTCATAAAATTGTCATTAATAATTGTTTAGGTGCTGACTTGACCTGTACCATTCAACAGTCAACGCAACATTCACTCCGCCGCAGGTACTTCGTCTGCCACTAACACAATACCTCATAGTTGCCACTTCACCTCCCGGTGCCACCGTCGGTGCCGGTCGGGGCCCCGGCGGCATCTCAGTTAGAAAGGCGTGCACTAGTACGGGAATGCACCACATTTTGTGTACATTTCCGAGCAGAAAAAGTGGTGCTAAGTTGAGATGGCGCAGTTAGATCAGTTATATGCGTATTCATAATACATTTGGGAATTTAAATATGTCTATTGTATCAGCATGTTTACACACGTAACGTTGTAGGTTCTCGTAGGCAGATAATATTGCGCCCACTTCAGTAAATGCGCCTACAATTTAATTGTCGAGAAAGAATGAAATACAATTTTCTAAAATATGGGAATGTTGAAGGCTACTGATTTTCATTAAAGTTTAAGTTCTTGTATCGATAGGTGATGTTCACAATGATAAATAAGTGCAAGCTTTACCTAAGCTTAAAACTATATCTATTTAATGGAGGTATTTACAATGAATCACATGATCGTAACAATAAGCATGGGCTTAAACCTAAGCTTAAGAGCTTGCAAGCTTCAGACTTTAAAATTTGTCTACATTGAGCATAAGAAACTATCCTTACATATTTATACATCTGCAAAATCTATTCGTTTTAAAAATAATTTATGATAATGAGGCAAGGCCAGGTTTTAACCTCGCTGAAGCTTCCCTCCTAGTGCTTCCGGCTAGCGTCTTAGCTCGTCATCCTCCTGTCCTGGGTTCGATGTCCAAAATATACAAGTTTTCAGCATGTAAAAATCTGATTCCGGACAGTGTTTTATCGTAAACTTTGACATTTTTGCTTTCAGCACTTAATAATATAACTAAAATTACATACATGCATGGAAAATATTTACATTTCATTTAAATTTAGCACATCACACTCAATTATGTTGATCACTTAATGAAAAAATATTACTTTGAGGCTTCGCGGTCCAAAAGTACCGTCTCACATGATCCAATAGGAAATAAGGAAATACCTTTCAGCCAGACACAGAGGCATAGTCAGAGGTACGGGATCAATACATCTACATGGGTACCAAGATTTAAATGTTAAAGACCAGACACAGTTAACAAAAATAGCAATTTACTTAATACTGAGAATGCATAAGTATTAAATTTTATCTCGGACTTATGGCAGAGTTCTGACGTTACAAAATTTATCAAACATTTTTGCAGCCTCCACAAGGGAGAAGGGAAAGTACCTGTAACCTCGCCCTAACCTATATTTACTACTCTCTGGTCACTGCCCTAAGAAGAAGGAAGCATGCTTGCTGCTTGGCAATGTAGATCAGACCACTGACGTCATCACCTTGGGTATATGAACTAAAAGAACTGCGTACGCCACAATAGTATTTGCCTTCAATTTCTTCATTTTATAGTTTACAGCAAGGCTGCTTAGAATTTTCTACGAATAAGAAAAGTACACGCTATTAAAGTAAAAATGTACTGGTATCAAAGAGAAAGAAGTACCTTATGCTCTATATGTTTAAATTTATTGCACCGAATGAGTTAAACATGAATTAAGGTCCATGTTTCATAATTGTAAAATGCAGCCACAAACACCCAGATAGGTTTGCGGAACGTGGACTTGAACTATGTGATCTCTTCACATGTAGGGCCAAATCATGCATTCTCTGCCTATCCCAGAATTTCTATACCATATACATTTAATTTCGTCGTTTATGGGCGCAGTTACTGAAACCCGTTGTCATCTCTATTCTATCCACGAAATATAATTAACATTTATGATCTATATGGTTTGCGAATGTATTGGTAGCAGCTTCTGTTTATCAAAAATAAAAAAAGCATCTAATATTAACTTTTGCAAGTTACTCTAGCAATCAGTAATTTCATACCTGTTATGTTATACGTACAAATAACGCCGTTACGTTAATTACATACCGTTTTTTGCTGAACAACGATTTAAAAGCTGAATTATTTTACAGTTTGTAGGTGTAATACCCTTATAATAACTAAAATAAGTTTCTTAAATAGTTGATTACACTTTGAATTTGTTTTCTTGTGAATTCTCCTCCACAGTTTAGACTACACATTTATTAACAGTTCTAGCAAATATTATTTTCAAAAACCCAACACATAACTTTTAAATTTCAGATCAAAATATTAACGACTGAGAAAATATTCGTTTTCTGAGGAAAATTTGAACTTATGGGAAATGAGCTCCTAAGCTGAAACATCTAATTCCTAAATATTGCTTTTATTTCTTCCATTATGGCAAGTGGCAAAATAGTTATAACTATTTATCTATTGTGACCAGCTCTCTATTATATTTACACCAACTGTCTGCACCAGTTGGAGACAAACCATGATTGGTGTATGGAAGTAAACTGCCCATACTGATATTCTCCCTGTGTGTGTCTCCCCCCCCCCCCTGTTTTTTAAACATTTTCTAGATTTTGTCTTATTGCAAAACCATAATATCTCCGCAGCCTCTCAATAATATTTACGAGTCTATGCCTTCCATCAGTAAGAACTTTTTCTCTCAAAGAAACCTCAAGTTTTCGTAGTCGATAACCTACCTCTTCTAGACATGATTCAAACATTTCACTTTTTCAATTTGTACATTTTCTCCATAGTACTGTAGATCTGCAATTTTATTATGAACTTTGTGACCATCGCTTAAGTAATTAGCTAAGCACACTTTATGGTACTTCTCAGTAGTGATGCCAATTTAGTTGTTTTTAAACTAAATCTGGTCTTTCTGGGAAGATCTTTAGTTGTCAAAATTTATAAATTTAACATTGCTAATATAGGGATTTAGTTGTTTGATAAACTGCATTTGGTTGGACAGAAATGTTTTTAACATTGACAACACAGAAATTTAGGGGATTTCTTATTTTTGTCTGGTTGTTTTTCTTGATCCTCTATTGGCAACAGTGCTTCTCAGAACTCTGAAACATTTGTTTAACTCCTGCAAGTTCCATTCCTCCAACAGTGATACTGTAATTGGCTGTACAAATTGGTATACAGTCATTCTTATATTTTAATAATTAAATGACATCTCGGTTTTACAGATATCGAGATAGTTAAAACAGATAACGAAAAAATCTGTGTTGCACTCACATGACTTTCTCTACTCTTGTACTAACCATTCTTACAAACTCTTATTCCTATATCTTCTTCGTGTTAGTTAAAATAAACATTTGTACAAATTATCTTATTGCTTATTTCCTTGTAGGTGCAAGGGGAATATTGGAATACAGTAGGCTTTGTGCGATAGTCAAATCTTTTAAAGCTTTGAGATTCTGTTGTCTTTGCACACTTAACATCTAAGAAAATGAACAAGGATGATCCTTTTCACGAAAGTTTTAAGTTTTCCGAAACTCACACGCATAACAAGGAATATCTCCGAAATGGTTGACCCTACAAGAAAATTTATTGAGACATAAATTGTGTATTTTAGCAAGATCTACATTTTTTGTATAGTGTAATTTGGTCTATCTCTAACGGTTTACCAGTTATGCAAAAGTCGTCCAGAGTAAATACGACTACAGGGGCTATAGCCAGAAAATTCAAGATATATATTTCATTTGTCATAAAAATATCTCAAACATATGACATTTTAATCAAAATCGTTAGAGCCATTTTCAAGAAAATCAAAATTTTCGAAAAATTTTCCATGTAAAGGGTAGTTTAGGGTGGGACTATTTTCTTCAAAATCTTCGTGTCACATCCTTGAACGACATTAAACTTAAATACCAACTTTGGTTTTTAACCGACTTTTCGTTTTGAGCTATGCTGTCCACAGACTGACAGACTGACAGACACACAGACACACACACGGATCTTTTTCTAAAAATGCTTTTTTTGGATTCAGGGGGCCTCAAAACATGTATTTCCGGTGAAATCTCGACTTCGAATTTTTGGGTGGAATACAATACTTCCCCTACTTACCAGTAGAGAAAGTAAAAATCTTCATACTTTCATATCGTCCGAAATAAGCTAGCCGCTTAAACGTCATTAAATTAATAAGATATACATTTAAATGAAATACTTTTCTTCTAGTCTAATGGCAAAAAACTTTTGTATGTATGACAGGTATGCATAGAAGCCCATAATAATTTTATTTTTAAAACAAGCATATTACAATTGATATCAAAACATTTTCCATACATGGCTATCCCCTTATTAATTCCAGAATTTAATATTTTAGTCATGTTGATCTTGTTTAGCGTTTTAGAGTGCTGCGCTGAGTGTATTAACTAATTTTTATTCATGTGTTGTGAAAATACCTGAAAGAAATGCTTCTAGACGCTTTACTGGTCTTGTGCTGACATCTGTTTTCTCTAAACAAACGTACCCAAGTGTTTTGAGATATATCAAAGATCGTTTTAAAAGGAATATCTTGGGATAGTTTGGCATGTGTGTAAGTATAAAGAGGCAAGCTGCATGTCTCATTTCCTTATGGGTAGATAGACTGAAACACGGATCTTATCATGCAGTCTACTGCAGAAGGGATGGATCAAAGGGACTGACGTCACATCATGTCTCGGCGAGCAGAAAGAACTAGACGGATCAAAGAAACCAAACACACTGCTGCTGTGGTGCGCTTGACGGGGAGATCACAGAAGGAAGGTATTGACTTCTACAGAAACCCTTATGTATTACCTGCAAAATTGGTGCCCAGAATGGCTTCTTAATATCGTATAAAGATGCACTAAAAGTTCCCACCTGTTCTACTTTCCAACATAGGTAGCTTTGTTTACTCTAAAAAGTCTTTACCTGTGTTTGATGTTTTATGATATATGTAGGTATCTATCAATTACCGTGTATTAGTCTCGCAAAAACTCGAAAATAGCTCGTCCAAATTGTATAATTTCCTTTTGTTTTGTTTACCTCAACACTGGTATGGTTTAGAAAAGAGAACAGGAAAAATCCAAAGGAACTGCCAAATAAATTGAAATTGATAACTGCCGTTTCGGATTACTTTCAATATATGGCTTTTGTGGTAAATCCATCGTTTGACAACTTCATCTATTACATTCAAATATTTTTTGTAAAAAAAAAAAAAAAAAAAAAAAAAAAAAAAGGGCAGTGTATTTTGGGAATAAATCACTCGGTGCACCGACATACCTTTCACAACGATACACACGCACAGCTGGCTCAAACGCACTGACGCTAACTCATGACCGCAGCTCTAACTTTAAAACTAAACTAAACGCACTCTGTTGCTGCCTCATGTCCTTACATATGGGAGACGACCTAGAAGTCTTGAGAACGTGCTAGCAAAATCCCTTTTGTTTCTGCCGCTTCCATTGTTACAGTCACATACAAACAAACATTCGCGGACCTTGAACACCTTTTCTTCTCGGCGACCCGGCATGTGGTGTGAAGCAGCCTGCCACCGTCCGTCCATTGTTGTGAACCGAGCCCGACGTCACTGAATTTATGTTAACTTTATTTCATTCTTTGGAATTATATTATAATAAATATTTAAAAATGGAAAGTGTTATCCATTTTAATAAACTCAATTGGTATGGTGCAATCTGGTAAGATAATTTCTGGTAATGATCCCTCATAACAGTTGAAATAGATGGTGAATTTATATTTGAGTAGGTATCGTTATTTTTTGGGGGCTTTAGTATTGTACTTGAGATCATTAGCTTATTTTCATATAAGCTTCAGCTACTGTTGTGGGCTTCTAAAACACCATGGCGTTTATCGAGTGTTATATCGTACATTTTCCATGTAGTAAATAAAATAAAAAAAATTTTGATGTGTTGCACTCACATGACTTTCTCTACTCTTGTACTAACCATTCTTACAAACCCTTATTATTGTAGCTTCTTCGTGTTAGTTGAGATAAACATTTGTACAAATTATATTATTGTTTATTTCCTTGTAGGTGCAAGGGTAATATTAGAATACAGGTTTTGAGCGATAGTCAAATCTTTTAAAGCTTTGAGATTCCGTTCTCTTTGCACGCTTAACATATAAAAACATGAACAATGTTCCATTTCACGAAATTTTATAGTTTTCTGAAACTCACACAAATAACAAGGAATATCTCCGAAATGGTTCACTTTAAGTAAACTATTCAGACATAAATTGTGTGTTTCACCGAGAGTATAGTAAGATTCTGTCTATCTCTTATAGTTTGAGTTATTCAAAAGTCATCCAGAGTAAACACGACTACATAGGCTATAGCCAGAAAATTCAAAATATACATTTCATTTGTCATACCAATATCTTAAACATATGGCATTTTAATCAAAATCGTTAGAGGCAATTTCAACAAAATAAAATTTTTTTGAAAAATTTTCCTTGTAAAGGGTAGTTTAGGTTGGGGCTCGCATTGAAAATTGCCACTCGCGTCTTAATAAGACCCATTATAGGATCGTTGCATAAATTACTATTGATGCAATGTATAGTATATATGAATTTTAAAAATCGAACTCTGGTCTTCCTGGTGATAGGGAGTCGTTGAGGTTTTATATTGTTTGTGAAATAAAGAAGATAATGTCGCATATATCGTAATAGGAGCGTTATATCCACATATTAGGCCAAAGAGAATGAACCAGCCGCTCCTGCCATGGAAGCCTTCAGACTTGCCAACATTAAACGAACTGTCGGCGATTACAACGTATCGCATAAACAGGCCTGCCGGTTGCCTGCCTGTGCTGGAGAATAAAAGCGCTCCGAGCTGGTTTAAATTAGCCCATTTGAAGACAACACGGTAATTTTCGATTTAACAACTGCTTTAAATTCATCATGCATGACGTAAAATAAAAAAAGCGGGAGGGAATATAATTTCCCCGCTTGCTCACCCCCACCCCATTGAATGTACGCTGTTATAATGTTTGATGACGGTTTTTACACTTCCCCATTTTGCACAAACACTGCCAAGAAATATAGACGCTACTGGGGCATTTGTAAACACCGTGGGCAATTTCGCCAAGCTCCATGTAGGTTAATATACCGTTAACCACCGAGACGTTAAATTTAACGCATCGTTAAAAATACTAACCTATTCGTTCACGAGTGTTGAAACATTTAACTAAAAGTTTGCTTCGAGATATCGATATACATTCTTGCTATGCTGTGTGTGTGCGTGTACGAGGGAATTCGCAGTTTCTAGAAATAGGTGCTGAATTAACAGATCTGCTTTATTCCGTAGAGACTTCATAGCAAACGTGTCAATTTTTCCTAGATGTTTTACTTGCTTTGGTACAATAATAACAGAAGAATATGATATTTCCCCTCAAAATTTCGATGTCGAGATCTCGCTGAAAATACATGTTTTGAGACCACACGAACAAAAAACAAAAAGAAAAAGAATTACACCCCCTAGGACTTACAAGCCAGTGCCTAGATTCAGACACCTGTCGGGGAGCACAGGGACCTATGAACCGTACAGAGTGAAGACCTGGAAGCGGGTGGTCAGCCAAGCACCAGGTATGATAGTGCGGAAGAGGATGATATGAAATACTGGTGAAATCGATGATTGGAAAGATGACAATGGAGCAATTGGTGGAATGAGTGGCGGGGGAAACCGGAGAATCCGGAAAAAACCCGCTCAGACACCGCTTCGTCCACCACGAATGCCACATGCGGGTCCCTGGGATCGAATCCGGACCACCTAGGTGGTAGGGGAACGGTCTAACCACTCGGCAACGCGCCGCCGTACTTAATTATCAAACTCTTTAATACAGACGTGTCAAACAGCACTCGCCAGGTGTGAAAATATTCCCCTATTTTCCCTCCCTTGAAATCGGAGAACGAGGAAAACAAAGTGAAAACCGGTTCTACTTGCGCGTGCTACTGCAGTTAAGGAGGGGTGGACTCCTCTCTTCACACCCTGGGGGTGATGTTTGACATGCCTGCTTTAATACAATGTTTATACAGGGTTGCCATTTTTAGAGAATAAATACATAAATCACAATTTTCTTCATTTCATTTTCGATGTGGCATTCGCCCGGCACTGGATTTTTAGGTTTTTTAATTTCCTTTTTATGCAAGCATTCCTCTGCTTTTTTTCCATAATTCCTTACAATTCCTTTGAGACAGTATCTTAAGTTATTTTACAATTTTCAACTTTATTTCGATTTTTTAGTATATTTCAACTGTTTCACTTTGAGTCTTAGTAGTGCTTCTTAAGTTCTTTACATTGGCACCCGAAACAACCTTCGAGCTAAATGCGTTCTCTCACCACACTAATTCATAATTTTACCCATCGCTAATTCACAACAATCACGCGCAAGCGCATATACTAGCTTAATGGCGCCACGGGCAAAACAAAAGCAGCATGACAAACGCGTACAGATATGCCCTATCCATTGTTACCTCAATCGTCGTTTGTGAGCGATTGAAACCTGACGGTATTTTGGGTATTTTGAAACACAAAGTTTGAGGGGCTATCACTGCACTTGACGAGCAAATAGATGTTTTGGTGTCCAAAAAGAAAAACAAATTCTAAAAAGTTAGTATCAGCGCACGTGCGTGCGTGTGTGTGTGTATGAACCCCATAAGTCAAGAAGAAAAGACGATTAAATATGGGATGGGTTTTTATGACGGTTGGGTTTTCGCTGTTTACATTGCTCCATTTTATGACTGTTGTTAAAATATTTGTGCTCTCAGTGCAAAATGTATTATAATTTTACCTTTTATTGTCCTTTTGTTGCCCTGTTTAGCTACAGTCGGAGTATGACGACCCTTTTGTTCTCAGGGTTATGTTTTTGGAACGGTGTGCAATAACACTTTAAAGTGAAAAAATAAACATACCTTCTCTTTCACTTATTTTGCACTATATGTATTAGAAAGTTGAACAATTATATGAAATATTTTCATCTTTAGTATAACTATAGCCAGCTACGGCGTCTTCGATAAAAGTTCTTAACGAATTAACTTTTCATGAGCATGTCTGTGGCGTATCCTTATAAAATGATATACATTTTTTTCTCTTTTTTTGAGTAAATTAACATTATTAAAAAATCAGTCCCAAAACTACAGTTTACATGGAAACTGTTTGAAAAATTTTAATCTCTAAAAAATGTTTCTTAATGATTTTGATTAAAATGCCACATTTAAAAAAATATTTTTATGACAGAAGTTTATTGTGAATTGTTTGGGTCTAACCACTGAATGACTTCATTTTGAATGACTTACGTAATCTTACTGACAAAGTTTAGATCTCGATAAATCCCATAGTTTGTCACATATATTTTTGTTGCTTTCTTGGGAGATACCTTGATATTTGTTTGAATTTTCAGACACGTGGAAACCCATTATTTTATATCCTGTCCATTCAAGGAGAAGGGAATGTCTTGTTCACTTACTGTACATCTCTTAAAAGATTTGGCTGTCGATTAAACCAAAGCATTATTACATAAAAAAGAAAAGTCAGTCAATTTTTGTGACTTGACAGATTTCCTACATATTCTTTCTTATTGTTTTGATTTTAATTCCAGTGTAACTATAGGGAGAATTCGCTTTTATACTTTTCAATGTATTGCATTATTTTTACTGTAAAGCTTTACACATTTTTGTGATTTTAAGTACAAAGTCAGTTTTTGTTGCAACACAGAATCATTTAGCTCAACAAATGCTGCTTATTTCAATCAACATGATTTTTCTAGGAGGTCAGGTGTATCTACCCTTCCCCCTGCCCCACATTTCCTTGTTCTCATTAGAGCTGCACTTCTCTAGCCACGTATTGCAACTGTCATTGATCACTGGTTATGTCTCATCCCTTGAGAGTCCCCGAAAGACGATAAGGAACTGAGAGCTGATCCAAAACCGCACATATTAGTTTAATGTACCTACAACAAAATGTGTAATGAAATAATTTCGACAAATGCTGATCTTGATTAACCAAACAGATAAAAAATATGGTTTTGTTAGAATGTTTGGTAAAATACGCAGGGAAAATCATTCGTATGTCCTTTGCCAGTTTCGGTAAACGTATTTCTTGTAGCTGACTTTAATATAAACACAATAGCAGTACCAAAGAACAATTTCAGGCCAAGTATTTTGTTTATTCTAGAATTCTACAAGAGTTTTAAAACGAATAACAGGATTTTGTTTCCAGTGGAAGTTGCTTAAGGCGTATTAACATAATCCTTTCTACATGTAAGTACATATTTTACACATCCTAGCCGCAGGAATATCAGTGATAGAAAGTATTTGTTCAGAGGAAATAATATATCAAATATGAAGTAAATGATGATGAGTCTAAAATGTTTACAGATTTGAGAAAAAGAATAAAAGTTTGTTTGGAGAAGTTTAAAATAAGGGAACAATGTTTTCCATTAGCATTTCCATTTGTTTGCTGTTATTCTTTCATTATGTACTTTGTTTGTTTAAGACTTAGCCAAATAAAAGAGCAAAGATTCATATTAATTTTGCAAACAGTTGGTAAAGCTGAAGTGGGAAAAAACTTATATGAAGCTTCCGTTGGTCTGAAATTGCTCGGTTTTCAACCAAATGTAGAAAGGTAAACTTTCTCGCACTCTTACATGGAAAATATCTGATGATTTAACCTAATTGTCTCTACTGACGATAATTTGAGGTACAGCTCCTTACTAACTATTCTGTACAAATATTACTCTCCCATCTACTTCATTTTAAACGAGAACCTTCGGAAAAATCATCTTGTGTTGCACAAACATGACTTTCTCTACTCCTGTAGTAACTATTTTTATAAACTCTTAATCCTATATCTTCACGTTAGTTGAGGTAAACATTTGCAGAAGGTATCTTATTTCTGACCTTTCTGTAGGTGCAAGAGGAATATGGGGATACAGCTGGTTTTGAATGGTGGTAAAATATTTTTAAAAAATCCTTTTGGACAAAGCTTTTGTGTTTAAACGGGATCTAAATTTTTCGTAAAGCAACAATTGGTCTATCTCTTACTGTTTACTAGTTATACAAAAGTCATCAGGAGTAAACAGGACTACTTTGACTATAGCCAGCAAATGCAAAATATCCATTTCCTTTACCATAAAAATATCTCAAGCATATCACATTTCAATAAAAATCATTAGAGCCACTTTGAGGAAATCAAAATTTTCGAAAGTATTTTCACTTAAAGGATAGTTCAGGGTGGAGGAATTTTGCTCAAAAGCTTCGTGTCACACGCTTTAAAGATATTAAGCATAAATACCAACTTTGGTTTTTAATCAACTTTTCGTTTTTCAATTTTGTTTACACACACACAAACACACACGGATATTTCTCTAAAAATGCTTTTTTCCTTTCTCTACTACGTATAGTAAAATAGAGTAAGTATTGTATTCCACCAAAAAATTCTATGTCGATATTTCACCGGAAATATGTTTTGAGGACCCCTGAATAAAAAATAAAGCATTTTTAGAAAAAGGTCCGTGTGTCTGTGTGTGTGTGTCTGTCAGTCTCAGGACAGCATAACTCAAACAAAAAGTCGGTTAAAACCAAAGTTGGTATTTAAGCTTAATGTCTTTCAAGGATACGACACGAAGATTTTGAAGAAAATTGCTACACCCAAATCTACCCTTTACATGAAAAATTTTTCGAACATTTTTATTTTCTTGAAAATGGCTCTAACGATTTTGATTAAAATGCCATATGTTTAAGATTTTTATGACAAATGAAATATATATCTTGAATTTTTTGGCTATAGGCACTATAGTTGTATTTACTCTAGATGATTTTTGCATCACTAGTAAACCGTAAGAGATAGACCAAATCTTACTATAGCAAAAATGTACATTTTGCTAAACTACACAATTAATTTATGTCTGAATCAATTTTTTTGTAGAGTGAACCATTTCTGAGATATGCTTTGTTATTTGTATGAGTTTTGGAGAACACACTTCTGTCAAATATAACATCGTAATTAATTTTTTTTAATGTTAACCATGCAAAGAGAATGGAATCTTAAAGCTTTAAAAGATTTGACTATCGGACAAAGCTTACCTTATTCTCATATTCCTCTTGCCCCTACAAGGAAGTAAGCAATAAGATAATTTGGGCAAATGTTGATCTCAACCAACGAGAAGAAGATAGACAAGTTTCACTGTGTAAGAATGGTTAGTACAAGAGTAGAGAAAGTCATATGAGTGCAAGACATCAGTTTTTTATTGAAGGGGCCTCAAGGAATTTATTTCCCGTGAAATCTTGACATCCAAATTTTGGATCCAATATAATACTTCCCTTACTACACGAGTAGAGAAAGTAAAAAAGTTTCATTGCACGTTCGTTACACATAAATGGAATGGCGGTAGTAATATTGAAATAAATGAACGCTATAGGTTGTCCTTAAAATTAACTCTTTCCTTGTAATCATGAGAAACACATGAATATTAACGGGGTATGAAAAGAATAACAAAATATTGAACAATCCAGATCAATGATAATTGATCGCTTATGCCACATAAACATTATTTGAAATACATTGTGCGTAGTATGTTTTCCTCTGCTACAACTGTAAGCAGTTACCAAAATTATACTTAATTCGTTTCCCTCTTAAAGGTTTGGTTTAAGTTTGTCTTTCTAAAATTTTGCCTAAAATGTCCAGAAGTTATGGCTTTTCCTTTCTCTGAAGTGCTGCTGTAATTCATTGTACAAAATGACAGATATACAACTGTTTTTAGAAGACATTAGACATCTAAGTGTAGTGCAAGTGGACAAAAGCACGCAAGTTGTTGCCATATTATAATTCATAGTTCGAATTTATTCGGTGTCGTAATACTTCTCCCAACCGCGGCGCCACCGTCGTTCCTTCACATTCACCTAGGTTTGTATGATTAGAGAGGGTTAAATTTATAGACGCCAAAAGTGACACCGCGGACCGTTCTTCTCTCCCGCACCCCAACACTCCCGTTGGCTTAGTGGCGTGGACGTGCAGGGTAAAGGTGACTGAAATTGACTAATGCGCCCCTTTGAGTTCCACAAAATAAAGTCAGTGGAATCCCTCTAGCATTCTTCCTTGCCCTTATATCTATTACGTCACCAGCGAAGGGCAACTAGGGTGGGGGAAAAGTAAGCACGCTGTTTTCCCTCAAGGACACCACTGGTTTAGTTGGTTGCTCTGTTATCTACTACGTATTTTCAATATGTAGAGGAACTATTGTATTCCATTCTATATTGAATTTTCATCCTGAGTCTCAAAACTGGAACATTCTTTAAAAAACGTACGTACGTGTGTGCGTGTGCGTGTGCGTGTAAGTTTAAGAGAGAGAGAGAGAGAGAGAGAGAGAGAGAGAGAGAGAGAGAGAGAGAGAGAGAGAACCGCATAACTTAATACCGAAAATATCGATGATATGCTTAATGAAGCCTTCACCATTTAAAGCAATTTGGTTGCATATTTCTAATTTTCTCAAAAATGGCTGTTAGCTATTTTGGTTAAAAAGGAAATAGTTAAGATATTTTGCGAGAGCTAAAATGTATATCCCGAGTTTCCTAGTATCAACTTCTAAGGTCCTCTTCATTCCACAGAAATGTAGAATCTGTATAAATATACAGTAAACGTTAAGAAACAGACCAGCACGTACGTCACAAAATATGTAGACACGTTCTAAACATACAATTTACTTCAAATAAATGTTCTACTTCGGCAAGATATTTGTTATTATTGGTGTGAGATTTTGACTAGCTTTATAATTTCAAAGTGCTCCCGCTAATGATGTTTTCTCGCCATAACATGGAATGTTAAATTTAGTCACTCGCTTTAAGCATCTCACAGTCGCTTAAATTCCCTCTATACCAGGGCTGGAAGGTGGCACTCTCTGAGCGCAGCCCGCTCACGATCTTGAACTGCTAACTGCATGCTTAGCAAGAAAAAACATGGTCACTCAAGGTATGCCGCAAGTTGACCAGTCCTGCTCTATACCGCATATACTTAGAAGTAACGCTACGCAAGCTGGCCAACGAAGTCTGCGCGAATAAAGTCGAGTTACCTCGTTCGATTGAAAGACACATGCCACTCCTACCCCCGACATTGTACCTGCCGATAACACTGTCTATTCCCCCACTGTCTGTTTCTTATGATATAATACCAAATTTAGAAGAAAGGGCATGAGGTTTTGAAATGCCTTGCTCTGTCCAGAGGCCTGATGCACTGCTTCTGTGGCCAAGGCCCCTATGGCTTATCATTTCGGCCTCTCTGAAACAGATACGTGTCAATATGAGCAGAGGGAGCTCCTGAATATGCCGTTTGGGAACGCCCTCTCACTCACCGCAGCAGTCATATGTACAAAATTGGACTATACGTAAAATAATTAGAACGGGAAAAATGATTCGGTTACATCGTCTACTTCTCTCCGAGCTCTAACCAATTATAGAAAACGTCAACTATGACCTCTGTTTTCATCTGCTAGAAGACATTGACTTGACATATGTACACGGATATAACTTATTTAGTTTCATTTTGCGACTATTTAGTTGTTCTTGTGTTATTTGTTGAATAACGTTATGTTATACTTTATATATGCATATTAAATAGCACTTTGTGTCATCAGATGGCCCGACAGGCTTTATTATACAATATAGGGAGGAGTAAAAAAAATATGGCACCCAACATTAGATTGAAATTAAGTGTATATACTAAATTATTTTTAAAAAATGTACCTATATACATATGCTATACCCTTAAGTCACATTTTCACTTTCTAGTTTCAGTAATCTTCATTTTAATTGTTACCTTTTCATCTTAAAGACTGTAATTTAGCATTTAATTCCGTGAGGGTTTAAGTGAAGGATAAATGTCAATGGGATTACTTCGCATGTCTTTGCATTTGCTGCAGTTATCCCAGTGATTTCCTACGATGCCAATGAGATCACCGGGTCTAGGCTCGTAATAGGGATACTGTGGCCCTTCAACAGGCGTAACGGTACGTTTTACGAAAATAGTCTTCTGCGCATTCTACAGATTGGCAAGATTTCCTTGCGCCAGCTCTACCACAAAATGTGTAATGTACCTATGTATGCAGTTTTACATTTAACAGGATATAACTAGAAAAAAAAAGAATATTAAGAATAGTTTACAGAAAGAACACAAAAATAAATTACAGGAGTTAGGAAAAGTCATGAGTGTTACGCATCAGAATTTTTTTACGGGAGGGTGGAATGCATTGTGAAAGCTTCGCACATGTTTAGTCGTTTAAAATAAACAACCTTCATGTTTGTTTCACTTGTAGTAAATCCACCATATAATCTGTTGTGATAAACGAAGCCAACGTGCGAAACAGACGCTACTTTTCAACAATTTTAAAGAGTGACATGAAAACTTGGATATTGTTTTCGGTAATTTGAAATCCCCGAGAACGTCCGCGTGGTTTCCATAGCAGTTGATTAAGGAAATTGGCAGGCAACTGCAAATATGTGTTGGTAGTTTGTTACATGTCAAAACGGCGCCGTGTTTGTTGACCTCACTAATTCAACATACACAGGGAGCGCTTTATGAGTCACGTACTTTTTGTCATCAATCTTTTTTGTACCTTCCAATATCCTTACTCTGTCTCTCATCGGATTTCATTTGGGTATTCCTTCTCTTTCAACTCATTCGCACGCTTCTCTCTTCATCCCACTTTATTCTGTTTGCAAGTTCATATCTTCAAGAAGATCGTAATGCCTTCATTTTTGATCTCGTAATCCTTTAGTTGGAACTAGCAGAGATTCATCTCTCTCCCCTCCATTTCATTATTTTTCTCTCTCTCTCCTCGCGCCTTCTATTCCTCCCATTGGTTCACTCCTTCCATCGCCTTCACCATCCCACAAGCTACAAACCTACATTTCATTTTTGAGAACCACTAAAAGGCTACATTTTCTGGTATGTTAATACAAATTAACTACTCAACTAAAACTCATACAGATACTTATATCTTTCACAAAAGTAAACACACAAAGTAGGTGAGATCTGCGCGAAGCGTCACCTAATTCTCAGCTTTCTTGACTCAACTTCTCACCCGAGCTTCCTTGACTTTAGCAAGTTTATTTTCTGAAATACAAAATTAACAAATGTGTTTAATTCTCTACAGCCTTGTACCGGGATTTTAGAATGAGGATAAACAGCCACATTGCTAAGAATTTAGTTAATGGGGACATGGCAACATTGTATAGTGGAAATAAACATGGCAACGGTGCTAGTGCAAACGGTTGCTTCAAGTTGAAGTAATCTACAACTGCATCGCATTTTGTTTAGGATATCAATTACATTATTCACTCGCATTCTAATCTTGTAACAATGCACTTTGAAGCGGTATCTTGTGTAGGACCTCTGAATACATTCTGTGAAAATAGAAGCAACAAAGGCCGACTTCACTTGTTAAATGAACAACTATGGAAAAAATTGTCATTGATTGATGATACAACAATTGAAGATGTAAATGTATTCACTGTGATGTAAAACCGTTCAAGATTTATAATAAAACAGTTTCTAGTAGTGTTAATTTGCAATCAACTATTTGTAAAACAATTTGAGCTGTGATATAGACCTCGTATGGTCGTTGATAGTGCTTTATCATTGCTCAGGATTTCGTTTATCATTTACGAGGTATTCCTCTAAAAGCAAACACCGATGCATTCTGCCCTTAAGATTAATAAGTAAGAATTTTCAAGTTCCCCATCTGATGCTTAGCTGTGGGACGTAACAAAATACCAAGACATCTGTACAACAATTACGGATATACATATACATAAAAGCTCGTTACAATTTTTATGACCATTGAAACCGAATTTTGCACTATTAAATGCTTTTAAATCTGAAAATGGTAACAGTTACGACATTTATAGAGATGCCTTTGAATGTGAATACTGAAAGGGAAATATTAATTTCGGGAGGAATGATTGACAGTTGAGGTTGGTGCTTTCCCTGTTTTATTTTCAACAATTGCAATTAATCTTATAAAGCATTCAGTTCCAAAATTGCAATTGTATTGCAGTATTCATAAGAAGACGAAAAAAGTTACAACGCAATGTAGAATAGAGATACGTCAAGGAGTAGATTTATCAGAAATATATTCCATTACATATACAGGGTGGAGGGGAAGTCATTACATTCCTTCTAATATATGCTTCATAGAAGCATTACAAACAAAAAAGTCTAATGGCATTTTGTTCTTTGATCAGCCGATTTCGAAAAAGTAAATGGTAATTATGGAATATCACACAGGTTTTCGAAATAATTAATCACTTAAAACACGTGAAGGAATTCTTCGAGCGCCTTTTTCAGACGCGAGGTAAGTCGATAATGTTGCGTTGAGCTTGGTCAGGGAATTGATTTGGTTTATGGATGTAAACACTTTCTCTTTCTTCTGATGTTTTGGCAGGTAACGGTTGTGATTGGCCTACACATGGAAGGAGACCTTGACGAGACACTTGGTAGTGACGTCTGTTTGTTTATGTACTGAACCAGTGAAAGTGACACACATTTTGTAGTGTCGTCAGGTTGTTTTCGACAGAACGATCTCCGTAGGAAATGGTCAGAGACGAAAACGTAAGATAGAAAATGTGCTCCAAATACCGAGATCTACCACTGGTTTAAATTAATGTAATGACTTCTCTTCCAACCGTAATGAATCCTCTGGATTTTTTCTTCTGGGGGGACGTGAAAAGCAGGATCTACAAAACAGCAACTGAAATACGCAACAATGAGGATATTTTTGTTAGAGTGCGACGTAATTGGTTAAAAAGGTGTGAGGCTTGCAGGTGCGCAAATGGTGGACATTTTGAACAATACCTGTGAAGTGGGTTTACTCCTTATTCTTTTGCTCTCACCTTAAAAATATCACTTGGTACGCTTTGTAAGAGCCTACAAATGTACCTTTGTGTTTATAAGTCAGAGAGATGGTTTGGTTTATTAAATTACAGCAGTATCAGCTACGAAACGATTTAAGTTTGATGTTGAAGGAAATGATAATCAATATCCTTAGATTGTGAGTTTAGGTTACAGTATGTGTTACTGGAGAATTCAGATGTACTTATTTACTACGACGTAGCAGACACGGCATGGTATGTCTTTATGTTTACATTCACGAGCCGCGCCAAGTGAAAGTGAAACCTGCAGTATTGATACATTGTTTTCGATAAAACTGAAATATCTCCGTAGGAAATGGTCAGAGACAAAACCTAAAATACAAAATGTGTTCCAAATACCCAGATCTATCACTGGTTTAAATTAATGTAAAGACTTCCCTTCCACTCTGTATAATTTTATAGTTCACACGGGTTGTATACATAAGAAAAAGTAGAAAAAAGGAAGTGTTAAATGGGATTGGAAGTGCAAATTTTAGCCTCCCACTGTTGATTTGCACAAACACGCCTTAAACAGATTCGCCGTAGTGGCTACAGGTATTGCACTAATTAAGCTTATGTCTGTAAACCTGGTTCCCAACACTTAATTAAATTTAATTAGTAATTATTATAATTGTAACACACCCGTATATTAAACTAAGACACGGGAAACGTCCATCTATGAAATAAAATTACAGTTGAAAATCGGGTTGTGGAGTTCACGCTTCAATTATCTAGGGAGTTGTATTACTTTTGATCTAGATAATAAATTACAAATATATCAGAATGTTTGTGGCACCGGAACATTAAAAAACACACCAAGTGGTGAAACGATAAAATTCTATAAAATGGTGGCTATATTCGTTTTACTGTATGACAGTGAATCTTGGATTATGAGGAAAAACTATTTTAACCATACTCAGGTCGTGGAAATGAACTCTTTACGACGAATCAAAGGCTACATTAAGCTGCACAGAATTTCTAAATTATTAGACAAGAACTGAATATATTCGCATTAAATTATAAGAGAGAACACAATCAAACATAAAATACTATACAGTACAATGCAAAACTAAAGTAACGAGGAACATAAGAGAGCCAATTAAAATTAACACTGAGGCCTAGTCTGTGAAAGGCAGAAGAAGATTTTGAGTTAAGCTTTTCTCTGTCGCCCTCTCGTTCTGTCACACATATGGACCATGAAACGGCGTTGTCGCCTTGCGATGATAGTGGTTCTGCTCCACGATGAAGTGTTTTGGGCGCCAATTGACCTCAAACCCCCAATGTCTCTGCTCGCTGTTGTACTTGACTTCAATTGAGCGATGAGATTCCTAACTCAGGGTATGCGTGACTGTTTAATGGTTAAGGACAACATGGACATGTGTACAATATTTAACAAATCCTTAGATTCAGAGTCACGGAGAACTTGCCCACGATGCAATACAATATAAACTGAATATTACTTGTACTCCTGAACATAGTTACCTATTCTACAATTCTCCCCGTTATGTGCAGACTAGTGTATAACTCGAACGACCGCTACCGAAGCACCCAAATGCGTGTGCTAACACGCAGCGATAGACGAAGTTACGTCTGGCTTCTACGCCCGTTCCCCTCTCTACCACGCTACTAATAGGAGAGGTCCAACTGTCTTCTCTACTCGCTGGCTATCGGACCACTCTTTCGCTTTTTAATTCCTAGAAATCCATCTACTTCCAAGCGACTTTGCGATATTTGCCTTTCACTTCTCTAATTCTTTGTAAGCACCCAAATATTGGAATCGACTGGCCTTTTTCTCCACTGTAACATGAAACAAATTCCCTATATAGGATGATTTATACCCGTTAACGTGATAAAACATATTCCTTTGATTTTATATTTTCTATTTACTTGACTGCCTTCTGTATAAGTCAATTATTACTCCATTACGCCACTTATTCTTTTAAAATTTGTATTTATTTTATAGAATCCTAATTTCAGCAACAACCATTTGTTAAACTTGATTTTTTGTGAGTGTTTGTGGTATATTCTCGACATCCAATTGTTATCAGCATAATGCAATATTTCCTCTTCCTAACGCACAGAAAAGTGATAGAAACACACAATTAACAACTTGCAAATAACGAGTTCTGTCATTCATGACACGCACTTCTTCAGAGACTTAAAATAGAATTTAGCTAATTTTGATCTTCCAGACAAGTGTTTCTATGGTCAAAAATCAATGTTGCCAGCAGAACTAATATTTTGTTGTCTTGGCCATGATGATTATTTCTAAGCACCTGTAGTTGACAAAACTGAAGCTGCGAAAAGTTTTCTTAAGAAAATAAAAATAGGTTGAATGTGAGAGGAACGGCATGGTATGGAATTTTGGACTTGCTCCAAGTATGTGTACAATGTGGAGCACCTCTGTCTTGTATTTCTAAATTAAACATTTTTGGGATATCCTTGTAGAAGTAAGACGCCTAGCCGATTAAGAGGTCACATTCTTAAGGAGACTTTTCCTTCATTCAGACTTTCCTTTGCCTGGGCACCAAATCCATTCAAAGGCTGATACCGTATGTCAAAGGAGCACTTACCAACATTTCTTGCTTTTATTTCTTCCGCAGTGGGTAGCATTTTCTGGATTACAGCAAACGCTCTGCCATATACGACCTATTCTCGAGAGATTTAGCTCTAGCGCGGTTCTGAGATTTATCTTGAATCCTTTTTTAAACAAACATGATTAAATAGAGCTATATTAAATTCTAAAATACACATAGAAAGCTGCCCTTAAAGAAGCCTTGTGTTGTGTATGTGTAGTAACGGAGGGGACACCTCGACCTACCGCCACCCCGGCAAGGATCTATTGCGGGCTACCACCCCCTCAGGGACAAAGAGATGAGGCGAAGTAAGACCGTAGGCTTGTCAGAGATCGGAGCCAGAGACGCACAGAAGTCCCTAACAGTTACAGATATTCAACGTTAAGTAGATTTTCCGGGCTTGTGGGCTGTGATCGAGTTGGATTGCCTTCCTCCGACGTTTCGCTGAAAACTGCGTCCAGCATCTTCAGGGTGATCCAATTAGTGAACTCCCGAGTCCAAATATTGGAGAGCTATGCCTTCCAGCGCGCTATATAGCCTCAGCACTTATATAGTTACAGATATTGACATCTGGCGCACAACCGAAATGTTTCTCGCAACCAAGGATAGGGCGACGAGGCGACCCTTGCGACTCGGTCAGCAACTTCCACGAAGGGCCAGGGAAACAACTATGCCATCTGTCTGCATTCGCTGGAACGTACCACGCTACCAACTAAACCTGATAGATGGCGAAGGGGAGAAATGAGAAATAAAAGGAAAGGAATCCGTAGAGAAGAGATTAATGCACCCCATATTTACCTAAGTGACATGGAGAAACCACGGAAAAATGCATGTCAAAGTGTGCGATCACAGAGATTGAACCCGCGGCATCCCGAATGCGGCCCACAGACGTTACCACCTGAGCCATCCTGCTCGGTAAGAAGCCGTATAGTGATGTTGAATGCTATTAAAACATGAGGGAGTGGTAGAGGATTTGTAAGTTAACATGCTTCCGAGTACTTTCAAGAGGACCCAGAAAGTATATATGAATCCTTAGTTTCTTTTTATGATCGATGTATGCTGTACGATGAAATATCTACCGGGCTGCTTTGTCGTGGGGAAGTGGAAGTGGCATGTGGCCTTTAGTCGAGCGAGGAAGGTGGCTTTATCCGAGTAGCACCAACGTTACGCGCAGAACTCGTTGGGAAGCTTTAGTTGCGTTACATTTACTCTGTGATTACTCTTCAGCTATGGGACACGGAAATAAGGCAATACAATATTGCAAAGCCATTCACAGGAGGCCGTGACAGCAAAGAAATCAACTTTTAAACGTTCTCCGATACACATCAATAATCTGAATCCAAAAGACGCTCACCGTACATAACGGATAAGTAGAACGAGTCTACTAAATATGCTTTCTCGTATGTTAACAATTAAACGAGTATAACAAGCGGGTTAGTAAGACATTATTAAAAATCCTCACACAGCAAACTAGTGTACACCATCAGAAGCAATGGCAGCTGCTGAGTACAGCAGTCTACCGTCTCACAACGTCGACACAACCACCATGAACAACAGTGCTACAAGAAACTCCAGCTATGCTACAGTTACTCAGACTTCTCCCAAGAAAGAAGAAGCTATCATCATTGACTCCCATGACGGACTTACCATCAGAGACTACGCTCTCGCAGTAAGTAAATTAACTGAACCAAGTAACATAAAATTTATCTCACGGATCTCGAACTCCAGAATATGTATATACCTAACGTCATCTAAAGTAGCAGAATCACTGGTTACCAAACATCCTAAAATAAATATAAACAATGTTACTCTTCAGATCCGTCCTCTAATTACTCCAAACAAAAGAATCGTTCTTTCAAATGTGTGTCCAGTTATACCAAACTCACTCATAGAAACTCAGCTAAATGCATATGGAATTAAACTAATGTCAAACATTACCTACTTAAGAGCTGGCATTTCAGAGCCAGGACTTTCCCATATCCTTAGTTTCAGACGTCAGTTTTATATTCCACCCAATGATGTGGAGAAATTACCTCCAAGCATACAGATCCTATATGAAGGCACTAAATATTGGATATACCTAACAGCGGATACCCCTACCTGCTTCATCTGCAAGCAGGAAGGCCACTTTGCAAAAAATTGCCGTGAAGCTGACGGTATACAAGAAACTACTCCTCAGGTCTTAAACAAAGACATGTTTCCTGAATTGCCTACCGCTACCAAAAACCTCCAGGACCGTTCCCCTTCCCCTCCTAAAGGAAAAGATACTGAACAGCAGCAATCACCTAACCTCACTTCTACCCCTGAGCCCATCCTGCCATTTCAAGACGAACGCAACAATTCCCCAGAACCTATGCTAATGGAAACACAAACAAGACCTAAACGACCAATATCAAACAGCACAACTGATTCAGAGGATAATGCTTATGGAAAAGAAGCGCGGCACCTCCTCGCTTCACAGCAGGCTAAGAAGGTTAAGAAAGCAAACCTTATTTCGTCAATAGCTGAATCTCTCAGACCAATTAAACATATTATCGACGCCGACACCCACAATTATGCACTAAACTTCAGCCAGTTCCAAAGCTTTATGGAAAACAGTGTTGGAGTAACAAACATTGTCCCCATAGCTTTGGAATACACTTCAGATCTAGAATCTCTAGTGAACACAATGCAAAAAGTCTATCCCTATTATACAGAGCGTAGTATAAAGACCAGAAGTAGTAAAATTCAAAAAAAGCTGCTGGAATACATTAATCAGGTCAACAATGCCTCTGAGCGAACAAAACCGATGTGTCCCGAAAACTAATCGCCATAGATATAACACCTTATCCCATAAACAAAATTAACATATGAATAACATACTTCAATGGAATATTAATGGTTTCCATGGCAATTTCGAGTTTCTTAAACTCTTGATCAATAAACATAACCCTGCAATTATGTGCATTCAAGAAACTAACTTCAAAGGAAACTATGTTGCATCATTACGAGGTTATACTCAATATCACAAAAACCGCAAGGACTGCCTCCATGCTAGTGGCGGCGTAGTAACCTACGTTAAAGACAGCATTAAACATCAGGCAATACCGCTTACAACTGAACTTGAAGCAATTGCCACTAGAGTAAACCTTCCTACACCTATTTCCATTTGCAACATATATCTACCAAATAAAAGCCCACTTGATTTACATGCACTGCAGGAGTTAACACAACAACTTCCTAAACCATTTATTATACTGGGCGATTTTAATAGCCATAGTACTATATGGGGTTGTAAGCATACCAACGCAAGAGGTAAAATAGTGGAGCAGCTCTTGCACAACGAAAATCTCAATATGCTTAACGATACCTCACAAACTCACTTCAGTACAGCCAACGGTACTTCCAGTGCAATCGACTTAACATTAATCACTCCTGATATCCAAGATAAATTTGAATGGACAGTCGCCAAGCAATTACATGGCAGTGACCATTTCCCAATTTTATTAACTAATGCAAATAACATTCCTTTAACTTTTAACTGTCAGCCACGATGGAATTTAAAATGCGCAAACTGGAACAAGTTCAGAGCACACGTCTCTGACAATTTATCCTATCTAACATCCCCCATGAATTTCAGTCAGTCAGATACTGACAAACTAGTAAACTCGTTTGCAGAAGTGATTTTCAATTCCGCCGAGGTCACTATTCCTAGGATATACCCTGTTTCTAGGAAGACTGTATGTTGGTGGAACGAAGAATGTAAAACAGCGATAGCATTAAAAAATAAAGCCTATTATAAATACAAAAGGCAACCTACCCCCACACACAAAATCGAGTTTCAAAAAGCCAGAGCTAAAGCACGTCAAGTAGTAAAGCACAGCAAGAAAGAGTCCTGGCTAACATTCGTGTCCACTGTAAACAGAAAAACCCCGTCACGAGTGGTATGGCAAAAAATTCGCAAAATACGGGGATCTTACGATGGAACACTTAATATAGTTTTCCACAATTATACAACAAACACTACAAGTACTGACCCCCAAACCATAGCAAACATACTGGCGCATACTTTTGCAGAGGCCTCAAGAGAAGAAGCTTGCGAAAGCAAGGTGACCCACTGCTACCAACCTGACGAAAATAACCAAGAAAACTACAATGATAACATTACTTTCACAGAATTCATGGAGGCACTTGAAAAGAGTAAATGCTCCAGCCCTGGGCCGGATAACATTCCTTACATAATGTTAAAATCCTTACCGCAAGATGGACTGGTTTACTTTCACGAAATCCTTAATTATATATGGAACTCAAGAACTTTTCCTAAACAGTGGCGCACAGCAACTATAGTACCCATCCCCAAACCAAACAAAGATCTTACTTCACCTGAAAGTTTCAGACCTATAGCCCTCACCTGCTCTATGTGTAAAATACTTGAAAAAATTATAAATAACCGATTGCGTTGGAAACTAGAGAAAATGCAGTTCTTCACCGAACTTCAAAATGGTTTCCGCCAGTTTCGATCCACCACTGACCATCTTTTAATACTTGATTCTGAAATAAAAGCTGCATTTACACAGAAACAACATCTCATGGCAATAAGCCTAGATATAGAAAAAGCGTATGATAAAATTTCACGAGCTTACATACTCAAAACAATACGTAACATCGGTATCCGTGGTAATTTGTATCACTTTATTGACAACTTCCTTCAGGAATGGAAAATTAAAGTTCGCTACAAAGGAACCATGTCAAAAGAAGAATCCATTAATAGAGGTGTTCCACAGGGATCAGTAATCAGTGTCACACTATTTCTCATAGCTATCAACAGTATAGTAAGCAGTATTACACCACCTGTAAAAGGTATACTATTTGCAGATGACCTAACTATCTTTTGTAAGGGGAAAAACCCCTCTACTACTGCAACACTTCTTCAAGAAACACTGGAAAATCTGCACACTTGGACTAATCATGCTGGTCTTAACTTGTCATATCATAAATCGAAATGCATATGCTTCTCCAAATCACCATGTAAAGTCCCAAACCCCACAATCTGCGTGGATAACAAGCTAATCGACTCAGTGAAAACTATCAAAATTTTAGGTTTAACGTTTGATGCAACTCTAAGCTGGAAACATCACATTGATGATATGAGAAATGAATGCCTCAGAAGATTAAATGTACTAAAAACCCTAAGCTGCAAAAACTGGGGTTTTGATCTCAGTACCCTCAAACGAACGTATCAAGCTCTCATTAGAAGTAAACTCGACTATGGAGCCCAGATCTACAATACAGCTAAATCTTCAGTTTTAAAGAAACTAGATACAATTCAAACAGCAGCTCTAAGAATATGCTTGGGAGCTTACAGAACCAGCCCTGTTTCTGCCTTAACAATGGAAACCGACGAACCACCATTGAACGTCCGCAGAACAGATGTGAGCCTAAAATTCGCCCTTAAAACTTTAGCAAGACCCGAATCAATGATCTACCAGTACGTCCTCCCAGAAACGTCCAACCAACGTTTACAGGCTAATTCACAAAAAGAAATGTCATTTAAATCTAAAATAAGCAAATGCATTGAAGAATATAACATAGAAGTTCCTGCCATAATGCCCAGAAAGTTTCATTGTCTACCACCTTGGAGAATACCAACTGCTCAACTAAATTTGAATATTACAGCTTACCATAAATCCCATACAGATGCATCTTGCTATAAACAGCTGTTTCAAGAAATAACAAATGCCTACCCTAACCATACATTTATCTACACTGATGGTTCCAAAACGGACAGCGACAATGGATGTGCCATAATTACCCCAGATAAGAAACTTCAGCTGAAACTCCCTAAATATTATTCCATATTCTCCTGCGAACTTTGTGCACTTAAGCAAGCTTTAACATACATCATCCAATCTAATGAGAGTAAATTTCTTATAATTTCTGATTCATTAAGCTCTCTCCAAAGTCTCAGAGATCGTTCAACTGACCTCCAACTGCTTCAAGATATCCACAGTCTTTATTCCATTGCTCTAAATAAAAAGAAAATAGTTACTTTCATTTGGGTCCCTTCACACTGCGGCATTAAGGGCAATGAAGAAGCGGACAAAGCTGCTAAAGAAGCAAGTCGGTTAACAGACACACATGAACAGCAAGCAGTACCTTACCGTGATATTACAAAGTACTTCTCCAAACTAATAAAAACAAGATGGAAACAGGCCTGGAATCAATCGCCTCCAGAAAAACTACACATGGTAAGGAAAGGAGACACCAATTCTTCCCCTGTCTATTCTCTTAGCAGGAAAGAGCAGGTGATTATCTCACGTCTCCGCATTGGTCATACAAGGTTAACCCACTCATACCTCCTCAGCAAAGGCCAGCCACCACAATGTGAAGTCTGCAACACCCGCCTCACAGTAAAACATCTCCTCACAGAATGTAAGCAATACGCTACACAACGACAGCTTCATCACATCATTGGAGACTTATCCATCACTCTGAACACGCCATCCAACTGCAGAAGGGTGTTATCATTTCTCAAAGGTACGGGCTTGCATGCGAAAATATAATATGAAAGATACTTGTTGTACTGATTTGATTGTATTCTCATGTTTTTGGTAAAATAATTGTACTAAATTTATTGTATACCGCTGTATTCCATAGAATAGTCGCGATATGACTTAATTGTTAAAGCGACTCTAAATAAATAAATAAAAAAAAAAAAAAAAAAAAAAAAAAAATATTGCAAAGCGTCCATAAATTCTTACTCACGTGTACGTATAATGTATGTGTCCCTTTCTCTGTAATTGTGGGTGTTTTGCTCAGGTCTAATTTATTTCAGGTAAGCGGCATTTATCAAAAATTGGCATCTATCCGAGAAGTATTTTGTGAAAATTAACAATTTTACAAATCCCAGTTCTGACACCAGTGAGGCAAATAACACTTTCAGTTACTTTCTATGTTACTTTATTTCCCTTAAAGTTGCTTCAGAAAACACAGTCCTCTTTTTTTATTGTTAACACAATCTACAATTCGTCGTGATCTTGCAACTTGCAGCCGTTCTGTGTTCTCGTAACCTACACACATACATCAGTGTCTTTCAGTTTTACTCTGTCTCACAAATGGTTTCAGTCACTCAGTTACTCACTCAAACAAGCTTTACTAATAACTGATTCACACAGCAAACAACTCCGACGCGACGATTAAACGTATACAATTGTCTCTGATGACCCTCAAACACTGCCTGTACACTTAAAACCGTGTAGCACGGATTTTTCAGGAGATCGACGTTTTGGTAAATAAGCCTAGCACGTGAAGGTTCTCGAAGTCTTGAATCATTTCCTCTGCTACACATTTTCGTCGGGCCGCGGATTTATAAGCAGTGGTGTGAGGTAGCTTGATCTTGAGCGTCTCTTTGATGGCGGCTGTCGGTCGGTGTCTCAGTATAAAATGAAGTATTACTCGTTGGAAAAGTTGTGCGCTTCTCTTGAAAACCTTGCAGCTATTTTTCTCTTTTTCCAACGCTGGTAATACTTGAGTGTTTTCCTTACGTGATATTTTTTGTTTAGTTTAACGTAGTTAGCTTTATTTTCCCCCTTACATTGAAGGAGGAAGCACGTACTTTCTTGTCAGATATTAATAAACAATGAAAACCGAACATCGATTCCCTCGACCGTGTTCGATTGTTTACTCGGGTATTATGTATTCATGTGGCAAAGTGCATAAGGGTAACACACCAGTGGATTATAAATAAATGAAAGAACACTGGCTCCAATATTGTCTTGAGTTATTACTAGTTGTGGTCTGGTGGTAACATGCTAGCCTCTGGTCCCCAAGGTCGTGGGTTCAAACCCCGGACTTTGTCGAACATAAAAATCCTTAACACCAGTTTATTCGGAAGGTAACTAAAACAGATGGAACCGTGTCGCATATTTACAGCATGTAAAATAACAAAAGCCCGATCAAGAGGCATTTGAACAAAATTAGGCGGGTTTTCACGCCCAATATATGTGAAATGGAACGCTAAGGGCCATAGCAGTTACAGTTCCATAAATACTCTTTATTTTTGTGTCGTGTGCCTGGAGTTCTACATTAGTTTGTTAGGACATTAATGGGCTCTGAACTAAATACACCTAACTGCCAAAGTTAACTAAGTTTGGGGACTGGGAATTAAAAATTATATATAACTTTTAGACATGGCGAATGACCTCCTTGGATCTGCGTGAATGACGTCATGAAAATTGATGGTGGGAGTAACGTCTCTTTCGTACTTCCAATAAACAGGACAGGTGTGAGCGGGCACCCTAAAATACCCTTTAAATGGAACATTTTTCAAAAATTTTGATTTTCTTGAAAATGGATCCAACAATTTTCATTAAAATGACATGTTCAACAATTTTTATGACAAATGAAATATTGTATTTTGAATTTTCTGGCTATAGCCTATGTAACCCTGTTTACGTGGGATGACTTTTAAATAAGTCGTAAACCGTAAGAGATAGACCAAATCTTATTATAAAAAATGAAGATCTCGCTAAAACACACAATCTATACCCAAAGAATTTTTTTTTTTTGTAGAATGAACCATTTCTGAGATACCTATTGCTTGTTATTTGTGTCAGTTTCGGAAAACTTATATTTTCGTCAAATGTAATATCGTTGTTCATTTTTTGTGTTAACCGTGCAAAGAGAACGGAGTCTCAAAGCTTTAAAAGATTTGACTATCGGTCAGAGCTTACTGTATTCTCATATTCCCCTTGTACCTACAAGGAAATAAGCAGTAAGATAATTTGTACAAATGTTTATCTTAACTAACATGAAGAAGATAAAGGAATAAGAGTTTGTAAGAATGTTAAGTACAAGAGTAGAGAAAGTAATATGAATGCAAGATTTCAGATTTTTATAATAGAATGATTCAACGCTGGCCCCGTAGCGCAGTTGGTAGAGCATGTGCCTGTTGTGCAAGGAGTCCCGGGTTCGATTACCGGCAGTGGAGTAGGAATTTTTGCCAGCTAGGATTATTCCTCATCCTTCCTCGAGTCTGGAAGTATAATGGCTGCGAGGTTAGGCCGCTCGCCTACCACTTAGGCGGGACCCGCATGTGGTATTCGTGGTGGACGAAGCGGCGTCTGGGCGGGTTTTCCCCGGGTTCTCCTGTTTCACCCGCCATTCTTCCACCAATTGCTGCAGTATCACCCTTCCAATCATCCATTTCGCCTGCATTTCATATCATCCTCTTTCTCACTATTATATTTGGGGCTTGGCTACCACTTGCTTCCAGGTCTTCACTTTGTTTGGTCCAGAGGTCCCTCTGCTCTCCGACAGGCGTCTGACCCTATTAAGTTCTAGGGTAATCAGGGAAAGAAGAAGAATTGTTCAATAACTTAATATGGGGCATTAATTATGTTATGTGCCCAGTTTTCAGGAAATTAAGTTTCAGAAAATTAAAATCTACTTGAGTAAAAAGTTATTCACGTGAAAAGTGTCAGGGGTTTAAAATTTTCAATATTGCAATGGTTCAATGTTACACACCTAGTTTCACATCCTATTCGTGGATTCTTCCCTTAAGCTCACAGAGGTCTCTGAACCGAAACGAGGTGCTGCAGCCGCGCCCTCTGTTGTGCTGGAGATGTTCTCCAGATATCTAAATTAATGTTCTTTTCATTTGAGGCAAGGAGAATGCCGCTGGAAGGGAGTTTATCATCTAGAAAGCCTCATCAGTATTCAGCCGGTGTGATAATCGACTCCAGAGTTCCATCGGTCACAACAGACGAATAAATTTGTAGTGACGTTTCTCCGTGCATGTGCATGCTTTAATGTAAATTGTTTATTAAAACAAGAGAGATCCAATCTAAAGTCGGGCTGCGAAATGTTTTTACACTGCAAAAAACTCCATTTGTATTCAAGCACCAGTGTGGTGCTAATAACTCGCTCAAACACACACACACACACACACACACACACACACACACACACACACACACACACACACACACACACACACACACACACACACATACACACACAGTGCCTGAATTAACAGCTTAAGGCTTTATTACATGCATATTAAGGTCGGTCCCTTTTGCTTTCTTCAGCGAATCGTATTAAAACTGCAAATTGAATATCCGGGTGTTCTGGGATTAGTAGATAGAATCGGCTGAATCGGACTTCAAAAACATCCCGAATTACAATTAAATGCTGCACCTTAATTTCTTCACTTCGTCTACTTCTTGCCCAGGATAGAGGAAGTACTGTTCCCGAAAACAAAAGCTCCAGAAGTAACGACTTCACAGCAAATACAAATGTCGAAATATGTTTCTTACATTTCAAAGCACGCACCTAATAGAGAAGGTTGTATATTCCACCTATAAACTCGATACCAAAATTTAATCTCAAGTATGTTTTGAGCACCCCTGAATAAATAGTTCTAATGCTCGACCATGCCATGATGTAGCGCTTATACACCGCTATAATGGACCTTAAATCTCTTCAGAACGATACTGCTAACCACCAATCAAATGTGCACCTGGGTAGGTCGTGGTGGTCCAAGTGGTTGCATATTTGTATTTGTCGAACTTGACTCCTAAATTTACTGACTGTGTGTATGTGTGACGTGTGTGGGGGTGGGTTGTGTGATGCTGAGGAGTTATTAATCAAAACATTCTCCCTCTTGTTTCTCCATATTTTGCGTTTTCAAAAGTCACAATGATTTGGAGAATTATAATTTTACCTGTTAAGAGTAGTATGTGCGAAGAAAACATATTGAACTTGGTCCTACTTTAAAGACATCAATTAATCTGGCTTCTTTAATTTTTGTTGCATTAAGTGCATACACCTAATTATGTTGCTAATGACTTTACGCAGCGTGGTATAAGCAATTCCTAAGTCTGAGTAATTTCGGTTTTCCTTTTGTGTGGATTAAGTTGCACCTCTTGCATGAATTTTACTTTCTGATCTACTGTATAACATTTCCTTTGTATGTTCTTCATGACTGATTAAAAGCAATTTAGAACTAAAACCGCTGTTAATCTGTAAACACCAGGTACTTAATATTTTTATCTTCACTTTTGTTTCTACCTACGACATTGTTGCGCCGAAAGCAGCCGACTCTACGTCTTTGTCTTTTGTTTCCGCGGCCGAAAGCCGGCACCTCAGCTTACGTCTTTGTCAATAGAGATAAGGAAAACACTCCCTGTGTTTCTTTTAGGATAGTGTACGCCGTATGCTCGTGATAATTACGTAAGGCTCAGTTGTATTTCACTGAAATTTAATACTGTAACAGTGAATTACGGATAAATAGGATGTTATTAACGTTTCTAAATTAGGATTTTTCTGGGACGTACAAAAATTTACATAGAACTGGATTACGTATAAAGGAGGTTCAACTGTATCTGCATTTATGTGCTAACATGCTGTGTAAGGGATTAGTGGGTAGAAAAGGTCCTGCGAGTGTGACACATGTTTTTGTATACAGTACTCCTGTTCTGATGATATATGTTGGGTTAAAAGGAAAGACATAGCCAGAGGTAAACAGATTTAAAGAATAATAATGTATGAAACACTCTCAGATATGTGAAACATTTGTCTACTGTCGGAGACATTTGTTGTACAACTTTGACACAAAGAGGTTCGTGTACGTTCTTGGCGCTCACGAAACGTCAATGCACTTATCGTGTCGCCTCACAATGTCTGCCAAGACTGCATTTATAAAATAGAAGCAACTGAGCAGTATCTGCAGCAGACGAATTCTTCTCTTTTTTCTCCAGAGAGAAATAAAAAAGTGAAGGAAAAACATCGTGGCCGCCGCCTGCAGCTGCATATGCAGAATGTGTTAGTAGCAGTGACAAAGAAACATGTTCCGCGTTCCTAAAATGCGACAGTCTATAGAGAATGCTGAGCAGTCTATAAGATCCAATATATCTTTAAGGGAAATTGGGGAAACAGTGGACACATAAGCTTTCAATTCTTCTACTCGGTTTGGTCTTCACTCTAGCGGAGACCTTATGCAATGGCGATATACGAAGTTTTAAAGCTGGTTTCTATATGAAAGCTTTGAAATTCCGTTCTCTTTGCACGTTCAAGTGATATGAAAGCCATTAACAACTTTTGATTTGAGAAAAGCATAAATGTTGTAAAACTCGCACAGATAGCGAGGAAATGCTTCATTCCAAAAAAAAAAAAAAAGCTTATGAACATAAATTGCGTGTTCTAACAAGATCTACATCTTTGTCTGGAAAGATTTGGTGTATCTCTTACAGTTTACCGAATATACGAAAGTCCACGAGTAAACAGAACTAAATGGGCTATAGCCAGAAAATTAAACATGTGTAGTTCATTTATCATAAAAATATCTTAAAAATGGCATTTCAATCAAAATCGTTTGAGTGATGTAGTTCCATGTAGTCCTATTTATTCTTTACGACTTCGCAGAACTGGTAAACCGTAAGAGACGGACAATATCTTAATATACAGGACGCAGATCTCGCTAAATTATAATTTGTTCATATGCTTTTTTTAATTAATTTATTTTTTAGTGAACCATTTTGGAGATATTCCTTGTTCTTTGCCACAATTCTACAATACGTTCACCCCAAAAATTCGATGTCGAGATTTTAATGGAAATATGTTTTGAGGCCTCCTGAATCCCCCCACCCCCAAACTATCCTTTATATGTAAAATTTTTCGAAAATTTTGATTCTCTTAAAAATGGCTCTAACGATTTTGATTAAAAACATCATATGTTGAGATATTTTTATGACCGATGAAAAGTATATCTTGATTTTCCTGGTTATAGCCCACGAAGTCATATTTACTCTGGATGACTTTTGCGTAACTGGAAACCGTAAGAGATAGATCAAGTCGTACTATACAAAAAATGTAGATCTTGCTAAAATACACAATTTATCTCTAAATAAATTTGTTTGTAGACTGTACCATTTCGGAGATATTCCTTGTTGCTTGTGCAAGTCTTGGAGAACTTACACTTCTGTCAAATAGAACATCGCTATTCATCTTCTTATATGTTAACCGTGCAAGGAGAACGGGATTTAAAGGCTTTAAAAATTTTACTATCAATCAAAGTATTCCCATATTCCCATTGCACGTGCAAGAAAACAAGCAATAAGATAATTTCTGCAAATATTTGTCTCAACTAACACGAAGAAAATAAAAGAATAATACTTTGTAGTACAGGAGTAGAGGAAGTCATGTGAGTGCAACACATCAGATTTTTTTTTTTTTTTTTTTTTTTTTTTTTTTTTTTTTTATCTTTTGGTCATGCAAAGAGAATGGAAACATTCGACTATCGCTTAAGGCCTTTTGTATTCTCCTTGCGTGTTAGTAAAATAGAAAATTTCACAACTATTTATCTAGAAGAATATAGACAAATAAGTGTCCCTAAGAATGGTTTGTGCAAGAGCAGAGAAAGTCATGTGAGTGCAATCCATCAGATTTTTTATCAAGTTATTTTTATGAAAATGTTTAATTTGGATTGTGGGAATCCTGTTTTTCAACTAAAATCTCGATGTTGAGTTTTTGGGTGGAATGCAGTGCAAAAGAAACTAAGAAGAGTATTTCAAAATGTACTTCAACATCTTGTTGTTACTGGAAGCAAATTTTTGGCTTATTGTAAAGTTAGTATTATTTATGCAGGTATCATTTGTTTGATAAATGAAGAGTGGCTGCATTTAAGTTATTGTTGCTGCGAGAGCTATTCAGTGAATTTGCAGGTGATTGGTCGTCGCTTTACGTTCAAATATGCGATACGTATGAGGTCAATGGAAAAGGGAAGCAGCGGGGCGCGATGCTTTTCTTTTCCCTTTGCCAGGCGGCGAACAATGAGCAACATTTGTAAAAGAAATGAATGCATTTTATCTGGTGATTTATAGGGGAATTTCGATATTTTATCGTTGCGTGTGTGTGTTGTAGCAATACCCGCCCGCCCGCCACATTATAGAAGCGATTTGTTTGAACAAAACATCAGATACCGAAGCAAAAAACATAAAAATCAATTCCGGAAGAGAAGCGTCGCGTTAGATGTTATCGAATAAAGGCATTGCTTCATATCTGATGGGCGACCAGAAACAAATCATGAAATTGAAATTAAACAATGGAAAGACGTTAAAAGGATAGCTTCTTTTCGTTGGCATGTACAGGAACTAATAAATTCACACCATGCAGGATATATCTGGATCTTTCCGGCTACGGTATTAATTTAATTGCTCCCAGCCGAGTAGCAGAGATAGTGTTTATGGCAAAACATACTTTGAACACATATAGTGAAGCCTCATTTTGTCATCAGATTTTATTATATGTCAGCTTTTAATAATTGAATCAATGGCATTGCTAACGCATCCACGAATCCCCACCATACGTTCCAGATTACAAAATAACGTATTTACATTTAGGGAATTTTTCTTCCATTGTGCCTGTTTTTCTTACTGTTTGTGTTTTTAGTCACTCTCTTACATTTCTATCTGTATATATGGAAGGACAGTTATTACATTCCTTCCAATATATGCTTCTAGAAACATTCCAAACTCGAATAGCATTTAGTTCTTTGACTAGCTGACATCGAAAAATAAATAGCTTTTGGTCCAAATTGGATGCATAATTCCACAAGAATGTACAAAGATAATTTCTTAGTTTTAAGATGCGTAGATTAACTTATTTCTAGCATAGCTTTTTCTGTAATTATGAGATATCACACAGGGTTTCAAAATAGTTAATCTCTTAAAACACGTGAAGGAATACTCCGAGCAGTTCTTTCAGACGTGAAGTAACTCGACCACGTTGCGTTGAGTTTAGTCAGGGAGTTGACTTGGTTTGTGGGTGCAAACAGGTCGGGTGCTTTCGGTTTGGTGTAATGTTTTGGTAGTTAACGCTTGAGATTGGCCTACACTCGCACAGTAAACACGGAAGAACAAGGCAGGATATGGGTTTGTTCTCATGACGCACCGCTACGGTTTTTTGTTCATGTACTAAACTATTTACCGACATCTACTACTGATTTAAATTAATTGACGTCCCTTCCACCGGGTATATACCGATTTTTACTTCGCACAATTATATAAGGCTACCTTTTTAAACATCAGAAGCTTCACTATAAGAATAACTTGTGTTCTCAGAAGAAAAAAAAAAAAAAAAAAAAACTATTTAATTCTCAGTCTGGTAGGGGGTTTTACTGGATGGAGGGATGACTGTTGAAGAGGAGTAAGTGTAATTATTTTTATGAATGCATGTCACAAACTAGAGATGATAGGGGTCAAATTCCCTCTTTCAGGTCAATAAATAGCTACAATCAAATTAGGTTATCTTTAATCTAATTTAATATCAAATTATGTGAAACTCCTTCATCCAAAATGAATGTTAAATAAACTAAGAACTCAAGAGCTAACATTACACTTTTGTTTCTTAATTTTCTTTTCAGATACTTCAAAAACATAATTTCTTCAGAATGTATTTTGAACTACTTTTGTATTTATATTTCTAGTTTTTATACTCACATGGTATAACTTGCTCCAAGTAAGTTAACTATGTTTGAAGTGTTTCAAGTATTTATAATCCGGGCTCAAATAATTTATCAAATATTTGGAGCGATCTAGCTTCTTAAGGAATGGATATAAATAGTTTATTTCACTAACTGGCGCGCAAGCATTGCCTGATTAGTTCTGTAATATATTTCTGCCTTAATTTAATCACAATTTAATATTGAAGTGGCATGAAACTTTAATTTCTAAGAGAGATTTTACAACGTCACGTTAACGTTAAATTGTGACTAAATTATTCGAATTAGGGTAAAAAGACGTAATCAATGTTTGCATAACAGTGAAATATAGGTCGTGAGGCAAGATAAGAACAATTCCCATAACTGCGCAGTGGCAACTCTACACCTGAAACACTGATGGTGGGGGAACTTGCGCAATCATGTATGCGCTGAAGTCATAACGTTTACGTCCACGAAGGCATGAAGTTCGCTAGCATAGGTCTAGTTTACATTGCTAATGACATTAAATATGTATAAATATTAGCATTATAATCAATACAAAGTGATTAGGCTATAGCTATGGTTATGCGTCAACAATTACTTTCATGTGAACTGCAATTGTTGCAGCTGCACGCTGTTATTGTAATGTTTCCTCATTTGCAGCAAGCTCACGCGCGTCCCCCTCCCCTCCTGCGGAGAGGGAAGAAAGGAGAGCAGCTTTCCCTATGCGCAAGAGTTGTTCACAACCTATGAAAACCATATCTGCTCGTCAATAAGCTTAGATGGCTCCAAATATTGAATACAAATTATTTTATTTTCGCCGAAATGGTTCTTTATTAGCAATAATAGTATTGTACATATCTGTCACACTTATCAGCAGGGAGCGGGGTTTTAGTAGATAAACGTAGGAATGATATTAACAGCACGGAGTATAGAGCCGGCATCTAGCGTGAGGGTTGAGGAAACGACACGCCCAATCCTACACAACAGCCTGTTTCTTGCGACTGTCGTATGTTATATTTGGTTGTTTTCTTTTTTTCTTCGCTCTATTGTGTCTGTCCAATAACACAAAATGGTTTACTACTTGTTACGGACGGGACTTCCTATGTGAAGAAAGCTGCCACAGCAATACAGTAAGCATTTCCAAAACTAAAACTTGTCTAGCACATAGTCTCCACCGAGTTGCGGAATAAATTATATCCTCTTTTCCGGATGTGAATGCTTTTATAGCCAACACGAAAGAGATATTTCGCAAAACATCCTCCAAAATCAAGATACTTACAGATGGCACCTGGAATTCCCTTGCCTCCACAACCAAATGTAACTCGGTGGGGGACATGGCTACAGGCTGCAGTATATTATACTCAATATTACCACAGAATTGTAAACATAATAAAAGTCTGTGACGTGCAGAAAAATGTTGCAATACGTGTATTCTACCTGGTATAATTGAAGGTATGATATTCGTCGTAAACTATTAAAAATAATTTGTTTACTTTTTTCTTACCTGTAGTACTACTTGTATAATATTATAATGGACCATTAGCCGCTCTATACCCTATAGGCTCTACCAAAAGTTTAAGGACACCTATTGAAATTTTGAAGTTTTCTCTTCAAAGATGACACAACATTATACATTATTACAAATTCATAGCATATTGCTTAAAACATACATTGGAGATAATTCAATACTTTATTGCTCCTCCTTTGGCTTACAAATACAGTAAATGTACTCTTTGGAGATACTTCTCACAAGATCCCTACACTCTTACATGACAGTGTATTCCAGTATTCGGATAAGGCCGCTCGAAGTTCTCGGCGGTTCTTCGCACTGAGAGGAGCTATTCCTGTATCTTCTGTTCTCATATGGATATAACTGCCAAAGCTCTATTCTCTTAGGGCGATGTAACTCTTGGCCTACCACTTCGCTCCAAGTCTGAAAATGTGCCACTTTTCCTACGTTTTCATTGTTTTGCCACACACGTTTTTGTTATTCCGAGTTGAATTGCAATATCTCTGTATAACTAGCCGAACTTATGGGAATCAACTGTTAGCCATTTAATACACCTCTTCACCCTTTTTTTAGCCATTTTACTTAACTTAACTTACCTCTTTTTGCATCAGAACAAAATTGAAGCTAAAGGACAACTGAATGTCATGGCATCATAACATCAACATAGCAGTATTCAGTGGCGCGGTTTGCAGTATAAACAATACACTATAAACAGACATCGCTCCGATCTCGCTGGCTCATTCATCATAGCATTGAATCTATTGCAAAATAGTGCTAATTTAAACATTTTTTCCCATTCCAATTTGTTTTAAGGTAATAAATGGAAATTGTTGATAAACATATGATAACAATGCCATGTTTATAAATATTTCTCAGGTATGTCATTCCCTTCAGAGAAAAATAAAATTGACATCCTCATAGTCACATCTCCAAAAAAATTTGAAACAAGATCATAACTTCTAAAAATGTTATCTACACAGTTACTTTATTTTTAAATGAAAGGATTATTTTGACTTAACATAAGGCCGCTGGACCAAATGGTTTGATTGCATTTCGATGAAATACGCAGGTGTCCTTAAGCTTTTAGTAGCAGCTGTACTGTTAGTTGTAAAATGATGACTTTAAATATCACCAGTTTCTCTAAATGTAAGTTTGAAACTCACTAGTTTGTTTCAACTATCCTTCTCCGATACATTAAAATACTGAATTTAGTTTTAACGTTGTGACTGCGTAACGCACAGTGTTCATGAAACAAAACAACCGCAGAAACTTTTCCAACGATTTTTGTATCTCGGATTTTATTCCGAAAATAAAAGAAGACTCATAACTATAGCAGGGTTGCAAACTGAAGCACGTTGTGCACTCTTGTCTCATGTATGTAACAGCGTATTCAATGTTAAAAATGCTGCAGCTGTGAGCTAATTCTTTATTATTAGACACGTTTAAGTGCTAGACGTGCTGTATGCACGTGTTTTTAGTTTACGTTGTGTTTGTTAATGCGGTGAAGTAAAGCTGTTATGTTCTGTGTCATTTTATTTTTATTTCGTTTTCAGGAAATTCCTTTTTATAATTCTCTATTTGATCGTGTTACCTTTCCCATGCTAATTTACTTTTTAATGACACGTCCACATTCAGGGGAGGGGGGGGGGGTGACAGCTACGTACATACCTACCCCAGTTTGTAAAGTATTTAGTATCGCGAAATATACAGCTAAGTAGAGAAAGTGTACAGTACCTACCAAAAGTTTCACATCTGCATATTTCAACAAAATACACTCTGTCATTGAAATGAATTTGTCCAGCGGGCATTTGTTTAGTCAAAAAAATCTTATTAACGCATTAAATTTAATGACAAAAACAGTTTTAGAAGAAGGTGTGTGTGTGAGGGGGAGGGGCGTGTGGGGGGTATGGGTGTTTGTGTATAGCATAACTCAAAAACGAAAAGTCGATTGAAAAACAAAGTTCGTATTTAAGTTTAATATTTTTCAAGAATGCGACACGAAGGTTTTGAAGATAATAGCCCCACCCTAAACTACCCTTTACATGGCAAATTTTTCGAAAATTATTTTGTTGAAAATGGCTCTAATGATTTTAATTAAAATGCCATATGTTTGAGATATTTTAATGACAAATGAATTGTATATCTTGAATTTTCTGGCTATAACCTCTGTAATTGTATTTACTCTGTATGACTTTTGCATAAGTGTTAAACCGTGAGAGATAGACTATATCTCACTGCATAAAAAATGTAGATCCCGTTAAAATACATAATTTATGTATAAATATATTTATTTTAGAGTGAGCCATTTCGGAGATATGCAATGTTATTTGTGTGATTTTGGAGAGTTTATACTGTGTCAAATAGAACACCGTTATTCAATTTTTATATTTTAAGTGTGCAAAGAGAACGGAAGCTCAAAGCTTTAAAAGATTTCACTATCACTCAAAGCCTACTGTATTTTAATATTCCCCTTGCAGCTACAAGGAAATAAGCAATAAGATAATTTGTAAAAATATTTATCTTAACTAACACGAAGAAGATAAAGGAATAAGACTTTGTATGAATGGTTAGTACAAGAGTAGAGAAAGTCATGTGAATGTAGCATATCAGATTTTTTAATCTTCTAAATACTCCTACTGCAATTCTTGACGGATTTCATTGAGATTTTGCATGCATATTCTTAGAGTTGCTTCATAAAACTTGCCATTTTAAATGCTCTATATAGAGCAGTTTGTTATCGAATTTTTATTTTGAAAATTATTAATAATTTGAAGAAAAATGGCAATCTATGTATTCAATAATTTTTTCCTCCAAAAATGTTTTACGTAACTAAATAACAACACCAGGTTTTGTAGATATGGTCAGGGGAAACGTATATTCAGAATTAACTATATTTATAACAATTAATATCTTTTATGAAACATTTCTTGTACTACACTAAAATTGCAGCAAAAAAACCCAAAAAATATTTTTTTTGCAAAAACTATCTTACATATTAAAGTGAAATTTGATAGACGTACTAGATCTGCTTTACAGACATTCATACGAATTTTCACAACATTGTGGTTAAAATGGTTGAATTTAGTCATTTTTATATATATTTTTCTTTTGTCGTTTTAACAGGTCTGCTAAATCATTGTATGAACAAGAAAAATTACTAATATTAGAGGCCTTACTGAACATATATTTTATAATATCTGAAAATATTCTTTTTGGTACTGTCGTAGATTGTTTCTTTCTCTATGAAGTTAACTTGGTAGCCTAAGAGGCCAGAAATTTCGTATTCACCTCTACTTCGATGTTCACGTTAAGGATTTCTGCATAATGTGTAAACTATGCAGCCTACGTTATTAAATGAATATGGGACCAAAGATATGTTGCGAAAGTTTAAAATTGTTTTACATAGTTGGTGCAACTGAAGTTTTCCAATCTGCACGACACACAGAAGACTATTTTCGTAAAACGTACCGTACTCTTATGCCTGCTGCAGGGCTCCAGTATCTAACAACGTCACCAGGAGTGCTTATCACAGTGAATGAATGGACAGAGAGTAGAAATTGTACCGGCTAGTACAGCGCAGGGAGTGGACAGGCACGCGGCCTTCAATTAAGCGAGATAACCTAACTTCATCCGAGTAGTACCGAAGTTTCGCGCAGCTCTCGTTGGCAAGCTTTAGTGCGCTACATTTACAATAATTATCTAAAACATTACTGAACCATTTTCGACCGATGAGTGTTTCTCCCTCAAAGGATACTTAGAGGATATACAGCTTTTCCAGAGCTTGGAATGCTGTCAGCGGGAGGGAAATTAAGGAAGTTGGAAGTTGGTTTCGTGTCGTTTTGCGTGAATATCGGGGAAATTTTCCTTTGTTTTTTAGGAATAGCCGGGATTGTACGAAATTGGATTATAAGGGGTAAACGAGAGAATTAATCACAAAAAATCTTTCGATGGGGTAGATTAATGAATTAATTCATCTGAATTAAAAATCTTAAGGGTTCTAAGGACAGAAAAATAATCGAAAAATTATCAAATCAAGGATATTTGGTTTATACACATGTTACCCAAACCTTTAATCAACGGTTGGCAGTGAACTTCTTTAGATTCCACCATTTTTAAAGGTCTAGCGCAGGCTTGGGGCATTCTGTTTCAAAGTGCCAGTAGGCTTCAAGAGCTCTTTTCGTACGTACGCCTCTCGACGTTTTCTAGCTACACGCATAAGAAATGAATAAGTGACCGTTAAATTAGTGAGGAATATCCATCCGCCGACCATTTTTGTTACAAAGTTTATCATTAACATGAGCAAGTTTGTTACTTTCCATGCAACATTTATTACCGGACTGTCACCGATTTTTCTTTTCCAGGCGACAAGATAAATGGTCCACTCCCATGTTTATCTGTTCGACGTGATTTATGCGTAAACTTAAAGACACAAGGGGTTTGGTGCTACAGGACTTTTAGCTATGATGTGTTGTAAACATTACCGTGATCGCCCAATGTTTTGTCACTTCAACAGTGATTCTCCAGACATTCATTTGTCGCTTACTTAGCGCTTCACAGACTGCCTCGCCAGCCTAGTTTGTCATGTGGGTGGATGATGTAGAAGTGGAAGACCATTGTAAAGAAGTACTGATGTTTTGACGTGAAAACGCCTATTCATTCGTCAAGTACAGCTATAACTGGACAAACTTTGTCTTGCAAAATACCGTCAGATTCCAATCGTTCATAACTGCGATACTAATAATGTCGTAACAACGATTGGGGCCACAATGGATACAGCATATCCGTACGTGCTTGCCATGCAGCTTTGATTTGCCATCGAGCTAGTGTAAGCGCCTGCGCGTGATTGTTGTGAATAATTTACAATTAATTATTAGCGTTGTGTAAAAATATAAATTAGTGCAATGTGAGAACACGTTTAGCTAGAACATTGATTGGCTGTCATTATGAAGAGTTTCAGATGCACTACTAGAACTCAGAGTGAAACAAAAATATTCACGAAATTATACGCAAAAATCAGTATAAGATTGAACATTCTATTAAAAAAAGGAAAGAAATAAGGTGTCCGTTCCTGTGAATCATAAACATGCACAAAATTATAGAAAACGCAAATCAGACGAAAGCTTGCATCAAAAGGAAAGTAGAAAACCTAGAAGCCCAGTGCCCAGCGAATGGGAGAGCTAGGGTAGCATCGAAAAGGAAATGAATAAACTTGTGATTCATTTATTTTGTAAAGATACCACCCTGTATAACTTTTGTATTAAATGGATTGATAATTAATATTAATACCAAACATTAATTCATGCCAGTGTGTATTACGTCTTCATTACGTATAGTAAGTAGAGGAAGTATTGTATTCTACCCAAAAATTGATGTCGAGATTTCACCAGAAACATGTTTTGAGGCCCCCTAAATCCAAAAAGGGCATTTTTAGGAAAAGGTCTGCGGTTGTGTCTGTGTGTCTGTTACTCTGTGGGCAGTGTAACTCATTTATGTAGGTTAAGAACCAAAATTGGTATTCAAATGTAACGTCTTTCAAGGATGCGACAAGAAGATTTTGAAGAAAATAGCCTCACGCTAAACTGCCCTTTACTTGGAAAATTATTTTCTTCAAAATGGCTCTTAACGATTATGATTAAAATTACATATATTTAAGATATTTTTATGACAAATGAAATGTATATCTTGAAGTTCCTGGTTATCGCCCATGTAGACCTGTTTATTCTGGACGACTTTTGAGTAACTCCTAAAGCATAAGAGATGGACCAAATCTTATACAAAAATTGTAGGTCTCGCTAAAACACACAATGTACGTCTAAATAATGTTTTTGTAGAGTGAACCATTTCGGAAATATTCCTTGTTATTTGTATCAGTTTCGGAGAACAAACTTTAGTCAAATGCAAGTTCGTTATTCATTTTTTATCTTAGTCGCACAATGAGAATGGAATCTTAAAGCTTTAAAAGATCGCTCAAAGCCTACTATATTGTCATATTCCCCTTGTACATACAAGAAAATAAACAATAAGGTAATTTCTACAAATGTTCATCTCAACTGGCAGAAGAAGATATAGGAATAAGAGTGTATACGAATGGTTAGGACAAGAATAGAGAAAGTCATGTGAGTGCAGCACATTAGATTATTTTTCTTTTACGTAGCTTTAACTACATGGTCATATGGCGATGTTTCAGTTAGAATATACTGCGTAGAACGGTGTGTTAGCGTTCAAGGTATCATCCACATTCCATACGATCTTGCTTGGTCATAAGTCTACAGAGGTAGAGTGCAAGGCAACTGTATCTTGGTCTCATGCCATGGCCACAGAATAGGAATAGAGAGTATACAGAAAGGAAACTTGGCAGAAATCAGTGCGCCAAAATTTAGTGCGCATGCGCGAGGTAAACCAAGTAAACTCAGTAAACAGCTGTGTTGTTGAAGCCAAAACGAATGGATACGTTGTGTTTATTTTACCTCGAGCATATTAGCTGCTTGGCATATCTATAACTGAAGAATTGTTTTATATGCCTACTGCAAAAGGTATAAATATGTGTTAATGTATTTTAAGCTTCGACGTGGTCATAATGAGCAGCAGTAAGAGAAAAGGCGGCCGATGGTGTGAAAAGTCTGTGTACATTCACATGACCTTCTCTGCCAACATTAAAGAAAAATAGTTTTCAGGTGTGTCATTGTACTTTTGTCTTGCTTGTTTAATCTGCATTTATGAAGCAACTACAGCAGCAAATCATATTATTCATAGATGTGTCACTCTTATTAATTTGCAATTTTTTTTCACTTTTATTTTTATTTTTCAAATCTCTATTCACAAACTTTAAGAAATAAAAAATTTCTCATGCTGACAAACAGCCTTATTAAATAACGTATTGGGAAATCCTTGCATGGTTAGCTGAATTGCACATTCTCCATTAAATTAATGTGTTTCCAACATTATTTGTTGTCATTAATCTGAGAATATTGCCAGTGAAAATGCTCTCCAGATATTCAATGTAGGTTATAGAGGTATCCATATTCTTGTTGTCTTATGCTTTGAAATGAGAATACAGATTTGTATAGTTAAAATTATTCCCCTCCCCGTTTACCTTGTATTACTCGGTAAAGTACATTAACGATTATGCACACATTGCTGTGATTCTGAAATAACACTTAATTTATAGTAAGTTATAAATATATAACATTGGTTTTATTGTAAAAGGGTGATAATAAAATAAATGCAATTCTATGTTTTATTGTAACTATTTTATGTTGTACAAATAGACATGATATAGAAAGACTATTCCTAGATCTCCTGAGCCCTTAATATAAAATAATCCTAACTTTTGCCATACAGTGTATATCCTGTAAAGTTACTGCTGTGATTTATGTTATTGCATCATGCTCTACATTTGTGTCTTATTTACTTCGTTTGCTATGTATGACAAGACTTTATGATTCACTGTATGCAAATCCTGATTCAAGATTTTGTGCATTTTCATTCTTGTGGTAAATGTAAGCAGCTAATGAGCCACTTATTAATTACTGCTACCTATTTTCCACTTATTTCATATTACTAGGGCTTCCTTTGTTAAAATGTTGTTGGTTTCATTCTGCTTTCGTGCGTTATTCTTTTTCTCAAATTTTAATTGCCCTGAAATTTTGTGTAAGAACCTGGCGCGAAAAGAAGTGCAGCAGAACAGAGCGCCTTTTGTAAACGTATGAATGTCTTCAGTTCCCAATATGAATTATTATGTATCATTCCGACTCATTTTAGTGAGTAAACTTCTTCATGGGAGGGAAAATAGATTGTATTAGCCTGAGTTAATCATATGTTCGGTTTCATTAGCGTTTCTTTTTGTAAAAGTTTTCGGCTATATTAAGAGTTCCGTTTCGTAAAACTGCTTGTTTCTAGCCCTGGTAAGAAGTAGCAATCGCTTCGTTAACTTGGTCTCAATATGGCGAAGCGCGCAACGTAACGGGTACACGCAGATCAAAGGAGCCGACTCAAGCGTTCCTTTCTGTATACTGTCTATTCTGTGGCATGGCAAACTATCTGCTTACATTATCTGTGCATAGATGGCACAACATTCACAATTACCATCTATTTTTCAGTTGTACTGTTGTTTTAGACATAAGGTGCAACTTTGGGTCGTGGTGTTAAATATCCAATCTGGTATTTAGCTTAGCGACTGATGGGGAACTAGATTGGTCGGCCCGGGGATATGAACCCGGGACTTCCAGAATATTGGCCACGTAAGTTACTGCCTGAGTAACCTCAGGAATTGCGTTTAGATGAAGACACCACTGCCTTATGAGTATTCTGAAGCACCTCTTGAGGGATGTCACCTCTATCTGTAATTCCACAGGTTCAAGTTTTATATTTAATTGTTATTGTGTACCCAACGGACGTGAATGAGTCAATCAGTGTGTAGGTTTTGTTTTATGATTGCATATTGCCCTAGTAAATCTGTATGCAAGTACCCCAATTTGTAGTAGTCGGATTTTACGGCGACGCAATGCTAACAGAATGAAAGTTCTTCTGACGTTAGGCAAATCGAAGATCAAGACAGAGGAATGGTTTGGCACCCCTACTGTACAGGGCTTCTCCTTCAGCGATGCTACCTTAAATATATCTTCGTTTACCCCCTGATGTTACCCTTTCCTAGTTACCCTTCGCTAGTGACGTAAGCGATGTGAAGGCAAGGACGAATACTGTGAGGATTCCAATTGAAATTTGTAACTGGACATATTGACGTACGCCACTAACAAATGACAGTTATCTTTACACTGCACGGCCACGCCACTAAGCCAAATCGAATAGGGAGGAGGGGAAGAGGACAATGACCCGCGGTGTCACTTTTTGGCATCTCTGGTATAGAAAGTGGAGGAAGTGTTGCATCCACACGAAACTTAGATATCGAAATTTCACCTGAAATGTTTTGGGGGCCCAAAGCCTAAGCACCACTGCTGCCATGACCAATATATGACCAATTCTTGTGTTTTATATTATAAAACATTGCTCTAATGATTTATATCGCAATCTAACACTGCCTGTCAGTGGTCGAGTGATCAGTGTTGTGGCTTATCAAACTAGAAATTCTGGGTTCGATAACAGCCTAGTTTAACATTGTTTTTTTTAACTAGAGTCATCCCTATCCTCCACATAGTCTATAACACGGCTGACAAACGTTACTCCGCAGATGTGAAGAGAAAAGTCCTGCCCCCTCCCCATAACTGCACGCTTTAGCTAGAACTGGTTTTCGCTTTCGTAGTCACGAAGGAAAGGGAAGTAGGGGTGTGTTAACACCTGCAGAGTAAAGCTCGTCTGCCCTGGTCTAGACCTATAGAAGCCGGGTCATTATCTGCTATTCTTGAACTTCCATCTCTTTGGTCAATATCCCTGAAATAAGTAAATACAAAGCCTTCAAAGACTCAAACCAACGATAATATGTGTTTGAAATGACTGGTTTCTCAAAGAACTTATTTGTAATAAATTGTGTGTCTTAGGAAGATCAGCATTTTTGTGTTGTAGGCGCTTGTCTACCTCTTATACTTCACGGATATAGGAAATTATGTAAAGCTCCTTTTGAATGAAGAGGATTTGACAGGCTGTTCGCAGATAATTCAAGACATTCATTTAATTGGCATGTTAATGTACGAAACATCGTATTAAACATTTGTTATTTTAATCCAAATGCTTGAAAGCATTTGAAGAAAATTGAAAATATTGAACATTTTCTATGTAAAGGGTAGTTTGGAGTGGGACGATTTTATTGACAGGCTTATTGTTAATCCTTAAAATATGCTGAAATTACTAAAAATGATGGAGTTATACTGCTGTGTGTGTGTGTGTGCGTGCGTGCGTGCGTGCGTGCGCGCGCACACACACACACACACACATGCGGGCATTTTTCCAAGAATGCATTTTTTATTAAGATGACCTCAGGAATTATTTCTGCTGAAGTCTCGTATTGCACCGTCTAAAATACTTTCTCTTATCTATTTTAGGTAGGTGACTACGGGAGTGCGGGATCTTTCCTACAAGTTATGTGTGCCTGGACTGTTCCGTGTCGAGTGTAAATGTCCTCGCAAGGAAGCAGCTCACGATGTATGGGTCAGAGGTACAGTACTGAGTATATTAATTGCTTTGCATAATAATCCTACATTTCGTACGTACCTAAGTGATACGATGTCAACGAAATATTTTTCCTTTCTGCACCAAAGTGATTCATAAGTGACTCACTGAGCCCGCATTCCTTGCTCCTTGTTTTTGGAGACAAAAGTTCAGTAGCTCCGAAAAAGGGTGAATGCTTATGAAAGAAATTTGCTTTATTTAACAGGTTTCCAAGAAAAGCAGATTGTCAAAGGTTAAACTTTTGCGTTTATTAATTAGAGTAGGTATGTGTATACTGTGAGAAGCTCCTTTTGACATCGTATGGGGTTAATGGAGGGTACGCGAAAAGATTTACACTGTCATTTAAGTTATCTTCCTGTTTTTTCAACATTGCATAGACATTTTTTGTATTACCCTCACAAATTTTGTAGAGCACAAACTTTTCCCTAAACAGTTCTCGGAACCATCACAGTTGCCACAGATTTATCACTTCAGTCTGTAGACTCATCCCCTGAAATCCATAGTTCCTGATCATTGACGTTTCATGGAATTTTGGCAATCATATTCTGGTACGAAATTGGTAAATATTCTTTACTTATTGTTGCTTCTCCTGGAATATATTGATTTGTATATTTTGCTAGAAATGATCTAAAGTAGGGATTGTCCAAAGTTGTGAATGGAATGTTCTCATGTATCAAGCCGCATAAATATTGATATTTTTGTTTAATTCTTTATTTTGTTTAACGGCGCTGTCGAAAGCCAAGATCACATCAGTGTCGCCGGTGTGCCATAATTTCGTCCCGCAGGAGTTCTTTTACATGCCAGTAAATTACTGACATGGAGCTGTCTTTTTTAAGCACACTTAAAAACCATCGGTCTGGGCTGGGTTTGAACCCGCGACCTTGGGATCAGTAGGCGAACGTCTAACCAACTGAGTCACCCAGACCGACTATCTGAACTCGATTGGTTCTTGTTTGAATTGTGTATGTTTTCCTTGCGTGTTTTACTATTATAAGGTCTTTCAAAATATTACTTTTTGGTTCCTAATAATCTGAAATTACACACGGCACATATACATAATACCTTCTCCTTCTCGAAAAAATATATCACTCCGAATTGTTCCATTAAATCATTTAGTATTGCATTTCGTGAGCGAGTTGTTTTATGAATCACTTGACACACGTAGTTCTTCACTGTTGTTGTTGTTTGTAGTGTTTAACGCCCGCTTTTACTACTACGGCACCGCAGGCGGTGACACTGATGATACATGGAATGAAGATGGAGCACCGGTGGAATGAGATGGCGGGGGAAACCGGAGTACCCGGAGAAAACCCGCCCTGTCGCCGCTTCGTCCACCACGAATACCACATGCGGGTCCCTGGGATCGAACCCGGGCCGCCTAGGTGGTAGGCGAGCGCGCTAACCGCTCGGCCACGGCGCCGCCGTTCTTCACTGTGACACTAAACACTTGGAATGGTGGGTTTCCGATGCACGGAACTGTGCGACGAGAAGAGGGGGTGAAACATAAGTCACATTCTATGCGTAGTTAACTCAAATCGCCGAATTAGGGCCCACACTCCCGCTGTCTAGTGATGAAGTATAATATAATGAGGATGATCGTGATCATAATAAAAAAACAATAAACATGATGATGGTGATAATAGTAATAATAGTAATAGTAATGATTACCATCTATAAAATGCAATAGAAGTTTTTTTTTTTATCTCTAAAGGAGTCACAACAATGGTGACTTCTAAAACAGATAAGGCGTAGTAGAAAGTTGACTCATTTATACGATCTGAGGAAATCCGATGAAGCTATTCGTGTTTGCAAACAGTTTTTCTTGTGAATATATATTTTTGTCTACTGACAGAGTCTGCAGAACATTTAAAAGGTTACATGAAGGTGAATCATTGTGGAAAACTTACGAGAAATGCAACATTAAGTAAAAAATATTAGATCCACAAATATAGCGAAGACTTAAGCTGTCCTATCTTCTGTATTTTGTTGTACAGGGAAAGACAGTCTTCGAAGAAAATATCCTGCGCCAGGTTTGGAGATTCGCAAAATATATGTTTATACAGATTGAATTCACCTTTAATTTGTATTTCCACACTCCTTATAAGAGTTAGTGTAAACATGTTATGACATCTAAAAGACTTAAATCTTAGTGAAAAAGCAGCAAATGGGGATAATAAATGAGTAATTAAGTTCAAAGTGTGACGACGAGTAGAAGTTTTAATGTGAAGGTATTTTTATTTTATCTTAGAGCAGCAGTCTGTTTCCTTTCAGGTTAAAAGCTATGTAAATACTCCTTGTCCTTTGTGGTTTTAATGTTTTGTTTCTGAAATATTAGTTTTTTTAATAATAACGTCCTTCTGCTCTCGGTTTTGGACTTTTCAATCCGTTCCGGATCCAATTTGGTCTGCCCTTCTTTTCTCTCTGTCTTTGGGTTTATAATTATGGCTATTTTAGGAATTCTGTTATTATTCATATTTTGAACATGTTTCTCCCAATGCGTCTTAGTTTTAGTAATGTGATTTATTTATTCTAATTTTAATTATTTTCTGATATCTCGGCTGCCTTTTTTGTCCTTTTAGTATACCCAGCTATTACTGTTAAAAATTTCATTTCTGATGTCTATATTTTTATCTTTTTGTTAATGTCCATGTTTTTGAACCATAGATCGGAGTTGGCACTGCCGTAGATTTATACAATTTAACTATGGAGTCTTTAGGGGATTTACTTTTTAATGTTATTATTGTAATTCATATTGAAACTGTATGATCACATCATCTAAATAAACAAATACTTTTAAACTGAATAAGAACAAACACATTAATAAAGAGTTGACTTCATTCTCAAATATTGTATACCACAGTTTGCTGTTTTGCTTAACGCCGCCGCTATCTGTGTGGGTAAAGTTGCCGAATACGGGCTTAGAGACCGCAGGGTGCCAACGTATAAGAAATGAATGTACCTAGCGGTAGTAGACCATTATTTGAATTACTTTGTAATTGTATAGTTGGCAATGTCTAAAGATGGCATATACACAGATGACGTAGTTGCGAAGAAGGCGGAAAGTTATCCTCGTTGAAAATGACGAAATTGGATAACTAGATGGTGGAAACTATTTTACTTACACACATCCCCCTATTCAACACTCAAGATCTTGCAAATGTAACACCACAATTACAGAATAAATGCGGATATTTTCATATTGCAATGAAACAACTTGATTCATGAATCACATAACCTTAAATAATTATGAAATCATAAGCTCATGCAGTTGTGCAACAGATAGATAACCTTAAATAGGAATATATTTCGAAAATATACCTTCATAAAAGAAATACAATTCCGTGTGAGAGGCACAAGCCATATAATCTCAAATAACCATGAACGCAATCCTAAACGCGTGCAGTTTTGCTGTAGATAGATAACCGTTAAATATGAACTCATTTCATAATGTCGCTTGTAAAACAATAGTTGACAAACGAAATACTTTAAACATCGCTTCTTACCGGAAATAATTGTCACAAATTACTGGTAATTTCAACGTGTTCCATTAATAATAAACAGCTAAAGGGTATGAGGAAAAACAAACTCTTTACTTCGTAACACTTTCTGCTAATATTACGTCTGCTTTTCTACATTACTCCACTATTTTGCGCCTATATTCCAGGTTTCAGTTCTAGCGTTCGTTGTGTCATCCATGTTCCTCTCTGATTCGTGGTTGCCAACCTCTTTGTCCAGTATGTGTTCCTTCATGTCAAGTTGGCATGGTTCAGTGACGTCACGCATCAAGAAGCTCGTATTTGGCAACATTACCTCTGTGTTTCCCACAAGCAGGTCACGAAATTGCGCTTGGGTTGGTATGAATGCTTGAGGGGATAAAGGGCGGGTTAGAGCCCCGCTGCTGCAACAACGGATTGGTCTAGCAGTGCCGTGGGAGCAGCAGACTGCCAATCGCATCGTTCAAGAGTAACTGGTTATCTGTTGCACCATAACCACAACACAAGACTTCCTTATTAACGCCACAGCTTTGTATTTCTGTGTAAAGTTAAACAGTTTTGATGACTTTGTCAAGTGTTACATAAACGTTGCTGTAGTAAATGCATGTATAGGCTTCTAGCCACAGCATATCAAAAGTTGACGTCAGTACAATTTCTTTAAATATAAAACTTATAAAAATCTGTAAAAACGCAGAACACAAATTGTAATTTAGTTAGCTGCCTCTGCTCATTTACATATACACATTTTCTGTTAAAGCAAACTGTACTCATTTGCGAGATGTCATCGTTCTCACTGTCAATCCAATCGGAAGAAAACAGAAGAGAAAATCTAGAGAATGCATCATTCAACCACGTGTCTAAGCTTGAAACGTTTACTTATAAAATGTATTAAATATGTTACGCTGCATGCTATTGTCACTGATGTCCGACATTTTTAATATTCGATTATACCTTCGAGAATCGATAGTTACACCTACAATTGCGAAATTATTGAATTTATTGTTGCGTTGGCCTTAATACAGTGATACAAGGGCAGATATGCTAAAATTTTTTGAAACAGGAGACTTTCAAAAACTAGAAGACAAATTAAATTTATTAGAATGTTATTTACAATTAACACTAATTATTAAATAAAGAGTATTTCATTTCATATATAAGTTGTTTATTCAAGTAAACATACGAGATTTAATGGTTTCGCTGTAGCTGCGTGGGAATGTGCGCAGACGCCGAAGTATGGATTGCTACATGCAGATACGTTGAGTGGCAGCTAGCAGTGTCGTGAATAGGTGTCCCTTTGATTGGTGGATTATCAGAGTCGTTATGAGCTAATACCGCTTTGATTGGTGGTTATCAGTGTCATCATGAAGAGGTGAATACAATGAGGTACATTACAGTGATGTATTATGCCATGGTCGAGCATAAAATATATTACATCATTTTTAGGTAACCACTGTGGTAGGCATTGCATAAGGAGTTTATAACTATCCTACCAATTTATTTCTAAATCTAGGAATGTATGGGTATAATTTAATAACTTGCCAGTCTTTATAATATGTATCACTGACCATTAGAGGGCATATCATCATTCCTTGTACCAATGGCCTGCGTGCTGCTTGCTTATTACATGAGCAAAGAACTTGAAAGAATCAAGAATAAAGGAAAAGAAATGGAGAAAAGAAAAATACAGAGAAAGGAACCGGCTTTTAATTTTCCTATCTTTCTTTCCTTTTATCCCTTTTTTCGTCACTCTTTTCTTACAAGTAAGGGGGAAAACGAACCCTTGCTGTACTCATTTATACCAGGAACAATTCTTTTTGTTGTTGCGGTTCCTTTGTTTGCTTGTTGTTGTTGTTGTTGTTGTTTTTTTTTTCATATTTCTCGTCAGCGTCTGTCATTATGTAGGTTTAGTTTGAAATAGTGCATCTGTTTGGCGCGCTTGTCTCGTTTCGTCTGCTTACCTGTGGTTCCGTACATTCATTTCGTAACAGAATGTCATACGATGTATTGAATTCATTTGCTAAATATAAATCTGGGCTCATTGATCCCTGCAGTGTCATAATGGATCACACATTTATTACTATACCATTTCAGTGAGCAATTTGAAAGATATTTTTATTGATATTTACTCCACAAAAAAAAAAAACGCAAATTTCATTAAATCTGCGATTTAAATTATTTATCTCGAGTAAAACTTATTTTGACGTTAACCACTTTCGAGATATTCTTTATAGGTTTAAATTCTCAAATATTTTGTACTTAAATTTTTGCGTGCAAAAACTATTCATTTTCATTCTCGCGGTTGTATAAAGCGCTTGCATTTCAAAGTTATCATATAGTGGCCTGCTTTTTAAAAATTTCACTAAAAGATTTGACACCATTCCTCCAATGTTCAATCTTAATGAGTAATGACAACTTACAGAGGGGGACTTAGCACCTCCACCAAAAGGCGATATTTTGTGCACTCCCTGGGATGATGGATGAGGCGAATGGATCCTAAGGGCGACCGGAACGTTGTAACGACAGATCAGGTGGCAGGATCCCAACATTTTTCTAGTTAGAGGCACCCCGGCGGAGTCTGGGTTAGCTACCCTTCCACCCTCGGGCTTGTACCACCCCAAAGAGGGCCCAGAAACCAGTGACTCGCCTTCAAATCCGGCGGACGAGATTTTCAGAACGCATTTGTTTTCCCTGCCCTGCAGATACCGCGACGATCGCCGACGCTTCCAACCCTGAAAGAAACCTAACAGGATGTAGGGTGAAATGAAATGACTGATGTAGCAAAATGGAGGGACAGAAAATTCGGAGGATACGGAAATCCTTCCCAGCATTCACCTGGCGACACAGGGAAACCTCCGAAAAAACCCTGGGTCAGGTAGGTTGGCCCAAGAGGTCGAACCCATGACCTCCTGATTGCGGACGTTACCGTCTGAGCCAGCCCGCTCGGTTACATCTTAATATGTACACATAAAATTGGTGTGGGTGGGTGGGTGGAGGTGGGTGAATACGGGTGTGGGCGTGGGTGCGTACGGAAGTGTGTGCTCATTCATTTGCGTATGTTCCTTGTAGGCTTCTACGCCATTTCACCGTTTTCGAGCAATTTGACACAAATAACCTTTAAACACAAAGTGAAAATTAAGAAATTAAGAATTAGAAATTTTACTCCATGTTACATTTATTACTTAATTTTATGTAATGCATACTACAGCTCACAAGAACATTTGTATCTTTGTCAGCGATAATAGTAATAGCTTGAACATTGTGTACATTGCGGTTTCATGGCCTCATACAATATTCGTTGATCTCCTCTTTGGTATCAATCATGTAGTAATGACAATCAAATTGGTGTTTCTTTTGTTTTAACTTGCTTACGTTTTCTTAGTAGTTGTATATTGGTTAGTGCGAATAAACAATGTTATATTGACGCTGTCTACGTCCCCTTAAACTCCCCACATTCACCCCTTATTCTGCTATTATTTCTTCTTGATATTTGTTCTATAAATGGGGTAGCCCCATTGCAATAAGGTGGAAGTCACTCAGCAACGAAAAATTACCATTTCAAACTGTAGTATAGCATCTTATCTCATAAATGTCTCCAAAGACACCGGGTAGTTAATGACACTAACCTTATTTCCATACATTTATAAAGGTTACCAGGTGAAATCAATTTTAACATTCTTTTTAAGGGTTTTGGGATCTCATTAGTAAGCTAAGTTACATGGGACAGTAATATAAATTGTTCACGCACTAACTAAATGCGTCGTAACCAATTTGGGTTGATCGTACTTTGGGTTTCTGCAAATAATGATTATCAGTTAATGAGTTGTTCAAACGGAATATAAATGACACCGTTGTTCTTAACCTAAAACTTAGTAATGCATACTTCACCTGCAATTACGCCCGAGGTATTTGCAATTGATCAACAGTGTTTTTACAGTGTTCCATAGGTGTTTCCATTTATTTCTTATTTTCTTTTCCTTTTAGTGTCCTAAGATTTTAATTAAAGCTTTTGTTTAAGTGTACTGTTTAATAATTTTAAGCGTCTCCAAAGAAACACAAGGATATTGGACAACTGCAACCTAAGAACCTAAGTCTAAAAGTTGTCGGGACTGTAAAAATTATCACTAGATAGTGTTTCTTTAGTAAGTGTTGACAACTGCACCCATAAATCGCCGAAAAACAATATTTTGACAACTGTGTTTTTCAACACTAGTTCCCTTAATAATCAATGGATTTTTCTAGAAGAAAGGTTATTTGTTAATGTTAAAAGTAAAGTGAAGTTTGAGATTCTATACTGGTTTCCTGTTTACAACAACAAAAGAAAATCGAAATACATGTAACTTTTGGGCTTCGTTTTCCTCAGTTGGCAGCACTAAGTCAGACTACACTAATCGAAATGAACATATTTTAGGTTACTTTTTATATAAATTAACAGCTTCCTGTCAAATCTTTGCGATATAGTAATTAAATTCATACTTTATGAAATAGTCCAGATAAATATATAAGCCTCCCAGATAAATCGTCTCGGTGCACTCCAAAATTTATCGCTTAGGTCAGACGTCTAATGATATTACTTGTCATAAATACTCAAACCACGAGCAACGGCGGGTATTTCAGCTAGTATATATTAAAACCACTTCTCGAAACGTTCATCTTCATTATAATGAGGTAGATAGAAAAACAAGCATTTGTGAGAAATAGATAAATTGAGTTCTGGGAATGTGTGTTCACAAATACGTTTACTAATGGTTGTGGAAGTTGTGCTATGGGTAAAATACCTGTAAAATATGGGTAATCCCGTGCATAATGAATTTAAATTATAGTTTTTCCATTTTTCTGCGACTGTTTGACAAAAGCATGTTACCAACCTTATGATTTTACATATTACAACAAAAAGGATCGCAATTTTAACTTCCTCTACCACATAAGGTAAATATGGAACGTATTCTATTCTAACCAAAAAATTCAATGCGGAGATTTCACCAGAGATATATGTTTTGAGACCCCCTGAATAAAAAGCATTTTTATGTGTATGTGGCTGTCTGTGAACAGCGTAACTCAAAAACGAAAACTCGGTTAAAAACCAAAGTAGGTATTTAAGTTTAATATCTTTCAACAATGCGACACTAAGATTTTGACGAAAATTCCTCCAACCTAAACTAAACTGTTCATGCAACATTTTTCGAAATTTTTAATTTTGTCAAAACTCATTCTTAACGATTTTGATTAAAATACCATATGTTTAAGATGTTTTATGGCAAATAAAATGAATATTTTGACACTTTTGGCTATAGCCCATGTAGAGCTGTTTACTGCTGATGGCTTTTGCGTAACTGGTAAACCGTAAGAGATAGAGCACATCTTAAGGTACAAAAAATGTAGATTTAGTTAAAACACGCAATTTTGTGGAGTGAACCTTTTCAGAAATGTTTCTTGTTATTTGTGAGTTTTGCAATAGTTATAGACCGTTCTCTACTGGAAGGTGATTATAAGCCTACTGTATTCCCATATTCCCCTTGCACCTACAAGGAAATAAGTAATAAGATAATTTCTGCTATCTCATCCAACAGAGTTTGTAAGAACAGTTAGTACAAGGGTAGAGAAAGTAATGTGAGTGCAGTACGTCAGATTTTCTAGATTAAAACAGAGAGCTTTCGTGAAGAAAAACGCACATTTAAAATACAGAAGCAAAATTTGCCTACAAATTGCGCAGTGCCTCATTGAAATCAAGGACAGTGCTACAGGATTCTCCCTCCAGTGCTTTTAAAAGGGTTCTCTGAAATTGCGTGGCACAAATTAAACTTGGTAAGTGGAGAAACGGGACACGTTCTTCGAAAAGGTTTCTTCATAATAGGATTACTCAACCATCACAACTTGACTAAAACAACAGAGCCCGAAAGAGGATTATGACGTCATGGCCAGGTTCAAAGGAGAAAAGTTCTGTGAAATATCTTTACATACTTAGTCGACAGTAAACTAGGCCAAAAGTGCAGCAGAAAAAGTATGTTTTGAATTGATGAACATTACTGCAAGATCTTTTCAATTCTCGAAGAGAATGTGACCTATTTCGATTATTTTCTCTGACGGTTATCTGTGTTAGCGGAAGTGCTGCATTCCACGCAGAGTTTGATATCTGTGTTTCAGCAGAAATATGCATTTTGTGTAACCAGAAACCAAACTTCGATTGTTAAGAAAACTTTTTAAGACAGACAGGGTAGAACAGTATGACTGCTATTACATTTTATTTGAGTTTTTCAAACTTGTGTGCTGCAGCGATGTGCAACGTTTGCGAAAGAGGGAAGGTTGGATTTACCTCATTCCACTATATGCGGACTTTGCAATTCTTGAACACTTGGACATGCATTGTGTTACATTTACGAAAGTGCTTTCAAATCTTATGCGATAAACATCTGTTCATTAGTGACATGTTTGGTACTGCTTACGTTTAAGAAGTCTATCAATATTTGGTGACAAAATCGAATTGCATAATCTTAGAAGAACACCAAGTGATCGTCCCAAAGCATTGCTATGCAGACTTTTAATATACTTAGTTCAATTGGGAGAATCTCTGTTCGCAAATATATGTAGAGCTTATGCAAACTATTCTTGCAAATGTTTATTTCTCTATTTCATTTTAATCGACTGAGGCACTTTCAGAACATATCTTACTGCTCATCTTCTTGTAGGTGCAAGGGGAATATAGGAATAGAATAGGCTTCAAGTGATGGTGCAAAGTTTTAAGCGCTGGTTGCTATTGGATGACTTTGAAACTCCCGTTCTCTTTCGAAAGCCAGGAAATTAAAAATGGAATAACATATTCCTGTTTGAGAAAACTATGAATATTGATAAATTCAAGTAAATAATAAAGAATCGAAAATGCTTCATAAAGATGTGACATAAATTGTGTTTTAACGAGATCCACATTTTTTTATTTAGTAAGACTTTGTCTCTTACTGGTTACCATTTATGTAAAGATCATCCGGAATGAAGAGGTCTTCCGAGAACATTGTCAGAAAACTCGAAGTAGGTCTTAGAAACTGTCATGGAATCGCTTGTTTGTGTCCGTCACTGGATACTGATTGCTTGCGAGTCTAAACGCCACAGGCCTGATCCACTCTTCGACTGAAAGAGGAGGGGGGAGAGACGTAAGGGTCTTCAAAGCGACAAGTTTGGAAATTACTAGTGGAGTGTCTTTCCAAGGCTTGATATAAAAGATGTTTATGAAATTGCTTCCCCATTAAACCACGCGTTAAATGGAACATTTTCAAACGGATAATGAAATCAATACTGACTGTGTGTGTGTGGGGGGAGGGGGGGGGGCAGGTGTATGTGGATCTCGAAAAGCACTCAACTTATTTTGATAATTGTTGCCACTGAAAATCCCTCTTCCTCCAGAATCTCGGGAGGGGTGTTTAGGGGGACGTCAAATTCATGTCACCAAATTTTATCCCTTTCTGTTGGATAGGAATATAGAGGATATTTTTGGCACTTTATTGGCAGATGTTAAATAACTTTCAAACCAGAAGGGTAAAAGGTGAGTATTACCAATGTTTCAAACTTGAATTATTGGAAGGGTCGAGAGGAGGCGAATGGAAGGGAGGAGAGTGAAGGGGACGAGTTATATATTGCATCTTCCGTGACGTACAACAAACTACGGTCGGGGCGGAGCTGCCCCACCCTACTGGCCGTGCGTGTAGCAAAGCTGCTCAAGGTCAGGCTGCCTCGTGCGACTATTGTCAACACGTGACAATGATCAATGGCAGAATTAAAAGGGGTTTTATAGATCACTTGAAGTGTCCGGCAGCCGGCGTGTTTGTAGAAGTTCGAGAAAGGTTTGTGTTACTTCGTTCCCGCTATATGAGGAGGAGAGGTGGCGGGAGTCAATTGAGTTCACTTATTAGTTTTAGTGTGTGTGTGTGTGTGTGTGTGTGTGTGTGGAGGCAAACTGCCAATATACGGGTGCTAAATGCTCTAAGACGAGAATATTTTTTCACTAAACAAATATATAATACATACATACATACATACATACATACATACATACATACATACATACATACATACATACATACATACATACATACATACATACATACATACATACATACATACATACATACATACATACATACATACATACATACATACATACATACATACATACATACATACATACATACATACATACATACATACATACATACATACATACATACATACATACATACATACATACATACATACATACATACATACATACATACATACATACATACATACATACATACATACATACATACATACATACATACATACATACATACATACATACATACATACATACATACATACATACATACATACATACATACATACATACATACATACATACATACATACATACATACATACATACATACATACATACATACATACATACATACATACATACATACATACATACATACATACATACATATATACATACATACACTTTTTTGTAGGTGCAAAGTCCACGGGACGCCTAGAGAGGGTAAGAAAAGGACGGCTTGTGAGCCTGCGTTTGGACATGGGTATAAGGAAGCTAATGAAGGAAGCAAAAAGCGAGGAATCTCGATTTTCTTACTTTGTCCCTCAATAGAAGCTGCTCATTTTGGGGGAAAGTTATTAAGATGACGCTCATCATGCTTTCTTTGTTTAAGGGAGAGTTGTTATGTTTTATGACCAGTTTCATTATAACCTGTTCGCTATTGTCGAGTGTAGTTAAACCCTAGAGACGTAAAACCAATTTTAAAATAGCGGTTGTATGCTTTGTGGTAGACGATAATAACCCATGCAAAATCGAAAACTATCAAATAATATTAGGTTATATTCGTATTATCTGTAAATCATACTTTTTCGAAAATCCTATTCCATTATTTTGGGGTAAGTGAATGAAACTAAAAATCTGATGTGCTGCACTCACCTGACGTTCTATTCTTGTAATTATTCTTATAAAATTTTATTTTTCATGTTAGTCGAGATAAAAACTTGCAGAAATTATCTTATTGCTGATTTTCTTGCAACTGCAAAGGGAATATGGAAATACAGTAGGCTTTGACCGATAGTCAAATCCTTCAAAGTTTTGACATTCCTTCTCTTTACATAGCCAAGAAATAAATTGAATAACGACCTTAAATTTGAGAAAAGCTTAAGTATTGCAACTCACAAAAATAACAAGGAATATCTCCGAAGAGGTTCACTCTACAAAAACTGCATTTACACATAACTTGCCTCTTTTATCGAAATCTACATTTTTGTATAGTACGATCTGGTCTATTTCTTACGGTTTACCATTTATGCAAACGTCGTCCAAAGTAAAGAGGACTGTTTGAGCTATAGCCAAAAAATTTATAATATACATTTCAGTTTAGCATAAAATATTTTAAACTTATGGCATTTTAATCAAAATAATTAGCTATTTCTGAGAAAATCAACATTTTAAAAAAAAAAAATCCATGTAAAGTATATTTATAGGTGGAGGATTTTTTTTTTTCAAAATCTTCGTGTGACGTCCTTGAAAGATATTAAACTTAAATACCAACTTAGGCTTTTAACCGACTTTTCATTGTTGAGTTAGGTTCAGAACACACGCGCCACTGACCTTTTTCTAGAACTACTTCTTTTGGATTGAGGGAACCTCAAAACATATTTCAGATGAAATCTCGACACAAAAATTTTGGGTAGAATACAATACCTGGCCTACTTACTTCAGCTAGTAGAGAAAGAAAAAAGTGCGCATCTAAATCCTACAAATGATGTTAAAAATGTCGCGTATGGTCAGTTTCCTTCGCTGTAACGTGTGCAGTTTAGTGGCAGTTACTTATCTCGCCACGGCGTGTAATGGCACCCATTTGACATGCTGGAGATGAAATCTTGCCCCACTCACTCACACTCCATACCATTAACGTTTATGTGCCGCACGGTATCAGTGTTTTGTTTTTAAGGTCCGCGTCGATAACCATCACGTCATTCGTTTTGTTTGTGAATCCATTAAAACAAATATCGCCTGGCAAAAAGGAACATTTAGAGTTCAGGTGCTCCCATAGGAGTTATTGGCACATAATAAAGCTGTATTGAGAAAATATTAATTTTGATTCGAAATGGTTTCAGGAGAGGCCAATTTCAGTAATAAATACCGCCATAAAAGTGAGCGTAGGCATACGGGCTAGGCTGTTTTAGACAGACGTTAGCTTTACTGCTGGATATCTATGTCAAAAGTAGAGTTTAAAAATATTATAAGTAAGTGTGGACTCGTAGAACTGGTCAGTTAAGATCCCACCCGCATTACCTATACGTTATGTGTGCTGCATACATATCAGGCGTTACCTAATCTCGATCACGTTATTTGCGTTTTTTTGATCATGCTTTACTAGATTTCTCTAGAAACCGAAGCATTGAAACTTGAATCTCCTCGAAATTGAGAGAAAGTATAAAAAGGGCTGCTTAACCTACGAACCATTAGTGTCTTCAAACACATTTGGAAGCTCCTCCAAGCATACTTAACTTCTAATCGTATACACTAATAGTTATGATGAGTAATATTATTTTAAAGGGGACTCGAAATGGTAAATTTTGTGAGTTTTTTTTAATGAAATTTAGGTTTTACTTCCTTATGAATATTTGATATCTTCCGCTTATTTTGGTAGTTTCATAGACGTACGGTAATCGTAAATAGATTAAAAGTATTGTTGAAAATAAATCTGATATATTTTAGGCTTTGTCATCTTAACAGCAATTTCTGATGAACTCAAAACTTTCTACATCTAAGCCCGGTTATCTCTGAAAGTTATTGATGAAATTTTTATGCACATTTGCAACAAAATAAGCTTTATTTTAGTGAAAAATACTTTGTGTCAGGCAGTTTTTTTAATATTAGAGCCCTTATATCTCAATAAAAATTTAGGCATTGTATAAAAAGTCGTAATTTTGCTTCTGATGAAGAAAATGTGTTCTTTTCATAGCCAACTGTAAACATATACTAAAAATGTCTTAAATAGTATTCTAAGATTATGGGTCATCTATTAACATTGCAGAGATGCATTTTGACTCCGCTTAATTCGTTGTATTTTTTATTATGTTTATTTCTATATCAATTATACCAATATTGCAGTTAATGCTACCATTTGCTACGTCATTTATGTACTATACCAAACATATCGAACTGCAGTTTTGCCAAAATAGGTCGCAAAGGAAAGGAAACCTCTTTACATCTAAGGGAGGTGATTATTTCATTACATTAACAGAATACATCGAAGTATTTCGATGTCGTTTGAGAGTGCAGGGTATCTTTAAGCATTTTAAAGAAACCCATGTACTAATAAATAGGGCCTGGACCGTCCGTAGCAACAAAATTCTAGAAAACAGAGGCAGGCGATGAAAATGTTGAAAAAAAAATCTGCAAATTGCCTCTTTTTAAGTTACTACACTTGTAGGAGAACAGTATGGGAAGCTGTGACAATGACGACTTATCAATCGTACTGGATTCCGTTCCAGGGTACCCAGAAATATAAGCATAAAATCATAAGAGCAGGTTAGTTTGCGAATAGGTGCTTATGCCCCAGAACTTAAAACCTATTGTAAACATCAGCAACCAGCATATATTGTGTACTTGTTTAAATTGTATTGGAACAAATAACATCGAAACCACTCAATAAAATTTTAGTCTTTCTTCTGTATTAGCATGCAGCGATGTTTCTGAATGACAGAACCTTATAAGCCTCGTGTGTCAAAGTTATGGTTTCCTGCCTTTATATATAAGTTGTCATAAAGTTCGTTAGCATGACATGCTAAATAATAGTACAAAAACAGATGAACGCTAAAATTAGAATGCAGTAAACTGATATTTTAAATTAACTGAGAAGATTACTTTCCTCTATGGTCGCAATCTATGCCTCTTTTCCTAAGAGGTTAAGTTGATGGAAAGGAAATTAGATTTAATTATTACTGGACATACAACGTACCCAACAGCGATAAAACGCGCTCTCGTGATTGGTCTGCACACGCCAACAGATTGAACGAGGGTTGGGGGAGGGGGGGTTGTTTCTTAACTACGTAATCATGTTCAACCTAATTTCCTTTCATCCCCAATTTAATGCTTGGAAAACCCTTAACCTGATCATTATTACTATTATTGTTGCTGCAGTTATTAATTATATAGATTAAAAGGAATGCCTTGACTAAAGAAATAAAATTGAATTTTGGGTATAAAAATTTCTATGCTCCGCAGGTGAATAGTATTATCAGACATTGACAAAGACTGAAAATACAAAATATTCCAATTTTGACCAAGTGCTGTTCGTAAGATAAATAAAGGTGAGACATCATTATACAGTAGTTTTAAGCAAGCTGATATTATCGCTGAAGTTTACTGCAGTATATTCATTAACCATGTATGCAGCATGCTTAATGAAAGCCAGTCAAGCATGCTACGCTTGTAGAATATTGAAGAGAATTACATTTCAGTGAAATTTCGATCCAAAGGTTAGTTCTACTTTTAGCAGAACACATTAAAAGAATATTACAGTAGGTAAAATACACATTATAATGTATCTAGTAGTTTTATTAAATAATGAAGATTCACAATGGTTTCAGTTGGAAACGTTAAGTGAACACAGTCCATGGGCTACGTGATCAGTTTAAGCTTCGATTTTAATTAACCATTAGCTATTAGTTATTTTGAAAGTGTTTCGTACCATACGTTATTATACATTTCCCTTATTTAATGAAATTTATCGGCTGGAGGCAAATGATTAAAGCAAATTTATGTTATTTACTGAACAATTTGCAGTTTTAAAGGGATTCTGGGTTTATCTCACCCAAGACTGCTTCAAGGCTTATTTCAATTACTAAGTGAAGGGCTCTTTTTTCCTGATTTGTCTTTACTCTTTTCATTTTTATTTTCACTTTTATACACTTATTTTTTATCTTTAAATTTTACGTCGTATTTTTCGGCATAACATATATATTTGTCCTGCATTTTTAAATTTTACTTTTTTAATTCTGTTTTAACTAACTTGTGTAAAATATTTACAGCTGCATTCCAGCATTCTCTCCTCAGACATTTTGTGGGACTACTCCTCATAAGCTCTTACGAACATGTATGTGCATACCTGAGAACTGAGAAAGTGGCTCATTAGCCCCAGATCGCAATAGTCTTCTATCTTCCATAAAGTTTCAACATTTACCTAAACAACACTAGTTTCTATCCACATATTAATCACGTGTGCTTGGCCTACTACTGGCTTGAAACGATGAAGAAACAAACGTGAAGGCGCCAAAGATGAAATATAATGTTTCAATGTCTTTGTGGTCAGTTGAGAAAAATCATCGTTGCAATACCATCAGAAATTTTCTTTTTTGTTTCATTGTTCTGAACATTTTGCCATAGTAGTGTTAACATCCTTTTCTTTTTACAAAAAAATTTTCGTTTTTTTTTTTAAATTTTTCTTTTCTGTTTCTTTTTCTTTTAATGTTCCTCAGCGAGGTTGTACTCAACTTGAACAAAAGTGGGATCAGAAAACAAATGCGTTCAGCATAAGAAAAATTCACGTAAATAACTACATAGTGACTCAATCTTGAAGAGGGATGGGTAGATTGTAGCGAGTTACCTGCACCACTGAAATACACAATGGCCCTAACGTTTATGTAAAACGTTTCTTTTCAAGTAGGCAGAGAAGCCAAGCCTAAACTTATTACTTATAATAATGGTAATAATAATAGTAGTAGTAAATGATGATAAAACAGTTTATCAGCACGTTCCAAGAATTCAGTATGGCCAACATTAAGCAAAACTGCAGTGGATATTACACCAAAAAGGAGTACTGCAAACCTGCATGTGTAATAAAAGCATTATTTCTGACCTCAGATACCACAGGGTTAAAGTAACATGCTTTCAAACGATAACAATGCTTTAACACCGTCACCACACAACACGTAATGAACCTACCCATCTTTAGTAAATATTATTCTGCAATAACACTTTCGGATAACATAACTTCTGAACGCTAAATATTGTAATATATTTAACGTACCACAACAGCAACTTAGTATTACTATTTTTTTGTAAAATAATTCAAAACAAAACCACACGCACACGAGCAATACAATGGCGCCCACAAATTAATATGGCGTTTAAACACAATCTTGTCTTAAAACCTATCGGCTACCTTCGCTGCAGCTAGTCAAAATATAAGGACTTCTATGGCAACATAATGGATGTAATAATACGAATTGTGGCCGTAGTTTTACCATGGTTATATTTTAAGCACAGTTGGTGGTACTGATGCAAGAAACAAATGAAGTATCACTAAATATAGCCAAACCGCGCCATAATGAGGGGAAAATGTCACAGTTGCTTTGCGAGGTATTCCAGTATCCCATTCCTATATCTTATCATTATCCTCTAAAAAATAAATTGAAGTTAGTGTGGAAGATGTTACGGATGTGAGGTGAGTTTAAAAACAAAGGAGGAAACAGGTTGTTTATAGATTGTAACAAGCAGACGGTTGTTCAGTTTTAGCTCCCTCTGAATATGGGCTTCGGAAAGAATATGTGGCGTTTTTCGTTCGCCTAAAACAGAGCTGGTTTAGGTTGATAGAGACAGCATTCTACCTGTTAAATTAGAGTGCATTGTGAGAATATCATATTAGCACTTGCTTGATTTGTTTGGCAGGCAGTATGATGACACGCACGTTCCCCATTATGGTTCTATTTTTATGTCGCGGGTCGAAACCAAATTGTGTTAGCCGTGAACGTTTGAAAATTACTGCAACATGACCGGTTTTATAACTGGGGATCAAGAAACGCGATCTCTCGTAGCCTACATTCCTAAATTGTAGTGCAATATAACCACGTTATGAAACCTTTCTCTGCCTGGACCTACTCATTCCACAGCAGGGTAACGCTGCTGTGACGTCAGCTCACATGCTCCTATCGAAAGCCAGTTGAACATGTGACGTCACAGCGGGAAAGAGGAAATGGCATACGGGACATCGTAATTTTAATGCTGAATGTTTCAATTACGGAATAATCACAGGTTATAAATAATTACATTTCGGCTTTATGCGATATGTTTATGTGAACAGTCATGTTATAACGCAAATAGAACAGAAATTATAACTATTTTGCCTGAGCTAGAGGAGAGCTATACAGAACAATTAGATTGACATTTTCCGACATTTGCCGTTTCGCTTTTCTTTAACTAGTTTGTCAATGTCAGGCGTAATGTACCAACCTCAGAAATCTGGTTTGAGGAGCATTATTATAAAAATCAATCAAGTCTTCATTGTGTTTATATTTGTCCTTCAGCAAATCGTCGCACTGTAAATTTATCAATTTAATTTGCTACTTGCTAGAAACATTAACATCCAATGTATAGGGGTCACAAAGATCTGAAACATAGTTGACAATGTTTCTACATCTTGAAGCCTGGTCTCAAACTAGTGTGAAACACGGGGAACTGAACACAAACACAAAACCACTACACACAACACTACACAACGTCAACAAAAACAGAAAATAACAAAATTCGCACTAACGCCGTTAAGATCTCTCAAACAACAAATAAAAACCCTCAGACTAGGCTGAAGAGGGTTCTCCTTAAACAGCCCGGGCATGGTGTAAACATGACCAAATAACGTTTTTCATATTCATTCAGCTTCCTGCAAGTAGCGCCGCTGATCTAGGCAGCATAGCAATACACCGCTCTCGCCTGACGTCACACGAGCGTACAAGCTGGCTCTTCGTTCAAATACCTCACGCGGCCCGAAGTTGTCTTCCCCTGTTCTACAGAATGGCACAGGTAAAAATAGCCCTGTATATGTAAAGGAAATACAGTGAAATTACAGAAACGGAGGGCTTAAATGGACTTCAAGGTTATTTACAATGGAAAACAGTGAAAAAATCTGATACATTGCACTCACATGACTTTCTCTACTACTGTGCTAAAAATTCTTACAAACTCTTATTCCTATCTTATTCGTATTAGTTGACATAAATATTTGCAGAAATTATCTTATTGCGTATTTCCTTGTAGGTACAAGAAGAACATAATAACACAGTAGGCTTTGAGCGATAGTCAAATCTTTCAAATTCCTTTCTCTTTGCACGGTTAACATATAAAAATGAATAACGATGTTCCATTTGACAGAAGTATGTTATTCAAAACTTATACAAATAACGAGGAATACCTCCGCAATGGTTGACTCTACAAAAATTTACTCAGACATAAATTGTATGTTTTAGCGAGATCTACACTCTTTGTATAGTAAGATTTGGTCTATCTCTTACGGTTTACCAGTTATGCAAAAATCATCCAGGATAAATAGGACTTCATGGGTTATTGCCAGAAAATTCAAAATATACGTTCTATTTGTCATAAAGCTATCCCAAACATATGGAATTTTAATCAAAATAGGTCCATTTTCAAGAAAATCAAAATGATCAAAAGAGTTTCCATGTAAAGGGTGGTTTAGGGTGGGGTTTTCTTCTAAATCTTCGTGTCGCATTCGTGTAAGACAATGAACCTAAATACCCCCTTTGGTTTTTAACCAACTTTTCGTTGTTGAGGTATGTTGTTCAGACCAACACATACACACACAACCATGGATTTTTTTATTGTATTCAGGGGGCCTCAAAACATATATTTCTGGTAAAATCTCGACATCGAATTTTTGGGTGGAATACAATACTTCCTCTACTTACTATACGTAGTAGAGAAAGTAATAAAAAGGATATCCTAAGTGCAAAAACTGTGACAATAAAATACGTCCACTTGATTCCTGTAGTTTATTTATAATTACTTAAACCACATTTACAAGCCGCTGTTTCAGGATCTATAAGAATTTTATCTACGACTAGTACTGTAGAGAGAAATTGAAATTTCACAGGTGAAGGAAAAGGCGTATTGTAGATTGTAAATGAAAGGCATAGACATAAAATGGGGGGGGGGGGGGAGGGGGTACTGACGCAGCTTGTTCTTAGAATGAAACTACATGGAACCAAGGCATTGGGTATTTTAATTCGAGGTTAATTATATATTTAACTTATTAATCATTTTTATTGCCAAATTATTGAATCAAAACATATTTTAACTCTAACACATTAATTTGAACATAAGTGCAAATCGATTTCTCTTTCCACATTTCGTGAATTAGCCACAAACTCTTAACTTCACATTTTACCACGTTCTAGATTTGGAGTAATCAGTCTTTGCGTATCCTATATTTTTTTTTTAGGTATAATGCAACTTTAGATACTGCTCCTATTATTCAAATATGACAAAATGTATTGCTTACCATTTTATTATTTTATTTAGATCTGAAGGATCATTTATTTCTTCCTTATGCAGGCCTGCTGGACTTGACTAAGGTTTGTAGAACCAAAATTCTAAGCTCAGCTTGACTGAAAATCATTTTCAGGATGTTGAGCTTAGTTTAACTGGGCCCCAGAAGAGCAGCTTTATACATTTATCAAAAAGTCCCCCTTGCGCCTGAAAGAACCTTTACATTCTGTGCATAATTTTCAATGTATTTAAGTGAGGAATGTATAGACTGTTTTAATATTCGGCATTAGAGGCGTCATATCACTCTATAATGAAATTAAATTTAAAAGCTTTAAATAATTTTAATATACCATGCTTTTTATTTAAGCTATTCATGAAGACACGCATGCGCGCTGTAAAATTTTCAAATTGTTTCTATTCAGCAAACATGAAATCGCGAATTTCAATTGAAATTTCACATCGAAGTTTAGAACATTGAATGGCTGTTTGTCGGAAATAGCAGGAAAACAGAACTTCAAAGGAAAATGAAAGTTTAGCGTAACTCAAGTAACAGAACTATTGCAAATCGCAAAAGAGCATGCTTAAGAAACCTAACCTCTGTAGATTACGACGTAGCTTCTCGCTCTTTCTCTGCTTTTTGCCTATCATCCTTTAAATCTGACCCCGTTATCCATGATGATGATGATCTGACCACCTCCATAGCGCAGTTGGTAGCGCGTCTACCTCTGGCGCAAAGGTCCCGGTTACGATGCCCGGTACCGGTATGGGATTTTTCCCCCACTGGGAGGTCTGGTAAAGGATGCACTCAGCCTCATGAGGTCCCTGAGGGGACAATTGAGGAGCTATCCTGATAGAAAGATAGCGTTCCTAAAAAGTCAAGTAGTTGTCTTACAGTTGCCGCCACCGCCAACCTGCACTCCTCCGCGGCCTTGGATGCGGTTGGAGGACGCAGTGGCTCGGTGGATGAGGGTACCGTCTGCATAGAGGAGACGCCCTAGGGATTATTATTATAATTATTGGCATTACTATTATTGTTATTATTATTCAAAGAATTGATCCTGTGGAAAGTGAACAGGATTCGATTTCCGGTGTCTACATAAGAATTGTGGGACTGCAGTAGATAACTGGTTTCAGGTTCTTGGGCTCAATTGAATACCCACTTTACACATATAGTTGCGGCTGAAGTCCTGGAGACCACATGTTGGCGTCATACTTACTCTCGTAAAGACCCCATGCCGTTGCTATTATTGTACTCTGCCCAGAAGCCGGAGTTAGTACGGGGTTTAAGCTGGGAAATGAAACAATGTCACAGCAATTAAATTAACATTTATACATATAGATACACTTTTACCATATCTATACTAATGTACTTTCACTTCTTATTTAAGCAAATTTATCTATCACTTCTTTAAAAAGAAGGGGGAAAAACACAGTTCCCGTGAAAAGAATGGCTGAACCAAGCAGAACAGATCAGAAATAAACTCCACTAGCTTAGAGGAAAACAGCACATCATTTATTTTCGTGACAGATTAAGGCTTGTTGAAAGCTTGTGTTTATGGACTGTATCGTTTGTTTTTATAGCAAATTGTTGTCGTATATTTGTACGTTACATCTTTATTTTCTTTAGGTAGTGAAATTATCTTCATTTTTTTCCTGAGAAGCAGCGCTACTGAGTTAGGTTAAAATCACATACGCTTAAGATATTTAATCGACAAATACAATACTATGTTGAGATAAATAATCCGTCCTGCGTGTTTATTTTGAAGCCCGAACTTGACAAACGTTTTACACTAGAGAAGACATTTAATGTATTAGTATACATCAGTCGGCGGCTAGACTTTGGCCTATTGATTTCATTGTTGCGAATTCAAAACCAGCCCACGAGGATGGTTTTTAAGTGTGCTTAACAGCCTCAGATTAGCAGATTTACTGGTACTGTAAACTCCTGAGGGACGAAATTCCGGAACACTAGTGGCTCTGATGTGATTCAGGCTATTGAAAACGTCGTTAATTAGTATCCATAGCACTGCTGTAGTGTTGGCGCATGGTCAGCTCTCCGAAATAAGCTCAGAGCAGTGAAAGAACTTGCGATAAACTAGGTAACCTTCTCTCGTTTATCTCGCCACTAGATGTGTTCGCTTGGTCACACATGGTTACTTTTTCAAGCTCCTATTTCTCATTTCTATTGGTCTCTTACTTACTGCTAGTGTTTCCCTGGCGCACTTTTGAGATTCTCTGGAACTGCTGTACAAACTTGCAAAGGTCCTAGCGGACGATAAACAAACAGTCGAAAGAGTTTTGAAATTATATCAATGGTAAACATCAACTTAGGGATTTACAATTTTAGATATTAAAATATCAGTAACTTTTAATACGTATTTGCACGATGAATATGGCAAAATGCTTCAGATGAAAATTTTATGATAGACGAAATGAAAATGAATTGTATTTTATTTACAGATGGCCAATTTGTAATATCCTCTTCAGAAAATCAATAATAAACGGCAACGATATAGCATGAAAATACAAAAGAAATTAAACATTTTTAAAACAATTGCAGTACCAACATTGATTTATGGATCAGAAACATGACCTTTAACAAAATTAGAGAAGATTGAAATAGAAATGGCCTAAGGGCGGTTTCTCAGAACAGCCGTAGTAGTAACGTTAAGACACCAAATGAGGACAGAAGATATCATGAACAAATTAAACATCTTCAGAGTAAATGATAAGGTAAAGCCAAATTTGTTTCAACATGTAACAAGAATGAACGAAGATAGATTTTAAAACAAATGTTAAATTATGTACCCTATGCCATAGAAGTATTGGAAGACCTAAGCAACGCTGGAGAGGTCTGCCATAAATTTTGACCGGGGAATGGAACGGGTCAACAGGCTCAAGTGATGAAGTTCTTGATTATGATACGTTGAAGGTTCATACTCCTTGGAGCTTTTTATGTTTATTCTTATTTTATTAGAATATTTATTTTTAGCTGAAATTTATCTCTGGCTTTTGCTATAATCCATTTTATATAGTCGCTCTTCACCATGTGGTCACACCCTTAGAACACACCGCCACACCACTACCACCACAACTACTGCCGCCGCTACCGCCACCACTACCACCACCACCACAGCCGCCGCCGCCGCCATCACCACCACCACCACAGCCGCCGCCGCCAACACCACCACCACCACCACCACCACCACCACCACCACCACAGCTGCCTACACCACCACCACCACTACCACCACCACCACCACCACCACCGTCACCACCACCACCACCACAGCCGCCACCACCACCACCACCACAGCTGCCTACACCGCCACACCACTACCACCACCACCACCACCACCACCACCACCACCACCACCACCACCATCACAGCTGCCTACACCGCCACACCACTACCACCACAACTACTGCCGCCACTACCGCCACCACCACCACCACCGCCGCCGCCACCACCACCACCACCGTCACCACCACCACCACCACAGCCGCCGCCACCACCACCACAGCCGTCGCCGCCGCCACCACCACCACTACCACCACCACAGTCGCCGCCGCCATCACCACCACCACAGCCGCCGCCGCCACCACCACCAACACCACCACCGTTTCTTTCTGGCTTTTTAGTTATTTTGATGTCGGTATACAATAATTTGGAAGTAAAAAGCCGATATCTGTGTCTCGCCGTGGGCGAGTCACATGCCTTCCATAGTTAATGTTATCCGACGCTAAAACACCAACGCCCGCGCCGTGTGGTGATGCCATAGACTACGGGTCTCACATGTCGATAAACGTTTGCTATGTTGACAACTTGGCTTTTCGACATTGTCTCCCCCGGCTAGTCCTGCAGCATTTATTTACAGTATTTTCTGACAAAACCGCACGTGACGCACGTACAGCCATGCCGAATCCCAAATCACACCCAAAATAATCTCGCAGGCACAGAAACAGGGTTTCTTACTCCAGAAGGACAATTCAGTTCGGCGTATGGAGGTGTGTAGTTCATTATTATCGAGGTGGACCAGTCAGGCTGCACCTTCTGAGGCATTTTCGCCTTAACTTTAATACCGTAATTGTAGACGGGAGGAAATAAACAAAGAAACGATAATAAAATTAAGTAGCACTCGCTATAAATAATGCCCATAAGTAAAATCAATGTAAAATGTCATAAGCCAGAGGAAAAATATTACCCGGGGAAATAGGTCGTTAGCACTTCATATTGGAGAAATCATTAGTATACGCAACCAGGTAGCTACGCATTAGCTGTAAGGGTTCTTGGGATGTTTTTCTTTTCTTGTAAAGCGATGCGATTGTACCGCCGCACCCAGGCTACCCTGTTAGGAACGGTAGACACACCTCCAGACACTAGGGAGTATGGGAAATAGTCCTATTTTAAAAAAATTCTACCCCCTTTCTCGAAAATACAACGTAAATCTAGAACTAGAATATCAAATTTCCATCTCTGTTCTGGCACAGGTAAAAATATCTAAGAGATATAATATGTCAAAATTGGAAATTTATTTTACTGTTTATTGAGATTATGGTTTATCATGCATGTCTTAAATTTCGTTGGTCTTGTGAATGCATAGTACACCTTTCTTATGCACAATGCTCAGACATAATATAATATAGGGGTGCTCGCTTCCCCCACACATGTTATTTTCCCTCCTCCATTGATTAAGGCAAGCAGAACCAGACCTGCTAGTCAGTGGCAGATGGCGCACAGTATACAGGTGTCCCAAAATTAGACCAACAAACTTTGGGAGCTGATAGATAACATTTTAAACAGTTTTTATTGAGAAAACTTTTGTTGTGGTGCTTCGTTTAAGCGCTAGACGAGTTAATGTTATTGCCTAACTATATCCCACCCAGTTACGGCAAAATTAACAATGCAAATTAGTATTACATTTATCTTAGTAAGGCACACCGAGTCCCCTAGCCCCCCCACCATACACACACAACTTTTTCTATAAATGTTTTTATTATTATTATTATTATTATTATTATTGTTATTATTATTATTATTATTATTATTATTATTATTATTATTATTGTTATTGTTATTGTTATTGTTATTGTTATTGTTATTGTTATTGTTATTGTTATTGTTATTGTTATTGTTATTGTTATTGTTATTGTTATTGTTATTGTTATTGTTATTGTTATTGTTATTGTTTTGTTATTGTTATTATTATTGTTGGTGTTGTTATTGTTATTATTGTTGGTGTTATTATTATTATTATTGTTATTGTTATTGTTATTGTTATTGTTGTTATTGTTGTTGTTGTTGTTGTTATTGTTATTGTTATTGTTATTGTTATTATTATTGTTATTATTATTGTTATTATTATTATTATTATTATTATTATTATTATTATTATTATTATTATTATTATTATTATTATTATTATTATTATTATTATTATTATTATTATTATTATTATTATTATTATTCAGGTGGCCTCAAAAGGCACATTTCCGGTGAAATCTCGACATCGAATTTTTAGGTGGAATACATACGTAGTAGAGAAAGTAAAAATTGCAAAACGTAGTTTTGAGTAGGGAGAAGCAAAAATATTTTCAGTCCCGATTACTGTCATATCGAAAATTTCCTGACTTGCATCTTAAAATATGTTAAGGCTTGATAGTGGCGCGCGAAAGTGAGCTGTTTTCTGTGTCGAAATAATTTTGGGTCGAATACAATACTCTTAGGCAAGATGTAAAAAGGCTACAGGAGGAGATTTATGTTAGAGTCTTAAGATAAAATGCAGTGGCATTCTTTACGTGCCAGGACGGCTATCTGCTGACTTTTGTTAAGGTGTTAAGGAATGCGATTAAAAAGGCAACGACTAAATCCCGGGAGAGAATTTCATTTCTCAAAGTATTAAAATGCGGGACACGTATTCAACTGCACAGGCCTTCGCATGAGAAGGGTTGGAAAGGAGAGAGAGACAGAGGAGGGGGAGGTAAAAAAGGGGTTGACTAAATTTTCTTGTCTCGGGGTTAAGCCACGGCTTTGCGTTTGTTGTATGGCTGGAGTAAGAAAAAGAAGGCAGATTTATTTGTTAGAGGCTGTTTCTTCATAAGGTCACAATGCGATAGACCATCAAGGTGCACAATGGCCACCATAAACCGGACAATTTAGTTTGGAATGAATTAGCTCCGCATTCCCAACAGAATTCAAATGAGGGCCATACATTTCCATGCAGCGGGCTACGTTAAGTGCCGGAAAGGGAAAAAGCCTAAGTGCCAAAGCAAGTTTTCACTGTTGATGCAAGGAATTGTAAGAAGCCTGATGTAAAGTTACTTTTCGATCATCCGTAACGACCCGATAACCAAGTTGTGGGTTACTTTCCGATCATCTTTGATTATCCGATGGAACTCAACAAATCTGTAGATTGAATTACTTTTTAGATGCGAAAATGGCTTTACTATTTCATAAATATAGGGTTAAATTATCACATACGGATTACCAACTAGTCATTCAGTTTTATCCCGCCCCTGTAGTGTGGTCGTAGCCTGTCTGCCTCACATCCAAGGGGTCCCGAGTTGGAATCTCGGTTGGGATAGGTTATTCTGATAAGGTTTTTTCCTATATTTTCCCTTATCCTGAGAGGACCAATGTCGAATAACTTAAAGCTCATTTGAACATAATTTCACCCATTTCATTCATTGAAATTAGGCTGTAAGATGTTAGTACATATATAGATAAAAAATAATTTGTTTCATTTTGTACAAATTATCACTAGCTCATTCTTTTATTTATGCAGTGTCGCCAGCTGAAAAAAAAATTACCTATTATACATTACAATCGATTAACAGTAAAAATAGCAATCCATTTAAATTTGACAACTGTGATTTTAACAATATATTCTTCTAGAAGCAACGTTATTTCTTAATGTTAAACTGGAAATTTATTTGAAATCATAAACGGTTTTTGGATACAACATGAGAATATCGAATTACATTTAATTCTCGGTTGTTGTTGTTGTTGTTGTTTTTTTTTTCTCCTCAGTTGGCAGTGCTTGGAAACATGAACTAGACCAGTCAAAATGAGTACATTTTAGGTTCCTTTTTATAGGAGCCGTGTGGTACCTAAATTCATATTTCATTTATGAAATAATCCAGATAAACATCATTTGAAGGTTTGACGTTCCCAGATTAGGATATTACTTGTGATAAATTCTGTTTATTTAAACGACAGGATTCTTTCTGCACATCGCAACATTGATGACTCTGTTTCTATTTATGTATTATTTTGCAATTATTAAATTAGGGAAAGTGTTATAAATGTATATATGCATAACACATACACACCTTTAAAACTGAGGATAAAAAAGGCAATTGCGCTGAAAGCTGTAAAGCTTACTTCAAAAATTGAAAAGGTTGTAATTCATCGCCCTAAAATTTGGAGACCAGCATTTTCTCAGCTGTACAAATAGAATAGTGAATTATATGTTATATACGCTCGTTCTTCTTAATCGACTGTTGTTTTGAAACACTTAAATGCCTTGCAAGCTATTCATATAATTTTTAATAAGTTCGTAATTTCTAGGCAGTTTTTGTACCCGCGTTTGATCCTCGGTACGGGCGTCGGAAACTGTCCCCCTCTGGGAGGTCTTTTCGGGGTGCACTCAGCCTCGTGATAGCAATTAAGTAGCTATCCTCATAGAAAGAGCTCAAAGTTAAGTATTTCTAGGGATTAAATTACTGTTTATCCACTTATACCAAGTAGAGAAAGTATTGTATATCACTCAGCTTAATTCAAAATCAGAAAGTCAGGCATTTTAGTTATATTTCTAAGTTGCGACACTAGGATTTACCATAAAACTTCCTGCCTAAAAGTATTATTTCCACGGGAGTTGTTTCACCAGTTTCAATTTTCTTGAAAATGACTAATGATTTTTATTACAATACTACATACTTAAGACAGGATCATTACAAACTTCCGCTAGATAGAAAGATACTCGGGCTGAATCTCAACCTGCCAACAACACGATCGGTCGATATTTCTACGTATTTGTTACATTCCGTTATCATGCACGTATTAACTTTTTGAAAAGTATCAGATTATGCGGCAACAAAATTAATCTGATCCCGTAATCGTTTCATCATTAGCTGTACATTTAATTAGTGGTGGACTGACCGAATGTTTTACATCATCGATTCTGTAGCATCATGTAACAACCAAAGGTTTTCATTCGATACTCTTACAATCGATTGTATGGTTGTATTCGCTTCTGCGTTGCGTTAAAATCATAGTTATTTGCATCACGAATGTAAACACGGAGATTTCAAATGGTCCAGAAACGGAACTTTCGCCGTAAAAGTGTAATTGTTAAGTAGTCAACGAAGTTAAATATACTCATTACACATTAGTTAATTGCTCGGTTTATTCATAGTGTGTAGCATTGTGTTTTGTTTGGTTATGTTTGTTGAAATGAAACTATACCTTTCGAAACTGCACTTGCGCGTTGAAGCATAATAGCATTTCGACTTTGTTTTTAGTCGAGTGTGTGAATAAATAAATGCAAATAAAATACAAACTTGCTACTCCGATTTCTCGTACAATTTTTGTGATGTTCCTATTTAGCCAAAATTATAATAGTTCTGAAGATTAAATACCACTATTTGTAATATTCACACTGCAGTGCCAGCAAGAATAAATCAGTATAAATAGTGAAATTGGCACGGAATTATCAGAACAAAATTAGGTGTGTACCTATTCTGAATCACACAATGCATTATTTGTATCATATATTCTAAGCACTTGTGTAACTTAGAGTTCGAACTAAATTGTATTCACCAATATTTTTGCTTGGACAACTTCGTCTTAGCAACTTAACCTCCAAAATTCACCAGAGCTATCATAACCTAAATTAATTCAATTTTATTTCTTGATTTATTTTGAAATTTAACTAACATAGAAGTAAAAAGTAAAAATTATCCTAATATATCAATTTGTTAATTCCATAATATGTGTAATATTCATAAATATAAAAAAATTTGCTGTAACAGAAATAATTTATAAAGGTTATAGTAAACCAACAATGTTTAAACTTCATAAAGTGACAGTTGTTCCAACGTTAACCTATGGCTGTTGGGGTTAACCGCTTTACAACAGAAAAAGACAGAGGTTATCGAGATGAGCTTTTTTATACATCTGGCAGGTTACAGCTTGAGAACCAGCATTTAATTGAAATAACTGAATACAGAAGAAAAAAACCGTAACCTAAATACGATGTATGAGGATTATACGTCAAAAATAATAAAAAACTATAAACCAATCTGCAGAAATATGTTGGTTGATGACGAATGAGGTGCACAGCTCAGTTTTCTGGAAGACAGGACAGGCCACAAGACTTATGCCTGACAATGATATTGTAAACTAAAATAATAAATAAACCAAGAAATTTCCCATTCGCGACGTGTTATGAGTGCTGTCTTTTTAAGCTTATGCTGTCTTTTGTGGTTTGCTAGTTATCCGAAGTCATTCAAAATGAAGAAAAATTTGTAGAAATTTGGCAGATTGGTAAAAGTACCATAAAAACACGTATTACTAATAATTCAGTATTTTAAGATATGGAATTTTAATAAGCATAGTGGTTTAGAGAATCAGAAGTAAAAAAAGAAATTGATAAAGTATATCGAAATATACTGAAAAATTCAATGCTATGGCCACGATTTGGACCATGGATCTTCAATGAGGGCATTCTAACCACGGAGCTAGCATGGTCAATGTGTCGACACATTTAATGACGGAGACCGGAAGATCCGTGGTTCAAACCCGACTATGGCATTGCATTTTTCAACCTCATTCTACCCTTTCCAACCTTCTCCAACAAAGCTGGTGTGGAAGAACAATTAATTCATAAAGCAGTTTAAAATGTGGGATTTGGTTAAAAAGCCTCCGGTCGCATCTTTAAAAGGATGTTGAGCATAAGTACCAACAACTTAACATATAAAAAATGAACAACGATGTTCCATTTCACGAAAGCTTAAGTTTTCCGAAACTCACACAGACAACAAGGAATATCTCCGAAATGGTTCACCCTGCAAGAAAATTTATTAAGACAAATTCTGTATTTTAACAAAATCTACATTTTTTGTGCAGTATGAGTTGTTCCATCTCTAACAGTTTACCAGTTATGCAAAAGTCGTCCAGACTAAATACGTCTACAGAGGCTATAGTCAGAAAATTCAATATATATATATATATATATATATATATATATATATATATATATATATATATATATATTTAATTTGGCATAAAATATATCAAACATATGACATTTTAATCAAAATTTTTAGCCATTTTCAAAAAAATTAAAATTTTCTAAAAATGTTCCATGTAAAGGCTAGTTTAGGGTTGGACTATTTTCTTCAAAATCTTCATGTCGCATCTTTGAAAGGCAGACTTAAATATCAACTTTGATTTTTAACCGACTTTTCGTTTTTGAGTTGTGCTGTCCACACACACACACACACACACACACACACACACACACACACACACACACACACACGGACCTTTTTCTAAAAATGCTTTCTTTTTTTGGATTCAGGGGGTCTCAAAACATATTTCAGGTGAAATCCAGACATCGAATTTTCGAGTGGAATAAAGTATTTCCCCTAGTTACGAGTAGAGAAAGTAAAAAAAAAAAAAAAAAAGACTCGGAAACACACACACACACACACACACACACACACACACACACACACACACACACACACACAGAGACAGACAGACAGACAGACAGACAGACAGACAGACAGACAGAGACAGACACACACGCAGGCTTACGGGTTTGCAAAATGTGAATTTTTGGTGGAATTTCAATTTGTAAAGTGGAACACCTTATTCACCCAGGACATATATAGGTGCTGGGGAAATGGAAAAAGGTATAGTTACACACATGTGCGCATATTTCTAAAAGTCCACAGTACTACTTTTTAGAGGAAAGATTCGGTGTCGGGGAACTCAAAAGGTGTATTTTGGGTCAGATGTAGTACTTACCCTACCTTAAGAGAGCAGCAGAGAAAGTAAAAACGTGAGTAGATAGAGCAAAAGTGAAACAGATTCTTTTGATGAAGTCCAGACGGTAAAGGTAAAACACAGCGTTCACTTGAAGCTTGAAATGCTGGCAAAGGAAGAGGCCCAAAAACGCGGAGAGGGGTTGGGGGAGCGGCTCTTGTGTTAAGCACGCTGGGGAACATTGTTAGCAGAACGTCGCGACCCCACAGTTGGCATGATATCGATTTCCTCATTGACTGCGACTGGAGGTACTACCTGACTACTGTCGTCGCGGCGGCGGCGTAACCCCGTCCAAAACATACATGCATACCTGCATCAACGTTTAGTATGACCTTAGCAGGGTGCCACAGAAACTGTAACAAAGTTTCTATGTTATACACGCGCCAGTTCTTCTATCAATGACAACTTCATACATATTACCTTGCACAATTTATCCATTCCCAAAACATTGCGTGTTGTGAATGTTGACTACTGACTGCGTCTTAAATCTATTTGTTATCTACTGCATGTTCAGCATCTTATAGCCTTAACGGAGCGAAGGCGAGTTACACGATAGTATAACCCGAGTTTTGTAAACTTCCTAGATAACGTTGCTGCTGGTTAAGTTCCCAACATTCTCTAATATGCTAATATCCCTTAATGTGAGTTAAAAATTGGAAGAGTCACTAGGTTTGACTCGTAAGTAAATAAATCCCCGCCTAGGAGTTTTGTGGAATTTGCTATGATAGTAATTGCAGAACAAAGGGGTTCATAGTGACAGTTCAAAAGTTTGAAAAGTTTTAAGCATTGCAAGCCTTGGACATATAACAAGGAATATTTCCGAAATGGCTCATTGCACAAAAAATGCATATAGGCATAATTTGTGTTTAAACGAGATCTGCATTTTTTGTGCAATAAGATTTCGCCTATCTCTACAGTCCATCAGCTATGCAAAAATGATCAAGAGTAAACAGGACTACATAGCCCATAGTCAAAAAATGCATAATATACATTCAATTTGCCATAGAAACATGTTAAGCATATGACCTGGCCATTTTTGAGCAAATCAAAATGTTCGAAACATTTTTCATGTAAACTGTAGATTAGAGTGGAGAAGTTTTCCTCAAAATAGTAGAGTCGCATCCTCAAAGGATATTAAATTTAAATACTGGCTTAGATTATTAACACACTTTTCGTTTGAGTTATTCTGTTTGCACACACCCACACGCACGTACACCTTTTCCCTAAAAATGAGGCATATTCCATACAGGTCTTCAAACATACGTCAAATCTCTGTATAGCATTTTTTGACACTTCCATTTGCTTTAACCAAACAGTACTGATAACAAGAGTTGAACTCGTGCAATTATTTAAAGAGATTTTTTCTCATACTTTAATAATGACGAATCCCAGGAGTCTATTTCAATTAAACCCGATCACTAAGCCCTGAAATGAATTTTCTGTCATGCACGTTTGCTTCCTTAGTGCTCCCTTGCAGTGCATAACTATACCATGATACTATGAACCAAATGCATGTGCATCGTATGATTCCATGCGTAACGTTACAGCTCTATAGCGATAAACAAACTGAGTTGCACTATATTGTGCATACCTACAGTGCGTGAGGAAACTCCCTCCGCAAGGGAGACCGCTGAGTATGCAACTTAAGTTGGTAACACATGCGACCTCCTCCTTATATATTTGTAACCACACGAGAGGACGCAAAAGATGTCCTGGTTGGTGAAAAGGATTTTGAGACATCTAAAATTCGATAACTTCCCTGGCGATTTAACCATTTTGAATCCAATTTCAAGGCACCTATTACCTAGAGCACTTTTAAGAAAACAAACCCCTTATTTTGTGGTTCAGAATGTGTGTACGTGTGCGTGTCCGTGCGCGCGCTTGTGTGTGTGACAGGGAGAGGAGAGAAATAGAGAGCAGAATGACTGAAAAAAATGAAACATGATTAAAATACAAACTTGGATATTTAAGTTCAGGATCCTACCAGGCGCGTCATGAAAGTTCTCGTGAAATTCCCCCAGTGCACTTCATAAGGTTACATTGTTTGTTTTCTCGGAACTGCCTCTAACTCGTTCTTCTACAAATCACTCTTACAAAAGGTTGTTCTATCTACCTATTGGTAATATACATACTATAATTACATATTTAGTTGTGGAAACAAACCCAACAAATTAAGCAATAGTTACGGTCCAAACTGGTTTCTTTCTATACGATGTATTTTAAATTCTGTTAGTTTTGCATAAATACGAAAAAAAAAATGTTCAGGGACTTCCAGAACATAAAAAACTGAAATCCAGGATCAAAAAATATCTCGGAAATGGTTAACGGCAAATAATATTTTGTCATAAACTGTGTGATTAAATGAACTCTGATTTTTGCTTGTTTGCTTAGGAAGATGTCCACCTCTTATGGTTTTATCAATTGTAGAGAGAACTTCAGAGCCTGTTCCTAAAAAAGTAGGCTCTAAATTTATCATGAAAATGTTTAAAACATACACTATTTTAATCAAATTATTTGTCATTTTTGACAGCATGAAGCTAATGAAACATTTTCCAAGAAAAGAATAGTTACGATAGGGAAAGTTTCTTAGGAATCTTCCTGTCGAATAGTTGGAAGATGGGAATGTAGACACCAGCTTTGTACTTCACTCATTTTTACTTTCTCTACTGGTAAGTAGGGGAAGTATTGTATTCCACCCAAAAATTCGATGTCGAGATTTCACCGGAAATACATGTTTTGAGACACCTGAATCCAAAAAACGCATTTTTAGAAAATTGTCCGTGTGTCAGTCTGTCAGTCTGTGGACAGCATAACTCAAAAACGAAAAGTTGGTTAAAAACCAAAGTTGGTATTTAAGTTTAATGTCTTTCAAGGATGCGACACGAAGATTTTCAAGAAAATAGCCCCACCCTAAACTGCCCTTTTCATGGAAACTTTTTCGAACATTTTGATTTTCTTGAAAATGGCTCTAACGATTTTGATTAAAATGTCATATGTGTGAGATATTTTTATAACAAATGAAATGTATATATTGAATTTTCTGGCTATAGTCCCTGTAGTCCTGTTTGCTCTGTATGACTTTTGAATAACTGGTAAACCGTAAGAGATACACCAAATCTTAGTATACAAAAAATGTATATCTCACTAAAACACGCAACTTATGTCTAAATTAAATTTTTTGGGGAGTGAACCACTTCGGAGATATTCCTTGTTATGTGTGTGAGTTTCGGAAAACTTAAAACACTTTCGTGAAATGGAACATCGTTGTTCATTTTTTATATGTTAAGTGTGCAAAGAGAACGGAATCTCAAAGCTTTAAAAAATTTGACTATTGCACAAACCCTACTGTATTCTAATATTCCCCTTGCACCTACAAGGAAATAAGCAATAAGATAATTTGTACAAATGTTTATCTTAGCTAACACGAAGAAGATAATAGGAATAAGAGTTTGTAAGAATGGTTAGTACAAGAGTAGAGAAAGTCATGTGAGTGCAACACATCAGATTTTTTGTTTTCGGTTTAGCTCTTCGCGCGCGCGCGCGCGCGCACACACACACACACACACACAAACTTTTTCTAAAGCTACTTTTTTTTATTCAGGGCGTTTCAAAGCATACTTCCGACGAAATCTCGATATCGAAATTTTGGGTCGAATAGAATACTTCCCCTATTTACTATACGTAGTAGAGAAAGTAAAAATATTATAGATAGTGAAATATTATTACAAAGTTTCTTGTTCCAAAGCTTTACCAATAGTTTAACGGAGAGTACGAAATAAGGCATCGTGTTGAGCTAGAAGCCGAAATCAAAATCTCGTGGTTGCGTCAGCTTCATCACTCCGTAGAAATGACGTGCGCTGTCTTTCTTTTTAAATTACATTTTACTGTTCTTCCGTCTTTATTTTCCCTTTCCTCCATGTGGAAAAGTCTTGAGCATGCACCAGTTCTCGCGTTAATTGAAATTCACTGTGATGTGATGTATATGCGCTCCTACATAGCTGATGGAACTGCTTAAAACTTAATTTAAAAACTTCTGGTGACAAGATTTATACCGCCTTTCTATTCTCAAAGGTCGCTCTCTACCTGCTATATTAATTTACTCTGTTTTCTTCGAAAATTTCACAAAGAAGAAGTGATTTATACCAGACACTCCTTATTTCATCACATCCGAGGATATATTTCAGAGAACAACCTGGTGCAATTTGTGATTTTAGGTTCATAGCTTTCAGCTCCTTGGAATGTTTTACAGTAGTAGTTGTGCTTATTATACCGGCGGATAGAGGGTACCGCTTTCCTCATATCTTAACCTGGGACTTTACATGACAATGTAACAAATATGTCCAATACAATTATTGCCAATAAAGAACAGTTTGGCCGAAAAAAGTCCAACTTTTTGGAGCCATCTACCTTCTTGACCATTGGATATAAATGATGTTTTATTTCACTAACTGTCGCGCAAATATTGCGTGAACAATGCTGTAATGACTTTTTTGCAACACTCGATACTGATCTTTAGTACTTAGGAGTAGGAAATGACGTCACATCCAACAGCACACTAACCTAAAATAAGTTATTAATGAATCCTTGGCAAAATATATAAACGTAGGAATTATTTATTGATTGACTTATTAAATGTGCAAATGTTAATGTTAACGTTAAGAAGCGATTCAATTCTCTTTTATTTTTACAGTACATCTTGAGCTGGAATCTGGATTTTCACATGAAATATGAGACAATACAGATGTAGTTTTTCATTTGTTTACATTCAGAACTCATTCTTAATGTCTAACAAATGTGGAAAAGAAATTTTGATTATTGTTGCTTTTTACGGTTTTTTCAAGTATTGCAAGAGTAACTGGCTAACCACAAACTCTTATCAGATCTCGAATGCTTGGATAAACTCGACCCTGTAGGCCTCGTATTTCCAAAATGCATTCTCGACTTAAAAAGTATTACTTACAGTTTTAGTTCTGTCTTACCTCATAACTACCCTTCATTAAGCCTTACTTTCCTCCTATCTGACAACTGAACTGAACTGAACTGAACTGAATTAGAACTTAAACTGAAAAGTTAAGTTCTGTTTTCAGTTATGCTTTCCTAGAAAACTGAACTGAAAGCACCATACCATTGAGTATAATGGGTGAAATGTGGTTGAGAAAGCTGCATGAAAGTGAAGAAAATGAGTTGGAGTTAGATACTTCGATGTTTATTCTGGTTGATGAACCAACTGATAATACTGATAATGAGCAAAGTTGTGAAAAACGCTCTGAGGCACATCTCATGTTTGCAAATCGTAGTTCAGAAGGTGCCTATGAGATTTAGGTTATGAGGCACCTGAAGGTCAATGACAATGCACATTTCTTATTAAATAGAGCTAGGATTTTTATGTAAATACACACTCTTTCCCTTTGCTTATTTATAACTAAAAAGGGTAAATATCTATCAATTACAACCATAGCTATCATATGACATGCCATTGTCCCAAATTTTAGATATTTAGGCATAATGACACTTTTTTACATATATGCACCTTGTCTTTACCTTTAGTGGACAAATATCGTAAATAGTGACTATGAAAATAATGCAATAGACATATTTTGCCTTATGTTATTACATAAATATGTACTCGTACATGTTCTTGATATCCATATTACAAGTTTCTGTGTAGATTCATTATGTATTATTATATTACTTGATTTGACAAAGCTGATATTCTGTATTGAAAGAACATGGTGAATAAAATGAATTGAATGCATCAAAATGTAAGTTCTAAAAATACTTTTTTTTCCCTAATTGCTCTGCCAGTTCCCTCCACAGCATCCGTTTTTTCTATTTCTATACTCTACATGCTGCAGAATGTACAGGAGTTCATTCTGCCGAACAAGATCAGTAATCGTTTCCTCTTCCAGGTATGAGAACATAAGTTTGCCCAAACTTGCAAGTAAACAAAACAATGTCGCTACTATAACCTCACGTCTGATCACAGGACACCTATTCAGATCGCTCAAGTTCAACTGAACTGAACTGAAAAGGACGACTGCCCCGTAATTTTCGTCGCCTAGTTCTCTGGTGGAGAACTGAAAGATCTAGTGATAAATTCAGTTCTCAGTTCAGTTCAGTTACCGGCCGGAGGAAAGAATTTCCATAACAAACAATGCACCTATTCATGATCACGTGACCCTCAACTGAAAAATCTTAAGTTCTAGTTCAGTTCAGTTTTCAGATTGGAGGAAAGCAAGGCTTTGAAGTTGTTACAAGGTGTTGAAGCACTTTTTCAACGATAGTATTAATGTCAGTTTTATAATTTTCAATCTTGAGTCTGCATTATCCATTTTGTTTTATTCCACATTGTAAATCCTTCCACGCTGCTGATTTAGTGACGTGTAGGTAATATCTGAATCAAGATGTGTGAACTGATGGGGTTGATTTGAAACAAAGCACACCGTGGAGCGTTGACACACCACGTGGTTGTTATTTGGGAAGACAACGTGGGTGGTTCCCAATTGATGCAGGGAGTAGATTGAAAATTTCACAATCACAGCATCTCCCAATAACACAAAAGACTCGCGCTGCTACATTATAAGGTGAGAAGGGAGGGTGTAAAATCAATATTCGTGGGGCTGCTGTTGCAGACATACATACCACCGGCTGCTTCATTAAGTGCAGTGTTAGTTCTGTCAAGCCACATTACGTATGCTCTACCTCTGATTCTCTATGTTTATTGCTTCCAAATGAGGCAGAGATTCCGATATACGAGGCAGTCCATAAATTATATCACTAGGTTGATTAGAGGTTCCTGTGGTCAGCCTAATAGACTGCATAGGTGGCCGCAAGTTTTTGATCACGTTCCACCAGCTCACACGTTTTCCAAACACTTTACTTGCTATTTTATAAATTATATGTTTGTTTTCACCTGAATAATTATAAGGTTTCACGCATCACCTATTCCTTCTTTAAATATAGTGTAAGTGCACATGCTTATATACCGTGAGAGCAAAAACCCAGCGAACCAGCTGCGCATGTTTTGTCTCTCTGCATCCCCTGCGGGCGTTGCCGTCTCCCGCGATCATAGAAAGGCGCGGGTCAATCATACAACAGTTTTGAAGCTACTTTTAAAGGCTTTCCTTACCAACTTTATGAAAGGAAATGCTGAAACTGGCCACCGTTGCTGTTCCATACATTTCTGGCACTTCTTTAGGAAGCTATCCATCACTCGCTGTAGTTCACCTTAAGAAATGCTGGCAATTCTGAAACACACTTTCAATTGCTCTCATTGAATGATTATTGGCCGTATGAGCTATTGGAGAGTCTTGCTGAAAAAAAGCAAAATCACGCTCCCTGTTTTGATAATTCTCGTAAAAGAAAGGGGGGTTCAAAATTGTATCCACATATGTACGGGCGTAAACTGTTGACTTGAAAACAAATTGATTGTATAACTCAGAACCTAATATTGTTCATCAACTAACCCTTCATAATGAAAACATAATTACCACCTGAAGGTTAGTTAATCCCAGGACATGAAGTACTTACAATAGAACTCACCGTTGTGATAATTGTCTCTGATGTGAGGCTGCCTTTATGGTCTACCGGGAGAAATACGAATTGGTTGGAGAATTCAATGTCATTCTGGCAGGTAGTCAGTTGCTTAACACCGCGGCGTAGCCGAGTGGTTAGACCATTCGCTTCTCACCTAAGCGGCCCAGGTTCGATCCCAGGCAACCGCATGTGGAATTCGTGGTGGACAAAACGGCGATGGGGCGGGTTTCCTCCGGGTTCTCCGGTTTCCCCCGTCATCTCATTCCACCGTTGCTCCATGTATCATTAGTGTCACCACCTGCGGTGCCATAGTAGTAAAAGCGAGCGTTAAACACTACAGAAACAGTACTGCCAACCTATGGGGGAACATTTACATGCATAAACCTGAGAATCGTCAATTTGATAATTTCTCGGTCATTTTTCATTCCCAGGATTCCTTAATATTTGCATCACGGGAGCTGTCATACGCTTTTCAATCCCAGTTGGTTTGAAATTAATTTATTTATTTCTTCTTATCCTATATGTCTGAGATTTTACAACCTAATGTGTAGATGTGGAAGAACTCCTATTGAGTAAAAAAACAATACATTTAATCTTAAAATGTAACAAATACTTTCGTTAGAGAATTTTAAAAATATTATTTTAAGAAGTTTCATGTCAAACTGCATTATCTCACAACTTAGATAACACCTAAATGCTAGGTTATATAAATTTGTAAACTATGGTAAGAAAATTTTTAAAATCCAGAATTTTCAACTGCTGATTATTTCATGTGATAGAAGTAAAAATGCATCCATTGTGCTTTCTAGATTTCCTACAAGCTTCTGACTCCTACTGCACACGAACTTCTTACGTCACACTGCTTTTCTAAGATAAGTTGCTGCAACCGTAGGAAGCATCCTAGGTACTAACGCTATAGAAAAGTTACGCTGAAAGAGTTTATTTACCTCACGTGACCGACCACATGTAAACATGCCACTCTCGTCTTTTTCCACGCCCGAACAGCGTGTGGCACATTTCTTCTAATTCGATTAGCGTGGTCGTGATTCACAAAGTAAAATCGGAATTTCGTCTGTTGCCGCATGGCCGGCATTTCAAAGAACATACGTGCCCTGCTATATCCCTTGAAACGTCACAAAGATATTAATTATGTGCTTCCGTGAACGTACTAAGGGGGAGATGTTGGTTTCATGTCCAGCGAAATAACAGCACACAGAATCTTCAGCAACAAAGAGAAACTCCCTTTCTCGTACATCCTGGTATCTGTACCACAATGCTTACATTCTTTATAAATTGTAAAATTTGTTTGTACTTCGTAAAATTTCGTTTCGAAACGGAGGGTCGTAATGTTGAACTTGCAAAAAAGCTGAAATATGTACACATGCAATTTTATATAGTTTAAAATTGTTTAAAAATTAAATAGAATTTCAACTCATTTACAGTTTGTGTTTTTGAAGTAATCAGCATACCTACAATTGCTTTAAGGGTTGTAAAATATTTGTGTTTTAATAAAGAATATTAAAATATATATTTATGTAACTAGTGTATAATCTGACGGACTGTGATGACTGCAGGTCGTATAGAACAGAAAAATGATAAAACTATTGAAAATATGAATTGTACTCCGCCTGACATTTTGTACGAACCCAAGAGTGTTGAGAGTTTGTTAATTCCACAAAAATCAAAAGATGAGAATATGAAAAGTTTTGTGGATGGAGACACGAAAAATGCGTTAGTTTGGCTAATGAAATCAAATTACTGGCACACTTAATGAGGCGTTTCTTATGTTTGAATGTTGCTGCACTTACGATATTAAAGATTTCAGATTTTCTTATAGGTGGATTGGGGAAAGGTGTGTTATGGCAGTAATTAACTCATTGCTGTGTTGTGGCCATGGTAAATAGGCCATTAAGTTTCTTGCAATGGTGCCCGAAATAAGGTACTTTCTTATGATTTATATCGTCATGATAAGGCGTTTTAATGCTAGGATTGTTTGAAAGCTATTTTTTGCTTATGTACACTAGAAAACTACATAAAATGGATTTAGCAGCATTTCCATCACAACCCTAATTTCCATCATAAGTCTAAAACAATGGTAAAAAATTCAAATTGAGGGTAACCGCAAAAGTGCTGCTATCTATTGACATACAATAAAAACAGGTTCACTTAACATCCCAATGCCATCTCCCCGGCACGTGTAGAAGCTACCTTCCACTAGGTTTCTGTGGAACCAGCATTTTGGTCCTATTTATTTTGTTGTGGATTAAACGCTGAAATTGGATTGACAGTGTTTCGAAAGCCATGCTGTTGATAAGCTTTAGCATTCAGGTCTTGGTTTGCCATATTAATTATAGCTTGAGTGAGTGTTCACTATTTATAGCAAAAGCCTTTTCACTAATAAATAAGGTCAGTCAAGTCTATACTCAAGAAAATTAAGCACCGAGCAGAAATAAAATTTCTGAGCCAAACAAATAAGAGAACAACTAAAAATAGTTAATTTAAACAACAAAATTAAGGAGTAAAAAATGAAATAGCAAGATCATATATCTCGAATATTAGGATTTTATAAAGCAAAATATATGTATCTGCTATATTTACGTAACTTTTTCTACCCGATATTGTTTACTTTTGTCTTTCACAAACTATTTATAATATTTTCTGCTTTGTGTTAATTTAGAAAAAAATTAAATTGTTTAATTACATATTTAAAATTTATACAAATTGTTGCCTATGTTTTGGAAAATAAAAAACGTTGAATTTCAATTTAAGGATTGGTATTTGAGGATTTTGTTGCGAATGTCTGTGTTCGCAAAAAGCATAGAACACACATCGACAGATGGATATTTGAGTTATTTTTTATTTTTTGCTTACAAAAACTTTGCAAGTTTTTTTCAGAGAAATATCAATGTAGAAGCTGTTGGGTGGAACTAGTATTTTGTCCATATAGTTGATTGTTAAGAAGAAATGCAGTATGGAACGGTAACAATGTATGTTGGTTTTTTTTTTTAAAAAAATAGCTTTCCTATAAAATTGAACTACCTGAAGGAACAAATTCAGAATGAATATTGCAGCAAGTTTTGTAAAATGTAAATTTCAGGTATGAAACCCTGGGGCTGTTATAATAATAGTTTTATGAGTCAGGCAACCCCTAGATCTTGTCCAATAGTACAAGCTCTTTTGTTAGTGATATTTAGCGGTCCGATGTTGGTGGTGCTGCTATTGTGTTAACGATGCTTCCTGTGTAGTAAATCAAAGCAAAGCATGTACCAAGGGCTGGTAGTTTATTACATTTGCAATTCACGAAACGCTTGCCTGCCATGTGCCGAAAACTTTGGCCACATTATATTTACATGAACGCCTGTGCAATGGGCAACCCGCCTCACTCGGCTGCAGCACAAGTTGCCGAATCGGGAGGCTAAAAAAAAGTCTCTTTGTTTCGCAGGATGACGCGCGCGTTCTTTCTAAGCCTCTGGCTATTGAAGCGTGTAGGAATCGCTGATGAGGATATGAAGGGAAGACAGTTGCTGCTTCCTCCTCTCTCTCTCTCCCCCTCCCTTCATTTGCATGGAGGGTGACTGCTGGGTTATTACCTATTTAAATGACATATCGTCAGCACTCCAAGAGTTCACAACTTGAACAAGCGCTACCGTTTCAATACCCAAATATCTACTAACATACAGCTCAAAATAAAGACACATGACATGCGGCCTACTTCTCTAACTTTCATTTGTTCTGGTGCAGCTTACATAAATTCGTTCTTTCAAGAGCTAGTAATGCAACTATTGTATTCGAAACACAATTTCGAAATGCAGATTTCGCCAGATATGTTTTGAGGGCCCTTAAATCCAAAAGGGTCCTAGAAAGAGGTCTGTGTGTGGGAGTGGGGGTGCGTGGGCGGGTTAGTGCATGGGTGTGTGTTTCTCTGGAGCATAACTCGAAAACGAAAAGTCAATTAAAAACCCCAGCTATTTTTCTAGGATGCGAGGCAAATATTTTGAAGAAAATTCCTCCACCATAAACTACTCTTTATATAGAACATTTTTTTAAATTTTTACTTCCTCAGAAATGGCTGCAAGGATTTTGATTAAAATTCCATATATTTAAGATATTTTTATGACAAATGAAATATACATTTTGAATCTTATAGATATGGCCTACGTAGTCCTCTCTACTCTTGATGACTTTAGTATAACTGGTAAACAGTAAGACATACCTACACAAATTATGTAGACTTCATTAAAACACTCAATTTATGACTAAAAGCATTTTTATGGTGTGAATTATTTCAGGGACATTGCTTGTTACTTGTGTGTATTTTGCAGCAGTTAAACGTTTCTCAAATGGAATGACATTGTCCACCTTTTTATCTCTTTACCGTGCAAGACAAAGTTATCAAAAGTAAACAGGCCCCCATGGACTATAGCTAGAAAATTCAAAATATACATTTTATTTGCAATACAAATATATTAAACGTATGACATTTTATGAATCAAAGTCGTTGGAGCTATTTTTGAGAAAATCTACACTTTCCACGTAAAAGCTAGTTTAGGGTGAAGGAATTTTCTTAAAAATCTTAGTTTTGCATCCTTAAAATAATACCAACTTTGGTTTCCAACCAACTTTTTGTTTTTGAGTTATGATGTTTACAGGCACACACATACGAGTCCAAAGAGAAAGCATTTTTAGAAAAAGGTATCTCTCTCTCTCTCTCTCTCTCTCTGTGTGTGTGTGTGTGTGTGTGTGTGTGTGTGTGTGTGTGTGTGTGTAGTGTTATAAATGTTATAAACCATGGACGGAATTACCTAAAAGCATAAATACTTTCTTGTTCTAGGAATAAAATGTATCTTGTGTAGTATGGGAAGATAAAAGTGCATTTTAAAGGTAATACGGTTGTTATAATCGTGCTATTTGTTCTACCATGCACCTACATTCACTAGGTGCTTTTCACAGAATGTTACAAGAAACTCAGAATTCGTGTAAAGAAGATAAAATATTTCACACCATCCAATAGCCAATGGGAAAGCCTGGGAAACATTTTACAGGCGTCTGTGATGGAGTGATGCCCTAAATTCTCTTAGCTGGCGCAGGTGTAGACAATGCGGGGGCAAATGGACTTGTGACGTCATTGAATGTTGATCGGTTTTAGGGAATGACGGCCTGTCTTGAACCTTTCAACCTTTTCTGCTTCCTTCTCTTTATACGAGGTAGATACCACCTTTTGATGATAAACAACAACCAACTTATTTCATAAAATTACTTTGGTAAAGTACTGGATGTTATGTACTTGAGGTAAAGTACTGCAATTTTGAACTATTCGCTTAAATAGAAACCTTATACTACATTCCTGTAAAGGCTCGCTCTCGAAATTCCTTTCCTAATTTCTCACTATAGGTGATTCAAGTGACATAACCTTAAAACAGTTTGCTTTTGTAAGCCCCCTTTATAAAATGCAAAATATAGAGGTTTTAGGAATACATTAGTCTTGTGTTACGGAAAAATGATGCTTCAAAACAATGTGAAAAGAATATAGTTAATCAGAAATCTGCATAAAAAAAGTAAGTTTTAATATATCCAGTGCGTTTGTAATCCCGGAATGCTACAAACTATTAAAATCGGAACAAACTGGACAAATTGTGTGTAACTAGTGCAAGAAAGCAAGTATTCGGCAAGAAGGGACAAATTAAGCAGAAATTTTGTTTTCATATCAGATGGTTTTAGGGAAAATTTAATCTTTTTTACAAGCTAATGAAAAGTAAAAGTGAGGAAACTGGATAAACGATGTCTGTGAACTATTAAAAGTATTTTTGAGTAACGTTAGCTCGTAATTTTCTCTTTGTTCTGATGTCTTGATAATACTCTATATACCAGTATAGAGATGGAAAAACTACCTTGTAGCAGTCCCCGAGAATAGGAACTCGTTAAAAAGCTGGTAAATCTGAACGGTAAGGACATAAAAGTAAATGCACTTAAAGAGAAAGTTTTAAAATTTTTTAAAACATTTTTCTTTCTTTAGCCCACATTATCAACCATTTAGTTGATCTGAATCCCAAGGAACTAAACGAGAAGGGCTCTACTTAAACTTCCAAGTTTACTTCGTGACTTCGCTATAACCTAGCGAGAATACATCAAAGTTGGTATTACTGCTGTAAGCGTATACTCCCTTTTAAAATTAAACTGACTTTGCAATTACTGATAATGTCGTAATATTCACTGTGTCTTGAAACTTCTACCGTCATGGCCTTCATTGAGTAGAGTAGAGTTCATTGCTACCATACTTCCATCCAGTAGGAATCGATTCATATCTAACTTAAGCAATCAGGGATATCAATTTCTAGAGTAAATCACGTACTAGCAACTGGTTTCACTTTACTGCTCTAAATACCTTACTTGTGAGGGACTACATCTACAGGAGCAAGCACAGTAGAAGTGTATGAAAGCAGATTCATGAATCCGTGTGATTCGTGAACCTTTCGCCATGAAACTATGCAACACAACAGTACATACCCCTTCTGATTTCAGAAGTCCACAGGTCACTTGCAGTCATCTCGGGTATTTATTATTATGATTATGAGTATTAATAATATTGTTATTCATTTGTTATGTTTACAGATTCATAATATGCCAAAGTTCTAGAACGTTTAAAATCCAAGCATAACAAAACTCTGTTAACCAAGAAAATGTTGTATAAAAGCACATAGATTCCATAATTTCAGGAAACTTGACTATGATCTACAAACAGATCATGTGACAAAAAATAGGTGCAAAGATATAGTTGCCACAGACATATTCAAAGTGTTTCAGATGACCATCTCTCAGCGCAACTGCATATTCCTGTTATAGATATTATATTAGGCCAGAGTTTGAACGTTTGGATGATGGCAATGTGTGTAATTGCAATTTTACATAGTAAAAGTATGATCACGTATTTCCTGTTAGAAATAAACGGAATGATCGTTAACTGTATAGATCTACCACTATCAAGAGTTTAAGAAGCCAAAAACTAACACAATGTTAAGTGGGTTGCGTGCACCCTGAAGTAGAGTGTCAGAGAACACGGTGTTGCATTCTTGTTAAGGACCAGAGCTGGTGGACAGCAAGCAATAAGTCGTATTTCAACTGTTTCATATGTCTCCATTAGAGATCGGCATTTCATATAAATTCCTCCTGCGCACGAATCTAGTGGAAAGACATTTGCTTGTTACCACTGGTAGGGATATTGTATTTGTATGTACGATAATGTACCTGATGGAAGGTACCGCTTTTGTCATACCTTAAACACACGATGAATACAACAAATAAGTCCAATACAGTTATTTTTATTAAATAACCATTTCGCTCTCCCCCTCTCCCCCATAAAAAGACTCAAATATTTGGAATCATTTTCTTGATGAATGGATATAACTGGTTATATAATATGGTTAAAATAAGTGGTCTTCTTTCCTTAATTCGAATGAATTTAGCCCCAATTTTATGTTAATGTCACGCAATGTTTAATTTGTACGAGAAATATGGTACCACCTCTTCGGGTGTTGTCACTTGTTTGAAAGGCTACATATTCAGCAGGAGGGGAGGCTGTGGGGGGGGGGGGGGGATCGCCTGGCATTACTAAAAGTGAGGTGAAACAGAAGGGTAGGTGACAAATTCGTGCCCCAGATATAAGCATTGGTGGGTGGGGTGGTAACTGTTTCTGACAATGAGATCATTTGTTTTATTTAAGCCGGGTGATCTAAGCAAATTTTTTACGAAAATTAAGAGGAAGACTTATTTGTCTATTTAAAGCAATTACTATTCTGATGGATGATGACAATGTGCATTATTGGTAGTCTGTGTCCGTTTGTCAGCATTGCACATAGTTTCCATTGTTTAATATTTCTCCTTTCTTAACAATGGACAAGTGAACATTTCTATTTGTGTGGATTTGCCCGAGATAGTGGCCACCTTAGCCGTACGGTAAACCCACCATTGTAAACAACTGACGGCAGTGCTTTCCTCGAAGCATAGGCAAGCCAGCTACAACATAAACCGCTGAAGAGGACAAATACTATTGCCATTTACATAGACATTTTTTACGAAACGATTAAACCTAGAGAAAGGAACCTTAGTGCTTTATAGTTCTTACACCTGCATCTATTAACCAAGTTATTCTGGCCTTCTATGGTCCTATCTCCACAGACATTCAAAAATGTGATTCCTTTGGTGTTTATAAAACTTAAATCATAAATCCTTTAAAAATAATGACATTTACATAACTAATTTTTTTAAATGTACCTTTTAATAAGATAAACCTAAGGCAGCTGTACAAAGTAGTTTAAGAATTGATTGTATTTTGGTGAAATAGGCAATAATTGTCCTTAAACGTTTGGTAGGCACTGTACACAAGCCATAGACGTGTTTATTTTCCCCAAGAGTGCGGGACAAATTGTTGGAACGGTAAAAAAGCGCAAGCAGTTTTTGCGACAACGAAGTCTAATAACAAAGCTCACGATTCTTACCTATTCATATATTCATTGTTACACAAAACTGAGCCTTCATACAGAAAGAAATGAAAAGGGACATTTAAATTCTTCTAACTGATGATTAAATAGTTATCTTTAATTTCCAATGTTCATTATCGTAATGTGTAGCCGAGCCGACTTTGAATTCTTTCCGCACTGTCTGCACCTATTCCCTGTGTTTGTAGATAATATACCACGCTTATAATACTTCAATTTTATAAACGAATTACCTCTGTTTATTACGCAAAAGGGTGACTGATCATAAAGGTAGCGTTATTCGCCCCACAAACGAAGCCGAATGAAGGCCTTCAATTTAAAACGCCCGATGCTAACAGCCGCCCGCCCTTCCTTAGTGCGACCCCTGAATTTTTCATAATGCAGCCGGCGATGAACTGCGTACAATGCTCCACATGTGAAATCGTTCAAGTTTAATGAGTGGGCCAAGATGGACGCATGCCCTCAACTGTTTTATGGAGCGCAGCCTTTAAAAGTTTGCTTGCACTTGCCGTTCAAATAAAATAGGCTCATCAGTCAGAGGATGCTTGGAGAATATTACGTCTCGGTTATTCGTTCCACTGTGCGCTTCCAAAAACAGAATAAAGTAAAAAACATTGGCGCATTTTTGACTCCCTAGATCCTAGAAGCTGCTGGAAAATCCTTTTACTTTCTCTATAACGAAACTGAGAGGGATGAGTCAGGCGGTAACGTCTGTGGAGCGCATTCTGGAGGTCGCGAGTTCATCCCTGTGGCAGCGCACTCTGACATTTTTTTTTCACCCTTCATCCTGTTAGGTTTCTGTCAGGGTTGGAAGCGTCGGCGAGCGCCGCGGCAGCAGCACCGCAGGAGCAACAAATGCGCTCTATAAATCTCGTTTCCCGGATTGGAAGACGAGCCACTGGCTTCCGGGCCCGCCATGGGATGATAAAAGCCTGAGAGGAGCTAAGGCAGCCTCCGCCGGGGTGCTTCTAACTGGAAAATGTAGGAACCCTGACACCTGCTCCGTCGTGACATGCAGAACTTTTCGAAAAATTATATTTTCTCAACCATGGTTATAACGATTTTGATTAAAATATTATCTCTTTAAAACATTTTTATGCGAAATGAAATGTATATCTTGAATTGACTGAGAATTGCCTCTGAAGTCCTTTTTATTCCGGATGAATTTTGCGTAACTCGTAAACCGTAAGAGAGAAACAAAACCTCAAAACACAAAAAATGTGGATATAGTTAAAATGCACAGTATGTCATGCATTTCTTTTTTAAGTGAAGCATTTCAAAGATATTGTTACTTGTCTGAACTTTGCAATACATTTGCTTTACTCAAATGGGAGGTAGTCGTTTTTTTAATATCCTGGAGGTCTAAAAAGAATGAAATGTCAAAACGATCACATACCCACCAGTTCTTAAGAGATTTGACTATCACTTAAGCCTATTGCATTCTCATTGTATGTTTAAGGAATCCATTGCTACATATGTGATTAATATGAGGTATACAGAACAATTCTGTTTTTAGGAATAGTTTGTGGAAGAGTGAGAAGAAAACATCATGCCATTAGATACATCAGATTTTTTATATTTTATTCCATTTGTAATCCTGAGCAGTTCATTGTTTTGGGTTTTGTTGTTCTTGTAATATTGTTATATTTTAAGTGATCTAAAACTTGCAACCACACAATTTTTTCATTGCCTTATTAATTGAATGTACTTTCCTCATTTTAGGGCTACCAAGAAGACAAAGATTTTAATGCACTTCATTAAGTCGGGGTCCTTAAACATTTTCATAAAATTCACAGGTTGCTCTTATTCCATATAAAACAGTTCATGAGTCTTTAAGGTTGTAATATTTAAAATAGAATTCTGCTAGTTCCTCCAACCTAGGCTAAACTTAACTCCCCCCCCCCCTTTGTCCGGAAATAAAACGCAAGAAACTAAAAGTAATTTTCCTCGCTGTGCCAAGATTTAGTTTCTTAGACGAAAATATTTGAAGCACGCTGTAGTAGATATTGAATTATTGTGCCTATTTGAGCAACGAGCATACAAAAGTAGAAAAAAATATAGCGTTTACATTGGAGTAAAAGTTTCCTTTAAGGACATCTTCAATATACACACTGGTACATATCGTCTTTTTATCGCCGTTGTATATGGCCCACAGTTTTAATGCAGCCACAATAAAGTTTATGGTGGAGTAAGAGGAATTATGACCACGAAGATGTAGTGGCAGTTTCTCTGCTTGTTCGAGACAAACACAATGCCATCGTAAAGTTTTCACAATCAGTCGATTTACGGTTCACTAAAATGTATACTGCCAACTGTCCCAAATTCCTTCAGCAAGGACAATGAACTAGGCTTAGGCGGGTTCATTACGCCTTAGAAAACTTGACTATCACCTCTAGAAACAGAGCACAAATAAGAGAAACATATAGTTGCATCCGTTGGTTAGACACTGGTCTACTGATCTCAAGGTCGCGGGTTCAAGCCCGGCCTAGATCAATGATTTTTAATTGTGCTTAAAAAAGACAGTTCCACGTCAGAGATTTACTGTAATGTAAAAGAACTCCTGTGGGACGAAATTCCGACACACCGGCGACGCTTATATGATCCTTACAATTGATTGAAAGTTATGTTACGTTCCAGACTTAATTTGAGTGTACAAAAACATGACTCTGTGTCTCTGAAACTTGTTCTTTTGTCTTAATGTCAAGCATTTTTTTATGCACATGACTAATTGCGGTTACTATATCACTGAAATTCTTCTCAATGTATGAAAGACCTTCAAACAAGGCTGGTGTAATTATTTGCTTCACTGTACGTATTGCGACATTTTTCTGCACGTCACAGACTTTTATTATGTATACAATTCTGTGGTAATATTAAGTATAATATACTGCAGCCTGTAGCCGTGTCCCCCACTGAGTTACTTGGTTGTGGAGGCAGGGGAATTCCAGGTGCCATCTGTTAAAGTATCTTGATTTTGGAGGGTGTTTTACGAAATATCTTTGTCGTGTTGGCTATAAAAGCATTTACATGCGGAAAAGAGGATATAATTTCTTCCGCAGCTCGGTGGAGGCTATGTGCTTAACAAGTTTTAGTTTTGGAAATGCTTACTGTATTGCTGTGGCAGCTTTCTTCATATAGAAAGTCTAGTCCGTAAACCATTTTATGTTATTGGACAGACACAATAGAGAGAAGAAAAAAAGAAAACAACCACATATAACGTACGACAGTCGCAAGAAACAGGCTGTTGTGTATGAATGGGCGTGCCGATTCCTCAATGCTGACGCTAGCTGCCGGTTCTATACTCCGTGCTGTTAATATCATTTAAACCCCGCTCCCTGCTGATAACTGTAAGTGTCTTCTATCTGAACTTTACTATACTTAGAGGAGTTTCCAAATGTTTTTGAAGACACCAATGTTTCCTAGGTTAACTGGTCATTTATACACCCTCTCTCAAGGGTGTCACACCTACTTCAAAGTTCAACAGTCTAGGAAAACATGATGACATAAGGTAAACAACGTGATCGATGTGAGGTAACTCCCGATAGGTATGCAACACACATAACGTACAGGTAATGTGGGTAGGTTCTCAACTGGCCAGGGAAACTACTGTAGTCCACACTTATTTACGATAGTCTACGACAGTTTTACCACTCTAGTTTAGTTGTATACATCAGGGGCGTTGCATTTATAGGCGAAGGTGTTAAATCACTATGAGGAAAGGAAGGGGTAACGGAGGGTAAATATTCACAGCAGTAAAATCCCCATCAGTAATTATCTCATTATGACTTTATTTTCTGTATGTCTAGTAATCGATTTTCTTGCCATATGCTGTTTCTTTTTACAATAACTATTGTGTGTTTGCAGAATTCTATGTCAAACTATCATTGAAAATTCACGTTTTGCGGGCCACTGATTCCAAACAATGAGTTTATAGATAAACGTATGTGGTGTGTGTGGCGGGGGGGGGGGGGGGCCGTGTAGCATAAATATCAAACTCGTATCTTACAAAGAACCGGTACGAAGATTACAATTCCACTATTAAAATTACCGTTCATATGGAAGCTTTTGTTTCGATGGTATGTATTTAAAACATATGGCAAAATGCCTGTATTTGTATTTCTTGGGAATAGCCCGTGAATTTAACTTAATTCTAACTGACTGTTGTACAACTGGCAAAGCGGATGTGAGATGTTAGATCTACCTGAACCACGCAGCTTGTACCAAATTACTTTTTTGTGGCGTTAAATATTTTCGAAGTATTCTTTCATAAAATACTTAAACTTTCTTTCAAGTACTATATCACCATTCTAATGGTCCTGCAAAGAGAACGGAACCTATATAGCAATGGATTAGTCGTTACACTATCCCTTAAGCCTAGCGAGTTGGTCTTGTAGGTGCACCGAAATGTGTAGTTAAACTTTTCTGCAAATATTTGTATGAAATAATATGAATCACAAAAGAATAAACCTCTTAAAAATTAATATATATATAAGAATGATAAGAGAAGGTCGTTTGAATGTAACACATCAAATTATGGCCAGTTAAGTTTGTAAACACCACAATAACTCCAGTTTATGGTAAACAACACTCACCAAATGAATATTTCTGATTTATATTATACATATACTAGGAAGTATATAACCCAGGCAAGGGCACGAGAGGAGAACTAGAGATTGAACTTTTCTTACTCAGCCCCACACGCCGAATGACGAAGGCTGTTTTGATACAACAAGCGCAGCGGTGCCTTCATTCCACCTGCGTAGTAGTAATAATTTCTACTCTGATATTAACTATTTTGTTTACATTAAACATATTTTACATACAATACATAATTATTACAGTCACCTACTATAGTTATATTAATTACATAATCTTAAATTCGTAACCTTCCTTTATCTTATGCACGTAATATTCTTACGCCCTCTTATGATCAACACAATAAATTGTTTCTGTTTGACAATAAATAAAGCAGATAAGTTACATTGATGTTTAGTCTTAAAATATTTTAACAACATTAAACAATTAATTAATTGTAATGAAATTGTAAATGGATGCCAGTAAGATCACCAAAGTTTCCTTTATGCTTCTAATAAAAGTTGCGTTTGATATTGTGACATTTCATATTTCCAAATTGAAACCAACATACTAAACAACAAAGTTTCCTGTTTTTGTAACTTACAAAAATTCTCTCTGCCACTTCATGAAGCAGACGTATCGGCCATATTGGCCACTAAATGAGGCGTGTCGGAAGCAAGGAGTAAGGTGAACATGAGTGAAGGGGAGGGATAGCCGGTGGAGTGAGGCGAGAATGTGCGACCCTTTTGAGCCGATTTTGCTCATGCCTGATGTAAATATTTTACTCACAATAGATATTACGATATTACTTAGCTTGAAGTTTTAATGTCACCTATAGTCTAAACAGTTTGTTACTTTGTTGCAGGATTGTGTGTGAAACTCATGAAGACTCGTTGGTCTAAATTGAGTGTTTTCATACTCAACTCGTGTATCATGTGCAACGTCTCCATCAAGGAAGCAAGGTAAGACAATCTTACTTTTAGCTGTGTCCAGAGATGGAACACTGATATTATAGTTCTATTTTTACGTTTTATTTGCTTCATTCGAGACGAAAGTTGCTGGAAAATATGTTTGAAGGCAAACATTGCCAATATATGAGCGCTAAATGCCCTAACACGAAATTTAAATACTTTTAACAACACTTTCAAATAGCGACATTACTCCGTTACACAACCTTAATCCAAGAAACACACAACACAGAACACAAATATCTTATTTTTACAGTTAATCACAGGTTTAGTATTCAAACTTACACCGACAAACTTTTAAACCAGAGAAATGTCTGGTGTACCTGCGAGAGTACGGCAAAATAGGGCACATCGATGCACTCTTTGTGTTAATTGCAATGGGCGTGCGTTCCAACATTTACTTTACGAAAAACAAAATAAAGTTTTGTGATTGGAAAAACGAAAAATGCTTTTGTTTGAATAATGAAACCACATTACTGGCATTTCAGGTTTTCTTACAGGTGCATTGGAGAAAATTGGAATTAGTTTCGCAGCACTGATGCTATAAATAGGATGATTTCGCACGATTTATGTCGTCATAAATAAATTTTAATGCTAGTATTGTATAGCACACATTTAAAATCCGTAAGATCCCAAAAACACACAAACTGTAAATTTAATTCTTTCTCCGTGTTAAATATGAGAATTGTGGAGCTGGAAACGAATATCCTCTGATATATTTAAAATAATTTTGTTGCTTTGGTGTTAGAAACCCGCCTTCAATATTATTTGGACGCCCTGTATTTAAAATACATTTTGTGTTAGGTTTTTGCACGAGTGTGTAAGGCAGTATATTGGAGAAGTGATTCTTGAATGTATTTTAAAACCGCACAGCGTTTATTCATCTATAAAAGCGTTGTATCTGAACAGATTTCTTACCAAGTACCCAAGCTGAATCTGTACTGTTCTTTTTATCTTGGGAAATTTAATTGAAAATGTTAATTTAGAAGTACCGAGTGTAGTTATTTCAGAGAAACGTATTTAAAGTATAGAAATGATGTTTAACTTTTTATATGAATGCCTTCCAGGTCCTCGGTCTTGTGTGTTTTATTTTGTAACCTTTTATTTCTTCTCTCTTTCTTTCTTTCTTTCTGCATAACAGACTCGTTCAGATAAGAAGTTCAAGGGGACAGTGCATGTCGATTTAAAGAGCCACACGAGAGATAGTTTTAAAGGGAAAGGGAAGACAGCGAATGTAAAAGGTGAAGAAGAAAATTTGTATACTTTTACTTCTCTGGGAGTCTTGAGTCTTAACGTTACTTACTTTTCATCCCCTCGCTGTTGCAGTAAATGTTTAAAATCAACGCTAATGTAATTTTTATTTCTTTCCTTTCCATTGGCTGCGTAATCTTCTGGAAGGCTGTTGTTCTAGCCTAAATGCGTTGAAACGCTGAAGGCACATTATCATAAGTAATGTTACAGTAGCGGTAGGGGTAGAAATCGTAGCCGTTATTTTGAAACGGTTCTGAGAGGAAAAAAGAATGGAAAAGAAATACATGGCAATTAAAATAGCCGTCTCCTGACGGTACGGATCGAATACTCTGTGCCGCAAATTTAAAAATCTTATGTGTTGCACTCAATGACTTTCTCTACTCTTGTACTAACCATTCTTACAAACTCTTATTCCTATATCTTCAAGTTAGTTCAGATAAACATTTGCAGAAATTGCCTTATTGCTGAATTTTCTACAGATGCAAGAGAAATATGGAAATGCAGTCGGCTTTGAGTGATAGTCTAGTCTTTTAAAGCTTTGAAATTCTGGTTTCTTTGCACGGCTATGAGAGAAACTGAATAACAACCTTGCATTTGAGAAACGTTTATGGACTCCAAAACTGATGAAAATAACAATAAATATCTCCTAAATGGTTCACTCTAAAAAAATGCATTTTGACATAACGTCTATGTTTGCATAGTAAGCTATGTTAAATCTCCTGCAGTATACGAGTTACGCAAAAGTCATCAGTAAACAGCATTGCATAGGCTATAGCCAGAAAATTCAAAGTATGCATTTAATTCAGCATAAAAATATCTTAAACACATACCATTTTAATAACAATCATTGGTCACTTTTGAGAAAATTAAAATTTTCCATATAAAGGGTAGTTTAGGGTAGAGGAATTTTCTTCAAAATCTTCCTGTCGCTCCTTCAAAATATTAAACTTAGATACCAGTTTTGGTGTCTAACCGACTTTTTTGTTTTGAGTTACGCTGTTTAGACACACACGCACGCGCTAAAGTGCTCTTTTAGTATTCAGGGGCCTCAAAACATGCATGCATAATCTCGACATCGAAATTTTGGATCGAATACATATTTTTCCTACTTAAAATGCTCAATAGAGTAATAAGACCTCAAGAAGGAAAAAAATAATCAGTATCGGGTGAAGGGAGTCCTCGCCGTCACTACTTAAATCTACGAATGAAAATAAACATCCAACGAGAGGTGTTGTATGGTTAAACACTTTCTGAAGCGGGTTATACGGTATAAATATAATTTGCGTCTGCAACTTATTTGCATGGGCGCACATTAAATATCATAGAAACCCAACATTTGTAAAGGCAAGCCGAAGCATAGAAAGCACGCCCGTATTTTTTTTTTCTTTTTTCTTTTTTTTTTTTTTAAGATGAAGCCCGGTTCGCCAAACACGTGAACTTCAGAAGCTGCCGCACAGGATAACCGCGGGAACTATAATTGGTGTTTATAGTGTAGTGATATATTGTAAATTATGCTGCGCATGTTTGTGTACATTAATAAAACGACAGTTACAAGTGAAAATAAAAGAAAACGGATAAAACTGTTCTCGCTGATCCAAAGACGATCACCGTATGGGTTTTTGTTCAAACCAGAAAGACACTGTAATGTAAATAGGGTTAACTGTATATAAATGATAATGGTAGTCGATAAGCCGGGCCCATTTTTCCAGCAGCAGGCCAAAACTATATATTTTAATAAAGAAACTGCAACTGAAAACAGAAGTATTTGTTCACCAGGAAAGAGAATAGAGTGGTCAGCTATAAGCCGCCATTAAATTTTGTGTCTGCACAAAATTCTTCCACAAATTGTTACTATGTTATTCTATCTCTTTATATTGAGCAAGATAAGCATTCGTTGTAGGTATAAGGGGAATAGAGCACGCTTGAAAGGTTGATCATTTCTTAGATATCTAACAATTTACTCGTATATTTCATAAATAATTAATTAGAGAAAATAATTTGAACTGACAAATAATGTTTTAAGGAAACGTTAGCTTACAAACTGTTTGTGTATCTCTTATGGTTTAGCATTTATACACATTTATTCAAAATTAATTTAGAATGAAGTAAACTTCATAGGCTATTCGCAGAAAATTCAATATATGAATTTGATTATCCGGGCAAATATCTTAAACATAGGCTATTCAATAGAAGTTATCTGAAATTGTTTGAACCGATCTGCAGCTGCAAATTCAAGTTATTGGTTCGGTATTCACCATTATACAAATGCTTGAGAAAAAATGCGAACAATGTCAAATAATGAAATATATGTTCTTAAAGGCTTTAAACATATTTAATTAAGAACAAAGCTAGAAATGAACAGGTGCCTCGTCAGTTGGTGTATATCTCATCCGTGTACCGAACTACCTTGCTTCTTTATCCACAAAGGCCTTAGTGTTGGACAACTGTACCTATCTACACTGTGATTCTGTGATGGCAGTTTCAACTCGTGTCTACAGAAACCTTAAGGTGCGTATTTCTGCTTGTGCCGGGCAGATGGGGTTAGGAACCAGTACAATTTATCTGCTTTCATTATCTGTCGATAGATGGTAGAGGATTCGCTATTACCTTTTATTTTAATTTTTTCTCATTTCTTAGACTTAAGGTGTGGCTTTGGTCCTGGTAATAAATATTCAGTTAAGTATTTCGCTAAGTGACTGCGGCAGAGTAACATATTTGCAAAATGAGTAATGTGTGTTTTAAAAATGCTTATATTATTATTGGATGCTTTGCTCAATTTATAATTATCGTTTCTATATTCACCTGTGGCACACTTGAAATAGCTTAGAGGATTCAGAAATTAGTGCGCGATAAAACCGGTTTGAATAAGCGTCATACAGTTATGTATTTTTTGTGGTGCGTGAGTTATTGGTGACGTAACACGAGGTGCTATCTCACTGTTCTCACTAGGAAATGTTTCAAAATAAATCGTAACTTTCTTGACACTTATTTTGCTTGAATACAAAGCAAGCCTATCAGTTCATGTGACGTCAGGCGAGAGCTGTGTAATACCATGTTGCCTAGATACACGCCGCTGTGAGTACGAACTGGAGGGTTCAGTCAGATGTAGCGCTCTCGATGACAATAACATGGCCAGCACAAGCAAATGGAGCAGCAAGTGTTTATCTCTGTTCCTATTATGAAATTAGCTAAGTCCAAATCTCGAAGTATCCTGTCAGATTACAGCCTAAAATGAAGCATTAGCTTACAAATCTCCCACACATTACGTCCTAACATTGATAAACTAGTTAATCAAAAACGAAACAAAGTGTAGGAAATATCCAGTCATTTTTTTCTGTATCGCTCTTCTAATTTGCAGAAGAAATGATATTATGTTCCGTGTATTTGTTTATAACATGACTGTCCTTCACATAAACTAAAGCGCGTTCCACCCTTAAAAGACAGTACACGTTAAATGGAGCGCAGTGTTGCAACGTGTACTAGTTGCGAATCTTTCTCCGCGAGCGACTCGAGGTGGCCTGAGTCCTGTACTTAGTCCTTCAATTGCTGCTTGACGAGACGGGCACTTTTAACTTTGGTATCCCTCTACGCCTTTGTTACTGTATGACCTAAATTTACAAATGACTCGTCTGTATAAACAATTGATTTCCCCTGGTCCCTAAACCTTTTTATGTTTTTTAGATATTTATGTCGCATCTGATGATATCGATATCGTCTCTTTCTATTAATATGCACTTTTTACCCTTTCTTTCATATTCAAATCAGAGTGGCCCTTGAGAAATTTGGTAGAGTCTCATCACTGTTGAACTGTGACAAAATTATATTCAGCGTGGGTGGAATATATGCAAACTGTAAAGAATGAACAATTCGCCGCACTCCACCTTGCACTATTCAATCATATTGCGTTAACCTAGCGTTTTCTGTAGTCCCGCCCTTTTTGCTTTCTTTTCCGATGGCGTTCTTAGAGGTCCTTTCATTAGTTCCTTTTTAATCATACACACTACTGCTTCTGAACACCCGATAGCCTTAGCTGTTTCTTTTACCGCCTTACTTACACGCATTTTACTTCAAAAATAATCTAACACATTCATAATTATTTGGCGTTCCTTACTTCTTAATTTACCAACAATTCGTCTCTTTCTAGCTTCCCCCGCGGCCCGGGTTCGATCCCAGGGACCCGCATGTGGTATTCGTGGTGGACGAAGCGGCGTCTGGGCGGGTTTTCTCCGGGTTCTCCGGTTTCCCCCGCCATCTCATTCCACCGGTGCTCCATCTTCATTCCATGTATCATCAGTGTCACCGCCTGTGGTGCCGTAGTAGTAAAAGCGAGCGTTAAACACTACACACAACTAGCTTCCTCCTCCATAACTATAAATATTTACAAAAATATTAAACAAATAACGCAATAACAGCTCACAGTTACACACACGGCTTCTTTCGAACTAATGTTAGTGCTGCTCCTTATACTATCTTCTGTGTCAGGCCTGACGCTGAATAGATGAATACCTTTTGTTTGCCTTACTGGATAAAAGAAAGAGGTTACTGCCTTTTGGTTTATTTTAAAAACTTTGTCCAACCTTCCTCAACATTTGCTCTCGCTGGTTTCCTGATGTAAACTCAATAACAAAGTTTCACACTGCGTAACTTTTGCAGTGCACAGATATAAAATTTTCCGAAAACATTTAGTTTAAAAAATTATAACACTTAACTGGGTAAACATAGAGAGTTCAAAGTAGGCAGGTAGTAGCACTATGGTTTACTCTACCTAAGAAAAAAATATAGATGCCTTCTAGCAGTTAGTTTGTTAGTTAGTGCGTGATGAGTATAGGAACAGCAAATATCGGACTTCTATTGAAAAAAAACGTTTTCTGAAGAAATTTGGACCTATACAAATGTATAATGACTCTGAAAAGGATATAACCTGATAGAGAAAAAAATTCTGCATAGGATAATGTGTTCAAACCTGAAATTTATAACAAATGAATATTTATACCATGCTATTAGTAATCTGGCAACAGCGCGAGGGTAGAAAAGGACGCGGCTAATGGCCACTTGTATGCGCTAGATAGAGACAGAGATGTCCCATTTAACTCCATACTGTCTTCTAAGAGTGGAACGCTATATAGAATCGTTATATAGTTTTTCAAAGGATAGACCCGAAATGTCATTCTTTATAATTGTGGCCAATTGTGCAGTTAAGTCAGCATTTATATTATAATATACAAGAGTTAGTAGTGTTATTAGCACCAGACATGATTCTTGTCTTTCCTACATTGCTGCATCCACATGCATCCCACAAATACTGGAACCTTCCCTTCCCAAAATCTTTGCCAATTATCATGTCATTCAAAATATCATCAGTATTCACCATAAGTAATGACGAAAATAGCAAGAAGAGGCATTAAAAGCCTATTAAGCGAGGTATTGTATTCCACCTAACAGAATAAGAAAAAAAAAAAAAAAAAAAAAAAAAAAGAAAGAAAGAAAAGAGAGACTACCGAAAATTCAAGTTTTGAGGTGCCCACCCTGAATACAAAAATAAGCACTAGAACGCGCTTCCGTGCGAGAGAGAGACAGAGAACACGGACAAAATTATCCAAACGAAAACTCGATGGATACGGACTTGGTATTTAGGAGTTTTTTGAGAAACCTTCCCCAATCCCTAACTACCCTTTACATGGAACGTTGTTTTCAACATTTTCGGTTTTCTTAAAATTTGCTCTTAACGATATATTTAATTTTAGTTAGTAACTACCTGTAGGTGGAATTAAACCACCAGTGCACTTTTTGTATCAAAACAATCTTCGTCACTCGCAAGAGAATGTGGGACGAGTAAGGCACGCACAATCGCGACTTCTCCCTTGGTGTCCATAAAGGGAGACAAAAAGAAAAAGAAAGAAGAAAAGATAGAAACGCAAACAAAATGTGGATATTTTTAACACACACAATTTGTTTCAAATAAGTTTAGTGTTAGTAGGTCTTTCCAAGCTGTGCATTGCTGGTGCTTGAAATTTTTAAAAACCTTCAATATTTTAAATCGTTGCCATTTAGGGTTTCTTGTAAATCATGTCGATGTGTTGTTAAACATCTATCGATTCGGTTTTCTCCTCTATCCCTCTTGTAAACAAAGACTTATTTTGATTAGTATGAAGTCGACAGAAAAATATAACATTTATATTGTTACATTCTGTAAGCAGTAGTGGCGCTCTAATGACGTAGTTGTCGATGGGCCCTTAAACCATGCACACTCACTCTAAACAGTTGAGTAATAAGCCAAACAAATGAAATGTTAGGGTTAAAATCCCTTACTAGCCTATTTACTCAACCTAACCTTTAAAAGAAGAGTTTTAACCCCAAATTTCAATTATTATATATTTATAAACGAATGCATATCTGGACTCAAAATTGTCATTGTCCCCATTGTTGCTGTTGATTTGCGTGTATTTTACTACATTATAGTGACACGTTTGGGTATTAGATTGTCGCTCGTGTACCTTTTATTTGAAATTACTGATATAAAGGCTTAATATTAAATATTTTATATAAACTGACTGTAGCCTATTAGTTCATTTATGAAGACATTTTGGTGGTGCATTTTCACGTTGAATAACTTAAACATTAAGGATGCCACACCGCCACCAGATGGCAGCAGAGCCACGTTATGTAGCAAATTATTTCAACAGAGTAGCGCGACGTTCACTTGTCACTTGCACGAGGGTAACTTTGTTTTTCTTCCTTCTAAACCCCGTAGCCGGTTTAAGCTCTGCATAAAACTTTAGCACAGGGTCAGCGGAATTTATTTTCCAATTTCATTTTCCCCCACACAAACTTGGTCTTTTCTGTTAGTGTGAGCGAAAAAGACTTGCAAAAAGTTGCGACGTTCGGAGTTTGGATCGTTTGGTTGCCTCCACTAAAACTACCACTTCAAGTTCCCAGGGGTGACTAACATCCGTTTGTTTTGTCCTTTCTTACGCTGAATAGAATCATATTCCATCCTTTAGAAGATTTCTCAGGTTTTCTGCAAATTGAATCTCCCGTGGTTTTACTTTACTGCTGAAGTAGACGCACTGAATTCACTATCTCTATTTCAACAAAAATACGCCTTACGAAGCTTCGTGAATAAAAAAACTCAAGCTTATATATGTGTGCGCATGAGAGAGATATATATAGCTGAAAACGAAAATTTGTGTAATACAAAAACTCTCTTCAACTCACATACCTTTTAAGGATGCGAAGGTAAGGGTTAATGAAATTTACTCCTCTTCAAACAACTCTTAATATAGAAGTATTTTTCGTTTTATTTCCTCCAAAACATCTCCAGCATGTTGGTTGAAACACATAATATAGGTAACATTGGCGTCGTTATAGCATCCAGCATGCATGAACAACAAATAGTTAAAATGCTTTCAAAACGATTTCTCCCTAGATACTATTTAAAACCTCTGGAAAGCCTCAGGAATCATTACATTACATTGGACTTGGGAGTTCGAATTCAGTGAGACTAAAAACACACTGTATAAGATAATGAAAGGAAACCAAACTCTGATGTTGCACTTACATGACTTTCTCTACTCTGTAATACCTATCCTTACAAGCTCTTAGTCATGTTAGTCCAGATAAACGCAGAAATGATCTTATTGCTAATTTTCTTGTAGGTGCGCGAAGAATATGGAACTAAAGTAGGGCCTGAGTGAGTGTCAAATGTTTTCAAATTAGTTGCTATATGCAGACTTTAAAATTGCGTTCTCGTAACACGGTAATGACCTATTTGAGAAAATTATCAGTATTGCAAACTCTCAAAAATAACAAAGAATTCTTCGAAGTAATTCTGTGCACAAAAAATGCATTTGGACATAAATTATGCGTTTTAACGAAATCTACATTTTTTGTATGCTAAGATTTGATCTATCTCTTACAGTTTTTACCAGTTATGCAAAAGAAATCAAAAGTAAACAGGACTGCATGGAGTATAGCCAGAAAATTCAAGATATACATTTAATTTGTCATAAAAATGTCTTAAACGTGTCATCTTAATTAAAATCGTTAGAGCCATTTTGGAGAAAATCAAAATTATGGAAAAATTTTCCATGTAAGGAGCAGCTTAGGGCAGAGAAATTTCCTTCAATATCTTTGAGTCGCATCCTTGATAGACATTAAACTTAAATAGGAACTCTAGTTTTCAACCGAATTAATAATCACATGTTTAAAACTGGCTTGCTATGGATTTAAAATATCCTCTTCTTTGGCATCTTAAGTAACAAGTGAATAGCTTAAAGACTGTCATTTTTTAAGGCAGTGAACAGCTGGGGGATATTACAGAAACGACCAATAAAACACAAAATGAGTCCACCCATTCCGGGTTTTGCATCGTCGAATCAATTTCGCTTTGCTCAGCAGGGAGCGCGTTGACCTTCAGTGGCGAAGGTCCGAGAATCAAATACCACAACCTGCTGGTATTTTTTATGTTTAGTAAATTTAACGAGAACTGATCTTTGACATGTAGCTATCGTTTCACTTAATTATTTTAACTATGTGAATTTCGTGAAGACACAAGGTGTTATTTGATAGACTATGCTTTAATGAACACCATATGTGAATACTTAATAACATTGTAATTATAAATTAAAAGCATAAGGCATAACTACATAATATTTGACTATTGAAAGATATTCCTTCATATAAAGCAAAGTCAATAAATTGTTCTGAGGGTATACAAAATGCAGTACGCACATACAAACTAGGTAACACTTGAAAGCCCATATAATGATCGTTGTGAACCTAATTCCCTAAGTGACTGACATCGTGTCGGACCATCACACAGATAAGCCTTTACAATTTACCCATTTTCTCCACATGCTTGTAATAGGTGATGCAACTGTTTTCTGTTCGAAAGCATTGTGCCAAAGTAAACACGAAAGGCTGCAATTTTCGTATTTATAGACAAACCCACTTTCTAGTGCAGGGGTGCTCAACCGTAGTCAAGTTAGGGGAGGTTGAGATCATCTCCTTTCACCCGTTGGGACAGAATGATGCATTTATCCGTGGTTACTGAATTTCAGTGGCGACACATTCTTTTTAATGTAGTTCATTTTTGAAAATGTTCGCTGATATAAGTGGAGGCAAAGTCCACCATTAAACTGATGCAAACAAACGTAATCTGGTAATCTCTTTGTCCTCTCACTGCAGGACAGAGATTTCATCCTTCTTTCTCAGAACATTTTACGGTCGTGGAATTCTGCAATGCAAGTAGTTTCATATTTTGTAAAATTCTGTAAAATGCAGAGTTCTGCACTTACCAATCCACAGGGTGAGAAGACTCGCCCAGTATATAATACCAAACGCAGAATTTATATGAAATCAATCAGTATGCAGAGAATCCATTTACAATTGCTGGAGCAAAATCAAAGTGGTCATAATAGCTAGGGGGATGGCTCAGGCGGTAACGTCTGTGGCCATCATTCTATAGGTCTCAGATTCAAATCCTGTGAAAAGACCAATCTCGTCAGGATTTTTCTGTGGTTTCCCTCAATCACCAAGGTGAATACCAGATTGCATTAAAGATCAGGACCAAAGTTTCACCTTAAGTCTAAATTAATAGTAAAAGAAGAGTAGTTGGTAATAGCGAATGCTGTACCATGTATCCAGTAGAAACTGGATGGTACCCTAACGCCATCGCAGAACTGGATATGCTGTTGCCCTGCACTGCTCCCTCTGTGGATAATACCTTGAAGGCTAACTGTCCACCACAAACCAGTCTACTATTCTAGCTTATCTCCTAACAAATCCAAGCACATCCATCGCGACACAACTTACGTAATTGAAGCAACGTAAAGCAAATAAGAGAAGGAAAAGAAAAGATTTAAAGATCAAATATAATAATATTAAATGTCTGCAGTAATAAAATTATCGAAAGTTACAGAATTCATAAAAATTTTGTATAAACGTGCAGGCAAAGTGCACAGGCAAATTAGGCTATCAGTATTGAATGCAGGGTGTTCAACTTTTCACCATGACAGCTCAATGGGAAATGGACAAAAATATTGCCAAAAATGTAATTATGAGCTCAGAGCATCAGTCATTTGCATAAAAATGAAACGCAGTAGTACAGATATTCTTTGTTCAAATTATACCCAGACATTTTTTCCCTCAGGGGATCAAAAGTTCCCTTCACTTGACAACATGGAAAAGCTCTGCAAAAATCGATTCGTAAAAGGTATGACGTAATGCTTCTCACCTCAGTGCGCCGTTAAAAGGGATGTGAGCACTTTCTGTCTGGTTGCCGCAACAGAAAAACTAAAACTCTGATATGTTACCGCCATACGACTTTCTCTGTCTTTACAAATCATTTTCGTATCTCTTCTCTAGGCATTCCTGATAAACGACACTTCTCTTGTAGTCCTTGTTACTTATGATAAATATTGCAACACTATTACCTTTTAAAGTATTTGTTTCATAAACTGTTGCAATTGGTGTGACCTCACTTACATAATTTCACAATTACATTCAAACTTCACTTTTAACTCTTAACCTATATAACACAGTTTATTTCTTTTCCCTGTTTAGCAACTGTCAACCTCCAAAGAGTCTCTACTATATGGCAAACTTTCTCCATAGAGGTTTTAACCAATGTTACAATAATTTTGTTCTGGCTAGATTGAAGCTTATAGGCACTAGTACTATAGATAATTGTTTTAAAAAAGGTTCGCTATATAAGTGTAGGACTTCATATTTTGAATATGCTTTAAGGTGACACGGATTGGGTTTTCGGTCAAAAAATTGAATATTTGGATTATTGTCTTATATGAAAGCATTAGTGTGAGTCACATGTTCCTCGTCGTTTGTTACAGCAGTCTTGATGTTATTATCTGTAAAATTAGAAGAATTATATCATATACTTCTAGCTTGTTTTGGTTTAGTAATATAAATCGAAAATGATCCGCGAAATCGCCGCGACAAAAATGGAGCAATTTATTATTTCTCAGGTTTATAATAGATCCAAACAGAAGATATAATCTAAACAACGAAAATGATTTGGAGGAGGGTCTAAGGTGCTACTGTCTCTTAAAAACCAAATTTTGTATTTAAGTTAAGTATTTTTTTAGGATGCGACACGAAGATTTTGAAGAAAATTTCTCCACCCTAAATAACCCTTTAAATGGAAAACTTCGAAACTTTAGATTCTCTCAAAAATGACTAGCGATTTTGACTTAAGTGAATTATGGAAAATTAAATGTATATTTTGAATTTTCCGGCTATAGCCTATTTAGTGCTGTTTCCTAATGACTTTTGCATTACTAGTAAAGCGTAAGGGAGAAAATCTTACTATACAAAAAACATAAATATCGTTAAAATATACAAGTTATGTATATACACATTTTTGTACAGTGAACAATTTCGGAGTTATCCTTTGTTATTTGTATGGTTTGCAGTATTTAAACTTTTCTCAAATGGAAGGTCGTTATTCACTTTATCTGTTTGGCCGTGCAAAGAGAACAGAATATCAAAGCTTTAAAAGGTTTGACTATCGCTCAAAGCCTACTGTATTCCCACCATCTCTTGCACCTACAAGAAAATTAGCAATAAGATAATTTCTGAAAATGTTTCTTCACTAACATGAAGATGAATAAGAGTTTGTAAGAACAGTTAGTATAAGAGTAGATGCAACACATCAGATTTTTTAAGCGCCTCAAGTTTGTTGATATGTTGAAGCTGTAACCGCAATCTTTCTCAGAGTTGTTGATGGCCACATTCTCTACCCTCAGTAGTACATCAAGGTAATTAGCAGTACTTGCAAAAGCTGAAGGGACATGAACCGTCGACCTAAAAGTTTCTCTGTCTAATCCGCATTTCAACTCGGTTTCTTGGTTTATTCACGCGAGAATTGATTTGGAAGCTGGCGGTTATGCGTGAAAGCATTTGCTGATCCGGATCCGGCGTAGAGTTTTCATCTTCTGCACAAGTTTCACCCTCTTTCTTTTTTTATTTCACAAGGGAGGAAGGGAAGCAACCCCATCACATCATTCATAGCCTCTCGCGATATTATGAGCCCACGCGTATTTATTAACTGCACTACTGCCGATTTGGATTACGTGGGAAAGGAGTTTTGGTGGCTGGCGCAGGGTTGCAAGATGGGAACGAACGTTCTCAAAACTTTAATATTCCTCCCGACAGGATATAGATGTGAGTCACGTATGGTAAGGTGCTTTATATACAACATAAATGTGCTAGTCACATTACTTTCTCTACCCAAACTGGCGTAGTACCGCGTGTCTGGTAGGGAGAGGCACTGTGTCGAAACTTCAATGTCTAGATTCCACCGAAAATGTTTTGAGTACCCCTGAATGAACAAATGTGTGTACGGGTCCTCGCTTCGTCACAACGTTAAGGTTTCCGTACTGCAAATGTTGCCCTTCAGACAAAATTCTTCAGAAATTTCTTGCATATTTCTTGCCACTACAGGCGTCATGAGTGGGGTGTAGAAGTGGAGGGTGGGATGTGGTCAGCGCCCCGAGCCCTTCCGGCAAATTATGCAGCCTTTGTGACACAGGATAGCTACTTCTATACCAAGCAGATCCTCAATCGGCCCCTCCAGGACCTAACGAGGCTGAGTGCACACCGTGCTAGACCTCCCAGCAGGGAAAAAATTCCCCCGCCGGCACGGGGGTCGAATCCGGGTCCTCCATGACAGAGGCAGTCACGCTACTACTGCGTCACGTAATAATTTACAATATTACACGAACTACCCACGATGCGCATTTCAACAGAAGCTAGTTAATAATAAAGCGAAATTTTAAATTGGATTAAAACATACCTTAACAATAATTGCTTTTATATGGATGAGTATTTTATTTTAGCTGCTGCGTACTTACTAGAAAATAAAGTATTGCAGTCCACAATAAAGCTGGATACTGAGAATTAGAAATAAGTTTTGAGACTTCATGAATATAAAGAATTAATTTTTAGCTAAAGGTCTTTCCGTATCTGTGAACAGCGGAATTCAGAAACGAAAGTCGATTAAATACCGAATTTCAGCATCTTACAGCGATGCGACAGAAATTTTTCAAATGTCCCCACTCCAAGCTACCCTTTACATATACCGTTTAAATTAATTAAAATTACTGTAACAATTTGGCTTGAAACCCATATATTTAAGATGTTTCGATAACGAATACGTACTTTAATTTTTTGGAATACAATGCATAAAAACGTAAATTTCCTTAAAGCACATTAAGTCAAATAACATTTAACATTTCCAAGAAATTTCCTCGTCCTTGGTTTGAGTTTTCAAATACTTAAAGCCTTTTAATTTCTCTACTACATATATATAGTAAGTAGAGGAAGTATTGTATTCCACCCAAAAATTCAATGTCGAAAGTTCACCGTAAGTACCTTTTGAGGCCCCTTGAATCCAAAGAGGGCATTTTTAGACATAAGGTCCGTGTGTGCGTGCGTGTGTGTGTGGGTGGGGGTGGGGGTGGGGGTGGGGGGTGTGGGGGTGGGGGTGGGGGGTGTGGGGGTGGGTGTGGGTGTGGGTGTGTGTGAAAAGTCGGTCAAAAACTAAATTTGGCCTTTACGTTTAATGCCTTTCAAGGATGCGACAAGAAGATTTTATAGAAAATTCCTCCACCCTAAACTACCCTTTACATGGAAAATTTTCCGAAAATGGCTCAAACAATTTTGATTAAATGCCATATGTTTGAGATATTTGTATGACAAATTAAATGCACATTTTGAATATTGTGGCTATAGCTCATGTAGTTCTGTTTACTTTTTTGCTTTTGCATTGCTGGTAAACTGTAAGTGATTGACAAAATCTTACTAAAACGTACAATTTATGTCCAATTCAATTTTTTGTAGTATGAACCATTTCGGCGATATTCCTTGCTATTTGTGCGAGTTTAGTTTCGTCAAATGGAACATTGTTATTCATTTTTGGTTAGCCGTGCAAAGAGAACTGAATTTGAAACCATTAAAACAAGCTCAAAGCTCAAAGCTCAAAGCCAACTGTATTCTCATATTCCCCTTGGATCTACAATTAACATGAAACTATAGAAATAAGTGGTAAGAATGGTTAGTACAAGAGTAGAGAAGGTCATGTGAATGCGACACATTAGATTTTTTCAACTAGTAAGTTACTATTCTTGTTTGTCGTGGTCATACAAACAGCATGGGGTTTTAAAGGCATCATATAGCGTAGCTTATTGTATTCTTGTTATACCTACAACGAAATGTGTAAAATACATGATAAAATTAATCTAGGCTGTCAGAATTAGGTAGAATTGCCAGAATAGTTCGTAGAAGAATGAACAGCAAAAGTCGTGTGAATGTAGCTCATCAGATCTTTCTCCATTAAATTATATAATTTTGTGAGTATATTAAATGCTAATAATTTAAGTTATCAGTGTGATGTAATTTCTTTTAAGGTGGCATATTAATGGAGGTTATGCAGAAACTACCATCGCTGACAAAATCTACATTGGAGTGTTCATCGAATGTGCATAATACATGGAAATTCTGGTGTAATCTACATCCTATAAGAGCTACAAACATACAATAGAATGCATTGATTCAAACAAAAATGTTATGAACCTTCCGTATATCGGTCAGACTGGAAGTTAATTCACACCGAACGTATATTTTTATCCTGCAGAAATATGTATGAAGCAAGGAAGAAAAAAAGGAAACGGGAAGGTTAGCAAACGCTGCGAACTGAAGGGCGATAACATCACCACGTTGTGTAAAACGTTATAAATCAAGTAGGCAAAGCACCATTAATTTTGTCTAGTAGACTGTGCTTTCAATACCAACGTGATGGATTATTGCTTCTTAACTGCAAGTGTTTTTGGAAAGGCTCATTGGTTCGGAAACCATAGCAATTCAGATTCTCTTGATTTATTGGCGTTTCTCCTGCTCTTCATTTTTCATTGGACAACACTATGAATGTTATCAAGTGAGTTCTTTGCAGCAGGTCTACGTGGAAAACATTAGCTGCTTTTCCATGTCCCTAAGCCATAAGCTACTTTTGATCAACAAACTAGAAACAACTGCTACATATCAAATAATCATGGCTGTTGGCGCAAACGTTCCTCTCCGTCGAAGACGTCGCCTTTAAGACCTATAAGATCTCGTGTTTGGTGTCCGGACTAGTTCTAGCAAGAGGTCCTAATCTACAGGGTGTGCGTGAGTCATGGTAGGAATGGAACCAAACGAAGAATTAACCAATATATCACTTTATTTGTAAATTTCCAGATTTGTAGAGAACTGCCGACGATATTTAAATAGAATTTAACTTTGTAACTTCAACTACAACGTTATAACACTTTAACTTTGTCACCCTTTAGCAACCGCCGAATTATGTATACGTGCCAGCTTACATACAACTCCCAAGTTGCACTGCGTTATCTCGACTCGATTCAAGGCGAGTGTGTGTTGCGTTGCATTTGTTTTTGCGCGAGCAACAGAAGGAAGCGATTTCCATTGGCTAACTTTAGAGCACGTCATGGTAAGATAGGAATCAGCTCGCTGAATCACTATGGCTTAGTACAAACAACAATTGTAACCTTATCACTCATTTAAATCTGCCTAGGCTTCCATTCTTGAGACTTCAATCTATTTAGCTTTATTACGTTTTCCCCTTAACTATTGACTAGAATCTCCTTTTGTTTCTTTCTATTATCAAATATATATATTGACATAATTTCGGTTTCACTGTATACACTTTCTAAGTTGCTGTCATTGAGGCAAGATATCGGCTCCTTATTGCACCTTAGGATATTTAAGAGAGTTAGTTGCTTAAAACATTTGACATGTTCCACTCGCATAACTTTCTATACTCTTGTACCAACCATTCTTACAAATTCTTATTCCTGTACCTTCGTATTAGCCGAGATAAACATTTGTAGAAATTCTTTTTGTTAATTTTCTTATAGGTCCAAGGACAATATGGAAATACAGAAGGCTTTGAGCGATAGTCAAGTCTTTGCACGGCCAAACAGATAAAGTGAATAACGACTTTCCATTTGAGAAAAGTATAAGTATTGCAAAACTCGCACAAATAACAAAAAATATCTCCACAAAAAAATGAATTTGGAGATACATTTCAATGGTTTACGAGTTATACAGAAGTCATAATTAGTAAACAGAACTACATGGGATATAGCCAGAAAACTCAAAATATACATTTAATTTACTATAAAATATCTTAAACAGGTAATATTTTAATCAAAATTGTGAGAGGAATTTTCCAGAAAATCGAAACTTTCGAAACATTTTCCATTTAAAAGGTAGCTTAGGGTGGAGGAAATTTCTTCAATCTTCGCGTTGCATCCTTAAAAGGTATTAAACTTAAATACCAACTTCGGTTTCTAATCGACCTTGGGTTTCTGAGTTATACTGTTCCAGACTGACACGCACACGCACATACAGACAGACAGAGAGACACACGTATACACTCACGGAACTGTTTCTAAAAATGCTTTTTTTTTATTCAAGAGATCTGAAAATATACGAATATTTTGAGCCGTATATTTTTAGTAAAATCAGGACATCTAATTTTTGGATATAATAAAATATTTCCTCTACTTACTATACATAGCAGAGAGAGAGAGAGAGAGAGAGAGAGAGAGAGAGAGAGAGAGTAGAAATATGGAAAAGGGTAGGTCATGTATTGTTCTCACAGCCTCCTGGATTAGCTGTGGTGCCAACTGTGAAAATATTTATTAAAATATAGGAATGTTATTTTAAGTTGTACATAAGTTGTTCAGTTTTAGATCACTAATATTAAATAGTATTAAATAAGTGGACAGACTGTTATTTATTTTGTGGAATACTGTAAACAAATATTACTCTATTTTCATATTTGGGATAGTTTTCTCTCGCAAATGCTTGATATTAGACCCTTTCGTGGTTTACAACAGATAGTTTAATTAAGTACAGTTTAATCGCATTGTGTGGGATGCATACACCAATAAACTTGCTTATGAAAACTGTCCATTGCTAACTTAAAGCAAATTGAAGCTAATTGTTTGGCTAAACTGCTTTAAGCTTCAGTGGTAATTCCCTTGCAAGAAAAGCAAAAAAATCTCGAGTATTTGTAAGGAGTGTGTGTGATCACAGATATTCTCATTTGCAGCACTTGTGACAAGCTTCTCTCCCTTACTTCGACATTTACCCGATAACGGTCCTCTAGAGTTTTAGCAACTTCTTTCTCTTCTGTAGGATGTGTTATTAGTATCATTTCCTGCAGACATTCACTGCCAGGAGAATCAACTTCAAAAAGTTCAGTCTCTGCTGATGGTTCGTTTCTTCAAATATCACAATCACTATAGCTCAATAGACTCTTGCGTTCTAGAAGGAAGTTTCAGAGTTCGACTATCTCAGACCTTAACAATACTAGAGGTTATGGGACGTACATAAGTTACAAAGAAGATATAACGCACGCTTTCAAAAGTGGGTATAATGAAGAACATTAAATGCACAACGAAATTGGTAAAAGTATGACTATTTCTTTGATAAAGGTATTAAATTATCACATACCTGGTCATTATTTTGCTTTGTACAACTTATAACTATGTCAAGCTTTTACTTAATCACAGTCGCCAACCGTGTCCCGTAAATCGCTGTAAAACAATTTACTGCACATTGAAATCGATTAACAATGAAATACCACTCCATTTCAATTTGACAGCTCTATTTTTAATAAATGTTCGTTTAATAATGAATCGTTACAAAAGAAAGGCTGTTTGCTAATGTTAAAAATCAAGTGAGATATTTGAGGTAATAAACAGGTAACAAGAGAAGATCAAAATACATGTAACTCTTGGATTTCGTTTTCCTCAGTTGGCAGTGATGAGTGAGTGAACTACACTAATCGAAGTGCATCTATTTTCTCGTCAGATCTTTGCGATATAGTACCTAAATTCATATTTTTTCATGAAATATTCCAGATACATAGCATTTGATGGTCCGACTTTCCTAGATAAGTTAGGTCTTATCATATTAGTTGTGATAAATATTATTTTCTTGGCAATAAATGTGAGAAATATCCCGTTGCACTTTTTTAATGTTTATAATTTTAAATTAAATTAAGAGTTTGTTGAGTGATACTAGAATTTCAGATGTTAAAATGGCTTAGATATGTGGATACTAGATTACAAAGATGTCAATACTTTTACACGTTTTAAAAGTCAAGCAATTGTGAACATACCATGATTTCCACACAAAGAATACTCATATGTATATTATAATTAAAGCCACAATTTTTAGTACCGCATCGTGTGTAGGAGTGTCAGTTTTGCCGTGAGTGTGTTCGCCCAGACCGAGAGGCCAGCCATCAGCACTGAACGAAACAGCCCCATGCACTCGGTAAGGTGACTAAGAATTTTGGCTTTAATTATAATGTGCATGTTTCATTGTGTCGCTTACAATTTTTTAAGTGTAAGACCTGATTAAGCACGTCGATATAGTGTGCAAGAAGTAAACACTTCAAATATAACTGTAAAATCTGAAACAGGAGACTGACATATAATGCCCTGAAATTTTAGTGATATATGTTGCACTACATTGTCTATGACGCAAGAGCAACAGCTCTAACAAAATGTACCTACAGTTTAATAATGTTCTTCAAGTTCAACATTGACTTTGGTAGTATTCATGGAGGCGTATGTTTTACCCATAAACGATTGAATGTAAAGTAATACCCATCGCTCACAGGACAAGATAAAGTCTCTGTTCCTGGTGAGAAATTGCTTCATAAAAGGTGCTAGTACATTCCATAAGCTCATAAAAGCCGAGCACGTAACACTATAAAAGTCTGTTTTGATATTCAGCAATATGAATCTATATCGAAACTTCCTGTTACAGATGTCTTTTACAGCAGGCAAGTTTGACTCTGTAGTCTAAGGGTCTTGTGCTCAAAATCTCGAAGATATCTTCAGCTTTATCCAGTGAAAGACACAGATTACAGCTGAAGTGCTGGTCACTCGCAGGAAAGCATAGGGCCATAATAGAGACTCGAAATTGAATTATATTTCTTGCCAACAACTGCAAATATAGTATTCTCTGAATTTCTTAATTTTTTGGAACATCTTGAACATTTTATACAGAAGGAATTGACAAAGCAAAAAGTTCTACTGTTTTCTGATTATTGTGTAGATATTCTATGAGGTTTGTTTTTAAAATACAACTATAAATAAATAAATATTTTGCCGCTGCAACTCTACAGTCGAGATTTTGAGCATGCGCAATCACATCCTCCAACCAGACGCAGCCATGTGCGACCGTAACTTTTTTTTTTTAATGACCATTTCGAAACGTTCGAAACAATGGAAGACCCGCCGACTTTGAAGCGAGATCAGTGATTCGTTTTGTGGACACAGAAATGTTATGTTAGTAAACATTCTTACCAAATTTTGCAAGGTTTATGAAGAAACAATGAATGACAATACCCGGCCACACTCGTAAACAGATCCGATCGCATCATTTGTGGATTTAGACAGAAAATTTTCTCTTCAACACCAGTGTGACATATTTAAGCAACATGTAAAGGTTGCTTGGTCCAGACTGGAAAATGTAGTGTTATGACGATTTCAAGTCCGGCATTGAGATCCAAATTTTCATTTCAGATTTCGGCAGAAAGGATTCTTATGCAAAAAGGAAAAGTAAAGCGACTTTTGATCACACATTGAATGTAATGTCTTACAGTGTTACAGACACAAGCGTTTGCTGAGTCCCATAAGACCATCATCTGTTGCTGAAAACGAAACTACGCTGAAAATTTAATGTTTCTCAGTTTCTAATGATGCCAAAGCGTTTGATATCGATGTGCTTGCTGCAACAGAAAATGAACATAGTTCCTATAATATTTTATCACAAAGGTACATTTAAATATTTTTAAAATAACAATGTTGACTTATTTTAGACGTCTGAGCTGACGGTCCGTTGTTTGTACCTTAGTTCAGAGATCTCTCCTGTCTCGTGACGCTGCCAGTGTACCTTTTAGCCACCAGGGGCATGGCGTTCGATCCAAATTCTTGTGAATACAGTCGTCTGCTTGTGAAGTAACTTCCTGCCCTGGTAAGCGGTTATGGTCGTGTAAGCTAAAGCCGGCGGTGGTGAAGGAATACAATTTTCACTTTATTACTTTCTCTACTGGTAAGTAGGGGAAGTATTGTATTCCACCCAAAAATTCGATGTCGAGATTTCACCGGAAATATATGTTTTGAGACCCCCTGAATCCAAAAAAAGCATTTTAGAGAAAGGTCCGTGTGTATGTCTTTGTGTGTCAGTCTGTCAGTCTGTGGACAGCATAGCTCAAAAACGAAAAGTCGGTTAAAAACCAAAGTTGGTATTTAAGTTTATTGTCATTCAAGAATGCGACACGAAGATTTTGAAGAAAATAGCCCCACCTAAACTACCCTTTACATGGAACATTTTTCTAAAATTTTTATTTTCTTGAAAATGGCTCTAACGATTTTGATTAAGATCGTCATATGTTTGAGATATTTTTATGACAAATGAAATGTATACCTATCTTGAATTTCTGGCTATAGCCCCTGTAGTCGTATTTACTCTGGACGACCTTTGCATAACTGGTAAACCGTAAGAGATAGACAAAATCTTGCACTAAAAATATGGAGATCTTGCTAAAATACACAATTTATGTCTCAATAAATTTTCTTGTAGGGTGAACCATTTCGGAGATATTCCTTGTTATGTGTGTGTGAGTTTCGGAAAACTTAGAACTTTAGCGAAATGCAACAACGTTGTTCATGTTTTTATATGTTAATCGTGCAAAGAGAACGGAATCTCAAAGGTCAAAAAGATTTGACTGTCGCAGAAAGCCTTCTGTATTCTAATATCTCCTTTGCACCTACAAGGACATAAGCAATAAGATAATTTGTACGAATGTTTATTTTAACTAACACGAGGAAGATATAGGAATAAGAGTTCGTAAGAATGGTTAGTACAAAAGTAGAGAAAGTCATGTGAGTGCAACACATCAGATTTTTTACATTGCAACCTAGTGTAAAGAGGGCAAGGTAGAAGAGTTGGTTCCAATTTACAGCTTTGAAGACCTTATTTGGACGTCAGTCTAATTTTAAAAAAGGACTAGACTAGCGACTCTGTTCCTGTATTTCTAGAGTGCAGTAGATTTAAACGCTGTAGATTTTAAATGTCCACATATTCGTTAAGTTTAATAGCACGCAAAGAAAAAATGACCAATAAATCAGCAAGATAGGGTGTTTACGTGCTCTTCTGGTCTTATAAAGCAGCCGTTTAGAATATTTCATCGCAATTTTATTAGGCTGTATTGTTATGAGCGTTATATTGGACTCTATAAACATGCGTCCAATCTCCCGCCTTAATTTTGCGTCACATCTCCCTAACAGGTGAAATGACACAGTTGATAGGAACCAAGCACATGGCTGGTATGAAAGCAAATTGAACAAGCGCTAGTGCATCTAGGCACACTTCGCACGCTAGAGTGAAGTTAATTTAACTATAGTCCTTTATACGCCATAAAAATTCAAAGGGAAATATCACAAAACTTTCAGCCCTTACCTCTACCTTTGTCTTAATAATTTGAAATCTACTGTCAAAATAAATAACCTAATGTCCTAACCCAGGATCAACATTTTAGATTTTTAAATTTATTAACTACTTCCCACAACACTTATAATTTAGAGATTATGCAATAACAACAAAGAAAGATTAATAAAATAAAAATAAATTATCTGATGTTACTACTCTTGTAACTCTTATTCCTATATCTTCTTCGTGTTAGTTAAGATAAACATTGGTACAACTTATCCTATTGCTTATTTCCTTGGAGGTGCAAGGGGAATGTTAGAATGTTTTAAAGCTTTGAGATTCTGTTGTCTTTGCACACTTAATATATAAAAAAATGAACAACGATGATTCATTTCACGAAAGTTCTAAGTTTTCCGAAACTCACACACATAACAAGGAATATCTCCGAAATGGTAAACCCTACAAGAAAATTTATTTGGACATAAATTGTGTATTTTAGCAAGATCTACATATTTTGTAGAGTACGATTTGGTCTATCTCTAACGGTTTACCAGTTATGCAAAAGTCGTCCAGAGTAAATACGACTACATGGGCTATAGCCAGAAAATTCAACATATACATTTCATTTGTCACCAAAATATCTCAAACATATGCCATTTTAATCAAAATCGTTAGAGCCATTTTCAAGAAAACCAAAATTTTCCATGTAAAGCGTAGTTTAGGGTGGGGCTATTTTATTCAAAATCTTCGTGTCACATCCTTGAAAGACATTAAACTTAAATACCAACTTTGGTTTTTAACCGACTTTTCGTTTTTGAGTTATGCTGTCCACAGACTGACACACAGACTGGCACACAGACACACACAAGGACCTTTTTCTAAAAATGCTTTTTTTTTGGATTCAGAGGGCCTCAAAACATATATTTCCGGTGAAATCTCGGCATCGAATTTTTGTTTGGAATACAATACTTCCCCTACTTACCAGTAGAGAAAGTAAAAATATACAATATATAAACACTCCAATACAGAGGCAGCTTTTAACACAAAAAAATTTAATATTTAGCATTTACAAAGCGTTTACATATAGTTTACAAATTATAAAATAACTATATAACCAACTTGATGACACAAATAATTTCCAATAAACTTTGTCACATACAAAATAACCATTAACACTAAACATATATTTTTTATTATTATTTACTTATTTATTGTTCACGAGTATCCAATAATTAATTTCAATTGCTTTCTAGTTCTACAGTTTATATTTCGAAATTGCTGCCGGGAGTCGACGGCAACTTATATTTGCTGGTATCCAGTACAAATTAGATAATTCTGGATTTGTAAGTTGCCCCAGGAAGCTGTTCCATACTACAGCCAAATTTAACCGAAACAAAATAAGGCTAAGCATTATTTAGAGGGTGCTCGCAAAAATGTGATAACCATTATTTTGTGAGACAGACAAAAATGGACTATTGAAAATGTCATAACATTTGTTACAGTTTAAAATTTTATTTTATGCTAATGTAGTGACCTTAAATTATCAAAACAATGTAATACAAATGCATTAGAAATATAGCATGCTTACCTGTTGTATAAGAATTAGAACAATAAATTTGTTATGTCTGCTTAAAAATTGAACATTTTGGATCTTATTTTTCTGAACAAGTTTTATGTGATGAATAAGCCTAAAATACTAAATCGTTATCAATCTACCACATATAACATGGGATAATCAGCAAAAACAGCATAAAATTGAAAAATCTGTCTTGTCACATGGTATTCTGTGATGTTAGCCCAACACACAGAAGATAGTTTCAACCCTCTGCAATAGGTGGCAGCAAATAACTATTTCCTTTAATCTTAATGGTTAGCCCACTTTTGCGAGCACCCGTTCAATTCCAGATGGTGCATAATATCTCCGGATGTGACAAACCATCCTCGTTTACTTTAAGTTAAACATTTTTGTAACATGCAAGGACAGTCAGCATCTGAGGAGTGCCATTTCAAACAGTGTCAAATTCCAAACCCCGAGACATATTGAATATAATTACGGTACACTTTGTCTTGCGACCTATGTGTAAACTTAACTCAAGAAAAAAGACATGGGGATGCAAACGAAGAAAACTCGCTTCAAAACAAAATAATATGTATTATTTTGTTTCTTGTAACGTCATCCAAGGACTGAATGTCAGCGCCAGTGTATAACTACCCGCTTTTAAAAAATGTATTGTTGGTTCAGTCCTGCTTATTTCCCTTATACCTGCCATTAAATATGTATTGAAAATATCAATACTACTGTAAACTTTTGTCTCGATTAACGTGAAGTAAATAGATACATATTTTGTAAGAAATGTTGCAGGAAGCACAAATCAAATAAGCGATAATGGATAGAGTTCGTATGTATGTAACAAATCACATTTTTAATATGATTTATACTCTTCAAAACAGTTTTGTCAAGTGCTGCGGTGTATTTCAGTGATCTCTTTTAAACCCGTATAAGTGAGATTTTTGGGGAAGAGTGGTGCAACCAAATTGTGCGAGGGTTTAGGCAGGAGCCTAGACGTCATTTTAACGATCCAACCGGTAGGGGTGCTAGGAAAATGTCCACCCCCACAGCATGTAACTTATTTATAGTCCCTTTATTCGACGGGAGGGGGGATATTGACGTGCCTTGCTGCAAGGATTTTCAAGGGGCAACATGCTTTATGGGATTTTATCACATTAGAGCGTAAGGCACCTTCCCAGAAATGATGTTTCTTAATGTGCGAATCAAGGTAATCGCTAAAACACTTAAATTATTCTAAATGTGGAATGGTGGGAAAATATTCTAGAGGTGTATGAAGGATATACCACACACTTCACAAGAAACGTTCCTTGGGATAAAATATAAACATGTAATAAAACAGTAGCAGACCAAACATTCGATGTTGAAATTTCACCAGAAATACATGTTTTGAGACCCCCTGAATCCAAATAAAGCACTTTTAGAAAAAGGTCCAGTGTGTGTGTGCCTGCCTGTCTGCCTGCCTGTCTGTCTGTCTGCCTGTCTGTCATTCTGTCTGTCTGTCATTCTGTCTGTCTGTCTGCCTGTCTGCCTACCTGTCTGCCTGCCTGTCTGTTTGTCTGTCTGTCATTCTGTGTGTCTGTCTGTCATACCGTGTGTCTCTCTGCCTGTCTGCCTGTCTGTCTGTCTGTCTGTCATTCTGTGTGTCTGTCTGCCTGTCTGCCTATCTGTCTGTCATTCTGTGTGTCTGTCTGCCTGTCTGTCATTCTGTGTGTCTGTCTGCCTGTCTGTCATTCTGTCTGTCTGTCATTCTGTGTGTCTGTCTGTCTGACTGTCATTCTGTGTGTCTGTCTGCCTGTCTGTCATTCTGTGTGTCTGTCTGCCTGTCTGTCATTCTGTGTGTCTGTCTGCCTGTCTGTCATTCTGTGTGTCTGTCTGCCTGTCTGTCTGCCTGTCTGTTATTCTGTGGACAGCATAACTCAGAAAAGAAAAGTCGGTTAAAAACCAAAGTTGGTATTTAAGTTTAATGTCTTTCAAGGATGCGACACGAAGATTTTGAAGAAAATAGCCCCACTCTAAACTACCCCTTACATTGATTTTTTTTTCGAAAATTTTCACCTCCTTGAAAGTGGCTAACGATTTTGATTAAAATGACATATGTTTAAGATATTTTTTGTGACAAATGAAATTTATATCTTGAATTTTCTGGCTATAGTCTATGTAGTCCTCTTTACTCTGGATGAATTTTGAATAATTCCTAAACCGTACAAAATCTTACTATAGCAAAAATGTAGATCTCGCTAAAACACAATTTATATCTCAATAGATTTTTTTTGTGGAGTGAACCATTTCGGAGATATTCCTTATTATTTGTGTGAGTTTCGGAAAACTTGAATTTTCGTGAAATACAACATCGTGGTTCATTTTTTACACGAGCGCGTGCAAAGAGAACGAAATATTTGACTATCACGCAAAGCCTACTGTATTCTAATATTCCCCTTGCACCTACAAGCAAATAAGCAATAAGATAATTTCTGTAAATGTTCATTCAAGTAACATGAAGAAGATACAGGAATAAGAGTTTGTAAGAATGGTTAGTACAAGAGTGGAGAAAGTCATGTGAGTGAAACACATCAGATTGTTCTATTGTTAATGAATAATCATTGATACAGGAACAAATGTACTACCTCGAAGCTGAAAATTCCATTTTTAAAACCCGCTTCTTTCCAGCTTTCTTGCAAGCAACGTCGAAATGATTATGAAACTTTGAATGTAGTATAACATTTAAGTATAATTTATGAAATAAACATTTTGAAGTATAAGGCTTTACGTTGGTGTTTAAACATTTCCTTTGAAATTATACAGGCTCAGCTGAAATTCATAATTCATGCCGTTCTCAGTTAACTGAAATGAAAACGTTGGTCACAAGCTTTTTCAAAATAATTATATCAGTAAATTACTTTAAGTGATCTCCTTAGCTCACTTGCTAAGGAAATAAATTTGCAAAAATGAAAATGAAATTGACTGCGAAATACCCCCTTGATGAAAACTGAAATATTAGTATTTAAATCCAAAGGTTATTGCCTGAATATTTCTCTTCACAATAAAAGACTGTTTTGTTTAACTTCAAAAAATTCTTGCAGAATAAGTAATGTAACAAAATAATTCGACGAATCCAGTCTAGTTACTTTTCTGTCACTTTATTTTCTTCTAAAACTTTTGCTCAAATGCACAGTTGTCTTCTACTGGCGTTAACACACTATACAATCATTCGTGATATTACAACTCACAACTGGTTAACCTTGACTCAATCTTGTCACCGTCTTTCTTCACTTTCTCTTTCTGCCAAACACTAACTCCGACGATATAATCACTCGACCCTCGTTAAATCGTCAATTCGGCGCGACGTATCTTTGATGTCTGTAACTCCCTCTCTTTTGCTGTTACCTTGCCTCCTTATATAGTGGGGATGACGTCACACGGACCTTTCGCGAAATTCTTCAAGCAACCGGCCGCCAGACACTTCTCGAATCATCTGTAGAAGACCTTTTTTGGTTCTCCCACTCTGATTTTGTCACATTTTTGCTCGCGTGAGTGCCGTGGGGAAGCTTGAACGTGAGCACCTTTGATACGTGCCCATTGTTGTTAGTCATGTATACACAAACAGTCGCGCGAGGTAGCCTGACCTTACGTCCTTAATTGCTCACCGGCCTGGTATGTGATATGAAGTAGCTTAGTCACGACTGTCCTGTACTGCGCTCCGCGCCCAGCGTCACCCTAATGAGTAATGTAACGCTTATTTATCTGAAAATCAACCATTCTCAAATTACGAATGCAATAAATCCAGAACAGTGTTCAGTATCTAGAAAGAAACCTCTTTAGATCTTTACATCCATCTTTAAAGAAGTTGTTCTGAAAATTTGAAACAAGTTGAAGAAACATTGCAGTAGGCGGAAGAATGGTGCGGCAAAATATAAGAAAACAGATATGAAAAAATCACGCATTTCAGGAGATATGTATAACGCCTGAAACAGTGCTTTTAAACGGGCATTTAAATAGGCAAAAAGTACAAAACTGTATTCCTATCTTGAGTGTTTAGTTTAAGAGTTTCTTTTATTCTAGGTTTTATCTGAAATTGGATATCAGCTACTGTTTAAGGCTGTGCTGAGAATTAATGAAACTATATTCTACATTTCAAAAGTATTTCAGCCTTACTCTTTGCGAACTGTAAATTATAGTCAGCTTTGGCAGAGCTGTCAAACAATATGACAATTCCTGTGTGCTACATAGAGAAATTAAGTGTAAACAACGCCCAGTTCAGAAGCCTATCAGATTTGTTAACAATTCTTAGGCAAACAGAAATAATGTCCATCTTTGGATCACATTTTTCCATCCATGGTAAAATAACATCAACCACTGCCTTAGATGACGGCCAACAGGGTTGTTCTGGACAGATATCTTTTCTCCTACACCCCCGCTTCTTTCCTGCAAATGGCTTCGACATGCGCAGGCCAGGAAACAGATCGTTGAAGAGGAAGGGGAAAACCATTTGAAATCTTAGTTTTAATATCAATAATTCTTATGCAACTAAGCATACCTCTGCGGCACAGAAGCCCAACAGAATCGTGTTACATGAGAAAGCACCCCACCATTCTGCTACTACCCAGGGAAAATCGTGAAAAACCCATCAGTAACATAGTTGTGTACATTTTTGGATGACATGAACGATACATTTTGTAAACCACAAGGCATATCCACCTTCTGAATCTGTTTTGGTGTTAATCAAATATTTGGCTATTATTTAAACATATAGGATTCTTTTCTAAACTTACTGGCTCGTCTTGACAAACAAACTTATTGTATCAAAATGGATCAGTGAGCTTAGAAGACACATGTCTACCACCTGAGATGCAAACATTTGTTACGAAAATCTTGTTAGTGCACTTAAATGAAAAATAAATGTTTTACAGAAAAGGTTGTATGAATTGCGTCAATGTTGTTTGTAAATATTAGGTTAAATGACAAGTTTGCTAGCAATAGTTATTTAGTAATGTTAACAACGAGCGATCGTGAAAAGTAGCGTTGCTAGAGAGACATGAAAAAACTTTTCTTGTCGAATAAGACGCAAAACGGCAACAAATTGTGATATAAATTAAATGTCACGAAATAACATATGAATTGGTGATATTCTGTGAGAAGAGTTACTTAAAATAGAAGTTTCAGTGATTGGTTTAATTTAGAAGTATTATGTCGCAAATATAATTAAATTACCGTTCATCACCATTGACAATTGAAATCTACATATAGCCGCAAAGAGAAATGTTATGTGCACAAAGAAACACATTCCTCCTGTGAAAAAGCCAATATCTTAAGTAGTTCCCTAGATAATGGGAAATGAATTTAATATTCTGATTTTTGTTTTAAATTTACCCCTTAAGGATACATTGTACTTTCTGAGCTAAAAAACAATGTTCTTTTTTCTTTCCTTTTCGCTGTTGAAATCTCCATAGTTTTCGACATCCTTTGATATGTAATATCGATATTTGGATTTTTATATAGTTTATAGTTATGAAAATGCATTTAAACGACATGCTGTAGCTATCACACCCCTTTCTGGTATTTTAATTTCCCTATAAGTTAAATCTTCTACATATACGTTCCATTTTCTCGAAAACTATAAGCATCTAGGCAACTCAAATTTTCTAAAACATCATATCAACTTTAAAATTAGTGGATCAGTTTCTCCATATTTTACATACAGTTTAGAAATTATATCTATTACAATTGTCCGGATACGCTCGTGAGCACCAGTCAGTTGGCCTGGGTTTTACTTTGCGCTCAATTCTAGTAGCGGAAGGCAAGGCTCTGTGGTTCGTCGCAAGTTGTTTGCTAACCGAGTTTAGATTGTCTTTTAATTTTCTCAGAGGTTTTTAATCTTTCAGAATGCGCTTTTCCTAGCTTTACATTGCGCGAGGTAAGTTTAAGTTTAGTTTCTGGAGCTTTTAGACTTTCAAGATGTGATATCCTAATTTTACCATTGTCTCGTTTTTCCTTTTTAATTTTTAACTCTTTATGGTCTTAGATTTCACTTTTTTAACCTTTACACTATATGACCTTTCATTTTATTTTGACTTTGAACCCTATCGCTGAGTTTTTCCTGTTTTTTAAGTTTCTGAGCTAGAAACCAAATGACCTGGTTGTCATTGGAGCTTTAAACCACTGTCACTCTCTCATTCACTCACTCACTATTACAAAAATTTAGTTATTTGTTCAATTATTATAAATAGCAATATTCGCTTAAAATTAAAATGTCTAAACTAATCCAGTCATTTTGTTGAACCTGTTTTCTGGATTCACCATAATTTTAAACTCGTTAGAACAGAAGGTCTTCAACTCCACTCTTAGGTCCCAACCTGATATATACACATCCGTTAACAACTAACCGCGATACGCCTGAAAACGAAACACACCACAAGATATAGTACCTTGAGTATTGGTGATTTTCTTTTTTATTGTTCCATTTATATCCCGCCTTTAACTGCAGAGGTCATATCGGTCCTATTGACAAATGGTGCTACACGTTTACGTTGGTTTTTTTTTATCTGGGTTTTATTCTTTGAATTCACATCCACACTTTTATTCATACTTCCAGGCTCAGGGAAGGGTGAGGAATAATCCTTGCTGGAGAAAAATTCCTACCCCGCCCCCCCCTGTCGGGAATCGAACCCGGGACCCCTAGCACAGCAGGCAGGTGCTCTACCAACTGCGCCACAGGGTTAGCCAGTATTGATGATTGTGAGTTTTCGCTTATGACAAATAATCATAGATTGAATCTTTTGATTGATATAAAATAGCAAATAATATTAATACAAATAGTGACCACGTGATATTTGTTTATTTGTGGTAGTTGTAGCTGATATCAACACGGGGTTATCGCGTAGAGATACAAGGTTTGGATCTAAGGCTGGATGGAGTGTACTGAAGTTAACGATGCCAAAATTATTTTTTTCGGTGTAATATTTTACATGGATGTCACATACAAACTTGATTTTAACATATATTGTAGCTCAGGTACTGTAGAATGTGCGGTACAAAAATTATGAGTATTGCTTCAATGGTTTAGGTTATGTTTACATAGTAATATTGATGTCTTTCTCGTGTTTAGATGAGTGCAGCAAAGTTCATGCTATAACATTTCCTATAATACAAAAGCATAAATATATGGGTAGGTAATTCCAACTGTTATTGCTTGAAATTCAGTGATTATACCTGTTTCTGTTTTTCGAAAGTACTATGACGTAGTGCAAGTGAAACAAAAGCAGCGCGAGCATGCGAAGTGCAAGTGTGGCTGCAGCAGCCGATGTTTCCAGGTAGCAAACAGCTCGGTGTGAAATAAATAATGACGGTGTGGTTTTGTAAGAGAGTGCGAGATAGACAGAGTGAGTGACGGGTAGCCTTACCGTTTGGACAGCTAGACAGGTGACCGGACACCTGTCAGCTCCCCTTTATTTTATTACGTTGTCGCACTAAGTGTTTCTATATCACACCATTAAGTGGCCTCCTAACTCCCATCTTGCAATGCGATGCTCCAAGACCGAACCGTACTGAGAATGAATCTTCTGCGAGTATTCCCAAATGCCCAAATAGGATATATATTACAGGATGATCCGTTTGGGTAGGGATAAAGTTAATGTTATTATAAATTCAATATGATTGTAGGAGACATTTCTTGCTGGTTATCATGCTTTAAAGTTGGCAATAAACAATGCATAACCTAAAAAGACAAATGAATATTGCATAGATAATTAAAATGGCTACTTCAAATCAACAGCGGGCACAATCTGTTCTTTGTTGTGCTAAATTTGAGAGCGTTAAAGGAGTTCAGAGGGCATTTCGACGTGAATATGGTGTGCGTAATACGATTCGATAATGTTATGGTATCGAACATTTTACTGTGTTAAAAAACATGCAGCTATCTCTGAAGCTATGACAAGGAGTCTGTTAGCAGAAATGAATGTACCATATCCCATGTCAGCCTATTGATTGAAAGTACTTGAAACTATCTATTTCACTTACAAAGTCTACAAGACTTACGTGATGAGGATCATAAAGCTCATTTCAATTTGCACCCATGGTGTGGTAACTCGTTAACATAACCTTACAATCTAATGGCTCAAAGCTTAGATATTTGGATCCGAAGCTTATTGGAAATTCAAAAATTCTGCAACTGTGTTTTTGAGCTCAAAACCGCGTGCAAAGCTCTCAGCTAACCGTACCATTTGGTTGGCAATAAACATGTTGGCAGAAACAAATTGTTGTGGCTGTATTGCAATATTGTCCGTTAAATTTAGATCGATCTGTTTTGAATGACGTAAACAAAAAGTTTGGAGTAGAGGACAAGCTTATTGCGTGATAATGAGAGAGAAAAGAGAACCAGAGTACAAGTTTGGAAAGAAGGATTGCCTCAGCATGTTTTCAGGAACAGCTAGTGCCTCATTGACAAGACATTTTATTATAATGTAAAAGAGCGGCAAAATTCGAAATCCTGTTACTTTCCTATCACTTTATTTATCTTTAAATTTTACTACAACTGCACTATTTCCTTCTTGTTGCTAACGCAATTTATAGTCTTCTCTGCTATTACAATTCACAATTCTTCTGATAATCTTTTTCAGTCTTTCAATGTATTTCTCCACTTTCACTGTCTGTTATATCTTTACTATTGCGATACAATCACTCGACGACACATACACACTTGCTGACAGGCTGGCCGACTCACTCTCGTAACTAAAACTAGTCCTATTTATACTGGAGCCGGCGTCACGTGACCTTCGAGAACCCTCCATGCGCACGTGTAACGATGAGTCAGCGGAATTAACTAGAAGCTTCTGGACCCTTTCTTTTGTGTTTTATCGCCACCATGCTTATGGTCACGTACACATAGTCGCTCGCCCTATCAAAGGTAACACTGCACCCCCTCTCGTCCGTATATTTTTGAACGATTCAAAGTCACAATAATATTAGGAAGCATTTTGCCTTGGAATTTTTTTAATTCCTGTTGGGAAGGTTGAAGGAATAAGCCAGTGAAGTTCCCGGGTCGAATGCTGTATAGGAACTCGCAACAGGGTTACAGTTTTAATTTCAGAGAATTCATTGTTGACTACAGGATTGGGCATGGATTTAGTTAGCAAAGTATCTCATTTTGCGTTTCATATTCAAGCTTTGTGTTGGCCATGCAATACTTTAAGAGGAAATGCTACCTAGATGTGTAACAAAGTTACGGCAAAATGCAAAAAACTAAAAAAAGTCAAACGAATAGTTGTAGGTTATTTAAATGTGACTTTTATAACTTCAAAATGTATATTATGTATATGTGGTGTGTAGCAATCAGTCAGTATCCCGTGACGGACACAAACAGGCGATTGGATGGTAGTTTATAAGTCATACCTTGGATTCTCCTTACTCTGGATTATTTTTGCCTAAATTATAAACAGTAAGATAGAAACACTTACTAAATAATAAATTTGGATCTCGTTAAAACTCACAATTTGTCAAATATTTCCTTGTTCTTTGAGTGAACTATTTCCGAGATATTCTTTGTTTTAATTTGCCAATACTTATACCTTTCTCAAATACGAATATGTTATCTCTTAGACTTGCAAAGGGAAAGGTATCGGACAGCAACCACCTCTTAAAACATTTGACTATCACTTAAAACCTACTGTATTAGCTTATTCCCCTTGCACCTGCAAGGAAATTAGCAATAAAGTAATTTCTAAAAATGCTTATGTTGATTAAAATGTAGTAGATAGAGAAATAAGCAAGAATAATGTGTATAAGAGTGAGTATAGCTCTAAATATATTTTCAAACAGAGTTATAATATATATTCTTTACTGCCGACTATTGAAACATATGAATGCTGCATGACAAAGACCCGGAAGAGAGATCGGAAGGAACCGACCGATCTAATTCAGTAACAAACCGCGAAGTAACAGTTTCTGTCCATATATTGACAAACTGACATCACAGACAGGAAATATTTAAAATAGCTTGGTGTAGAAATAGCTGAAATAGGACATCTTTCAAAGAGAAGGTGGAATGTCAACATTGAGAGAAATAAAAGAGAGAGGAGGGGCAGCCAGCCAAATTGAATTGTCCGGCACCGAGCCAAGAATGCCTCACTCGCTCCCAGCCAGAAGAAAGAAATGATAATTCCACGCATGGTCGAAGTGCCTCTATCCTTCATTCATTTGTCTTTAGGTAGCAAATGTTTATCTCAAGTAGACTGCCTGCACCTTACAGTCTTTGAAGTTCGCTCTCTTAGAGTGAATTACATTCTTAATAGCAAGTACCAGACAGTCCTACAGTTATAAGGTAATGAAAATGTGAATATAGGAGTTTGGGTAAATAAAATAAAGGTTGTTTACGCATTTTATTTTTTATTAACTTCACTTTAACCACTTGGTAATATCACGATGGTTCCTGTAGATTTGTTAGTTCATTTGGGTTGTGTATATCATATAGATAGCCCCAGTTGCGCAGTTGCCATCCTGTAACATATATTGCTATAGATTTTGAGCTATTGCTGACTGCTCTTTTGAGTATACTCGTAAATAGCCATAGTTGACCTTAGTGGCGTAGATGGCTTTCTGTGTCATACTTACGTTTTTTAAAATTTATATTTATTCTGTTGTAACGGTTTTAATCTCTTGTTGACATTAATGTGAGACGAACGAAGAGGAATGAAGGTCAGTTTTATTACTCACGGCCTAGAATCAGTCTGAGAGCTATAAGATTCTATTACTCTTGTCACAAGGAGTGGTATGTATCTATTTTATGGATGAAACCATCAATATTGTTTTAATTAATGTTTTGAACAATTTCTTAACACATAAAAATCATTATCCTTGTCATGAAACACTTTTCTCGCTAAATTGGCGGAATTGTTCACTAACAAACAAAATGGCTAGGGGCAGCCACTGATTGTGAAAAGTCAATGTTGTTTCCTAATCTGGCTGAACTCGATTAATCTCAATCAATTATTGACCATATAGTTCCTTTTTATGAATATCACAAAATGTCACAATTAAGTATTCACTTTCCGATGTATGATTATTATTTCTCGTCGTTAGAATGTCGATCAAAATTACTTCTTCCTTCTTCGGTTGTATCACACATGAACAGAAGTCAGTCTACGCTGCCTATATTTTAACATAGTTATTTCAGAGGGCTTACACAAAAATGCCTCTTTTCTGTAAAACCTTAGGCCGTAGTACTGAATATCCAGTCTAATACTTACCTGGCAATCAAGGGAAAGCACGAACAGCAGTTACATTGGTCAGTATATGGAATTTAAAGCTGCCACCTCCAAAATACTATGATACGACTGAGATATCTCATTTGGTTAGCTTATACCACACATATAGGAAGTATTAATAATTAGTACTGTCTACAAAGTAGATCATCTGAGTTTCAAGGACAATTCTTCAAACTAGAGTTGCATTATTTTTCTAAAAACGATACAATATGTTTGCATTTTCTCCACAACATGAGCTGCATATAGTACTTTTACTTCCAGTAAGTGGAGAAAATATTTTGTTCCACCCAGAAAAATCTATAAAGCACACAATTCGTCTAATAAACTTGACATATGTATATTATGTGTGGTTTTAACTGATTCCCAGCTAGATATTCCTTGTTATTGATTTGCATTTTCCAATACTTCTGCTGATTTAAAGGGGGAAGTCCGAGGAGCATGGACTTCCACACTCCATTCTGCTTTTTAAATATCTGTCTTTTTCACTTTTACTACAAAGCTTGGTCGCTCTTAAAGTGCACCAGTTACTTAAAAAGTATACGTCATTAATTCCGAAGATTATGTTAATAAGAAAACTGCATAACCACTATGTTAAAAATCCAGGATATCGTATTTAAATAACAATGGTTACATCCATTATAAGGAATTTAAAATAACACAAAAAAAAAGAACTGTCCATGTAAATCGTAGGAAGATGTTCTTAAAAATCTTCGTACCACTTTAGGAAAATGCTAAAGTTAACTTACGTTTGGACCTAAACAGTTATTTGGTTAACAAGTTAAATTGTTCTCAAATACATATATAGGTACCTACCTTTTTCTAAAAATATGATGCGTTGCACTCATGTGACCTTTTCTACTCTTCTATCGTATTCCGTTTTTAAGAGCTTGACCTCAATCCGCGTTTACATGGAGCATTCAATCCGGAATGAGATCTCAAATCAATTTGAATTCCCCATGGAAACATAGTGAGTATTTGCTAGGCTCGAGTGCTTTTTCCGGTTCGTTAGTCATTTTTAAAATGTTACACAGATTGATATAACTAAGATTTAAGATGAAGTAATGAGTTTTAATTCACAGATATGTCACAAAGACAAATTGAGCAATTTTGTACAATAATAACGTAGTTTAATGACTAAAATGTGTCTAACAAGCCACGCTGAGTTTCTCTTGGTGAATTCCTCCCATTCCACTTATCTCAGATGTTGAATATTCTTTTCAATAACGCCATCCAGAATTCCAGCTGTCGCTTTTGGAATGGACAGCAGCAACGATTTCAATTTGTGAACGTATCAAGCGTGTAACGTCTTCCTTGTGGAACCAACCCTCTCATTTCCCTGAATACGCTCTGCCAAGTAAAATATTATCTCAGAGCAGCTATAAATTTGTTGACTTAGATTTCTCACAAGTTAGCGGCACTTGTGAAGCGCAAATACTTTGACCAAGTTTGGCTCGCTCCACCTGAAATTTCTCAAACTGAATATATTTGCATAAAATATGTTGGCCAATTCTCAACACGCCTTCACTCTCCGTCTACGTGATCCTGAACATTCCGCGAGAGACCAGAATAGAAGATGCGAACTTCATAAGGATAGCAAATGATAGTCGACGGTCTGCATTACCTATTTTCGTGCTGTGCTCAAAGTGGCTCAACTTGGAAAATTATAGATCTTCGTAGCAAGTGATTTATAAACACCACTATATTATAACGATCTCAGATTTGAACCCACAATCACTATTGTGTGGGTTAGGACGAAATTGTGGTCATTTCCATTTGGAATTAGACATGTTTAATAGAAGTATTGTATTCTATTCAAGAGATTGACATCGAGGTTTCACCGGAAATACATGTTTTGGGACCCCTTGAATCTAAAGAAACAATTCTATAAAAAAGTGTGTGTGTGCATGCGTGCGAGTGCATAACTCAAAAATAAAATCTGGTATTAAAGAGCGCCATCTTGCAATGGTGCGAAGCGAAGATTTTCAACAAAATCCCCCACCCCAGACTACCCTTAAGTACAGCTCTTAACGATTTCGACTAAAATACATGACATGGATATTTTTATGGCAAATGAAATTTATATCTTTAATTTTCTGCAAATGTCCGTGTGTGTGTGTGTGTGTGTGTGTGTGTGTGTGTGTGTGTGTGTGTGTGTGTGTGTGTGTGTGTGTGTGTGTGTGTGTGTGTGTGTGTGTCTCTCTTTCTGTCTTTGTCTCTTTCTGTCTCTTTCTGTCTCTTTCTGTCTCTTTCTGTCTCTGTCTGTCTCTTTCTGTCTCTGTCTGTCTCTGTCTGTCTCTTTCTGTCTCTGTCTGTCTCTTTCTGTCTCTGTCTGTCTCTTTCTGTCTGTCTGTGGACAACATAACTCAAAAACGAAAAGTCGGTTAAAAACCAAAGCTGGTATTTAAGGTTAATGTTCTCCAAGAATTTGACTATCGCTCAAAGCCTACTGTATTCCCATATCCCCGTTGCAGGTGCAAGAAAACGAGCAATAAGAATATTTATGCAAATGTTTATCTCAACTAACCAGAAGAAGGTAGAAGAACAAGAGTTTGTAAGAATGGTTAGTACAAGAATACAGAAAGTCATGTGAGAGCAACACATAAGATTTTTCACTATTCAAAATGCTCCTTGGAACCTAGTCTATAGCTTATTAACTTGAAATTTCCAGGAGAGTTTCAAAGTTTAAAGCATTAAAATTTGTCATGCGATGGTTAAAGATATTAAATATTTTCTATTATTCACACTGAAAAAAAATTGAAAATATCAAACTGTATGCAAAACATTCTTTTCTCTTAAACAAATTAAATCCAAGCAATGGCAATATGACAATTTATATCTGTGTACTGAGCTCAAATTAAAAATTCAGGAGAGAAACAATAGACTGCAGGGTCAATTATCATTTCATATTACTATATCAAAGTGATTTATCACTAACAAATACATTAATAATTTAACAACGGTTTGACATAGAACATTTAAATTTGGTGTACACTCTAAATTTTATCTTCTGAATGTGTGAAAAAAATTCAAATCAATCAGAAGTAAAATGTGGATTTTTTAATTTTCATAGATACATTGCCTAAAACATTTCGGAGATTTGTCTGCACTTTGTAATACGATAACGTATGTAACGGAATCTCTCAAACTCAGCTGGATGTTAGAAATATCGAATAGTGTAAGCTGTACCTAGTAGAAAAATTAAGATTGGAATAATTTTTTGAATGTCTGTTGTAATTTCGTAGACAATGGTTATGTTACAAATGAGAGTAACAATAAATATTAGAACAATGTAAAAATACAGCAATATAATATAATTATAATAATAGCAATGATAATACCAATAATAAAAAATTGTTTCTTTGTGTCACTGTCAATTCCGTATAAGAAGTTACACATTTAATCTATGTATTGTGTTGCTTGAGTGGTTATTAGAGTAAGCAAATCTATGCCCTGTAATCACAGGAAATAAAGCAGTAAGTAAACCCCAGTCCGCTACAAGGCTTCTCACAGAGGATGTGGTGTGTTGACATCCCTCGTATGATTTCAAAGGGATTATTTAATGTTACGGCAGTTGTCCATTTTCACGCAAAAATTTCATTTCCGCTACCACACACACTCGCCCTGTTTTTTGCTGCTGCTGTTATATTTAAACAAGTTATTGGAAAGCTGTTCAAACGGATTTATTGAGGGCGCTGATGTTCAGTTTACTCTTACTTAAAATTATTTTAACGCACCATGACAGTTTAATTGTGTTAATATTTACTGATAATCTATATCAGATTTATTTATTTTTTCCCAGAAATCACATTAAAGCCTGGAGGTGTTTTGAAGCATTTTACATCAGTTTGCAGGGTATTTATTGCAAATAAATCCACTGGAGTATAATTCACGTAGTATATAGAAATAAAATGTATCCGGTTACGCTGACATACACTTAATAAATGCTCAATCTAGCTTCAAAGCTTTTCAGAAATGTTAGGGAAAACAGCACAAAAAGTTTTCGTTGCTAGCATGGCTAACGAGTTAGACGGGTTAAGGCGCGCAGTGTAGTGACGTAATTCTCCTAGTCCAGTCATGGCCCAATGAAGTAAAACCACAATCGCCTAATACATCCATATTCTAAACAATCAAAAATAATTATTCGTTGAGTTCATACATCCCTGAACACTGTGTTTGTGTGTGTGTGTGTGTGTGTGTGTGTGTGTGTGTGTGTGTGTGTGTGTGTGTGTGTGTGTGTGTGTGTGTGTGTGTGTGTGTGTGTGTGTGTGTGTCTGTCTGTCTGTCTGTTTTAATAGCATAGTTAAAAACGTAACCTCGGTTAAATACAAAGGATAAGACTCGAAAATTTCAAGATAATACTTCCACCCCAGACTACCTTTATGTCAAAAATATTTCGACTTTTTAATAAGTTCAAGAATTCTGATTAAAATACTATACTTACATGGCCAGGGCATTACAAACCAACAAATACAGACTTCCTATTTGAGAAAAGCTTTCTTCATCTGATTACCAACCCTGTACATAGGACTTACACCCCTGTACCTAGGATCAGATGCATGTCGGGGAGCAGAAGAACCTATGGACCGGACAGAGTGAAGACCTGGAAGCGGGTGGTGAGCCAAGCACCAGGTGTGAGAGTGAGAAAGAGGATAATACCAAATGCAGGCGAAATCGATTAAACGAAAGCTGATGGAGCAGTTGGTGGAATGAATGGCGGGGAAACCAGAACACCCGGATAAAACCCGCCCTGGCGCCTGTTTCCATGTAAACAGTAGTGTGGGGTGATGGAATTTCTTGAAAATCTTGGCGTTGTATCCTTGAAAAATGCTGAACTTAAATACCAAATTTGGTATATAATCTATTTTTCGTTTTTGAAATATGTGCAGACACTCGCGCGGACACGCATGCATACAAAAGGACCTTTTTCTAGGAAATATTTTTTTTTCGGATTCAGCGGACCTCAAGCCGTGAAATATCGGTATCGAATTTATGAGTGCAATGCAGTATATGCCCTTTCTACCTATTGTGTCAGTCCCAGATAAGGTAGTAGAGAAACTAAGATATCCAGATTTGCAGCTATACAGTCATAATTAAAAGTCGTCTTTCACTTTTATTCGCTTCTAAAACTGAATCCCAAAAACAGTTCTATTTTTTATTGTTAACATAATACAACTTGTCTTGATCGTACAACTCATGGCTATTCTGACCTCCCGTAACCTGCTACTCTCTCTGTCGAAAACAATTCTGCTCACTAAAAACTAATTCTCACAACAAACAACTCCGACGCGACGATTGAATGTCTAAATAATCTTCCCTCAGGGGTTGTCTTGCGTGACTGCTTTGTGTAAGCGACTGTCAAGAATCGAGGCGGCAGAAACAAAGGGGCACTTTAATAACGTTCGCGAGACTTCTGTCTGCATCATTCCGGTGCGCGCGCGTGAGGAACTCGAGAATGATCCATGTGACGTCATTTCCAGTATATAAGGAGACCAGAGGAGAAGAGAAGAGTGTGTTTTAGAGTTGAGTTATGGACACGAGTCGGTGAGTGTAAGACAGCTGTGCGTGTGTGTCATCGTGAGAAGATTCAACGTGCGTTGCGAGTCATTACATCGTCGTAATTAGTGCATGAAAAACAGAGGAAGTAAAGAAAGGCACTAAAAGGACTTAACATGGTTATGAGAAGTAAACATTGTGAGCTGTAATACCGAAATACTGTAGACTGTGTTAACGACGAGAAGAAAATTGTATTTATGGTCAAATGTTATGAGACAAGGTAACAGAAAAGTAACCGGACTGGTTTTAGACGTTTATCACAGTATTATAAAACATGTTGCTAAAATTTTCTCAAAATTTGTGAAGAAATAGTCCCAAGTAGCGATGTGCAACGTTTGCGAAAAAATTAGGCCCCTCTTTAACACCCGGCCGTGCATTGTGTTGCAGTGGCGGGTTGGTTACATACACAGTGCCTTTGATTTACGAAAGCACTTTTAAATCTAAACATCTGTTCATTATTCACTTCTTTTATACTGCTTACTTTTAAGAGGTCAGTCAATATTTGGAGACGAAGTCGAAGTGCATAGTCCTAGAAGATACACCAAGTGACCGTTACGTAACATATTGTGATAAAAACTTATAATGGGGTTAAATTCTGGAAACTTGTTCGCAAATATATTTAGAACTATACTTAGTCTTATACACACTATTCTTGTAAATGATTATTTCTCTATCTACGACATTTTAATCGACATAATATTCTCAGAAATTATCTTATTGTTAATTTTCCTGTAGGTGCAAGGGAATATGGCGACTTTAAATGATAGAAAATGTTTTAGGAGCTGGTTGCTATGCGATGCCTTTAAATTCCGTTTTTTATTTGCATGGCCAAGAGATAAAAAATTAATAACACATACCTACTTCAAAGAATATAAATATTGGCAGATTCAAACAAATAAAGAATATTTTGGAAGTGGTTCACTCAAAAGAAGAAAGAAGTATTTGACATAAATTGTTTTAACGAGATTGTCTGTCTACCATTTATGCAAAAAGCATCCAGAATGATAGAAATTCCCATGCAATTGCCCATTTGTGTCCGTCACTGGATACCGACTGCCTGCCCCTCTTACTGAAGTAGTACGTTACACAATGTTTCTCCAAAGAAGTACACAAAATATGCCACCACTGACCTAGCATAGAATAACAAATTGAAACAGCGCTCTTGTAATTCAAGTAATGCCGCTTTGACCTTAAATCGGTGGATATGTAATGCACTTCGTTGAGAGAATCATTAATTTGATGCAAACATGAAATGCATTGGGGAATTGATTTTTGTATCGCAAGCAATAGAAGAGTCGGGGAAGGGTCTGCTCAGCCAAGTCCATCCCCTCTATTTCAGCGGCAACCAGACAACGGATTAAAGAGATTACTTTTCTCTTGTAGCCGACTGTTGTAAAAGCTTTAAAATAAAGTCTACAAAATTGCCTTGTTTGTCCTAATTTACCCCTCTTCATTTGGATTTCCCTTGGGGGCAATGAAATCTACTGATATTTTCTAAATGCTGAGAAATGTCTAATGACACAACTTTCTCTTAGTCCAGCAAATGCATAGTGATTCTACACGCCGTTTGTCGTATTTTTACTTTCTCTACTACGAATAGTAGGGAAGTATTCTATTCCATCCAAAAATTCGATGTCGAGATTTCACCGGAAATATGTTTTGAGACCCCCTGAATCCAAAGAAAAGCATTTTTAGAAAAAGGTGTGTGTGTGTGTGTGTGTGTGTGTGTGTGTGTGTGTGTGTGTGTGTGTGTGTGTGTGTGTGTGGACACCCTAACTCACAAACGAAGTCGGTTAAAAACAAAATTTGGTATTTAAGTTTCAAGGATGTGACTCGAAGATTTTGAAGAAAATAGCCCCACCCTAAACTATCCTTTACATGGAAAATGTTTCCTAAATTTTGGTTTTCTTGAAAATGGCTAACGATTTTGATTAAAATGTCATATGTTCGAGATATTTTTATGGCTAATGAAATGTATATCTTGAATTTTCTGGCTATAGCCCATTTAGTCGTATTTACTCTGGACAACTTTTCCATAACTGTTAAACCATCACACTATACAAAAATGTAGATCTTGCTAAAATACACAATTTATGTCTGAATAAATTTTCTTATAGGGTGAACCATTTCGGAGATATTCCTTGTTACGTGTGTGATGAAATGGGTCATCGTTGTTCATTTTTTATATGTTAAGCGTTCAAAGAGAAGGGAATCTCAAAGCTTTAAAAGATTCGACTATCGCTCAAAGCCTACTGTAATCTAATATTCACCTTGCACCTACAAGGAAATAACCAATAAGATCAAGTTGTACAAATGTTTATCTCAACTAACACGAAGAAGATGTAGGAATAAGAGTTTCTAAGAATGATTAGAGTAGAGAAAGTCATGTGAGTGTAACACATCAAATTTTTTTTCCTTAATTTTTCTTGATGATTATGGCGGCAATAGACGCTCTTCGTTTCTCTGTAACGTTTTGTAAGCCTTTTAACTGGTGGAATGTTTGGAAATTTAATTTAATACACAGGAATGAATTATATTACTGTTTACAGTGGTTTTTAATAATTTTTATTTTATTTATTTTATGTTGTTGTACAAAACTAAACAGACGTACCCAATTATTTCATATGTGCTGTTCACAAAATTGTGAATAAAAATATATATTTTGATCTGTTTTACAAAAAAAAAAGTGAACTGAGGAATTATGAATGTTATACGAACTCTCTCATTAACGCCTCAGTTTTTACCACTTCACAAATATAATTCCCGTCAGTTTAAATCATGTGCCGGTGAAATTATCAGGTATTAAAACAAAAGTCCTCTACTAAGCGGATCTAAAATAATTTTGTTAACACCACACACGAACAAGTTGAAAAATGCATTGGCCTTTCTAAAAATATAAAACGAATAAAATAAAAACGCCGAAAAACAGCAGAACAGCTAAAGCTTTTTCACTGTGTGTGCTAGAATTTATTTTAAAGTGGAGTTCTGTAGTTTGGAGTAGTTCTAATGTGAGAAAGGAGACTGAAAATAGAAAACACAGGTTCATATTAATTTATAAACCATAGGTAGTTTGGTTTTGATGTATAACTGCTTATCAGCGACTCATTCGTCCTCTGTGCGAGAGAGAGAGACAGGAACACAGACAGAGCTTTACAATGAAAAATATATAAAATGCAAAATTTCATTTTTTAAATTAGAAGCCTTTGAGCATTCGAGGCCAAGATTTTTAACAATATCACACTATGCTGTCCTTTATTTGGAAACATTTTTAGTAATTCGACTTGCAAGTAATATAATTGCTGGAAATCAAAGCTCCCGATGAATGTAGTAGTAGCCGATGTTTCAGCGAAAATACATGTTTTGAGGCCCTCGGAATAAAAAAGCGCTTTTCAGAGGTAGACTGCATGTGTCTGAGACACAGAGTGAGTGAAACTCAAACGAGAATTCTTTCAGTTAAACTTGTCATTTAACAAATATTTTCCAAAGATGCAAAATTAAACTATGGTAGAAAATGCCTCTATTCCAAATTATCCTTTTAAAGGCTTTCGTAATTGATTAAAATGACATGTGATTAAGATATTTGAATGGTTAATAATGTATATATCTATGAAAAACCTGAAGTCTTTATTCTTGGTTAAATTTTTGGCATGTTTGTATGATTGGCACACCTAAAAATAAAAAATGATATAAGGTGATATAAGATACACCTATTGAAAATACAAGATTCTACAACAAAAGAAAGCACAAGACACAAAAACAGATTTTGTAAAACACTTGACCAATTTACGCCTAATGCATATCTTTTAAACAGTTTCAGTGAAACCCAGAATGCTTAAGATAAATCCATTAGTAATAAAATTTAGCCCTAAATGTTCAATGAATATTCTGCGAAATTGTCTTAATTCTTTGTGAATAAGTTATGTTTATGAAAGACAAATGAACTTGATAAAATACTTGCCGTCATTAGAACACACACTTGACGTCTACCATAGCCCTTATTTCATGCTGTATACTTCAGAAGTTAGGCTGTCGTCTGGCAGAATTTGTTTAAAAGTTTCCAATTCTTGCTTTTTTATTTTCTTCACAAAAGGTCGTTACTCCGGCTTGTGAATTTATTCCTCCGCGTTTCCGATAAATCTTTACACGTTGTTTCCGCATGTTGTGAGTGAGAACTTGTCGTTTAGTTTCTAAACAAAGGTGTTTGGTGATTAAGGAGGGTAGAAGAATATTTCAATTGTTTCTCTGCCGAACGGGGAGGCATACACGGTGAATTTGAGGCCTACATTGAGGAAGTCCCGTTCGATACTCGACCATGCCGACCTTTGTTTATTCGAGTTTGATTCCCGGGTCCGATCTTCCTAACCTAAGTTGAGAGGAGGGGGGGGGGGGGGGGTTCCCGGGTCACCAGGCTACTGGGAATATAATCCAAGTTCCCATACCTATATTTCCATCGTCTTTCAGGCTCGAATGTGTTGGCGATGGGCGAGTTTGGCCCTGCTATGTGAGAACTTTGCGATCTGTAACTGCTGTTCTCGACGGATGGGTGGCGTTGTTGGTGTTGTAGTCCCCTGGGGATGGGCCACTACCGAAAGCCAAATGGTTGGCGGCTGCTTGGCGAACCCTGGTGTCGAAATGAAGAATCTGCAGGGTTCCTCCCGGGGTCTGATACACGGTATCCTCAACAGTTGACTCAGTGTGGAATCCCCTCCGTAAATACTCTAGCTCTCTTCCTATATGGCTATCACGAAGCTAAAGCTTCCACACTGTACGACGTGTCATATTTTTATACTGACTTATTTTTCCATACCTAAGTTAAATTAAGCACATTTCTATTATTTCTGAACACAATGAATCAGTTTTTATTGGTCAAATAAATGCATATTATTTAAGTGTTGTTGACAGATTAGATACAAGGGTTCTCAAATGGAACGGACGTGTTCAGAGAATGACAAAGGACAGATTACCAAAGCTAATTATTAGCTGGTCGGAACAAACGAGGAAGGGCACGCTTTACTTAGAAGGATGGTATAAAGCCAGGAGGAAAAGAGGGTTGGAAGAGGCACAGTGGAATGATGGGATATATTGGAGAACTTGTATAGGACTGCAAGGCAGCCGCTGAAAATTGGAAAACCTAAAAGTATAAATGCATATTTGACCCTATTTTAGTGTTTGACCATAGTTTGGCAAATATATGAATAAAAGCATACTTTTAGTTGGCACATTGTAACATGAGAAGGGACTTGACTTGATTCTGCAAACTATGTACAAGTAATTTTCAATCACCATATCAGGAAACATAGCCTACATTAAATTGTATTTCTCTGTACTATTAAAGTCGATCACTCGAGTTGAAACTGTGCGCAGGAAACTGACAAGGTTAGGAACAAAATTACGTCGTGTGCTTGAAAGAAATCGTGTGTATACGAGGGAGTGTCAAAAAACAAAAGCAATGTTTCATTGGAAAATGCTGTTCACCTTTATTCAAATTCCATTACAGACATTCAAAGTAATCTTCCTCGAACAGAATATAATTATTCCAATATTGAGTCCAATGTTGCAATCACTCCTCGAAGCCCTTTTTGGTAGTCTGTTGAGTATACTCAAAATTTCATTGTTTAGCTGTCTATCACTGAAAATAACGACCCCAAAGTTCTTTTTCACTGCAGGAAACAGGTGAAAGTCACACGGCGCAACGTCCGGTGAATAAGGTGGATGTGGCATCACCTCAATGTTTAATTCAGTGATTGTTTCTTGATTCAGACAACCATAAGTTGTTTAGGAAACTTTCCATCTTCTTTATACGAATTTTGCTAAAATCACCAGCTTGAATTTGTTGGATAATCCTAAGCTTGTAGTGAGGAAGGTGAGATCCAAAAACTGCCTCTGTGTCTGCTGGTTAGACCACAAGCCTCCAAATTCAGAGCTCCTAGGTTCAATTCTTGGCAGGAGTTAAGAATAAAAAAAATAGTTTTCATCAGGCATTAAAGAATTATCACATAAGGAAATAAATTAGAACTGTTATTGACTTGACGCAGTGGCATCACAGGTTACAAGCAACACTATTTCTCGTGCAGTTTGTTGGCAGATAGACCGTGTTTACGTGCCCACCAGCTGACCCACGGCCACTGTTACATATTTTTACTGGCATATGGTTTGAGTATAAATAAGTTGAAGTCAGTTGCTTAAGAATTCCTGTATACCTATTCGAGTTATAACACGCAACTTAAAATTTTCTTATTTTGATATGAACTCTCAAAAGGAATTATGCTAGTGTTCGAAGAGTTGTGTTTCTTGTTCAAGGCAGATTTAAATTAACTCATGTGATCATAATATCGTATGAATGAACTGGATCATAACGTCAAAGCTGAAAATGAGCTGTGATTGTCATTTTGCAGTTACAGAGAAGTATTTGTTTTATAATAAGCCTTTGTACGATACTCTATTGTCTACTGCACTGAAATGATATTGTTTAGAGAACAAAATATCGATTCAAATTTGCCTGTTCCGGTACGCCACCTTCTAGTACCACGAATTTTGGAGTTCGTCATTTAGTTAATTTAATTTTGCTTAACTCACATGGCAGTTGAAGTGCTGTGTGTGCACTTTTAGGAGGGAAATGTACCCGGACTGACAATGTGCCTTCTGTTGGACCTAGTTCATTCTCATAGGGCAGACATCGATGGGAGCCCAGGGATGTTAAGTTAGGAAACACACCGTTTGCTGCGCTAGTGTTGCAGCTGTTAGAAGTGACGCACAGTTACTTAGTGTCTCTACCAGATTTCACCGAATATGGACGCTGACGTCTTCACCAAAGGTGCAACCTACCATGACCACAAGGGAAAGCGCAAGGGGAAAGCTCAGGACGGATGGGAGTGTGGTGAAGGTATATTCTACAGAATGACATATTCTGGTAAAAGAAGTTTTAAACTACATAAATAAAGCTACATTATACTAAAAGAAGAGCAAAAGGTGGTCGTTTATAGACAGATCTTGGCATTACCTTTCCAGAAATACTTGGCGAGTAGGGTGAGCATATAGAAAAGGCAGTAGTTACTGTCATGCGCAGTTTCAAGGTGCATTCGTCAACATTCACAACATTGTTTGCGCTTTAACATGCACGCGTTGTATTTTCGTATGATTCTTATCTCAGTTGGGGACTCGTCCTGCCGGAAATGAAGGAGGGGGCGTACCCCTGTTTTAGTAAAGTGGGGCCAGCGTTATGTTTAATGGAGCACTCACATTAGATTGTGAGGCGCATTGTAGCTGCTCAATTTAAGAAAATAAATGACATCTCCAAGACCTTGTAGAATCTCCCCCACCCTTTTTCTTCTTTGTTTGCTAACTCTCTCTTCACACTTTTGCTTTTCATGCCTGAATTTCCTCCTCTTTTCAATTGAGAAAAGAAACTTACAGCTCTAATCAAATGATTGATACAATAGACTATTTTTAAAGAACGAAATATATTAATGGAACTGAGCCTAAAGTAAATATTTTCGTTTTTATTTCCGTATTTCGAGTTCACTCTCACTATGGAAAATATCCCGCTGGTGTAACACGGACTTTCAATCACGTAGAACCAACTATGTAATAAATAGATCATTTAACACGAAACACTTGAAACATCAAAAAGTACTTAATAATGTTAATATGTTTAAAAATGTTTAAAAAACTAAATATGGAAGGTCAAGTAGGCAAGCTAGTGTGATATAATTTCATACTGATAAAATTAATTTACGATTTTTTCTTTTATTTTGATTGTTTCGCTTGCACAGGCTCTTAACTTCTATGGTGATATCGGAAGCTCTGAGTTGGGAAACAGCTGATATTTGCTGAAGTGTGGGGTTTCTTAACGATTTTTATTATCATTTTTAACATTAAATAGACTCACATTCGCTCTCACATACAGCTTCCAGGTTGCGAGGAATAGAGAATTATTCTGCTCAAAGGAAAATTCCCAACCTGAGCCGGGATAAGAACCTGAGGCCTGAGAAGCCTCTGACTACTAGACCCCAAGACAATGTTTTCTATTTACGTCGCTTTAAATAGTCTGGTGGAACCCCTATCCATGTCATTCTCTTTCCTCACGAGTCCACAGAAGCAGCATTGCAGGCAAACTGTAGCCACTGCCTCTGTACCCGGCAGATGGCATTAGGGTGCCATTCAGTCTATCTATGGATAGATGGCACGGCATTACATATTACAAATATTTTTCATTTATACTGTTGTTTTAGACTTAAGGTAGAAATTTGTGTCTTGGTTTTAACAATCCAAAATAGTATTTTGCTTGATGACTGAGGAAAACCACGAAAAAAACCGCAGTGAGATTGGTCCGTCCAGGGATTTGAACCCGGTACCTCCCGAATTCGAGCCATCTCGCTCGGTGATCAAATATTATTTCATTATCATTAATGATTCAATTATAACGTACCTTCTATTTTTCGAACACGAACTTGGAATTGTTTACTCTTGAGGAAATAGTGCGCCTACGTCTAGAAGTTTACTGGTTGATGCGTTTGTTGGAATAACGACTCTATTCATTAGGGTATTAAAGAGAATTGCAGTTTTTTAATACATGAAGGTAGGTTCTGAGAATCCGTGATATAACACATTGTATATTCGACCAAGCAGGGATGTTGTCCAGGGCGGTGTGTCCATTACGTTGATTGGACCCAATATTCAGATTAGAAGCTCAGCAGTTGAAAGGGAAGGAGCTAGCGAGGGGTGAACAAAAATAACAAAACGGGCGAGGGAAGAGCGACTGAATAAACTCCAGTTCGACAGAAACATGTTCTACTATTTTCTTTCCCGTGTTTTTCTCTCCCACGCTCTCGTGCTTTGTTTTAGATTCGTCGGGGATTTTGTTTTGAGCTGCTAATAAGCCGATTACCTTGATTTGCTTTTAGTTACTTACTCATGCACCTTCTGTGTTCCTTGGTGCTGCACTTAGTAACACTGTGTTTACAGCATCCTTTCTTTGTCTTTGATCTTAGGTATTCAAAATACTGCTTTCCGACCGGAGGGTGTGAAAAGTAAACAAACTTAAGGTACAAACTTGACAAATTTACAGAATACTAACTGAGAGTACCACGAATGGCATTTTAAATTTGCAATTGTTCTACCGTGACCTGGAAGATCTCTAAGGTTGGTACCTATCAAGAGGAGCGTCAATTAGGATAGTAAAGATGTAGATCTTTCCTTAAATGTTCATATCATTTATTATGTACTGTTTAAGTAACAAGTCCCCAAAGCCTTATTTCAAACTTCCTTCAGAAAATGCCTAAAACTAATTAAAATCACAAATTGACAAGCCTTCTTAACCACAAAAATTATCTGTAGTAATACCATGAGAAGGTTGACGATAATTATGAGAGCGTAAAACGCGATAAAAATTATCCCAAATGTGAAAACCTCATCATTTGACTAATTCCTCATTTATCTGGATTACTGTTGTTCTCACATCCTACTGGATTAGTTGTAGTGCGATGAAAATAAATCATGAGACTAAGCTGTTAGAACTTTGTTTTAAACGAGTGTATGTGTGTATGTGCGTGTATGTGCAGTCAGCTTAAGTGTTTATCACAGGCAGCTGTTGAAGTGAGAGAGAGAGAGAGAGAGAGAGAGAATAGTACAAGTCAGATGAAGAACTGCCGATTGCGTTAACGATTACAAAGAGTACTGTGTTTTTGTGCTTCAGTTTAGAAGAGAAATAAAGTGACAGAAAAACTTGACTTTGTCATCTTGTCACACTGGTGTCAGAAGTGGGATTTGTCACATTGCAATTCTGTCACAGTATCTTAAACTTACGGTATTTTGATCAAACTCATTACAGCTATTTTTGAAAACACAAAATTCGGAAACATTTTCCATGCGAAGGGCGGATTGCACTGGAGGATTTTCTTGAAAATCCTCATACACACCGAACTTAAATACCATATTTTTGCGTTTAACAGATGCTTTTCTTCATTATGCTGTTAACAGACAAATTATGAATCTTTTTCTAAACTTTTTTTTTAACTTAAAGGACTTTAAAAAGGTATATTTCCGCTAAAATCTCACTATGTAATTTTCGGGTGGAATGCAATACTTCCTTCGCAGGTAAGCAGTAGAGAAATAAAGAAGAAAGAAGTATGAAAATGGAGAAAAGCATAAGGGAAACTGATGTTATTGCTGTTTTTGTGAAAATTATAGGTCAAAACAAAACTCCAACGTATGTTTAGACACCTGAAGCGGAAATTCTAAAACGCTGCAGCTTGGCCTTTCACCTCTTTATCTATAATAACAAAATATGTTTTAAGAGGCACTGCATAGGGTGACTGTTGATTTTTACAGTATATATTTTTCAACTTTCCTACCCCTACCTCAAGGAATACAAGGTCTGTGCCGGCAGCCAGTCACATTTTATCGTTCGGAAAGCCGATTAGCGCTTTGACCTCGAGGTGATGGTAAATATTTTCGGTTGGCAACGTTGTAACAATAAAGCAACAGAAGGGCCATGCCCCGGCAAGCGGGGGTGACGGTGCCCAAAACCACACCAATTTCAATTACAGTTCACTGCAACTCCCACACATGTTGCTAGAAATAACGGAATGATTTTATCGGCTAACAAATTCGCTTCTGTATTGAATTAACGCCATAGCTCCTATTGCAAATTTTGAAAAGTTTCGTTTCCTCAGTTTTATTCTCTCTACTGCGTATATAAGTATTGTATTCGACCCAAAAATTCGATGTCGAGTTTTCACAGGAAATATGTTTTGAGGTCCCCTGGATCCAAAGGAAGCATTTTTAGAGAAAGGTCCGTATGTGAGTGACTGTCTGTGAACAACCTAACCCAAAATCGAGTCGTTTAGAAACCAAATTTAGTATTTAAGTTTAATAGGGTGTGTGTTACTTTCCAGTGGTGGAAAATAATGAAAATTGGATGAGTGATTTCAGACATTAGAGCTGGTGTAACGAAAGCTTGCCAATCCCAGGATGACCAGAAGACTATTTTTGTAAACATACCATTACGCCTGTTGCAGGGCGACAGTATCCCTCTTGCGGGCTCCAGTATCTAACAACGTCTCGAGGTGTGCATATCGCAGTGAGTAGGCAATGGGAGTGGTAGGTACAATGGGGGGGGGGGGGGGTTGCACGTGACCTTCAGTCGAACAGTACCGGCTTTATCCGAGTAGTACTAAGTACCTGGTTCTTTCAACAATAGTGAATGATAGAATTTTTTACGCCAATAAACAAAATTAGCTACTGTCAGATGAGCAGAAGCAGTGTCCAAATTGACCGCACGAGCCTCTGCTAACTTGTGATGGATTAGTCATGCCTAAACCAGACATAAGTGAGTCTGCTTAAATGATGCATGAATGAATCATAAGTGAATCTTGCAAAAAATGTGCTAAGGGTAATAGAATTTCAACAGGGAAATTTATTGGGAGATTAAATATTCGCATTAATGTTTGTGGTAAAAGCACAAAACATATGAAGCATAAACGTTAATTGTTATATTATATTGTCAAGGTGGTGTAAAACTCGAATCACAATATTTGGCCAACATCAGCCGCTTCTTTCCTATCAAATACAGAGTGGAAGGTGTATATGTAAATACCCATAGCCTAAGTAATAATTGATCAAACTGCGTAAGCTTTCACGGCCGGTGTCATAATATAGAAACAGATTATCCGGGCTTGTGGGTCGTGGTCTAGTCAGGAAACTCCTTCCAGACGTTTCGTCCGAAGCTGCGTCGAACATCCTCAGTGCCGCTGCCTTAACACTCTCTTAGTCTCGGCGATGACTAAGAGAGTGTTAAGGAAAAGGTAGAATGAGACTGAAAAATTCAATTCCATAGCCGGGATTTGAACACGGGTCTTCCGGTCTCCGTCCGGCTGCTCTAACCACTGAGCTACCATGGAAAACTGCCGGTATGAGATTAAATTCTCCAACTCACTCGCATTTTTTCAGGTAAACCACACAAGGAGATCTCAAATTATATGAAATAACATACTTTGATGACGTGGGCACTTTAGTTCCGGGCTTCTAGTCTAACCAGCCATAACGCCTATCAGTAGCCTATGTAGGACAAGGTTGAAAAGGTTAGAATTAAACTAGAAAGTTCAATGCCACAACCGGGATTTGAACTACGGATCTTCTGGTGTTCGTCAGCCTGCTCGAACCACTTCGTCAAATCTTTCCTCTATCATTATTGAAACGCCCACTAATTGTTTTTGCTGTACATGGCTACTTGAGATATTCAGAAATGCAAGGATAGCAGGTGATAAAACCAAAGCGATAATACCACGACAAAGAGGTGATAATCCGCCATGAGTGGAATAGTCACGATACTATTTTGTTTTGAATAAAAGGAATCGCTTGTTTTATAGTGTTTAGCACAATGCACATTTGAGTTGGCTTATAATCGCAATTTTGCGGTAAAATCATCTGACAACGTATCTAGAAGGGAGGTGCCCGTCATAGGCGATTCAACCCTGACCTGTATCACACTGCTTTTGTTTGTGGTTCCAGTAGATAACAGCGCTGAAACTAGGTCAGGGCGCGGCGTAAAAATCTGAGCTATGAAACAACAGTGTCACACAGAATTTGTTACTTTACATTACCCAGCAGTGATCGCTTTATGTTGATCTCAAAAACAAGACATATGAATGTTAGTAGCAGAAACGATAACTTCAAACATGGGATGCAGAAAATATAATACTTGACGTAGGTTGAAGTGGGCGCTTCGTAACTTACTGAGATATTTTTAGACGTGCTGAATAACCTAACTAGGATGTACGCGGAATCATGCAAATTGATGCACGATGTCTGTTTCCTACTTGAAATATACAAGATATTACTGATACAGTGAGCAGGCACTGTGTAATCATGCACGGAACTTGGAGAGATCCTAATCTAACACTCTTATGTCTTTTTTTTTTTTTTAAACTCCTCCAACATAATGTCATATGGGACGGTGAATGAATGAAATGGATGAAATTATGTTCAAATCAGCCCCACATTTCTGGATCACTTTTGCATAACTGGTAAACCATAAAAGATAGACCAAATCTTACTGTGCAAAAACTGTAGACCTAGTTAAAACACATCAGCTATGTCCAACCACATTTTTTGTACGGTGAACCATTTCGGAGATATTCTTTGTTGTTTGGGTGAGTTTTGGAAAACAAACTTTCGTCAAACGGAAGATTATAATTCATTTTTTCATCTTTTCGTCTTAAAAGCTTTGACTATCGCTCAAAGCCTATTGTATTACCATATTCACCTTACACCTACAACAAAGTTAACAATAAGTTAATTTCTGCAACTGTTTATCTCAGTTAGTATAAAGATAAAGTAATAAGAGTTTGTAAGAATGGTTAGTACAAGAGTAGAGAAACTCGTGCGGGTGCCACACATCAGATTTTTTTGTATAGTGAACCAGTTTGGAGATATTCCCTGATATTTGTGTGAGTTTTGCAGTACTTATTTCTCAAGTCGAAGGTTTATATTCCCTTTTTTATCTCTTGATCGTGCAAAGCGAAGGAACTTGAAAGCTTTAGGAGATTTGACTATCGCTCAAAGCCTGCTGTATTCTCATATTTCCTTAGCACCTATAGAAAATCAGCAATAAGATAATTTCTGCAAATGTTTATCAGACTAAGGTGAAGATGACAAAGGAATAAGAGTTAGTAAGAATAGTTAGCACAAGGGTAGAGTGAGTGCAACACAGTTTGAATTCAGAGCACCTGAATCTCCTGTGAAGTGCGAATATTGAACTTTTGAGTGTGTTAAAATATTCCCTGTGCTTGCTATAGGAATGTAGCAGAAAAAACTAGTGTCCACTGGAATTCAACAAATATAATATTGAAGCTATTAGATGGGAAAGTTCCAAAAGGTGTCTCCTGCTGGAGTTCGTCGCTCTGATGAGTTGAAAGAAGGAATGTGGTGGTGTGAGGAGGTTGACAGGCTGCGTCATGATTTCCCATGATGACTCAGACGGGGAATCGATCCCAGTTGCCTGCAGCAAGTCTCCCACTTTGGTTTTAATAGAATTACAGTGTGGAGCGCGTATTCCACTTTGCATCATGACCGCAAGCCGGTTGCCGTCCCCTGTGTACCAAACTTAGTTTTCTCCTTAAATATTAATCTCTCATTATACTGATTGGCTGCGGGGTGGGACCCCGGCACAAAGTATTTAACCAATTGGACGACCGCCTAAAAATAGACCACTAGCTTGCGACCAGCAGTGCAATGCTGGTGAACGCTGCATTCTTAAAACACGACACAACGGGTCGCTTTCAAATAGAATCCAGGCCGACTATCAACATTTTTAGAAAATCAAACAAAGAATAGTTTTTAAATAAGTTATATGGTCTTCTTCTTTTTCTACTTCACGTATTAGGCTAAAAATACTTCCAGTATTTTTGGAAGTTGTATATGCAAGACTCTACGACTAATAACATTTGAATAAATTTGTCACGTTGTAACATTTTTCCTTTTGGGCGTTTTTCTCAGGAAAGTTTTCAAAAAAGCAAACTGGCTTTTATGAATTGCCAGTAATGGTATAGTAGAAATATGATCGGACTTAGACTGTGTTAGAAAGACACATTGAATCATTTAGATTTTATTTTCAGGAGCATAACATTAATCAAGATTCATCGCCAGTGATATTGCAAACCAGATTTGAAGCACAGCCTTGGTATCTTTCAAGATTTGTCTTTCACCAATAAAGGTATTGTTTTTTATTTGGGAGTCAGCTTGTGTAATCCCTTAACACTAAAGTTTTTTTCACGTCCAACTTGAACCGACTTTGTTTCATTTAATTTTATTCCCTATTTTTTGTCCAAGTACTGACTTTACTGATTGTTTTTTTAAGTTTTTCTGTGGCCTCCTCAACAGTATCTCCCACTGACATAACTGCTGTGTCGTCGGCAAAAGTCGCCGTCTCAGTTTCCTCATCTTGTGGGACTTCGCGTGTATACAAGTATAATATCGGTCCAAGTACACTACCCTGCGGCACTCCCACAGTAATATCTTTAAATGCGGAGTATTTACGGGATGGCTTAGGCGGTAACGTTTGTGGCCCGCACTCGGAAGCTCGAGGGTTCAATTCCCGTGCCCGATCTTCGTGACCTTGGGATTTTTCACAGGCGAATGCTGAACAGGACATTTACCTCACATACCCGAGGTTAATTCCCATTTATTTAATTCTCTCTATCCGATTTTTCCGGGTTGAAAGCGTCAGCAGGCTCGCCGGTAGGATGTGCTACGGTCTGGAAGTTTGGCTGAGGGGAGGCCTCCGGTCGGCTAGCTGCCGCCAAGGTGACTGTCTACCCAGCCGAAACTTGATGGTGGCGCACCTGAGTCCGCTGAAGAACTGCCTGTATCTGTTAGGAACCCACCGTAATAGCTCTGACTACGATGAGCTCCAGCCGCCTGTAGGATGCTCTCATATCATCCCTCCTCCCGAGATCTGATGCACAATATGCAATTGGCAGGTGTTCCAGAATCCCCACCATAACAAGACAGAGGGACAGGCATACCAATGCCCAATTGCGTCCATTGCTATTGGAGTTCCGCAGGGTACAGCATTTGCGCCTCCTTTATTTCTCATTTATCTTAATATTGATAACATATTTTAAAATACACAATGGGTCTCGAGGAAAATCTTAAGTCGATGCATAAAACTAATGGAATGAAAAACAAAGCGGCTTGATTCGTTTTCTCTTGTTAAACATCACCAAAGCAATATCAACTTTTGTCCCTTTATCGTCTATTGACTTTGCTTTTCAACATTCAAATGCACAATTGTGACTCGTGTATTACTGTCTGTAAATGTTCTGTTTTAGTCGACTCATACCAAATATTAGGAGTCATAATAGGCCAACAATACGATGAAACAAACACATTACATATACAAGCAACAAACAATGTCAATTAATTCATTTTTTCATCGTATTGTGAGCGTACTGACATTTTGTGTCTGGTGTATTTATCTTTGGTTCAATTCGGTCTACAGTAAAACATTATACAATGCGACAATTCACTATAATTATGCGTTTAACATTAATACGCAGAAGACTAATTAAAATATATCTACAAGCGCTAAAAAAAGAAGTTTCGACGTACTGAAAATCAACCAAATGTAGTTTAACGTTCTACGTAAATAAATATACACAGAAATAGTGTAAAGATATAGAATTCCTTCATAAACTTGTACTGAGAATCAACAGGCAATTTACAAAATATCAGTGCGAATGCAAAAGTTGTGGAATCCTTCGTTGACATTTACTGTTATAAAAATCTGATGTGTTGCACTCACATGACTTTCTGTACTCTTGTACTAGATATTCTTACAAAAACTGATGCCCATATCTTCTTCGTGCTACTTGAGATAAACATTTGCAGAAATTATTTTTATTAATGTGCTTGTAGGTGAATATGGAAATACAGTAGACCTGAAGCGACACTGAAATTTCGTTCTCTTTGCACGGCCAAGAGGTAAAGTAGAATAACGACCTTGTCTTTGAGAACAATTTAAGTATTTCAAAACTAATATAAATAACAAGGAACATCTCCAATTACATTTGGATCTGAATTGTGTGTTTTTAACCATATGTAGGTACATTTTTTGTGTAGTAAGATTTTCGTCTTACGCTGTACTAATTATACAAGTCATCAAGAGTAAACAGAGGTACATGGGCTATAGCCAAAAAATTAAAAATATACATTTCATTTGCCATAACTATTTCAAATATCATTTTAGTCAAAATCGTTAATGCCATTTTTGAGAAACTCAAAATTTTCGCAAAAATGTTTCCTGTAAGGGGTACTTTGGGGTGGAATAATTTTCTTCAAAATCTTCGTATCGCCTCAATGAAAGACAATAAACTTAAATACCAACTTTGATTTTTAACAAAAATTTCGTTTAGTTACCCTGTTCACACACACACACACACACACACACACACACACACACACACACACACACACACACACACACACACACACACACACATTGAAAATTGTATGTAAATAAATGCAAGAATGTAGTATTTATACGGAATGGGGCATGCTGTTAAAAAACACACACAAAGATTTTTTTCTACATCTGTTTTTTACTTTCTCTATTGGTAACTAGGGGAAGTATTGTATTTCACCCAAAAATCCGATGTGGTGATTTCACCGGAAATGTTTTGAATATATAAAAAAACATTTTTAGCAAAAGGTCCGTGTGTGTGTCTGTGTGTGTGTGTGTGTGTGTGTGTGTGTGTGTGTGTGTCTGTGTCTGTGTCTGTGTCTGTGTGTCTGTCTGTTTGTCGACAGCATAACTCAAAAACGAAAAGTCGGTTAAAAACCAAAGTTGGTATTTAATATCGACGGGAATATTTTGAAGAAAATAGTCCCACCTTAAACCACCCTTTGCATGGAAAATTTTTGGAAAATGTTTATTTTCTTGTAAAATAGCTCCAACGATTTTGATTAAAATGTCATATGTTTGAGATATTTGTATGACAAATGAAATGTTTATCATGAATTTTCTGGCTATAGCCCCTGTAGTCGTATTTACTCTGGACGACTTTTGTATAACTGGTAAACCGTTAGAGATACACCAAGTCATAGTATACAAAACATGTAGATCTTGCTAAAATACACAATTTGTGGCAAAATAAATTTTCTTGTAGGGTGAACCATTTCGGAGATATTCCTTGGTATGTGTGCGAGTTTCGGAAAACGTAAAACTTTCGTGAAATGGAACATCGTTGTTCATTTTTTATATGTTAAGTGTGCAAAGACAATGGAATCTCAAAGCTTTAAAAGATTTGACTCGCTCAAAGAATATTCTAATATTCTCCTTGCACCTACAAGGAAATAAGCAATAAGATAATTTGTACAAATGTTTATCTCAACTAACACGAAGAAGATATAGGAATAAGAGTTTGTCAGAATGGTTAGTACAGGAATAGAGAGAGTCATGTGAGTGCAACACACAATAATTTTTTTGTAATTTAGGGGGCCTCAAAACACATTTGAGGTGAAATCACGAGATGGAATTTTTATGGCAATGCTTCCCCTACGTTAAGTAAAGAGAGAGTAGAAAAAATGTTAGCTGGAGCTGGTGATTTGCCCCCCATAATGCGAACATAGCACTGTGCCACCTGGTCCACCCTGGTCGATATGGGGAAACATCCCGTGGAAAAAAGTTTCTAATTTATTACGAGGTCAATGTCTTTTTACGGGTATAGAGTGTTACCTATTGCACAACAAGATGCAATGACTAGATTGGTAAAACAATTTATTGCTCCAAATCCGAAAGAGATGATGTATTACGCAACCGACATATATCATTATATCTCCGTAGCCCGGAAATTCTGACGTATTTTAATGCTTAGCAAAATAAAATCAATAATATGAAGATAAATCAAAGAGCGGAAGACAATATTTATTAGCGGTGAATAATAGGAAAGGGTGACGTAAAACAGTGTGTGAGGCAAGTTCATTAGTATACGAAATATTGAGATGAATGTGTGAATAGCAGGGAAAACAATGATATACCTCAAAACTGCATGCGTATCTGTATAATAAGTAAAATGGTTAGAGCGCGCACGCGCAGCATAACTTAACTAGAGCAGATGTCAAAGATGAACATTTTCAAGAAATGTTTTCCACCCCAAATTTCACTTTTATTTAAAAAGTAACCTTATCTTCTTTTTATCTGAAATATAGCTATTAACGTTTTTGATTAACATGCTTTACGCGATGGAAAGGAACTTCTTCTAAAGTGCTTCATAGAAGCATTACAAAAAAAAAGTGTAATGGTATTTTGTTCTTTGATCAGCCGATTTCGAAAAAAATAAATTGCGTTTGTCCCAAATTAGATGCGTAATTCCACAAGAATATACGAAGATAATGGGTTGTTACTTGTAAGATGCGCAGAGTAACTTAATTCTGACATAGCTTCGGACATCACACAGGGTTTCGAAATAATTAATCGCGTAAAAGAATTGAAGGAATACTCCGAGCAAGTAACCCGACAACGTTGCGTTGAGGATAGTCAGGGAATTGAACCGGTTTCTGGATGTAAACAGGTCGGTCGCTTGCAGGGTGGTGTAATATTTTGGAAGCTAACGATTCTGAATGGCCTTCACTCACCAGTAAACATGGAAGGTCATGTCAGGATATTTGTTTACGTTCACCACGCTGCGCTGGGTGTTTAAGTACTGAACTAGTGAAAGTGACACCCACACAATCTGCAGTGTTGCTTGTTTAAAATTTGGCTTTTAACCCACTTTTTGTTTTTGAGTTATGCTGTCCACAGACTGATAGACAGACAGACAATCACAAATTCACGAACTTTTTTCTAAAACTGCTTTTCTTTCTTCTTCGTCCTTTTTTTTTTTTTTTAATTTTTTTTCTTGTTTTTTGTTTAGGAGGTCTCAAGACATATATTACCGGTGAAACCTCGACATCGAATTTTTGGGTGGAATACAATACTTCCCCAGTAGAGAAAGCTAAAATGTGTACTATATTGCAGGATGTTTGAATTCGAATATTATGTGCCAGCAATATTTCGAATTAAGGAATGAACGTTGCATGCCAAGTGGACTGTTCTTCATACAGAGTACATAGGGCATTGTTGTTTTGTACCATAAATAACGGACATACGCAGAAAATAAGGTGATGCCAAATTTTGGGCATGATTACCCTCGCATTTACAAGAGTCTGCTGCAACAGGCTGAGTGTTCGTGGTGGTGGAGGTGGTGGTGGTAGTAGTGGTGTTGGAAAAATGAAGTGTGCGTGTGCCCTAGCGGGAAGTTTCCAAAACACTGCTAGCCTTCCCCGGGACGTACCACCCTCTCCCTTCTTCGATCCGCCGCCGCCGCCGGACCTCTGAAGGATTATCGTGCCCGGGAGGCGGTAATTTCAAGCGAGAAAGAGTTAAAACCAAGCCCAGCCGGGGTTAATCTTGCTACTATGTCCACTGCAAATCCTCCGGCGTTCAGTATCGCATTAATTCCTAAGATAACTTGATCAGATTGTGCAATGATTATTATATTATACTCCTTTCTCTCTCTGTTTGTTATGTAAGGTGACAGAAATATATTTTGAGACCCCATCTCATATGTCTGAGGTGTTTTTATGACAAATGAAATGTATATTTTGAATTTTCTGGCTATAGCCCCTGTAGTCGTATTTACTCTGGACAACTTTTGCATAACTGTTAAATCATTAGAGATAGACCAAATCATACTATACAAAAATGTAGATCTTGCTAAAATACACAATTTATTTCCCAATAAATTTTCTTGTAGGGTGAACCATTTCGGAGATATTCCTTGTTATGTGTGTGAGTTTCGGAAAACTTAAAACTTACGTGAAATGGAACATCGTTGTTCATTTTTCTATATGTTAAGTGTGCAAAGAGAACAGAATCTCTAAGCTTTAAAAGATTTGATTATCGCACAAAGTCTGCTGTATTCTAATATTCCCCTTGCACCTACAAAGAAATAAGCAATAAGCTGTACAAATGTTTATCTTAACACGAAGAAGATATAGGAATAAGAGTTTGTCAGTAGAGAAAGTCATGTGAGTGCAACACAAGATTTTTTTGTAACATCTGCCCTTTTCAGATTAATTAATTTGCTATACTTCTTTCATCCCTATACGTTCATTAACAGATTGATTGTGATTTAATTTCTGAGCACTTCTAGACAAATATTTATCTTAGATAAGTCTGAATGATGAAATAATATTTCTTGTGGACGCTGAACCCTTGTTCTTATAGCGTTGGTTTCTCGTCCGTTGCGTCTGATATATCTCGTATGATACGCGGATGAAATGCACCACGAGTGGGACTGTTTACTTTTACTACTCAGGGGAGGATATGAATCCGAGGAAATAAATTAATTTTAGTAGCACACTTCTTGCTTCCTGTTCCTGTGTATGGTATTTCAGAACGTGTCTTTCTATTAAATTACTACCGCGTTTTTTGTCTATCGGAAATATGTACAAGATTAAATTCCAGTCGTGTACCCGTGGAGAAAATGAAAGGGTGAGTGTATGATGAATTTTGTTTAGTTATTATGTTTTGTAAATCCTTTTCAGGAGGACAAAATCGCGCTAGCACGTTTCCTTCCTTGCTCACTCGTGATTGTAGCCTAAAGGCAACAAATCAAGGCTCTTGGGAGTTCCTTATTTGGGACATAATCCGGAGTAATGGGGTCCATGCAATGAAAATAAAATTCAACTGGTTGTCCCTGTAATGAACCATCAACTGCCAGGTACCTCAACAATGATTCGGCAAAGATTCGCCTGGGAGGGGTTGGAGTTTATTCTATCGGGTCCGTCATTCTGAACACGGGTTTTTTCTCAAGCTGGATAGCGAAGGGCTTGGTGGTTTCGGTTCTACCATAATTTAACCACGTCATCATATCCTTTCATCTTTTTCATCCTCGGTTGCTCTGGGACCAGGTGACTGCGGTTGGTGCGTTGCAACGGGGCGGTCGAGTTTGCGCTAAGGAAACATTTCCCCCTGAGGATTGGCTGGCCGGGGAGCAGATCACTTCATTCCATTACTCCTAGACATACGGCATTCAATCAGACATCAGGATCTTCACAGAAACTTCAAAATACACTTGAACCTGCTTTATATGCACCTAACCCAGTCCTAAGTAATTCATATTTATACGTAAAGTTTTGTAGGTTCCGGCACAATGTAATTTAGGAACGTATTAATAGATCTTATTTAAACGTAATTCGCGCTTATACATATTAAATCACAGTTAAATTCAAGTGAGTTTTACGTAATTACAGTGAGATACAGAATACTCTATCTTAAAAGAAACTCTAGGCGTATTTTCCTTAACTTCGTTGACAAAGACGCATGGTAAGCGGGCGGCTTTCGGCCGCGGAAACAAAAGACAAAGACTTTTGCTGTTTAGAACCGGCAGCTTTTGGCGCGACAATGCCGTAGCAACAAATGAGAAGTAAAGATAAAAATATTCGGTATCTGGCGTTAACTGTTCAACAGTGGTTTTGTCTTTCAGTTCTCAATTAATTTTCGTTAGCCATAGAGAAGACAAAAAGGAAAGGTTATACCGTTGATAAGAAAGTAAAATTTACGAGAGGTAGAGCTTGATTCACACAAAACCAAAACCGAAATTGCTTCAGACTTAATAACTTATGCCACGATATCATTATATGCACTTAATGTAAGAAAAGTGAAACAAGCCAAGTTAACTATTTCTTTGAAGCAGGATCAAGTTCAAACTAATGTTTCCTTCACACCTATGTTTGTTGTTTGTAAACGTTTACACATGTAGGCTCACTGTATTGCTTTTCTTTACAAAATATGACGCTTATCGAAATCTCATTTGTAAGTAATTCTCAGTTACAAGTAATCTTCCCTCTCTTCCTTAATATATGTATAACTACGTTCAATTTGCACATTTTCTTTGCAATGGAAATACCTAAATATACGGTGTTTCAACCAAAATTGTTAGAATCAGTTTTTAGAAAATATAAAATAGGAAAATGTTTGTAACCTCACAAAGATTTCACCGGAAATATCTTTTTAGACCCCTAATTCCAAAAAAAAGCATTTGTGTGTGTTTTTGTGTGTGTTTTTGTGTGTGTTTTTGTGTGTGTATTTGTGTGTGTGTATTTGTGTGTGTGTATTTGTGTGTGTGTATTTGTGTGTGTATTTGTGTGTGTTTTTGTGTGTGTTTGTGTGTTTTTGTGTGTGTTTGTGTGTTTTTGTGTGTGTTTGTGTGTTTGTGTGTGTTTGTGTGTGTTTGTGTGTTTTTGTGTGTTTTTTGTGTGTTTTTTGTGTGTTTTTTGTGTGTTTTTTGTGTGTTTTTTGTGTGTTTTTTGTGTGTTTTTTGTGTGTTTTTTGTGTGTTTTTTGTGTGTTTTTTGTGTGTTTTTTGTGTGTTTTTTGTGTGTTTGTGTGTGTGTGGAGAACTTATACTTCCGTCAATTGGAACATCGCTATTCATTTCATTATTTCTTAGCAGTACAAAGAGAATGGAATTTGAAAGCTTTAAAAGATTTGACTATCGCTCAAAGCCTACTGTATTCCCGTGCTACAATTGCGCGTGCAAGAAGACGAGCAATAAGATTTTATTTCTTTTTGGCATTTCAACATATTGCCTGAATTGCAGTCCGTGTAATTGGAGGTTTAATAATTCTTGAAGAGCTATATGTATAGCCTCTATTTCTCCATCATGAGAAATCGGTTGATTTTGCGCCATATTGTTGATGTACAAAAAGGGATAAAAGCAGATAAGGCATGTCGGGTTACCAAGGCTGAGTGTAGGAAATTAAACAATGCACAACAGTATGAACAAGAGATGGAGCGAAATCAGTATTCTCAAATAATACCTACACGTTTTTTGAATATCTTAGATATAATTGGGGTTTCTTAAACTGTGACCTGTTTACATGTTGCGGAATAAACAGAGCGCGGCATTAATATGAAACTTTCAGACACTGTACATTTTGGGGAATGCCGGTTGAAATGAACACACAAATCCCATCTTGTCGCAGTAAATTGCATTTTCTTTATGGACCTTCCACAGGTACTTGCCATGCCACGTGTCATATTTCAATATGCGGCGATCCTCATTTGTTACCATTAGTCGGTGACACTGACGGATGGTTGACTGGCCCTTTGTCAGGGTAATTCATGATTTTACTGCCACCCTCTGTGAGGCAATATCGCTCAGTGTTTATTGTTGCTAGGTTCGCCGACGCTACGTTATTATTTGGCAACATATCTCATCTCTCAGCCAGCGCCATTACACTTTTGTGTTGTCAGTGACAAGCTTGTGCTGTGGATCATGTTGCAAAATATTAAAATAGGCGCTCACAATAAACTCTGCCTTGTATACTCTAAAAAAAAGAAGGCAAGTTTTGATTGTGCTCTCGGTGAACTTTCGTATCCTAGTGTAAGGAATTTGTCTTCATTTATAGAACAGGCGAAATGCCACATACTTTTACTCTCTGAGTAGCTTACATAACCTAAAAGGGCCCAACTCAAAATCAACTAAATTATCCAGTTCTTTTTTCCTTTTACATTTCCTGCCATCTATGTGTAATAAAATAATGTATTGCACTCAGACTGGTATGTCGAGATTTGACATAAAAATACATTTTTGAAGAAGCACTGAATTCTAAGCATCTTTAGGAAAAAGGTGAGGGAGTGAGTGGTGGTGGGGGTGGCTGGGTGTGATTTTAAACAAGACTCCTCCACCCCAAGCTTACCTTATTATTCATTTACTCAAAGCTGTTTAACGATTTTCATTAAAATACCATATATTGAGGATATTTACCTCACAACTAAGTATACAGCCATGGAAAATATTATGGCTCGAGCCCAGGGATCGATTGAAAATCTTCAAAGACAACTCCACGTATTGGGTCAGGTGCATGAGGCTCACCAGCGCCAATATAGGCTCTGCAATGACGTAGGAGGTACACAGTTCGAAGCCCGTTTGAGGTGTAGACAGCTCGATGTTGAGTTTATTGACAAAATGTGAACGCACAGCCGTCTCACACTTCGATACTCTACAGCGTCCAAACTGTACATTTCCGGATAGGGAACCGATCATTTTTCCCTCCCGCACAACATACTAAGCGTAATCCGTGTTTTTTGGGACAGCCTGTATACTCTTTATACCATTGTCAAGATCAACATAACAATACAAGTTGAAAGTGCTACTATCGATTCTCGTATATCCAATGGAATGACAAATACTTAAAATATAGGACATCAAACACAATAACATGCAAGATGTTTTCTAGTAGCCTCGCTGCAAAACAAGTGACCTGCGCTCTAATACAACGTGGCAACACTGTTCTCCCACTTCTCTTCTTCTAGTGAGCTGTCAGGAATTTCAGGTTGTTTAAATGGAACTGTAGTATACTGCGATACAAGTGCTGTAAATGCATTGGAGAACAAGAGGAGTTGAAAAATACGAAACAAAGTCAGGTACTTCATACTACCGAGATTCTGCATTGCTCTTAACGCATGCGCATTGCGTAGTACTTGTCGACGATACTGAGCAATAGAAATAGTACTTAGTGGAAAATAAACTTAATTACTACCAACTGTTGAACATGATGGTTCTACCAGTAAGGTAACAAACATTAGCTTTGGTGTACAACTTTATTGTGTTTTTTATTTATTTGTAAAGCTCTTACAACACAAATACATTTAATAAACTTTATTTACCTGTCTCTTTTAGATTACAAATATATTATATTCGTTTTAGCAAACGTTTCTGTTTATTTCATCAGAAACCTAATCCGGTCAACTTCCAAAGCCTCTGTATCTCTCATTTTCTTATGACAGCTTAGAAAGTAGACGTCTCAACCTGAAATATACAAAAACCTATAAGATTTAGTATAGTTTATACACATACCTGCAGTAAAAGAGGAAAACTGCGCACGTAGATTAGATTACCACCATTGAATGTAGTAAATTCAACTTTGCTCCAGATTAGTTGGATCAGAAGAAACTTTCAAAAGAGATATAATAGGTCTGGCCTAACCTATAAATTGTGGGTGGAGTGAAAGAATTCATCTGGGAAGGTCGGACCGTAGAATGATATTTACTTGAACTGTTTCATAAATAAAATATAACTTTAAATAATATATCGCAAAGATCTGAGCATAAAATGTTAAATTCTATAAAAACTAACCTGTATTTCAATTAGTGCAGTTCGACTTAGGGGCTCAACACTGCCAACTGGGGAAAAGACAACCCAAGAATCACATGTATTTCGATCTTCTCTTGTTATTACTTGAGCAGAACGAACAGTTTATAATCTGAAGCAAATATTGCTCTATTTTTAACATTAACAAACAACCGTTCTTCTGTACTTTACTAAATTACATTAATTATTAAGACAACAATCGTTAAAAACACAGTTGTAAATTGAAATGCAGTGCTATTTTGATTGTTAATCCACTGTAATGTGTAATAGGCAAGTTGTTTTTCAGCGATTTATTGGTTAGAGTTGGTACTTGGACTAAACAAAAGAATGACCTGGTGACAACGTGTACAAAACAAAAGAATGGCCGGTGAGAATTAGTATATGATAGTTTAACGCCTCTAACTATCAAATAGTCATCGGAAAAACATAATTCAGGGCTCAAAAGCTATAAAAAGTATAGCAAAGGTGATAATATTCTGATCTGTCAAGTCTTATTTCAGAACTTATACTGTCGTCGGACTTTACGACCATTACTGCCAACAAAATGTCTGAGCAATTTTTAAAATAAATTTATTTTACAGTTGGTATTATAAGTATCTTGTCATGTTTATAAAGGTGATATTTAACATTATTTAATATTAAAGAAGGTTGGCATAATGTACCCCCCCCCCCAACCTTGGTAATGCTAGGATTAAAAGCAGAGTATTACAATTCTTTCCAGTAAGTAGGTATATCGATTCTGAGGTGACATAGTTTACAATGGGGACAGTTTAGGTAACTGAGCATACATTATCAGTATCGATTATCGAATGCAGAAACCTAAAAGTATAAGCGAAAACAAAGTGAGTATTTATGTTTGACAGAGTTAAGAAGGAATAAGCCAAGATTCGGAAATGGCAGGAAGAAGCTCATAGATAGAGGAAGCTGAAGCAGGGCTTAATGAGGTTGGAGGCGGTCCAAGTTCTTCCTCATATCCACTTGCACTACACCAGACATCAGAAATTGAAAACCTGAGTTATAATGATACCACCCATTCTCTCAAGGGTGTTTTTACCCAGCCAATTAACTCTCGAGGACCTGATAAATTCTCTTCTGGCCGCTCGCCTTTTCATCAACTTTTAACAACTTAATTTGCTGCGATTCGTAACTGTTGAAACAACCACCACCGGCCACGTGTGTTGAGTTACTGGTGATCAATACTTCAAAAATCTGATTTGTTGCACTCGCATGACTTTCTCACTCTTGTACTAACTATTCTTACAAACTTATTCCTCTATCTTCATGTTAATGGAGATAAACTAGGGCTGCCCAACAGTACAGCAGACCCTTGCTTCCCTTACACATGTTTTTTCCCACACCACTGACCAAGGCAAGGTAAACTAGACCTACTAGTCAGAGACGGATGGCGGGAGTATTGTAGTACATGCCATTGAACTGGAGAACGAATATTTCTGGTAGTTGCAGATTTATACCATTTCCCTTGCTTACGTTCCATATTCAACATAAACGTTATTCTCCTGGGAAAATATAACGAACTTTTGAAGCAATTTTACGACGCATTTTCTTCACAATTTCAAGACCTAAAATATTTGAAACCAACAACCAATTATTTTGCAATTTTGAAGTTTCTATGTAGTAAGGCTTTATACGAGCTACAAAATATAAAACTACTTGCATTGCAAAATTGCACGACCATAAAATGTTGTGAGAAAGAAGGGTGGTAGTTATTTAAGTCTCCGCCCTGCTGTAAATATCCGAGATTACATTTGTTTGCATCTAGTTTAATGGCAGTCTTTGGTTCCACTTTTATCTAAGAACAAACATTTAAAAGAAATGAACTACATAAAAAGTAACTATCGCAGCAAAATAAGTGAAAATCACTTAACTTACATTTTGAAACTCTGTGCTTCATCTTTTACACCAAATGTAGAGGACCTTATCGCGCCAAAAAACTATCCTCAGAAACATCGTGGGTTAGTCTGGAGCAGAATTTAACTTCTTCAACGTAAGAATGTGCCGCCGCTGGAACTCGTTAAACACGGATAAATGCACCAGTCTCCCAGCGGGTGGAAGGAGGTGATTTCAACCTCCCCTAACTTGCCTTCGGTTGAGCACCACTGAGATAAACGTTTGCAGAAATCATTAGCAATTTTCTTGTGGGTGCAAGGAGAACATGGGAATACATTAAAGTCAAGCCTTTTAAAGCTGGTCCCTATATGAGTTCGGCTCTTTTTACACGTCAACAGATACAAAATTAAATAACAAGCTTCCATTTGAGAGCAGTATAATTAGTGAAAAACTCGCACAAATGACAAGGAATATCTCTGAAATGGTTTACTCAAAAAAAAAATTGTTTAGTATATATAGTTTAAACATGACCATCAGTTTTACAATTCTTGAGCGAAAAGTTCATTTATACTACAAGCAATCGCAGAAAAACATTTTGAAACAGAACTTTTGGCTTCGAAATTGTCTATCATTCACTTTAGTTTCGATTAACTAAAATCACCACCAGAGAAATATATTTATATAATATATCCTAAAATCCAAGCATATTCACTAATATTTTAAGTGTGGGGAGGGGGAAGAACTGGTGTATCAAATTCAAACGGGAATATCTGCTATTAATCTCTAAAGATGACTGACTATTACACAGCCAAACACTGTTTTAATTACAAAATGAATCCAAATGTAGCCTTCTGTGTGGGATTTAGGAATTATCATGCTTGAACGCGTCAGTAGCTAATATATGTTCTGAGATGGTGATTCTAACTGCCCAAAAAAAGCTGGCACACGTTTTAGTTCCGAGGATCAACGGAATGGACCATTATTGGAATCGGTTCAAGCCACCATATTTATTGGACTTGATTTCTGTTCATTTCTGGCAAGTGTGAGCAACAACAAACTATTTCCCGCGCCAGCAAAATGTTTTGAGGTCGCCAAAACGGGAAATTCATCCCCTAGTCCGTATGTACAGAATTAAACATGCTTCCAGAACAAGGCAATGTGTTCTTTTGTTCCTACGTGAACATTGCCAATATCCTCTTTTTAAAAGTGTGTTCTACTTAAAACAGGTAACCCCACATTACCAGAACCTCGAATTGGCTACTATATGTCCTGGATAGGGGATTACAATACCCAACAATACTGTCACTGTAGCCAACTGTTACCTTGCTTGCTTAAAAACCCACAATAATTCCTTAAATGCTTTTCTTCCAGCTTTTAACACAACTGGTTCATATACCATATACAGCGTTAGGGATATAATTCCATGTATTTGTATTAATAATTCAGGACACTGTACAACATTGCATAAATATTTACTTTATTTACAGAAATTACAACGATTTTAGTTATTAAGCCTTTTAATAGCGGATTTATTTTGCTAGATATGCCGTTCTAATTCCTAAACTAGTTTTCATATCCCTTTCGAGGGCACCTCACCCGAAGGGACTCCAATAGTCATGATCTCGCCTTCATACTGAGAAGAAAACTTTGCGGAGTAAGGACTATAGGAAGTGAGAGAGACCAGTTTATCACATGATCATAACACAGAGGAGGCCAGCTACAGTCGACGGACGAAAGTTGTAGATAGCGTTCTTGTGCAATTAGACTCAATCCTGCCACCATTTGCAGTAAAGTATTCACTCCCAAATTCTTGAACATAAATGTTTCGATTGTCATGCTGCAGGAATTTTATTCTGATTATACTAAGACTAGGCCAAGAATAATTCCGTATTGCAAGTAGTTTCAAAGAAAAACTTAACTTGACATGTTTTAAGAGTAAATTTTATTATTTTTATGCGGGACGAAATAATTTTTATAGAGTCAACCACGTAAGCTATCAATGCAAATAACCACTTGAAGTGATTGTGACTTCTGGAATACTTCGTAAAAATTTCAGGAAAAACCATTGAGATCTTATAGATCAGTGGTACTTTAACACACTAAGGTGTAATTTCTGTATGTTCCGATTACCTTATCCCCTTAAATGTGTCAGTAAAAATTAAATGTCTGTTGTATTTCCATTATATATCAGGTATACTTTGTTCAGTGGTAGGGGCAGGTAGGCAGCAGGTTGCTCGTGCCGCAGGTCACTTACGCGTGCTGGCACACTGCGATAGCAAAATGCACTGTGACAACATTTTCCTCCCTTTTATAAAAACGAAACATTATTTACATAGACATAGATATGTATATTGGCATTTACTCAATTTTAGTGTCCTATAATTTATTTTTCTTCTTCATCATCTTCTTCCACATCCTCCGAAGAGTTGTATAGTTCTGAACATATACTCTAATGGTTCTTGTTACTGTACATCTGGGAAGGTCAATGGCAGTCATAGTATATGTAATCGGCGGATCACACTTGCCCCCTCCTTTCAAGTAATTGTACACAGTTTCAATAATCTACTCATATACTGCTTTGCCAGGTCCTGTGGCCAAGAAACTTGCTTTAAAATTACCACGTGTATTACCTATTTCTTACCGCCGCCACATATTTATACAGGTTTAAGAGCTTCGTGCAATCTCTCTTGCGCGACACTACCTGTGTCTGGTTGCATAAACTTGCAACTCTGCCTGGGTTGTTTTGGTTCCTATGCACGCGCCGGCCACGCGATGTCCCTCTCCCCCTTCCACTCTCTCAAAAGACTCTGAACAAAGTGTAACAAATAATGTGATGTATGTTGGAAAACTGTTAGGCGAAAAGAAAAAAGAACTAACACCTGCATTAAGGTAGCAATTATGAAAATATCTAGTGACAGTGAATATAGAAATAAAAACAACGAACATGTCAGTATACTAAGGACAATAACAAATAACTATATGATTAAATAATAAAACAAATTATAACAGGTATCAATGTAATAGCATCGCTTACTGCGATGGGGCCTGCTTGTTATAGCTAATAAATAAATTAAAAAAAAAAAAAAAAAACTACTAACAAGCACTGGGTTAGACAGTGACTTTCTCCCTCTTCACTTTTGAACGATTGTCAACGTTGTTGTCAGTTTCTAAAAATGTTAATGTTCATCTCTTTACATATAAACACTATAGCTAATTTGGAAGTGCATATTGGAGCAATCAAAATATTGAAATGAGCCACAGTATTGACACCAGAAAATATCGAACCCTTAGAATAAAAACCAGCTGAAAAGGCACTCAACATTGTCACCTCATTACCAGGCGGCGCCGTGGCCGAGCGGTTAGCGCGCTCGCCTACCACCTAGGCGGCCCGGGTTCGATCCCAGGGACCCGCATGTGGTATTCGTGGTGGACGAAGCGGCGTCCGGGCGGGTTTTCTCCGGGTACTCCGGTTTCCCCCGCCATCTCATTCCACCGGTGCTCCATCTTCATGTATCATCAGTGTCACCGCCTGCGGTGCCGTAGTAGTAAAAGCGGGCGTTAAACACTACAACAACAACAACCTCATTACCAGGTGCTCTAACGTCTAAGCCATTGGTCTAGACTTCTTTTATTGTGCTTAATTTTACTTAACAGAATTAAATATATCCGTTTCTTGACCATATTGGACTAATAAACTTCTCTCAGTGTCGTGTTCTTCAATAACTCCTTTGCAATAAGAAGGGCGAACTATTGGGTAGCGTACTGATGTGAAGGATCTGTTGAGTGTGGATATGTGTGCCTGGGGAGATCATTCCCAGCATCTTCAGCTGCTGACGCGGGGACAGAAGTGTGACATTTAACTGAAAAAGAAAGGGTGGAAGATTGGTCATATTCACCGTCCACGTGAGGAGCAGGATATTTCCCAGAGGACCTGAGTGACGCCGTCATCTCCAGTTCGAGTAGAGTCCTCACTGAATACAAAGTTAATGGCGCTACGCTTTGTTCACTTCCATCAAACAATTTAAAACAACCTTTTTATCTTCTACAAAAGACGTGACTAAGAATACTGTCATACGAGAATGGTCTATAGGCACTATATATAACTTAAAGGTTTAAGGGAACACTCCACAACCTATACTGAAAATATTAGGTTTCTAAGCATTCCATCTTCAGTAATGTATCAAAAGCACAATTAGACATCCCACTCCTGGCACCAGTGTGACAAAAAGTTCAACTACTTTTCTCTCATTTAATTGTTCTTCTAAATTGAAGTTGACTGCAAGCACTGCTAACAATTGTCCCGTTCACGAACCAATAATTACCCGCGTTTGTCATCGTCCCGCAAGCTTTTATACTAGGGATGACGTATCAGGAATTTTTCTCGAACCTTTCGCAAGCAAGCCGGTAACCAGAAGCCTCTCAAACCTGGAAACTCTTCTTTTCCGGTGCTCCATTGTTAGGTGTTTACTCTCCACCCGGTGGTGTGATGTAACTTATCGTTGACTGTCAGTCACTTTGCAGTAACAGCTTGAGGACAGTTGACTCAAGTATATACCAACTGAGCGAGATAGTTCATATTCAGAAGATCCAGTGTTCGATTTTGTCTGGCCAACCATTGTCGCCTTGGCTTTTCTTGGTTTTCCAAGGTCATAGGTGAGTGATGTTCACCATTTACTTTCATTACTTTGAATTCCAGGTTCAAAGTTATAGAACCAAACGTCGACAACTGGTGCGTTGCGGCGGTCCGACGAAGCTATGAAGATTTCTCTCGGGCGTTTGGATAGCACACCGGTGCCTCTTTTCTGCAGGGTGGAGCTGCCATCGAGAATAACATCATTCTAAAATCGTTAGGGACCCCGTCCTTGCTATCATTGTCCTATCTGGTCAATCTTCGGGTCTCCCTATTTTCCTCCGAGGCGTTACTTAAGTGTCAAAGACTATAATAGCCTACATAACTATTCAGCTACATTGGTTAGGGGTTTCCCTCCTTTTGATTGGTAAAGAAAATAAAAAACTCAAACCTGATAAAAAGGCTTCTCAGTGAAATTAAGAGGTCCAACACGCCCAATATAGAATGGGAGGCAGAGAACCATAGCAGCTAACAGGGCGTGCATAAATAAAAACCTACATTTTCCAAATTTCGATGTAGAGATTTCACTACAAATAACAGGCTTTCGTCCAAAGAAAACTGCACATGTGTGTGTTTGTGTGTGTGCGCGCGTGCGTGTGTGGGTGCGTTTTGCAAGCGGGTTTAGTAATGGAAATATTTGTTATTTTGAGATCTTAAAATAATTATTTTTACTTTCTCTACTGGTAAGTAGGGGAAGTGTTGTATCCCACCCAAAAATTTGATGTCGAGATTTCACCGGAAATATGTTTTGAGACCCCCTGAATCCCCCCCCAAAAAAAGCATTTTTAGAAAAAGGTCCCTGTGTGTGTGTCTGTGGACAGCATAAGTCAAAAACGAAAAGTTGGTTAAAAACCAAAGTTCGTATTTAAGTTCAATGTCGTTCAAGGATGCTACACGAAGATTTTGAAGAAAATAGCTGTACCCTAAACTACCCTTTACATGGAAGATTTTTCGAAAACTTTGATTTTCTTGAAAATGGCTCTAACGATTTTGATTAAAATGTTATATGTTTGAGATATTTTTTTGACAAATGAAATGTATATCTTGAATTTTCTGGTTATAGCCCATGTAGTCGTATATACCCTGGACGATTTTTGCATAACTGGTAAACCGTTAGAGATAGGCCAAATCATACTATACAAAACATGTAGATCTTACTAAAATACACAATTTGTCTCAATGAATTTTCTGGTAGAGTTAACCATTTCGGACATATTCCTTGTTATGACTCTTCTGATAAACTGTCCGCAGGGTGATATCAGTTTCAAGCAAACTGTATGAATATCGAAAATGCTTCGTTAAATCATATATAAATTTTCTATTGTTTTCGTTAGTAGGCAATTAAAAGGTGTAGTACATTAGCAAACGTATCTAACTGGAGTAGAATATTTGTAATTAAGGTTTATTGATGTTTAACCAGTATCTTAATTTTAATAATATTAATATGCAGTATAACAAAAGCAAATAAAACAATTTTATTAGTGTTGCCATAGCTGTAGGTATATTTGGAGAAGGAAGGAAATCAGAATTAACCTTGCAGTTAATATCTCATCAGATACAATGCAAGGATTGTGTGACAGTTGTTTGTGTTCCATCTAGGAATCCACGGAAAACCGTTATCTCATAATTGGAAAATAGATAATTGTGTTGTTTCATTTCCAGGAAACAGTTTCGTTTGCGCTTCGACCAGATGAGTTCATCCACCGAATAATTACAAAGTTTATATGCGTTTGTTACAGCAGACACGGGCGGAGCGCTTTATATTATAGTAGCATTGTCGTCAGACCTGTTCAGGAATTTTTAATTTGAGTTACTCAAAATATTTTACACGTAGATGCAATAGAGCTATGATAGTTTTCAATTTTTGGATTAAGAATACATGGATGTTAATGGTGAAGTCTGTACCAAAAAGATAAAAAGGAAAAAAAAATATCTGATATTTCACTCACATGACTTTCGCTACAATAGGCTCTAAGCGATGTCAAATGTTTTATAGCTGCTCACTATGTGATGATTTGCACAGCAAAGAGAACAGAAGAATAACGACCTCCCATTGAGAAAAATATACTTGCACAATACTTACACAAATAATAAGGAATATCTCCGAAATGATTCCCTACACAAAAAACATAAATAAAATTCATTAGACATAAATTGTATTTTAACCATACTTACATTTTGGTGCAGTTGGATTTTGTCTATATCCCATGCTTTAGGACTTCCTCAGAAGTCATCAAGAATTAACAGCGCTTCTGAAGACATTACCAGAAAATTCAAGATATAAATTTTATTATCACAAAACCACCTTAAACATATGAAATTTTAATAAAAATTGTTAGTTATGTTATATAAAATTAAAATTTACGAAAGATGTTCCATATAATGGATAGTCTGAAGTTGGAAATTTTTCTTGCAAGTCCTTGAATCCTTGGAAGACATATTCAACCAACTTTTCTTTTTTGAGTTATGCTGTTCAAATACACACACATAAACACACCTACACAAACACATTTTTTTTTCCTTTAGACTCAGGGGATCCAAAAATGTGTACTTCCAGTGAAATCTCGTTACCAAGTTTTCCTTACATGGTTATTTATCTGTATACTTCATATTTCTTTTACTCTCCCCTTTTCCTTCGCTCCTGAGTCTGCAACCGACCTATGTTTGTAAGTTAGTCTAAGTGCTGGATTCCTGAAATGAAACCAATATGTAACAGATTCTTCCAGGGTGTGAAATATTCCTCACTAAGCTTGATAGAAGTGCTTTAGTACATATTTCTTACTAGTACAAATCATTGCACACTATATGGGTATGATTCCATGCACACAACTGGTAGCTATACGAAAGAAGAAAATGAAGGCAATTCCGTTATATTCTTCCGTAAAGTTTGGGGGGGGGGGGTCTGGGGGGTGTGTGTACAGTCAGACTTTAGAGAGTTTGAGTATTGTCAGACAGTTGTAAAATTAAGTCGCGACGAGTTTGTGTGATTGTGAGTGTATCGTCGGAAGCAGTTTGTGGAACGAGAGAGGAGAGCTGAAATACAGAAAAGTTCGAACAGGACAGAACAGCTGTAAGTTGTACTGCGAATTGTAAATTATGTTAACGGTAAAATATAAAACTGTTTTGTCATTCAATTTTAACAGAAATAAAGTGACAGAAAAAATTAACTCAAGGTGTCAATTTTTCAGGCTGGTGTCGAGTGGGATTTTTCATACTGTCATTTGTGAGCTTTTTGCTATTTAATTTGCTTACCAAAGCTCGCCTTTGAGTAAGTAGCAAACAACAACCACAATTTCAGTCCTAAATAAATGTTGATTGGTGCAAGCGGCCAGGAAGAATATTGAGACTATAGGGCTAAAGAAAATCTAAAGAATTAATCCTAATAATGCAGCAGAAAACAGAATAAAAATTACTTTTGAATAATACATGTAGTACCTATAAGCATAGAAAACGTAAAGATCCGAGGAAAGATAGCTCCAAAGAGGAAACCTCAACTTTTAGCCGATAATTACATGCCAGACGTGATATTAAGTACACTTGAAAAACACAAGAATGGCGGCAAGTGGTTAGCACGCCAGCGTGTAAATTCAGAGCCCCAAGAGTTCTTAATTAGGATTATTTTCTGTGGCCCCTGCAGTCTGGAAGTATGAATGCGACTGTGAGTGTGTGGAAAATTCTTAACTTAGGGGAATCAATATACTAATACAGCCCGAGGTTTACACCCAAATATTGAAGAGCATTTGTTTCCGAAGTCAAAATAACTAGCATAGTCTTAGGTGTTAACGGCCATAAACGGGAAGGAAATAATCGCTTTAAAACAATTGACAAGTTGTCCAGGACGAATGTGGGAAACTAAAAAATAAATATGAGAGCATTTTAGAAAAATTATGAATCCAAAAGCTTTACTTCACGCTTATGCAGAACTGCTCTTTCAGTGTATTACATTTTTGTATGTTTACTTAAGCTTTTGAATTGCATAAAATTCAGTTAGAATGGAGTAAACGTCAAAGATCCATGGGCTTTAATTAGATTAAGTTTTTCTTTTCATGTATTTTACAATTGTGTTCCATTTGTTTTCTTTGTACATTTTTAATTTTTATTTTTTGTTTGGATTTAATTTTTTTTAAGAATAGTTGAGTAAATAAGCTTAAAGTTACCCGACATTTGTCTTCTCAGAATAAGGTAAAACCCGGAAAAAGGACCGTCTGTATAACTCACCCGAACCGAGATTAGAACAAGGAACCTCTTGAATGTCAGGTAGACACTACCACCACTCCACAGAGGGGGGGGGGGATATTAAGCTTTATTTAGCAATGTAAGACCACTTTAACGTACCATGTTTTATCAACATTAGTTATATAAACCTTTTTTTCAAACACACAATTAAAAGGAATAATATAGACATCCCAGATTTTGACTATTCCCACATAGAGCCGTTAAATTATTATTTACGAATTGTCACCTGGCCATTGTTTTGTTTAGCCAGTATCAACAACTGTATCCCATAAATCGCTGAAAATATTACACAGTAGATATAACTAATTTATAATCAAAATATCACCCCTTTCAATTTGACTACTATGTTTAGCAATTGTTGATTTAAGAATGAATTTTTCAGAGCAAAAGTTATTTGTTAATGTTAAAAATAAAGTAAGATTTATTTGAGATTATGGACTGGCTTTCTATTACACCAAGAGAAAATCGAAATACGTGTAACTCTTGACTTTCATTTTCCTCAGTTGGCAGTGCTGAGTAAGTCGAACTACACTAATGAAAATGAATATATTTTAGGTTAGTTTTTATACAGTTCAACATTTTGTGGTCAAATTTGTTGTGTCATATACTTAGTGTTTAAATTCATATTTTATCTATCAGATAGTCCATATAAAAACATTCGACGGTCTGACCATCCCAGGTAAATTCTCTCGACTACAAATGAGATTTATTGGTTAGGTCTGACGTCCTATATTACTTATGATAATTTGTGTGCTTTTTGCAAAACTTGAACTTCTTTAAAATGAAACGTTGTTATTTAAGGATTTATTTCTTTGCGATGCAAAGAGAACTCATATGGTGACCACTCTTAAAACATTTAACTATCGGTTAAAGCCTATTGTATTCCCTTTGTACCTATAAGATAATTAGGATAAGTCTGCATTAACATGCAATAGAAGAAGGAATAAGAGTTTGTAAAAATGATTTGTACAAGAGTAGAGAAAGCCATGTGAGTGCAACCCATCAGATTGCTTATGGAAAGGGCAGCTTTTTGAATGGCGATTTTGTTAAAATTTTTAGATGTTTAGATCCTTGAAAGATGCTGAATTTAGTCCATTTTTTCGTTCTTAACGTATACATACAGAACAATTATTTAGATTCTATGTTTCTTTTAGGTTTAAAGTAACTCAAAATGCATATTTTCACTGGGGCATCAATGTAAAACACAGGTGAATTACACTCCATGGAGTAATTTAATAAATATGGCAGTGTTACGGCTGTTTGGATGTAGTTACCTATTTGTAGAGGTTTATTTTTGGGTGCGGAGGTATTCGGGACCCAGAAATAGACGCTTGAAGCTATGACAATGGTGGCCGCTTAACAATGAGGGGGGAATGTGATGCTATTTTCAGGTAAGAGCAAGGATAGACGTTATCTGTAGAGCTGAAACAAAGGAGTGACGGGCATTCTGTTTTGTTACCGATATGTTATCTGTCTTCTTTGGACTTGAGGAAGCCCGTAATGCTGTCAGGTACAGACCCCATTATCATTCACAGAGATGCAAGCTGGACAAGCATTCTCGCATTACAAACTCTCTCTCTCTCCCTCCCCCCCTCTCTCTCCCTCCCCCCCCTCTCTCTCTCCCCATAGAATAATATAGATAGTGGGTGTTCTTCCTTTCATTTTACTGTACTCAACTGACAATAAAATATTATTTAGGGGTACCTGTTACTGAGTTTTTAAGTAAATTCGGTAGAAACTTTATAAAAGATAGACCCGATTGCATATGTTTTTCTGGTCATTTACATATCCAAAAGTGACATTTAAAAGTATGTGCAAGATATCGTGCTTAAATTCCTAAATTACTCCTTAAGTTCTACAAAAAATGTAGATCTTGCTACAGCATACAATTTGTCTTAATTTTTTTGAACAGTGAACCATTTCGGAGATATTCCTTGTTATTTGTATAAGTTTTGGAGAACTTATACTTGTGTCAAATGGAACATCATTATTCAGTTTTTTATGTCAACCATGCAAAGAGAATGGAATTTGAAATTCCTCATAGAACACAATTTTAAAAATAATAATCACATACAGCAATTCAGGTTTGCAGTAAATTAGTTGAAAAATGTTACATGAGATTATTTATATTAACCCCTGTTCATTAAAAAAAATGTTAATTTTAGTGCTCTTCAAAATTCGTTTTTCAAACGCTAATAATTTACTTCTAAAAATTGGAGCATTATGTTATAAAAAGCACACATTTTCTTTAATTACTTTTAACAGTCAATACATAGATTTTGAAACAAAGTAGTAGAACATTGCATTGTATAAAGCATTTTGAGTTAGGAAACATACTGATAAAAGGTTTTCAAGAAAACAAGGTTTAAAGTTGGGTGTGCCCGCTCCGGTCCAATTATAATTTGAGTTAATTGATAGTTTAAGTGTGTCAAGTTGGAGAAAGAGTACATTTTATTAGTACCCGTATCATTTCACTGGAAAAACTACTAATTCTGTTATTTTGTGCAATTTTGACAAAATTTCTCATAAGCATTCCTAAATTTTCTTGTAATCTTGTCTTCTACCTATTTTAATGCAGAGGTGGTGCTGGCAGACACTCTTAGTCAAGGGGCGTAAGATCAGATGATCGTGGGGGCCATGGCACAGGCGCTTCTCTACCAATCCATCGCTTGGGATATGTGGCGTCCAGTTGCACAAAGTGAGCCAGACCTGGTCATATTGCAGCCACGTTACATTCTGAAGAAAATTGCTCCATTCTGAACTACCCTTTACATGGAATATTTTTCGAAAATTTTGAGTTTCTTAAAAATGGCTAACGATTTTGATTAAAGTGACATATGTTATCGATATTTTTATAACAAATAAAATATATATTTTGAACTTTCTTGTTATAGCTTATATAGTACAGTTTACTTTGGATGCATTTTGAATAAGTTGTAAACCATAAGAGATAGACAAAATCTTAGTATACAAAAAATGTAAATCTCACTAAAACACACAATTTATGTCCGGATAAATATTTTTGTAGAGTGGACCACTCGGGAGATGTTCCTTGTTATTTCTGTCAGTTTCGGAAAACAAACTTTCGTCTGATGCAATATTGTTGTACATTTTTTTTTTAAATGTTAATCGCGCAAAGAGAACGGAACGTCAAAGCTTTAAAATATTTGACTATCGCTCAAAGCCTATTGTATTCTAATATTCCTCTTGCACCTACAAGGAAATAAGCAATAAGAATTTGTACAAATATTTATCTCAACTAACATGAAGACATAGGATTAAGAGTTTTGTAAGAATGGTTAGTACAAGAGTAGAGAAAGTCATGTGAGTGCAGCACATCAGATTTTTCTATACATACTGTGCATTGCATGAAGTTGTAGCTTCATGTTGTCAATAAATAGTGATTGTATTATTTAGTTTAACGTGTGACTGAAGTCAAACACGCCTAGGTTGTGTTACATCCCATTTAAACACCCTTTATCTCGAGCAAAAGTGGAACCTTTCTTTTAATGAGTCAAAACGTTTACCTTTCTTTTCTTTTCATTGTAATTCCCAGCTTTGCGCCAGAAGCCCGGTAGCCAGTGGGCTATAAATAATTAAAATGTTCCATTAAGGGGGCTCCTCAAAATATTATTTCTTTTTCTGTTTTCATTTCCTTCTCTGCGTAGCGAGAGCACGAGTAGGGATCAATATGCATGTCTGTCCATACGCACCTACTGCCACTGGGGATAATCCTATTATGGGAAATCGAGTTTCTTTCGATTTCGGGAGAGATAATTGGGGGGGGGGGGGGAGGAGGGGACAGATTGATGCGGCAGATAACGCGTTTGAGGTTCTACTACCTCGACAGGTGGCCTAATCGATACTATCGACATATTAACGGCCCTTGCTCACTTTACGTTTAAGCACAGATTTGGCAACATTCCCTTCTCTTTTCTGATAGTGCAAGCTATTTGATCAAGACCGAAGTCACTTTCTCTACTGCTGCTGGAAGTGTAAAGGTAGTAGTTAAAGTGATAAAAATAATTTTTAAAAAATCTGATGCATTGTTCTCACATGACTTTCTCTATACCATTCTTACAAACGCTCATTGTTAACTGACAAATATTTGCAGTAGGTGCAAGAAGAGTATGGGAATACAAAAAGTTTAAGCAATAGTCAGTACTGGAAAATTCAGGCCAATTATAACATATCTCAGAAATGGTTCCTCCAAAAAAAATTCCGTTTTAATCACATTTATATGTTTTGTATTCTAAGATCGCTTGCGGTTTAAGAGTTATACAAGACATCCAGAATGAAAAGAACTTCTGAGAACATTTCCACAAGATTCAAATGTAACTTTCATTCGGCATAAAAATATGTTTAACATATGGCATTTTACTAAAAATTGTTAACCATTTTTTGGAAAATCAAAATTTTCGAAACCTTTTTCATGTAAAGATCGGTCTGGTTTGGGGAATTTTATTCAAAATCTGCATCTTACATCGTTGAAAGATGATGGACACCTAGTTTGCTACTTAATTGCGTTTTTGTTTTTGAGTTATGCTATTCACAGATAGATACACACGTACACACACACACACGCGTGCACCTCAAAACGTGCCGGGTGGAAGGGAAGTCATTACATTAATTTAAACCAGTGTTAGTTCTCAGTATTTAAAGCACATTTTCTATCTGAAGCTTTTGTCTCTGGCAATTTCCTACGGAGATATTTTAGTTTTGACGAAAATAAGTTGATAACACCCTAGCTCAGTACATAAACACCTTGAGAACAAACTCATACCCTGCTTTGTCCTTCCGTGTTTACTGTGTGAGTGCAGGCCAATCACAAGCGTTAGCTCCCAAAAAATAACACGAACGCGAAAGCGTCCAATCTGTTCACATCCACAAATCAGGTAATTCCCTGACCAACCTCAACGCAACGTTGTCGACTTCAGGTCTGAAAGAACAGCTTCACGTCTTTTAAATTATTATTTCGTAACCCTGTGCGATATCGCATAATTACTACCGAAATAAGTTACTCTAGGCATCTTTCAAGTAACACTCTGTTATCTTCGCAGCTTCGTGTGGAACTACCATCCAGTTTGGATCAAAAGTATTTTTCGTAATGGCTGATCAAAGAACAAAATAGCATTAGACATTTTTGTTTGTAATACTTCTATAAAGGACTTATTAGAAGGAATGTATATCCTGTATATTTCCGCTGAATCTCGACCTTCCCCTGATTACTATGTGTAGTAAAGAAATTAAAAAGTGAAGTATCTATAGTACAGGGCTTTTATTAAGGATGGGTTCTTGAAGAACATTAAAAAGTGTAATTCCGTAAGGAGATTATGAAATATGAAGAACGAAGTTCCATAGCATGAGCAAGATGCTATGATAAGAGGTTCAAGAAAATGACAAAAAGAGCTCTTGAGACAGAGAAAAGTCATCGGAGAGCAAGGGGGGAGGTGGAATACTGAGAGTAAGAAGATAAGGGAAAACGGAGGTTTGTTAGGTAATCCACCGTAACTGAGTATCGAACTGCAGACCTCTCAAGTATGAGAGAGACCCTAGTATGTGCTTAAAGCTCTTTGAATTTGCCGCTCCCCTCAAGTTATTGTTAAGGTCGTTTTAACCATATATTATTTTCATAGACATTCACTAACCTAAAAATAGGCAGAAAACATTTGTTACAGGTTCACCAACACACAGCATCTGACCAATGTCAAAACGCAAAACGCACATGAACTCAAAATGAAAATGCGGATCGTATTGTGAATGGTATTGGTGTAAAATAGATTTTAATTCCCCATGGAGACGTGTTGCATGATGCTAGATAGATGGCCTTAGTTGTGTAGTCGTCTTTCTGTGCCATCTACTTTTTATTTCTGTTTTGTTCTTGGGTAGGGCTAATGGGCGTGTTAAATAACCAATTGCGTATTTATCTAGTAACTGAGGAAGCCCAGAGGGGGGGGGGGGGCAAATTGATGAGTACCTTTACCTAAGTTTGTTCAATTATTCTTCAAAGTTAAATTCAGAATGCTGATATTTTTCTGTTATTTTTAAAACGGACATTTCGAACCTTATGTTAAAATAGTTTATCTCCAACTTATTAAGTAAAGACCAAATACTATAGTTTTAAGATGACGATGGTGATGATTATGGTAATGAAAATGCATGTTATATCTGCTCTTATTTTCCCTTCCAACTTATTCGATTTTTTACTTTTGCTGCCTTTTCATTCTTTACGCAGATACCTATTTTTTTGTCTTTTTTCGTCACATTCTCTATTCCTCTCTTGCACGTCACCACTGGATGAATTATATAACCTAATAACCATATAGAATGCCATCTAAGCATGTTGGAGCGACTTTTATTACCTTCTTGGCAGACTTTATACCTGTTGGGCATATCTTGAAGTGCAATTACTCTGCCATCCTTTTTAATCTGCTGCGCCATACAGTCACATTAAGACTCCTTCACCTTCCTATGGAACTTTACGTAAAAGTTAACTATACTTAATTTTAGTAATTCCTGCTCAAAGTTTGTCTTTTAAAAATTGACAATAGTTGCAGTTTAATAAAGGATCTTAAATACTTAATTAAGTAGATCTTAAAAAATAACCACCATCTTAATCTGTAGTAAAAGGTATCTACACTTAAAATCAGAGAAAATAACTCGTATAACGAGCGAATTTATGTTGGTAATGAAATGTGGAACTCCACCCTTTGAAAACATCCCTTTGCTACCTCCAATCTCTCATATGCCGACTGTGCACGCTATTGCTAGGCGATTGCGGCATGTATATGCGGGTCCTTCCCCTTTTACTGTGCGAGTATAGGCCAATCAGAATGCCAGTTGCACTCTCTCAAAACGTTACACTATCTTGCGCCGTGTTTGCAAGAGGCCGATGTGTTTACATTCAGAAGCCGGTTCAATTCCCTGACCAACCTCAACGCAACGTTGCCAAGTTACTTCACGTCTGAAAAACCTGCTCGGAATATTCCTTTAATTCTTTTAAGCATTAATTATTTCTAAACCCTGTATAATGTCCCATAATTACTACCGAAGCTATGTCAGAAAGATTGGATTGGATTGGATTTGGTTTAAGGGCGCTCAACTTCTAGGTCATCAGCGCCCTTAACAGACTCTATGTCAGAAAGAGATATTGTAAGGAGTGTAATAAGTTCTCTTCCACCCGGTATAATATAGTATGCATAAAAATGGAGGTTAGTGTATATGAAGTCCATAAACTGCAACAGCTGTTGACCAATCAACAATTGGCACATCTTGCAGTATATTTAGCTTATAAAGCGTAAACAATGTTTTCAACTAATCTGACTTTTTCCCAGTGATCATTTTCTGCCTTTTCTATATTTTTTAAAAGCACTGCCAATCTGTTTTGGTCTTGCGAGATATATCATCGAGCGTTATTTCGTGCAATTCCTGTAACAATAAGCCAGTTGTTGCATTTCTTTAAGTATTCATTTTAACATGACCCAAACTAGTCTTATGGGATTGGGATCACACAAGTATGGGGACAAGTAAACGACAGTGTGGCCCAATAAAACCAAAATAAGCAATAATAACGGTATAAAAATTGAGGAAGGATTCAGTCTAACGACTTCTCACTCTCTCCTGCAGGATCAAAGAATGAAGCATTAAAAATTTTGGTCAGTAATTGTAGTAATTGTTCCTGCAAGTACAGATAATGAAAGTAATGGGAGAAAGGCAGTAATACCGTTAAGAGCCTCTTTAGGTTTGTTTGAATCACACTATAAAGATCTGTTTTCCACATGGAACCTCCACAATATCACAGTGGATTTCACAACACTCTTAGGTGGAGAATTATCTGCTTCTACATGACTTTTACCATTACTTTCGAAACAAAACTAGTGACAAGTATGATTTTACAACTGAAATTAAGAGAAATTAGCAGCGAGTAAACACAGCGAGAATAATATTGGAGGTAAGTTGGCAACATGACCAGCAGAACATCGATTACATGGATGTTTACAAAATTGAGGTTATATGTACTTCTTGGAATGTTTCTTTGGTTTCCCTTAGGCAATAAACTGGTATGTATCATATATAATATTCGGTTCTTACGTATGTCTCGAACATATTCGTTCAAGTTTGTGTTTTTGTGAGACATTTCAGCGCACCAATTAGACAGGAACATCAGGAAGTAGACAAAATACAAGCGTTGGTAAAGATGGTTGGCAAAAGACATGGAAGAGAAGGTGACGTAGATGTTCTCGATTTTGGAAATATTGTAGGTACAATAACTGCCTTTAAAAGGGAGAATATTAGAACTTTGGAGTGCAAAGTTTAAGATGGTGTTACGTAAGATAATTTACAAAACATAGTGGCTCATCTTGACAAGGTGAAATGTTAATCATGATCATCAACAGAAGGAGAGGAAATTGGTTATCCACATACATAGGTAGGTGGTGCAGCAGGCTGTCTGATCCGCTCTCCAGACACACTTGAACGCTTAAGGCTGCAGCAGCGGTTTGTGTTTTAAGATGAAGTAATGAACTCCAGAGTGGAGTAAAGAAAGTGTAAAGCTCTAGAAGCGTAAAGTTGTGGTTTCTCTAAGATAAGAACCCCCCCCCCCGCCATCACCTCTTATAAAACTTAGCGGAATGACTAACCGCCATTAGGGGGAGGTACTTAACTTGCACAAGGTAGATAGAAACGGGCAATAAAGCCTGTAACTTCACCTTAGCGTTTTATATGGTACCTTGCGTTAATCGCGATAATCTCACTACGCTACGCTTAACGATAAATGTTGTTTTTAAGTCTCACGCTGGCAAAACCCCGCAATTTAATGCTCTTGAAAACGCAATATATTCTTATTTTAGCTAATTAGCACCGTTTACCATATAATCTTCAATATAAAGAAAGGCTAGTAATAGAATCTTGCAAAATAAATTACCAACTTATTTTAGTTATTTATAGCACAAAATACACACCTTGCTTTTAATTTTATTAATATAAGTGTTTGGTGTTGGCTTAGCTATTCACCAAACAAAGCACAAAACCATAACAATAGCAAGGCACCTTTCCTAATGAATGCATGCTCCCAAATTTCTCTCTCTCTCTCTCTCTCTCTCTCTCTCTCTCTCTCTCTCTCTCTGTTTCTGTCTTGTCTCGATTGGACAATGTACTCCGTGTTTTTCCTACCACGTCTGGTTTTCGAAAAAAAAAAGCAACAATGTTTTATAAAATCGAGTATCATGAATCAGTTTGTAGGTCCCTTAGACGAGGACAGTGAGTGTTTTAAGTACATATGTAGTGTGTTATCACGGAATGACCCCAGATAAACTGAAAGTATGAGATTTACTGGATCGCAGACCAGAAAATATGTGACACCAACTTTCTCGATACAATGAACCAAACAAACAAGCAAGCGTGGCATGCCTAAATAGACACAGGGAACAGCAGTAGTTCAGATTCAATAATCTGATGTGTTGCACTCATATGACTTTCTCTACTCTTGTACTGTTAAAACGTCTAACAGGAATGAAGTGGGGATGTTCCAGAGCAACGCTTAACACAACATATAATATATATATAATAAAACCATTGTTTACTTACTGCAGCGAAGTTCTTGTAACAGCAAACACAGAAAAAATTCAAATCTTTCAAAACCAAAGTCTGAGATTAATTACAGGTGCTATCAAAACCACACCAATAGCAGCTATGGAAATACTAACCAACCAATATCCCATTGAATATGAAATAGAAAAAGCGGCTCTTATTCAACACGAAAAGTTGATCAGACTCCCATTCAATACATGGCACAAGAGAAATTTTACACATACACTAAAGACTCAGGAGAGCTTTCTTTCCAAAATTCAAGACATCAAGAAGGATGTACACCTTCCTAATTCAAAGGGAAACTTCATATCTAAAGTCAATCCGACGCATACATTAGACATCACATATTATTTACACCTGACAGAAGAAGTTAAAAAAAGTGATACTCCAACTAGTGTTCTAAAATTATTGGCATTAGAGACAATCCATACTAGATTTCCAGAACATGAATGGCTCCATATTTGTACTGATGGATCATTGATATCAAACCAAGATGGAGCAGGTGCTGGAGTCACGTGTCACCTCTTTTCCTATTACAAATCTTTAAGTTATGGAACTACTAACTTTGATGGAGAAATTGAAGCAATTCGAATGGCCCTACAAAATCTTTTGTACAGAATTTCACATTTTCAGCAAGCAGTTATTCTCTGATTCCAGGGCAGCAATTATAGCAATTACTTCCAAGTTGTCACCAAAAAACCAAACAATTATAGAATGTTGGAAAATCCTTACCCATCTAACAGCACTTCAAAAACACCTAGTCTTCCAATGGATACCGGCTCACTGTGGACTGAGTGGTAATGAGAAAGCTGATTTTCTTGCAAAAAAGGGTACCAGCGGTGTACAAAAATCTATAGTTAATCTACCATTTTATGCAGCTAAAAGATTAGTCAACTCTGAATTCAAAAAAATTATTGCGAAATATTACTATGAAAAATCAAAGAATAAAAGATGGGAACTACCAAACATTCAAACAGTGATTCCTGAGTATCCTCGAAAAACAGCAGTTGCAACCTTCAGGTTGATTACAGGACATGATTGTCTGGCAAAACATTTAAACAGAATTGGGATATATTCTTCACGACTCTGTCCTCTATGTGATCTGCAAGAGGAAATGGACCGAGACCACCTTCAAATATGCCCAGCCACTTCTAGTGCCCCATCCATCAGTGAAAAATATTGGAGAGCAAGAGGATTAATGACTTCATTGTCAGAAATCCAGCATTAGCTAACAACAACAACTCTTGTACTAACCATTCTTACAAACTCTTATTCCTATATCTTCTTTCCTGTTAATTAAGATACGCACTTGTATAAATTATCCCATTGCTTATTTCCTTTTAGGTGCAAGGGGAATATGGGAATACAGTAGACTTTGTGCGACAAACAAATCTTTTAAAGCTTTGAGATCTCGTTCTCTTTGCACACTTAACATAAAAAATGAACAACGATGTTCCATTTCACGAAAGCTTTAATTTTTTCGAAACTCACACACATAGCGAGGAATATCTCCAAAGTAGTTCACCCTAAAAGAAAATTTATTCAGACATAAATTGTGTATTTTAGTAAGATCTACATTTTTGTATAGTATGATTTGGTCTATCTCTAACGGTTTACCAGTTATGCAAAAGTCGTTCACAGTAAATACGACTACAGGGACTATGGCCAGAAAATTCAAGACATACATTTTATTTGTCATAAAAATATCACAAACATATGCCTTTTTAGTCAAAATCGTTGGAGCCATTTTCAAGAAAATCAAAATTTTCGAAAAATTTTCTATGTAAAGGATAGTTCAGGGTGGGGTTATTTTGTTCAAAATCTTTGTGTTGCATGCTTGAAAGACATTAAATTTAAATGTTAACTTTGTTCCTTAACCTGCTTTTCGTTCTTGAGTTATGCTGTCCACAGACTAACACACACACACACGGACCTTTTTCTAAGAATGCTTTTTTGGATTCAGGGGGTCTCAATACATAAATTTCCGGTGAAATCTCGACATCGAAATTTGGATGGAATATAATACTTCCCCTACAAACTTAACGGTAGAGAAAGTAAAAATAATTGTAAACACCGTTTGAAAATTTCAGAAAAGTAGGTTCAAACTTGAGTTTAAAATTACCCTTCCTACATGCTTAAGACGACTATTTTCTCAGATGTTGTCTTGTATTATACATCGAGGAACAAGTGAACCTTTCACCAAGATTTGAAAGATATTAAACGAAGACACTATGATCGTTGGGCAGTTAATATGAATGCGGATTTCTGTTGGTACCTGATAAGGGATGGTACATCTCATGCTTATGGAAGAAGGGCGCGCAAGAAGACATTTTCTTCCTGTAAAATATAAATTATAATTGCCAGTAGTTCTTATGAAATGTACGTACAGACAGCACGGAAAGAAATTAAGAATTGTATTTGCGCACAGCTCGTTCGTTACCGCCTGTAGGGTACCCTCTTACGTCACGCTTTCATTTTCTTAGCTGACACTGTCACCATGTGTTTCATATCGAATAGAGCATACTTGTGCTTGTATTTTCAACTCATTGGCTAATTAAGAATAGGTATAACCATCTCCCTCAACTGAAAGAGAGGGGAGGAAACGTGTCCGCTTTCAAACTGATGGAGACTGATATAAAACATGCCATACATGCCGTTATAGACGATCAGAAATTCGATATATTTTACTATTACATTTGTGTTCTGTGCACATTATGTTTACAGTTAATAATTCTAATATACCTACACTAGTTCTTTAGTATGACAATTATATGTAGGGGGCTGCAAATATATATCGGGAAGGATTTAATGTGGAACTTTTGTTTACAACTTTTTAAAAATCTAGATGTGATATGAGAAAACTGATAAAATATTTGGAATTAGGGATTTGGCTCTCAAAATTGAAAAATCAAAAAAATGGTTTTCAAAATGCCGAGCAGTGTTATAAAATCAACTTCTAAAACTACAAACAAAAAATCATACTTCCACTGTTCTGTTCACTGACCATTCCCGTTCTTACATTCCGTACATTTCCCACTCCTCAGTTCTGATTGCTCTTCAATATGTTTCTCACTGTCAGTTACATTGTCCACTGTGTGTGTGCGTGCGTGCGTGCGTGCGTGTGTGTGTGTGTGTGTGTGTGTGTGTGTGTGTGTGTGTGTGTGTGTGTAACAGAAGTGGGTTAGGTGGCTAAGGGTGCACCCGACACGCGCCTGTTTTCTTCCGTTGTGCACGGCTGTCCAACTTCGTGTTTGGCTGCTTTTTGGCGGGGTAATAAGGTAAGGGCTGATGTATGTTTTGAACTAAAGATACTGAGTTTTACTGGCTTTTTCAAATTGGTACTTACTGGTGCAAATAAAGGAACACAGAGATGCAGGATTCGTTTAAATAAAATATAACCGATCAATACAAAGCAAATACACTGACGCGGGGCTGTATAACAGTTGAAAACATGGAAGAATGTCGTATTATATTTGGCCTCTAATTATCGTATCACTTAAGGAATTCAATACATTTTGGTTACACAAATTAAAACATTACACCGCCTTGATTGGCCAAAGCGGAGGATGGAACTGTCGCTCTTATATCCAATGAATGTTCCACCGAAGATATATAGGGAAGCTTTTATCCTAATCAACAATAAGAAAATAGCAGCTGTTGGAAAATTATTACAATACGTTCCAGATGAACATTTGAACTTCCATCAGAAAATTATCACATGGCCAAAAAGTGATGTTGAGCTTGATGACGTGTGGAAACTATTGCTAAGTGTGTTTTTTGATTTCAATATATTAGAATATTTGAGAGCTAGAATCGGAACTGAAAAATTCATGCCACAGTTAGGATTTTAACCACAGACCCTTACAAATCCCAGCTGTGGCATTGAATTTTCAGTTCTGATTCTATCTCTCAAACATTTGTCGACGCATGACTTGTGAGTTTAAAAACACCAACAGTAATGTTTGTTGACGTAAGTAATATTAGAGTATGTTAATTAATCTCACGAGACATTATTACCAGAATATTTTGTTTCATAAGTCTTCAAGTACATAAAGTCCAAAATATTTTTATTCTTCACATAACCTTGTCTAATTATTTTGTAAAAGAAGCAAGTCCTGAATATAAAATGTGTTCTGTAAATAAATTAAATGCAAAATTTAAGACCAAACAATTAGTGTATAGATGTGCAAGCTATCTATGGAACATAAATTTCCAACTTGCCTACTTTGGATGCCAAGTTTTTCTTGGTTTTTCAAAAGGTATATGGTTTTAGGACTTGTTGTTCAAGTCACCGATTCAATTGTATTTGTTACACTCACCATGTCCGAAGCAGTACCTTCCACCCAATATAAAGCTTGTTGAGAGATCAATGCCTGAGAAGAGTGAGGGAGTTACAGATATAGAAGTTTACAATTTGTTCCTCCACAACTCGCTGTGAGACGGTAAACGAGCTAACCATGACAGATCCCCAAAACATGTATAATGAAGGAGGGGTGGGTTCCTTGGCAAAGAAGCTTCTGTTTTTGCAATTCAATTCCTTTCTCCTGTGTGACAAAATTGGAAGATGCTGACATAAGGATCATTCCTTGTTAACGTGCAGATGCAGAAAGGGGAAGGAGTTCGGATTGAATAAAACTGTTCCATTAGCATTTTAATATTTCCTTCTGATCTGTTAATGCTTAGGAAGAACAAACTTTATTTTATTAATTGGAAGCACGTGTCTTAAAGGCACTAACTAGAAACAATCCAGATTTTCGGTTTATAGCAATACATTGAAATACATTATTCTGTATGTAAGTGAGCACGACGTTTAAAAAATCTGATATATTGCACTTATCCTTCTCCTGCACTAACATTCTTGTTAGTTGAGATAAAGGTTTGCAGAAATTATTTTATTTTTATTTTTTTGAAGGTGCAAGAGAATATAGGAATACAGTAGGCTTTGAGCGATAGTCAAATCTTTTAAAGCTTTGAGATTCCGTTCTCTTTGCACGCTTAACTTAAGAAACGATCTGATGTGTTGCACTCATATGACTTTCTCTACTCCTGTACTAACCATTCTTACAAACTTTTATTCCTATATCTTCGTGTTAGTTGAGATAAACATTTGTACAAATTATCTTACTGCTTGTTTCCTTGTGGGTGTAAGAGGAATATTAGAATACAATAGGCTTTGAGCGATAGTCAAATCTTTCAAAGCTTTGAGATTCCGTTCTGTTTACACGCTTCACATATAAAAATTGAACAACGGTAATCCATTTCACGAAAGTTTCAAGTTTTCCGAAACTGACACAACTAACAAGGAATATCTCCGAAATGTTTCACTCCACAAAAAAATTTACTCAGACATAAATTGTATATTTTAGCAAGATCTGCATTTTTTGTATAGTAAGCTTTTGTTTATCTCTTACGGTTTACGAGTTATTGAAAAGTCATCCAGAGTAAATACGACTACAGGGACTATAGCCAGAAAATTCAAGATATACATTTCATTTGTCATAAAAATATCTCAAACATGTGACATTTTAATGCAAATCGTTAGAAACATTTTCAAGAAAATCAAAATTTTCGAAAAAATTTCCATGTAAAGGGTAGTTTAGGGTGGGGCTATTTTCTTCATAATCTTCGTGTCGCATCCTTGGAGGACATTAAACTTAAATACAAGCTTTGGTTTATAACCTACTTTTCGTTTTTGAGTTATGCTGTCCATAGACTGGCAGGCAGACACACAGACATACACACTTGCGGACCTTTTTCTAAAAATGCTTTTTTTTTTATTCAGGGGGAGGCCCAAAATATAAGTCGAATTTTTGGGTGGAATACAATTATTCCTCTACTTGTCTATATGTAGTTAAGTAAAGAAAAAACTGTAATGTAATATTGGTTTCAGCTTGCCATGTAAGAGTCAGCAATTAAGTTAATGGTATCGGTCTGAGTTTTGCAAGAATAGCACTGAAGTTGATTATATGTTTGTTTATTATACACAGCTACATTCATATTATTTAACTGGATGTTCCACTCAGGTTTACATAGATATTATATGTTGAAACCCACACTGTTTTCCAAACCGACAAACGACAAACGAAAAGGGTGAATAATGATACCAGTAGTGCCAACTAAAACAGTAGCTTACAATATTTGTAGATATTAATACAAAGTTTTGTTTGTTTTCAGGTGAGTCTCCACAGTGACACCTACTGCTTATGTAAGTGGATAGTTCATACATATTACATTTACAGTGTTTGATGCTTTCTCTCTTTGTAACGAAACTGATACCTTGTTTTGATGTTGTGAATGTTGACAGAGCTTTGTAATTGTGAGAAGAGGCATTGTTCTTTCTGTGTCGCCGTGTATTTGGTGTTAAAATCAGCCAGATACAAGAGGGCTCCTCAGCATTTGATAAATCCACTATACTGTATAGCGATGCAAGTGCGCTAAATGTATCTTTAGAGAACATAGATAAAGTTGGAAAATACGGGACCTTAAACCTTATACACGCATTCACTCACTCATCACTACAAGGATTAGGCAATTACCTGTTTAGACTTCGCAAAACGCTTCCAACGACATCTAACATTTGAGGCGGCGGAAGGCTCTCGCTAGGTGACGATCTCGCCGCTCGGCTAGTCATCGGGTCATTTTTATTCTGGCGTAATCAGATAAAGGAGGTGCAGAGGAATTAATTGAAGAATATTTAAACGCAAACACAATATGCCTTATCTCGTATGTGTTTTCTGCAATTTCTTGGTTATATAACCACAGAATGCCAAATAATAAAATACATACCTTGCTTTTAAGCACCTGTTGTACAGTTTTACCAAACAGCTGTATTAACCCAGTGTTAGGGTAATAAAACTCTCTCTGGGTAATCATCTTTCTTTCCAGAAAGTCCATCTACTCGGGAAAATTGTGTAACCGTTATTCTTCGAAACTAAGCAATATGCACTTATACCTCGTTTTTATAATTTCAGAGAGAGAGAGAGAGAGCAACTGTAAAGCTTCCGCAACACTAACTTGTAAACAAAAAGGCATACAAACGAATACATAATACTATAGCAATCTGTATACAAAATGCACGAAAGTTAATCATATCTACAAAACCTATAAATTAAGAAATTGGACATGGCAAAAATTATTAAATTTGGAGGTGTGGCATTCAATTAGTGCCACAAATGTCGTCTTCTTCCTTAGTAACTCTGTGCAAGTAGCGGATGTCTCTCCTCATTCTTCGATTCATATTCTCAATCCATTTTTGTCTGTACGTCATTACTTTCTCATATAAAGGTGCTATTAGTTCCTCCCTTATTTCTTCATTTTTAACCTGTCAAGTTCGGTGTAATCCTTAATAATTACCTAAGGAACCTGGTTCCACCATCTGAATTTTGTATTTCTATTTTTTCTTTGGAAACAAAGTTTTACAGCTGCACAATATTGCCAGAATTTTGTTTTCGTTTCTTTCTACACTTTTTTAAAGTTCTCTGAATAGGTCACCAAAGTATCTCGAATTTATTTTACAATGTTTCTTTCTACATTAAACTTGATGAGTGGGTGGGTGAACGAATGTAGGAATGAACAAATGAAATGGCGCGGATTGCATTCCCGCTGCTGGTTGGAGGCGTTGCTACCAAGATCTGGAAGATCTGGTCGCCCGGAGATCTCCTACCCAGTGTTTGGTGACACAGATCTCCAGCATGAAATTTTAATCTACAAAGTGTACGTGAGTATTGGCAGGAATGGGAGGAAAAAAAAAAAAAAAAAAAAAAAAAAAAACACGAGGAATTTGCAAACATGTGACTTTATTTGCAAATTTAAAGCTTTTCGTAGAGAACTAACCACAACATCTGATTAGAAATATTAATTTCTAACATCGAATGCAATGTTATAACACTATAACTTTGCCACCATTACTGACAAACGAGTAATGTGTACATGCCAAGCTTGCGTACAAAGTGTAGAGCGACACACGCACGGGATAGAAGATCACAAAATGCATGTGATTTGACTGCGCGACTCTTATTTATAATCTCGGTTTTAGCTAGTCGGCAAGCGTTAATTATCCAGAATTCATAGGCAAAATAATGAAGGTCGTTCATCACGTGATTGCATGGGCAATGCGAAGGAAATGATTTTTCTGGTCAATTTTAAGCATGTCATGGCAAGATAAAAATCAAGCTGCCAAGCTCCATCTGAACTTGCTCGCATAACAATTGTAATTTTATTATTAACAAAGTTCTGAAAATGTTTTAAGTATTTGGAACTAGTTCACTTTTGCTTGTTGCCCAATGTTCACATGCCTTAAGAAATTTTTTAGAGGTTTTCTAGCACTGTTTAGCATGAATTGTTTGTGCATTTCCTATTGCAGATGCAGATCGATTATCTTGAACCGTTGTGGATATTCAGCGATTTTTCCGTGTTATGACTTTGAGGTTATGTGCGAGGGTGATATTGGATTTAAATCTTTGCTGCATACACAGCAAGAACGTCTTTGTAGTAGCACCTTTGGTTGTAGTTTGCCACTCTTAGAGCTCTTTTGACCACACCCTAGGTAGATAGCACTGTAAATCTAAGTTCTTACACACATTGAATTTCACTTAGACTTCCTCTAATAATTCGTAAAATCAATCCAACTTAGATACACGTAAGTGTTCGTAGATTTTTATTCACTACTAGTCGTCTGCTCATCTTGTATTTGTTTCTCCTCGATTTCTGCTTCTAATGTATGGTTCGCGCATGATGGTCGACCGAGGCCATCTCTCGTGGTGAAGTGTTCCGCCCATTTCCATTTTATTCTTGGAGGATGTGGTTTCTTGGAGTGTTTTGTTTGATACTGTATCCCGCAGTGAAATGCTAGGGGGCTATATCAACTTGGTCGCTAAATATTTGAAATTTGATACTCGTAGAGTTTAACCCTCCAGAACAATTTTAGGTTGCACTGTATTTTTATCTTTAAATGACATCTTGTTTTTGTTACTATATATAGTAATAGGGACTTTTTCGGTGCTTGCGTGGAAGGGTTATATTTAAATGCTCCGTAAGTAGACTGCGGAATTTGCAAGCACTTTGCTTCAAGTTGTCTACACACAAAACATTAGATCCGTCGCACAAAATGTAAACAGTTGTGGCTGTGAGTCACATTTCAATATGCATGCTATGAATTTTCAACATTATAGCTCGTATCTTTAGTGATACAATATTCCATAAGACGTACTTTTTTATTGTTAGTTACTCCTGTGCATGTAACTATTGGAGTGAATCACCATTCACATCTTGAAGTTACTGAAGGTGAGTCTTGCAATTTGCAGTACGACATTTCCAATATCGTGAAAAATTACGCTTTACGTCGCAAATTGGGTTATTATATATTCCTGTATTTTCTCTTTGCGTGATTTAGGTATATTGTATTTATGCATATAAACACGTACCTGTTGCTGTGGCCAGAGAAAGCGACACGGAATCGGCACTTGAAGACAGCAGGATAAGGTGTAATGTATATGCGCATAGACTATACAGAGGGTGTGGGTAGGAATGGAAGATCTGAAGGTTGTGCCTAAAGTCCAGTTGCACCGCAACCTAATTTCCGTTCGTTTTGGCGTTAGTGCTTAAGAAATCCTCAGCCTAGCCGTAAATAAAAGGAACTAGAGACGGTTTGAAGTATAAAATTGAGTCAGGAAATATGGCTAAATTACATACGGGCAAAAATAGTTGATATGCGTGACTAGATACGTTTATTAACTTCTACGATAAAAATTGAATACGCAGAAAGTTGCCGAGCTTAAGTTTCCCCCGCATAACAGTATGAGTGGGAAGTGGGAAAGTTTAATATGGTGTTCTGAACAAGAACATAAGCCTATACGTGGTATTTATGTACCTTCATAACGTTTTGTGCCTTCTTATCAGTTTTAGGAAACGATAACAAACTATATTAAGGCTTGTATTTTGTCGGCCTCGATGGCTGAGCTGTTTAGACGCTGGTCTACTGACCCCAAGGTCGAGGGTTCAAATACGACCCAGACCGATGATATGGTGATGAAGATATAGGAATAAGAGTTTGTGGAATACTTAGTACTACAAGAGTAGAGAAAGTCATGTGACTGCAACACATCAGACTTTTAGATATATGTTTAAATGACAATCTTCCATAAGAAGTAATTATTCGAGTGTTATGCATGTGTGCAAAGTTATAAAATATTTAACAATCTAAATTAATTTTGCCAGTTACTTATCTCTCTAATTTAGCTATTTTATTGCAACATGAATGCATGTTGTCCGCTTTTTTCATGGACCGCATTTTTTGCAAGCAGATATCTTATCTTCCCCCGAAATGATTGATGGTTTTCACAAGGTCAGCAGTATTTCTTATGCACTTTACATTAAGAAAGCAGGTTAAAAACAGGAGTACTTGAGCGCATTAAGGGAATGGTTACTAAAAACCATTGACTCTCTCCAGTTAGTGTCTAGAAAGGAAACTTGATTACTATTCATTATTTTAGCAACCGTTGCCTCTCCTCTCCCCTCCCTTCCCCTCGCCTAGCTAGCCGGCCTTATCGTTTGCCCTTGTTTTACCTAAACCAACACCAAGCAGTCCCCTAATCTACAAAGCTCTGTACAGCTCTACACAAAACATATAGTTACCATGTTACCTACTATTTACCTCCAGTGGCGGATTGCGAATGACATTACAACGGCTAATCTTCGACATGGCCACTGCTTTCGATCCAATGGTTCGACATCATGAGGAACGGCTCATTTCGCAACTTCAACAGTGAGCCGATCAGTGAACGGTTGGAATCGAACAAATGTTGACACAGTTCTAACGTGTGCTTCATAGAATCATTACAAACAAGTAACTCGGCAACGTTGCGTTGAGGTTGCTCAGGGAGTTGAACCGGCTTCTGAATGTGAACAAGTCGGTCACTTGCACGGTGAGCTAACGACTCTAGTTGATCTATACACGCACAGTAAACACTGAAGGACACGAAATAGTATTTTTTTATGCTGACGACACACGCTTCTGCGGTGTTTGTTTATGTACCTACTGAGCTAGTGAAAGTGACACACACACTATCTGCAGTGTTGCCAGCTTGTTTTCAACAAAATTAAAATATTTCCGTAGGAAATGGTCAAAGACAAAAGCATAAAATACAAAATGTGTTCCAAATCCCGGCATCTATCACTGCTTTAAATTAATGTACTGACTTCCCTTCCACCCTGTATTATAAAAACGTTGCGAATGATCTGATCTATTGTAGATTTCGAGATAAAAATTATTTTTTTCTTTCCACTCTTGACAGCTCCATTCTTTTCCGCAATCATTGTTATATAATGTATAGATTGTTGTACATTTTAGACTTATGAAAATCACATACCTCTAAACGACCTATCATGCCCTATTCTGGTCTTTTAGTTGTTTGTATTTTTCCGTTATTTAACTTTTTCACATTTCGTACTATTTTGTCCAAAACTATTGTATTAAATTTTCTGACCTGTTAAAACACGCAAACTAAAATGAGTGGCGCAGTTTTGCCATATTTTACATACAATTAAAAAGGATAATGTTATGTATTACAAAAATTGAATTTTTTTAAATTATATTTGAACAGCCAACAGTTGAGGCTATTGTATGTCAGACCTCCGGAGGGAGGGATGAAACGAGTGTGTTCTACGGGCTACTGGAATCGGGAGAGTAGCGCGAGATACTGAGGGTCCCAAATATGTGCTAGCGATTCTTCATCTCAATACCAGAGATCGCCAAGCAGCCACCGGTCAGACGACTACAACGTCACCTATTCGACGAGAACAGTAGTTACAGTTCGCAAATTCCCCCACACAGTAGCGCCAAAATCGCCCATCGCGAGACCGGATTGAAAGGATAGGAAATTCGAGGGATGTAATTATCCTTCCCATTGTTTGCCTGGTGACCCAGGAAAACCCCGAAAAAACCCATGGTTCACTGTAAACTGGACCCCGAAACTAGTACTTATAATGTTATTTTTATATTTTATATGGTTTACAGTGCTTATTTTCATTATCTTTGTTAATGTAGATGTAATAAAATTGACCAATGAAAGCATAAAGATTTAAAAGGAATTAGTTAATGAATAAAGTAAAGGGAAGATGATGCAGAAAGTAAGATTAAACTGATATTAGTGAAGGAAATGGAGAGCAAGGAAAATAACAAAAGATCCCTTGTCAAAGGGTAATAGCGATAGGTTATCTGGTTATTAAAAAGGAGCTTATTTGTACATTCGTGTGCAGCGTCCGCTTTGATCGAGAAGAATGGGCTGGCTCGCTGGCTAGCTCACGACTGAATATTAATAAACAATCAGATTCGTGCGTCCCTTTGTGACTACGGCAAGTAATTGTAATGGCTTCGCATCGAGTGTTTTAATTAATTTTTAAATTGCCCCGTTCTCCCGCTTTCTCTTTAGCAATGCCCACACAAAATATCTCAATTTGAACTGATTCAGGCCTGTGAGAAAAATCTTCCACACAGCCTGAGAGAAATAAAACTTCCATGGCGACAATAGCTGTTTAATGTAGTACTCAGAATGCATTTTGCTGACTGCACACACACACGCACACGCACACGCACACGCACACGCACACGCACACACACACACACCGACACACACACGCACACGCACACACACACCGGCACACACACACACACACACCGACACACTCACACACACACCGACACACACACAGCGACACACACACACACCGACACACACACACACACACACACACTTCGTAAAAGTTTACTCCTCCTACCGCCTTCTTAACTTTCTCTACCCCGTATAGTTAAGTAGGGAAAGTATTGTATTCCCCTCAAAATATCGATGTTGAGATTTAATCGGGAATAAGTTTTTGGCCTACTCAATAAAAAAAAAAGCAATCTCAACTCAAAAACGAAAATTCGGTTAAAAAGTGAGGCTGGTTTGAGAGGTAGAACTGGTACTGAAAAATTCAATGGCACAGCTGTTTCTTGGCATAAATTATATAATGAGGTTGGTATTTAAATTAATATCCTTTAAGGTTGCGACACAGATTTTGAAGAAAATTCCTCCACCATAAACTACGCATTACATTTCAAATGTTTAAAAAGTTTGACTTTTTTAAAAATGGCTAACTATTTTGATTAGAATATCATATATTAAAGATATTTTATGGCAAACGATATACGTATTTAGAATTCTCTGACTATAGACTATGTGGTCCTTTTAACCCTTGATGACTTTTGCATAATCTATAAGAGATAGACCAATTCTCAATATACCAAAAATGTAGATGTTAAAACAGACAAGTTATGTCGAAATGCATTTTTGTTGGGAACTGTACAATTTTGGAGATGTCACTTATTTGTGTGAGTTTTCCAATATCTAAACTCTTCTCAAATGGAAGGCGTTGTTCAGATTTTTATCTCTTGGTCGTGCAAAGAGTTCGGAATTTCAAAGTCTACTATATTCACGTATTCCCCTTGCACCCACAAGAAATTAGCAATAAGTTCAATTTGTGCAAATGTTTATCCCTAACATGAATAAGAGTTTATAATAATAGTACAAGAGTAAAGAAAGTCACGTGAGTGCAACACATCAGATGTTTTATATTGAATTCATAACCATGAATTAATTCCGTCTCTGCTGGGTACGGATAAATCAGTTCTATTGAGTCGAGTGGCCTAGTGATAAAATCCTAAAGAAAAACATGACCTTAGGGGGCACATTTATCTGGTGCTTTATGCGTCTGGCGTCTGTCGTATCTGAAAAGTTTACGATAGGCATTATTTGCTGTTGCTGAAATCCTTCCATATCCAGTAATGCAGCGTTGTCATTTAGAAATTAAAATGTTGCTGCTAACTCTCTTGGGATACAAGTGTTTTAACGAAATTGTTTTTATTCTGAACAAGCACCTATGTATGTGCAGCAGATACCTTATTCCTCATGCGTTTTGTGGTCCCAGAGACGCAAGCGCATTTCTTCTGATATATCAGCATTTTAATAATCCAAATCCCGAGCTACGCCTGTATTCTGTAGGCTCATTTACCATATTTATTGAACCGCTATAGGCGTGGCTAAAAGCAAGCCTACAGTCGAGTGCACGGAAAGCTGCCCATTCTTTTGTTTTCCTGTAGTTTGTCCATTACTTTCTCTACTGCGTGTAGTGAGTGGAACATTGTCCGAAAATTTTGATTTTCTTGAAAATTACTAACGATTTGGTTAAAATGTCATATATTTGACATATTTTTATGACAAATGAAATGTATATTTTGAATTTTCTGGCTATAGCCCCTGTAGTCACATTTACTCTGGACGACTTTTGGATAACTGGTAAACCGTTAGAGATAGACCAAGTCATATTATACAAAAAATGTAGATCTTGGTAAAATACACAATTTATGTCGAAATAAATTTTCTGTAGGGTGAACCATTTCAGAGATATTCCTTGTTATGTGTATGAGTCGGAAAACAACTTTCGTGAAATGGAACATCGTTGTTCATTTTTTGTATGTTAAGTCTGCAAAGAGAACGGAATTTCAAAGCTTTAAAACATTTGACTATCGCTCAAAGCCTAATATTCCCCTTGCACCTACAAGGAAGTAAGCAATAAGATAAATTTTACAAATGCTTATCTCAACTAACACGGAGAAGGTACAGGACTAAGAGTTTGTAAGAATGGTTAGTACAAGAGTAGAGAAAGTCATGGGAGTGTAACACATCAGATTTTTATACTTCCTTTACAATTAAATAATCTTGTCCATATATAAAGGTCAATAAATGAATGCATAATATGTGTGTATGTGTGCGCGTGCGCACTTGCGTTCTTGTAACCTTCCACACCTTTGGATTGATTTCGACATTATTTGGCACACATAATGTTTACAACAGTCAAAATACTGTCGAGTGCAAAAACATTTCGCAAATGTAAAGGGGAGAAAGATAAATACAAGTATTATTCCCCTCATTTTAATGAATTATAGTGCAAAAACGCATTCATAAGGTTGAATACAATGGGCATCACTTTGGACACACAGGACAAGACAAATTTAAAGGTTTTTCAGCAACAACTGGTTTTTTTTATCAATAGTTTTGTGAAATAAAGCGGTATATAACATCTTTTATGTCAGAGAGGTTATATTGTTGTGTTTGGCGGGGGACAATCCTAACTTTGGCCCGAATAAACACATATTTGAAAAGTAAGGTTATGTCAAAGATGTGCAAGTCACCACTAACCCCGGTACTTCTGCCACTATTTACTAATTAAGCCTATATAGTAAAGTAGGGCTACCTGAAACATGTTTACAAGTGAAACACTTGTGAGGCGGTAAGTAACGCTCAGAAGGCATTATCTATAAAACAGGAATTACTCGGTTGGAGAAAATTACAGCTAAGTTTAGAAGCTAGCACCCTTTGCTCCGGCAGCTATTATTCCAAAATGATGCACACTCCCTCCCTCCCCCATACATAAAGCTGCCCTCTAATTGGGGGTTTCTCTACAGGCGGAATGTATAATTTCAGCTCGAATTAGGATTCAAAAATGAATTTAATGATAGCCCCCTTTCAGATAGATCAAAGGCTCCGATACTGTTTTAAAAACGGACTGCATTATTAACGGGTATTCATAAAATGCGTGTAAGCTCCGTGTAATACACTTTATGCATTGTTCACATATCACTTGTAAGCACGGCGGCGTTATCCTTAAATGAATATGGAATATATTCTTTACCTCTTGTGGCATTCCGTAGTTGAAGCAAGAAATTATAAGTCTGTAAACATGAGACAAGTTTGGGCATCGCTGCTCTCAAACCAAAGCTCAGTTAAATAACAAACTTGGTAGTTAAGAATTGCCATCTTCCAAGAATGCAAAGATTAAAAAATATCCCCTCTCCTCAGAGGGCAAAGGGAGATTTTATGGGAGATGACTGTTAACGACTTTGATTAAAATATCACAGCTTTAGGATATTTTAAAGACAAATGCATGTTTCAACTTTTCTTCGAATTTTCTCAAGGGTCCTTTTCATCCTAAATGACTTTTGATAACTTGTGATGCGTAAGAGATAGACAAAATCGTACTACACAAAAAATATAGATCTCTGGAAATAAAATTTGCCAAATGCGTTGTTTTTAATAGTGAACCATATCCGAAATATTCATTATTTCTTTGAATTATCAATACTTATGTTTTTTCTCACGTGAAAAGTCGTAATGTTTTATGCTGCCCATAAGAGTACGGAATTTCAAAGCACTCTCGGAAATGGTTAATGCCAGAAAAGTGTTATGTGTCGTAAATTGTCTTTTAACGAGATCTACGTTTTAATTGTAACGTGGTCTTAGTCTCTTGTGACCAACTAACTTATACAAATGGCTGTTTGTATAAAACGTAAAGGTATACATTGTATTTGTCATACAAGTATCTTATAAAAATGGTATTTTAATGAAAATCCGTGACTATTTTTGCGAAAATAAAAATAACAAAAGTTTTCAATGTAACTGGTAGTTTGGGGTGGAGAGGTTTCTTGAAAATCTTTGTATCGCAGCTTAGGAAGGTCCTGAATTTAAACACCAAGTTTTATATAGTGATATTGGTCGTATAACATACGGACGAGAGGGGGGCAGTGTGACCTTAGATACGGGGAGTGGCTGCGTGTGTGCACCACCATAATAATGACGGTGAAACTCAAAAGAAAGGTCCGAGACTACAGGGCAACTAGCGACTGAGTGTATGTGATCGAACAGCGATAACGCCAGCAGTGTCTAGAAGCTTCTTGCTAATCCCGTTGCCGTCATGCAGTTCAGTTAGTTGTAGAGTTGCATTAAATCAGAGAATGGAACATAAATACATTAAAAAAGGAAAAAACAAAGAAATGTTTTTCAGATATTCATTTTAATTCACAGGTGCAGTGCCTTCAACGTTTTTTTAACCCGGTACCATTTTAATATACACGTATAACCTCTTTTGTCGTGTATGCTGTCGGTGGTAGTTTTCAGAGTTAGCTAAGGTATTTCATGTCCTCTTGTGATTGACTGCCATTTGTTTACTTTTATCTTTATTGCGTTAAGATTGCTCGTTTCACGTCGTCAGATTAATGTTTAATTTTCACTGTGAATAATCAATAGAGTTGCTTCGCAATAGTGAACTGTCCACCATCTTGGCAATATACGAGAAGAAATAAATGCTAGGTCTTTTCCTTGGAAAAGAACCCCTTCGTCTCTATACTGCACTGCCTACTTTCACGTACACTGTTAGTGGAAAAATTTGCCCTTTATACCGTATTGTTTTTATGGGTAAATTAACTTCCTTTTGTTGTCTGCTGTTGATTGATGACAGCTAATTTTTTCTGGTATTTTGTTCCGACCCCTTCCCTTTTAATTCTCTCAGCTTTTTTTGGTTGGTGTAACCTTAATGAGTTCTGCATTTATTCTCTCATGAAAATGCATCTGTTCTAATTACAAAAAAGCTTTAATGCAGAGTAATATAACTCTACAATATGAACAATGCTGATATTAAATTTGGGCTGACATTGAAATTAAAAACTAATGCTGCTTTTTTTTAATTTCTGTGTAGACAAATGAATGATCTAGGCATTATTAGTTTAAACTTCAAACACAATACGTTTAACAATTTCTAGTTGCTGCAAACGTGAGCAACGTTTTTTATAAACTACATGTATCAACTTCATTAAAATGTAATTACGTTTATATACCGGCTAGTATTTATAAGCCAAGAGATAGACCAAATGTTACTAAACAAAAAATCTTATCTGTTGCACTCGTATGACTTTTTCTATTCTTGTACTTACAATCCCTTATCCCTCTATCTTCTTCGTGTCAGTTGGGGTAAACATTATGTTATTACTTACTTCATTGTAGGTGTAAGAGGAATACCGTAGGCGTTGTGCGATAGTCAAATCTTTTGAACCATGGAGATCCCGTTCTCTTTGTACGCTTAATATAAAAAATGAACAACGATGTTCCATTTCACGAAAGTTTTAAAGTTTTCCGAAACTGACACAAATAACAAGGAATATATCCAAAATGTTTCACTCTACAAAAAACTTTATTTATACATATTGTGTGTGCTAGCGAAATCTTCATGTTTTGTATAGTAAGATTTTGTCTATCTGTTACAGTTTACGATTTATTCAAAAGTCATCCATAGTAAACAGGACTACATAGGCAATAGCCAGAAAATTCAAAATATATATTTCATTTCTCATACAAATATCTTAAACATATGGCAGTTTAATCTAAATCGTTAGCCATTTTCAAGAAAATGAAAAATTTTGGAAAAATTTTACATGCAAAGGTAGTTGAGGATAGGGTTATTTTCTTCAAAATGTTCTTGTCGCATCCTTGAAAGACAAACTTAAATACCAACTTTAGTTTTTCACCTACTTTTCGTTTTTGAGTATGCTGTTCACAGACTGAGAGACACAGACACACACACACATACACACACACACGGACCTTCTTCTAAAATGTTTTTTAATTCAGTGGGTCTCAAAACATATATTTCCGGTGAATTCTCGCCATCGAATATTTGGGTGGAATACAATACTTCTCCTACTTACCAGTAGAGAAAGTAAAAATAGAGAAATGTTGTAAGGAATTAACTGAAGCAACCATTTTGGAACTATGATGGTTTGATGTGTATAAAACCCTGGATCTTACTTTGCAAATTGACCTCGTGAAATACTCTAATATACAAGCTATATATATGTAAAGCTGTAATGGAAGAAAAAATTGAGTGTGAACAGAATCCAACTAATTTTCATAAAATGTAAATTGTTTCACTTAAACGTTTGTAAATGAAAATCATATTTCACCCAGAAATTGAGTTTTTATTTTCTGGGCGCTGTTTAATTACTATGGTTCTTAGCTTCTATTCCACATTGGGCGTGAAAAGCCATTTAATTTTGCTTAGAGGCCCCTTTATCAGGCTCGAGAGACCCTGGGACTGAAAAATGATGCGGAAAAAAATATCAAGATTTTTAGGTTTATGCATATAAATGTTCATCGGTTGGCAGTGACATTTTTAGATTCCACTATTTATAGAGGTGTACCGCAGGCTTTAAATGTCCCTTTTCTGCTTAAATTTTCATCATTGTTAGACATAATATGGGCTAGAAGAAAACCAAATTGAGCGGAAAGAAATGGTTAAAATATGAAACTCGGGAAAGAAACTACTAGACAAAACAGAACTTTGTGTGGTAGTTATAAACCCTTAAATGTCAAAGTATTGATTTCACACTTAAGATTCTTTTACGTGCCACAACTCACCGGCTTTACGTCCCTTCCGAAGCAAGCCATCCTAAGGAGTTTTACGCCCGAAAAATGTCATCGCCCTCCGCCGGCTTTGAACCCGCTACCTCGGGCGCCGAAGGTTAACGTGTATCCCGATTTCAGTTACAGGACAATGTATGTACGAATAACCCAAGAAGAATTCACTTTTCTGTTAAGGAACATCTGGAAAGGGAGCAGTTAAGAACATTAAAAGAGGTGGTGTAGCATATAGTTTTCCGATAATCTCTGATTTCACTTATAGCGCTGGGAGGGGAGTGAAACACGACATTTGGCGCGATTTGAGTAGGGTGCGTTCATTAAACCGGTAGTTCAGTCGCTAAAGCATTCGTTGTTTGCCTCATTAAAGAGTTTTGTACGGATCGCTGCAGAATATACACGCTTCATTTCCACGGTTTTACGCAACGTTGCGATTTAAACTTGTGGTAAATGTATTATCTCAGCCTTCTTATGTTTATCTCTAATTAACACGCTTTTCCTTTCCGTCAGCCTATTGAGTCTTCAACACCACTGTCAAAATTGTTAACGCCTGTATGATCCCAGTGTTTACACACTCTTCAAATGTTTCACGGCGTTTCTTCTCACAAACGCAGCGTTTAATCTTGTTTCCTAAAGCTATTTTTATAAACGCAGTTCTAGACGAAGATATTTATGTGACTATACTTTCCCTTCTACCCAGATATAAATATAAAATACGCGTTGTAACGCTCCTTCAAATCGAAACATAGAAATAAAGGATATTTTCTCCCGCTATCGCGCTGTGTGTGTGTGCGTGCGTGCGTGTGTGAGATATCGAAATTATAGACACAGTAAAATGAATAATTTAAAAATATATTTTAAAAAATATACGCGCTTCACTCACATGACTTTCTCTACTCTTGTACTAACCATTCTCAAACACTTATTCCTATATCTTCTTCGTGTTGGTTGAGATAAACATTTGTACAAATTATCTTGTTGCTTATTTCCTTGTAGGTGCAAGGGGAATATTAGAATACAGTAGACTTTGTGCGATAGTCAAACCTCTTAAAGCTTTGAGATTCTGTTCTCTTTGCATACTTAACATATAAAAAATGAACAACGATGTTCCATTTCACAAAAGTTTTGTTTTCCGAAACTCACATACATAACAAGGAATATCTCGGAAATGGTTCACGTTACAAGAAAACTTATTCAGACATAAATTGTGTAGGTATTTTAGCAAGGTCTACATTTTTATAGTATGATTTGGTCTATCTCTAACGGTTTACCAGTTATGCAAAAGTCTTCCAGAGTAAATACGACTACAGGGGCAATAGTCAGAAAATTCAGGATATACATTTTATTTGTCATAAAAATATCTCAAACATTTTAAGCAGAAACATTAGAGGCATTTTCAAGAAAATCAAAATTTTCGAAAAATTGTCGATGTAAAGGGTAGTTCATGGTCGGGCTATTTTGTTCAAAATCTTCGTGTCGCATCCCTGAAAGACATAAACTTAAATACAAACTTTGGTTTTTAACCGACTTTTCGTTCTTGAGTTGTGCTGTCCACAGGCTGACAGACCATAGACTGACAGACATACACACACACGCGCGCGCGCGCGGGCCTTTTGTAAAGAAGCTTTTTTTTGTATTCAGGGGGTCTCAAAACATATATTTCCGGTGAAATCTCGACATCGAATTTTTGGGTGGAATAGAACACTTCCCCTACTTACCAGTAGAGAAAGTAAAAATAGAGTAATCATATTCAAAAAATAAAAAAATAAAAAAAATAAAAAAAATGAATAGAGAAAACGAACGCAAAAATGTGTCGCGTTGGGAATTTAAAAAGGTAAATAGTTTTGCACTTTAGGTAGCGTCGCTTTAGTTCAAAACAAACTCACACTCTTGACTGTATAAGTGAATAGATATAATTCTTTGAAGCGTCTAAGTGCGTGAAAACCAACAGGCGCACAAAATTATCGCAATAAAGCATATTTCACGTGTGTAAATCTGAGCACAGTTTATTTTTTGGTCGGTGAATTGTTTTATAATCCATCTACATTTGCAATGGCTCAGTGCAAATAGTTAGAAGTTTGAAGCTTTTATTAAAAATTATCATCCATAGCTTTATCGGGACAAAGGACTGAATCAAAGGGACTTCGAGACATTACTAAGCAATGTGAAGCATTGTTACTTCAACGTGCATTATCAACGTGTGACCGACAAAATACTAATTCTGCATCAAAATCGTTGCATCTACGATTGGTCAATCCTGCTTCAAATGTCACACCAACGTGTAGCAGAACAAATATTGCTTCATCTGCGAGAGAGAGTGAGAGAGAGTGTGTGTGTTCGCATCTTCCGAGGGTGTGACGAAAGTATTTCCTGTAGTAACACCAAGAGAGGGTTACACATGAAAATCTCGAGTGTATTTGTTTAGAATTTCTGCATAACAGGCAATAATTCATTTACTTAACACTAGGTAATATTAATAGTGGTCTGAAAGTAAACAACCTATACAGTAATATTTATACATTTTAATTAAGATTTATTTTCACAGTTGGCACTACAACTAATCTAGTAGGCTGCGAAAACAACTATAATTTTAGCGTGTAGTCCAGGGAAATGAGGAATTAGACATCAGGAATATAAGTGAACAAATTTACCTCAGTAGGTAAGTCTGCTATATTTAAACTTAGTTGTTGACTTCGCATCTTGTATTAAAATATAAATATCCTGACTAGAATGTTCATGAGATCTTTTGTCTGCCATTTTTGAATGGCCGCTATTTGTTTTTACTGCGCATGGATACTTCAGGTGTTCAGAAACGTGAGAAAAGGAGGTTATATAATTAAATCGATAATACCACAGATAATCCAGCATGAGTGGAATAGTTGAGATAATTCCTTTACCCGAAATTACTCTTCATATGTGAACTTTTATTTTTCATTTTCTCAAAAAGGGCTCCTAGCGATTTTAATTAAAATATAATATGTTTATAGCATACTGTGCAATGAGAGGATGTAGCCGAGTGGTTAGACCATTCACTTCTCACCAAAGCAGCCTGAGTTCGATCCCAGGCAACTGCATGTGGGATTTATAGTGGACTAAGCGGCGCTGGGACGGGTTTTCTCCGGGTTCTCCGGTTTCCCCCCAATCTGTTTCCACCGGTGCTCCATCTTCATTCCATGTCACCACCTGCGGAGCACCTCATGCCGCAAGTACTACCAAGTTCACGAAATTCCACTTAGGTTGACACATCTGTATAGGACAGTAATTAACAATAAGCGGAAGAATTACAGTTTTTTTAAGAATAGTTTGTGGAAACGAGTAGAGCACGTGATTAATATTTTTCCTTAATACGAGTATTTGTGGATACAGCAAGAATATTTTCGTTATAACTATAAACCTCGCAGAACTAAGACGTTTCTTTACGATTTACGGGCAATATAAGATAGAGGAAGTGTTTCATACAAGCTAAAACTTATGGAAATTTCATCTCAATCAAATGAAGATTCTCTTCTATTTGTTTCCCTTTCACGTCAGAGTTACAGCAGTTCTTATGAAAAAGCGTCACTGACACTGCATCCATAGTTGTTTCTTTGGAAATGATAAGTCAGAAGACGTTAGAGATGAGCTTTTCCATCGTTCGGAAGGTATAAAATCAGATCCCAGAGAGAGCCCAATGAGATCCAAACAAAGTCGGTAAGACCATCAGAGAATGCAGAAATGCAAAAGATGTTCGTCGTTAAACAGTATAAAAATGTAAATGACTTTGATACAGTGATAGTGTTAATACTAGCTTGGTAAAACCAACGTCCTAATTGGATTTACTTCTAATCCTGTTGACCATTGCAACGATGCCATGCTCCGAAGACTAAAAACCTATCAACAGTTATATAAATAATATATATTACATTCAAACTGGCCTCATTCACATAAATTAGTACGTATACCATTCAATCAACTTTTTTCTTCTCTCTCAAAACTAACAAGAAGTTACCAAATCCTTGGCAACGTGACGTCAGCCATAGAATAACAAACTAATGAATGCTCTCCGTTTACAGCCAATTGTGCCGCACAGCGCTTAGCGTTCCATAACTGTTCTTTTTAACGCGTCAGTAGCTTACCCTAATGATCCAATGTTCAAAGGAAGGTATATTATTACATTTGTTTGTTGATTTTTCTGCCGTAACATGTTTTTCTTCCCATAGAAGCAAATTTAGCTTCTTTATTTACTACAGTTCAAATAGATATGGTTATAGAACATTTTGGTTTCAATTTCTTAAGCACTTTCTTATGCTGATGTCCCACGTTTGAGGTTTTTACAGAACTTGCAGCATTAAAAGGAATGAAAACTGGTCTCAGGAAGCCATTGAATGCCTCATCTAAGCGTTTGAACGCTTAGAATTTTTGTTTTTATGAACTAAGTAGAAATCTCCTGTCCATACACACGAAGATTAAAACTATTCATCAAGTCGTAGAAAATTGCGATAGTTTTCCAGGTCATCTAACCTCAATTCGTTTTGTAGTGGACCGAATATAGCTTGGCCCTTGCCCTGTTCTCTTTTTTGTAGCTATGACCGTGTCCACCAACGTCTTTTACTTCTAATACATCTTTTCTTCCTTCTCACACTCGTGGAAATATATCCCAAACCAATACTTCATTTATCAATCGCTAAGTTAATATTTGCATCTGCCATGTTTATTTCTCACGCTTGCTACGTGAACTGTCATCTTTTGGACCAAAATGTAACATAGTGTTTCTTTTGTGTGCGATTCCACTAGATACAAAACGTTTGGTCAAAAAAGTTGGACCGTGGGACATCGGCATTATAGTAGGTAGAGAAATTAATGTATTGGTCCCAAAAATTCGAATAGAGACTGCGGAAAATGCATGGTATGAGGCTCCTCAATGTTTAAAAAAAATTAAGAAGGTGATTTTGTGTGTGTGTGTGTGTGTGTGTGTGTGTGCGTGCGTGCGTGTGTGTGTGTCGCATTTGCACACACGAGGTGTTGATGTAGATCTACTTATATCATCGTGAACTGCCATGTGCTACTGTTGCCTCTTTCCCCTCCAGAAAGGAAAGCGACTTTCAGCTGTTTTCTCGTTAGGGCCTTACTCACATAAATAGCTTCTATTCTTATGACACAGTGTACCATTAATGAGCCGGTACTCAGTTTTAGAAACTGAAGTAATTCGTGGAAAACAGACCTGTAGTACAGGCTGCCACAAAATGTAGGTTACGACCGAGTCAAACACGCGTTTGCGTGATAACTCTCAGTATTCTGCAGTTTTGAAGATTTTGTGAATTGTGGATGGTACGGCAGCAAAAAGCAAACCTCATTTTATTTAAAATGCTACTAAATAACGTTCTTATGCGGCAGGAGGTTTAAATGGGACAAAAATAATAAACTGCAATAATTTGTAAAGCGGGTTTTCTAGCGTAAAATGATTCAAACGGCTTTTTCATGGCAACCGGCATTTTTTTTTATCGTCCTATTCTTTGATACATTTAGTGAGAGATTTACAAATGCATAGCGGTACATATATGTTTTCTGCCCATTAACACGCCTGTTCCAGACTATGATACTAATGATGCAGGCCTGCTGGTGTTTGCATATTTCCCTCTGGACATTTTTTCCGTTTTTTTTGAAACACACCATTTGCGGTTTTATCAATTACCAACCCGTTGGAATTATTATTCATCGGAAGTTTTATGAAAATGCTGATTCGTACAAATGATGCTGTTCATGCTTTGTTTTCTGCGCGTTTTGAATTTATAATTGGAGCTGCAAAGCTGGTTTTTGAGACTGCTGTGCATTTAATGACCGCTAAGAACTTACAAATTGGCAGCTGAAGCACGTAATAAGCTGGCATATAGTGTTCTAATTGCTGAAGCTTACTTAACGAGAGCTACCTGCATCACGTAATTATGTTTTTGTTAGCTGGAGGGTCTGAGCTCGATCCCCAGCTGGGGTAAACTGCCTGGGTACGCTATCTCTCGTGCAACGTTGCAACTATGAATTTTAAACCTCGCCTTATTTCATCATTATATGATATTTGATACCAAAATTAAACACATGAATCCATTTCAGCTCGTATGTACAGTTATACACAAAAAAACTGATGTGTTACACTCACATGACTTTCTCTACTCTTGTACTAACCATTCTTAGAAACTCTTATTCCTATAGTTAGTTAAGATAAACATTTGTACAAATTATCGTATTTCCTCGTAGGTACAAGGGGAACGTTAGAATACAGTACGCTTTGTGCGATAGTCAAATCTTTTAAAGCCTTGAGATTCCGTTCTCTTTGCAGACTTAACATATAAGAAATGATCAACGATGTTCCATTTCACGAACGTTTTGTTTTCCGAAACTCACATATATAACAAGGGATATCTTCGAAATGGTTCAGCCTAAAAAAAAAATTTATTCAGACATAAATTGTGTATTTTAGTAACATCTATATTTTTGTATAGTATGATTTGGTCTGTCTCTAACGGTTTGCCAGTTATGCAAAAGTCGTCCAGAGTAAATACGAGTACAGGGGCTATAGCCAGAAAATTCAAGATATACATTTCATTTGTCATAAAAATATCTCAAACATATGACATTTGAATCAAAATCGTTAGAACCATTTTCAAGAAAATCAAAATTTTCGAAAAATTTTCCATTTAAAGGGTAGTTTAGGGAGGGGCTATTTTGTTCAAAATCTTCATATCGCATCCTTGAAAGACATTAAACGTAAATACCAAATTTGATTGTTAACCTACTTTTCGTTTTTGAGTTATGCTGTTCACAGACACACACGGACCTTTTTCTAAACATGTTTTTTTGGATTCAGGGGGCTCAAAACATATATTTCTGGTGAAATCTTGACATCGAATTTTTGGGTGGATTGCAATACTTCTCCTACTTACCAGGAGAGAAAGTAAAAATAGTAATTAGAATATTTTCAATAAAATATTAATAGAAAACAAAAGTAAAACGGGGATAGACCCGCCTAGGTATATCACAAGTTGAGTAGAGTTGTGGCTGAAATCGTTGCTTTAGTTTAGAATAAATTCATAGTCTTAGCTGGTGAGTCAACAGGCAAATATCCTAAGTGCGTGGAGTACATTTAAAACAGACACAGATTTATATAATATTTTAGGTGACTAAATACGAGAATAGTTTTATTTGACTGTTAACATCTATTAAAAGACATCATCTGAATTAGTGACATCCTGTCTAAATAAATCCCACCCAAACCAGGGTGAGAAATCTCTATGCTCTATCGGCGGCAAAGGACTCAAGGCATTATTGGGTAACACTCCATTTTTTTAAACTGCATGATTTTTTATGTTTCATGAGCCTTATACCTCTACTATGGCTATAAGCTCGTGGTTAAGGTTTTTTGAAAAAGTATATTATTCTTTATACCCCTGCATGAGCTTTTTGTCTTTACCACAAGCATAATTCTTCCAATTTTTTATGAAATACTGGAAGATTCTGTGCACCCCTGCAAAGGCCTCTGTGGCTGTAATGGCTCCAGTACATTTTTGTGGGACTCGCTGATGACAGTGACGTGTCCTAAGGGACAGTGCATAAACCATCCCTTAAACGTGGAGTCCCCTAATTAGACCAAGGACATTATCTGCCCGTTTATTGGCCGCGAGAAATGGCGGTGCTGGAACTAACTGCCGCAGTATGCAAACGCCTGACACACAAGGCCAGGTCCTCGGAGATTCGACCCAAGTGCCTATCCCCGTGTCACGCAAATTCTCCCTCACTCCCTTACCTCGTCCAAATTACTTGATTAAATGCACATACTTGTGTGTATAAGGATACAGCTAATAAGGTTTTTAGAATGTAAGAAATGCTTTGCCACATATCACCTTCAGAGTTAATGCAGAGTCGAATCCACAGAATCGTGCCAACATAATCCGCATTGGTTTCTGAAAGTGACCTGTGTGCATGGTTGACCTACACAGACATTTTACATCAAACCAATACGAGACTGACTCACCTCTTTCAACTATTCAGCTGAAATGTTTAAATCCTGCTCTTTCCTTGCTAATCTAGGCCTCGCCTTTGTTAATAAACAGTTGGGAGTGTCGGTGCACTTGGGCGCAAGCGCGCACTTTGAATGTTAACATACCGACGCTGCCCGTAACAGCAGCACAGTGCTAATCAGGCTGTACAACGTGCACACATTGGTAAAAGTGAGGCCATATTGGCTGCAGTCTTAGAGAAGTTTGTTGGAGAATTTTCATTGTCTCCTCAAAATTGACATAACTTTTGCGTTTCTTCTCCCAAAACCACACCAACTTTGCTTTACTCCTATTCATTGATAAGATCTTTTCAACGTAAATTACTGTTCTGATGGGTGGATGCATATTTCTGCAGCACCCACATAGAGATTTTTCCACGAGTTTTGACATAAATGTTCTCACGAAAACTGATGCGACATCAAAATATACGTCTCGCCACAAACTTAGCTTGGCCTATAATTCGGGGTTCTATTGTAATCGACTTGTCCGCCCAACTTACAAAGGACTTCTCTGCCAACAGACTGGTGCCCTGTTTCTACTGTGTATTTAGAAGGCTGGCTTCCTGAATTTCGTCTGATCTCATGATTTACTCGTACACTTCTAAGGCTCGGTTGCATAATTATCGTTGACTGGAGGTCAGTTTTAATCTAATACCAAAATGTGAACTGAGATCAGAACAGAATTGCACTGTATAAAACTAAACTAAGATGATAGAGTCCCGGTTAATATTTGATCCTAGTTTGGCAACGTGTTAAACAGCTAAAAATCCCAGCAGCATCAGTCACCTGTTTTTCCACTTTGGGCGCATTCGACAGGATGAACTACGCTAGGAAAAGTAGAAGAAAGATTTTAATTTGAGGTTAAGAAATAGACCCAAAATACGTAAGTGATTAATTATGTATTTATCGTACTAGTCGTTCTTTATTCCTATATTTTACCAATTATTGGTTGAAAGTGTATTAAGCCCGACACATGTTCCTTAAATTTTAAAAACACAATTGTAAATTGAGTTCTAGAAGTAAGCCTCAAACACAATAACTCCACGTTTTACAATTTGTGAAAATTTTATAGGTAATCAATTTTTGCTTCTCCTGTAAATTTTTTCTTGAACATAATAGTTTGAAACATTACTTCTGTTATCCAAACAACTACACAAATGCATTAGTTCCTATTGTTATTTTATTTAAAGCAGTACAATTATTTCTTCTTTCTGCAGTTCTGCTGATCTAAGTTCACTGGAGAAAATTCGCCAGTCAGATTTGATCTTAGATCAAAGTGCCATTATAGGAAACCATTAGTACTGGTACATTTCCGTGCACTTGACTATATATAAGCATGTCGGAAAGTGGAACAGAAAACATCTGTCAATCTGAACAAACATTTTATATCATTGATCTCAGAACAAGCACATGCACGATTTAATGCTTCAAACAGCTATATTGCCAATGACAGACATCAAGTTTAGACGTAATGACAGTTGAAATATCCTATCAAATTCCTTCAACCGATGTAACCGTTTAAAATATTTTGGTTAAACATACAGCATAAAAATCATTCAGCTGGAAATTTGATGTCAAGTCATACGACTTCAATCTGAGAGAATGAAGTCGAGAAGATGTTTGGTTTTATCTCTTTGTTTACTACAGCTCTGAAGATTTAATGAGTTTTATTTTGTTTTAAAGTTACTACAGAATTTTAAATAGGTTCTCCTCGAACTATCCATGTCACAGATGCACAGTCTGCTTGTGTGAAAAATAAACATTGGGCAATTAAGGTACAACATTTGTGAACTTCAAAACCTAAAGAATACTATATTCACATGAAATTCTCTTCCCAATATCCTTATTTTATGTCTCTTCTAATCTTAAAAAGCCAGTTTTTACATCTGCTTTGTGTTTACAGGCATTTACAAGGCATAAAAATAAACTAATGAACAATAATCCAAGTGAAATAATGTAACGAAAAAAAAAAAAAAAACATTAAAAACATTAATTGTTCCTTTTAATTGCGATAGATACATCGGCGATCTATTACATATGGAACATATTACCATGCCAAAGGTTATTTTAAATTAATTTGTTTTATTAAAATGTTAAGTTACATTTTAAATTTAGTTTTTTAAATTCATTAGACTTTACGGCCCGGGGATGATGATTAATCCGAAAGTATTGTTCCTTACTTCAACGGCGTTATTAAACTAGTATATGATAGTTTTTCTTTGGCTTTTGTTCATTAAATACACACATACCAACCAGGAATCGAACCCAGAACCTTCCCACAGCAGGCAGATTCTCCATCGAATGAACTATGTGGCAGCTCTGAAACATAAAATCACACATTACATGGGATTCGATCCCGTATTTCGCCACCATTATTTATCATCGGTAACACGCTTAAGGAGTTGAGATATCCCAGCGATGTACAACATTTACGAAACGGGGGAGGTTGGGTTTATCTGCTTCTCCTATACGCGGACTTTGCCTCTCTTAAACCCCCAGTGAGTTTCTACTTATTTTTAATCGACATAAGTATTTTACTGCTAATTTTCTTGGAGGTAAAAGGGGAATATGGGGATACAGTAGGCTTTAAGTGATAGTAAAATGTTTTAAGAGCTGGTTGTTATGTGACTGTTTGAAATTTCGCTCTGTTTGCAAGACCAAGAAATAAAGAAACCGAATAATATATTCTTGTTTGACAAAATTATAAGTATTGGCAAATTCAAACAAATAATAAAGAATATCTGAGAAATTGTTCACTTATAAAAACAGAAAAAGAAGTATTTGACAAACTGTATATTTTAATGACGTCCACATTTTTACTTTCTGTACCGTAAGTAGCGGAAGTATTGTATTTCACCCAAATATTCGATGTCGAGTTGAAAACCAAAGTTGATATTTAAGTTTAATGTCCTTTAAGGATGCGACACAAAGATTTTGAAGAAAATAGCCCCACCCTAAACTACCCTTTACATGGAAAATTTTTCGAAATTTTTGATCTTCTTGAAAATGGCTCTAACAATTTTGATTAAAGTGTCATATTTTTGAGATTTTTATGAAAAATGAAATGAATATCTTGAATTTTCTGGCTATAGGCCCTGTAGTCGTATTTACTCTGGACGACTTTTGCATAACCGGTAAACCGTTAGAGATAGACTAAATCATACTATACCAAAGATGTAGATCTTGCTAAAATTCACAATTTATGACCAAATAAATTTTTTTGTAGGGTGAACCATTTCAGAGATATTCCTTGTTATGTGTGTGAGTTTCGGAAAACTTATCCCTTGCACATGCAAGGAAATAAAGAATAAGATATAGGAATAAGAGTTGAGGGAATGGTTAGTACAAGAGTAGAGAAAGTCATGTGAGTGCAACACATCAGATTTGTTTATTTAGTAAGCTTTAGTCTGTCTCTTCATTAAGAATGAAGACAATCCCAGAAAATTCAAGACATGACTAAGGAGCTGCCATGGAATCGCCTGTTTGTGTCCGCCACCGGATACTAACTGCCTGCCCCTCCGATTGAAGGAGGAGTGGAGTGGGGTGGGGTATGGCTGCCCATTATGTAAGGCTCTGCAAAGAGACAAGGTTGGACATCCCTGAGCTATTCTAAGGAAAACTCATAACATTTCTTTACCAGTAGAACTTGAACATTTTAAATACTAATCTGGTGATATATTAAAGTTCAAGTTTGTCTTTGAAAGCTATGAAAATATGTAGAGACTGAATAGTTAATTTTGACCCATATTCCTCCTCAAGTGTATTGCGTAGTACAGCAATGGTAGCTCCGGTTCTCATCAGATGTAATAGCATATTCCTTGTTATTTATTGACGATTTGCCTAACGACCATTTACTTAATTTGGTGTATAAATGTGGCTGACGACAAGACTGCACCATAATCCTTAGCCTGTGTTATTGCGCAACAGCTGTGGAGGGTCATAATGGCCTTCAATGATGCTGTAACGACATAAAACAACACCCCTATTTATTTCAGCAGACGAGACGTGGCGCTGCGGTCGATATAAGCTAGCTATATTTGTGTGGCGCATTGCATTTTCTTTATTTACTCCTCTTATGAAATGTGCAGATATCCTTCTAACATAAAATGAAAAGGTAAATTTTACAAATCACTTGTGCATTGAAATTACTTTCCCTTAGCCCACCTCCGTGGTGTGGAGTTAACACTTCGAGTTCAGTAAGGCTGGGTTACCTGGATTAAGACTTCTTTTTTCAGACGTAAATTAGTATCATCCACTGGATATGATGGTGTTACGACACATATGTTACAACACCTGCCTCGCAAAGCCATTATCCACTTGACGAGAATTTACAATGCTTGCCTGTATCTCCGACACTTCCCTACTGCTTGGAAGGAAGCGAGGATGATTTGCATATTGAAACCAGGCAAGGATCCCAAGTTTCCATCAAGTTACCGTTCTATTAGTCTACTCCCAATCATTTCCAAAATTTTTGAAAAACTTCTACTGTCCCGTCTAACTCCTCTATTTGAGGAAAGGAGGCTCATTCCGGATCATCAGTTCGGGTTCCGTCAAGGCCATTCCACTACCTTACAGCTCCTGCGTCTTGTTGAGAGGGCTGCCCTGGGTTTCCAGGAAAACTTCAAAACTGTCGCAGTACTTCTGGATGTGGATAAGGCCTTTGCAACAACATGGCACCAGGGCCTACTGTACAAACTTAGAGATGCAAATCTCCCCTCCCCCTACCTGACCCTCATAGCCAGTTTCCTTCGTGACCGCACTTTCAGGGTGCGAGTGGAGGGCAGGTTATCAACTATCAGACCAATAGAGGCCGGAGTACCGGAAGCTAGCGTTCTATCGCCACTGCTCTTTGCCGCATACATGTCTGACTTCCCCGTTGAACCCAGCACTGTTACGTGCCAGTATGCCGATGACGTCCTCATACTGGCCCGTAACAAAAATCTACGTTACTGCCTTCCCCCATTACAAAGACACCTAGATGCCATTGAGAGTTGGAGTGAAAAGTGGAGAATGGGAATCAGTCCACAGAAAAGCTCGGCTTTTGTGTTAGGCAAAATTCATTCCTGGAGACCAGAAAGGGACCTGACACTTGGTCAGAGGAGAATCCCTTGGGTCAACACAGCCATGTACCTTGGTGTACAACTAGACCGAGGACTTACCTTCACCAAGCATGTCACAGCTAAAGCTGCCCAAGGTCACGGAGCTCTGGGAAAGCTCTATCCCATCTTTAGGTCTACTATGCCTACACGACTTAAATTACGCATTTATCGTGCGATCATCCCTCCCCTGATCCTGTATGGATGCGAGGCATGGGGATTCGTGGCTCAAACCACCATCCGCAGACTGCAAGTCGTGCAGAACAGGGCCCTTAGGATGATCTACGATACTGACCGTAGATTTTCTTCCCATATTCTCCATACTCATTCTGGCATTCCATATATTGTGGATGTTGTGCGAGATAGAGCCCGCTCTATGTATGCGAAACTTACGCCACACCCTAACCATCTGGTAAATACCCTGGGTCAATATGATCACCATCTTCCCAGGAGGCGCAAAAGCTATCGTTTACCCAAGGATGTCTTGGGCTAATTAGCTTCGCTGCTTCCTCATTTCACCAAACATTCCAATGCATTCGGTTTCTCGCTATTTGACACTGCTTGACTTGCTGGTTAGACAAGCTGACCTTTGCTAAGTGAGCAGAGGGGCATGGGTGGCCCAGGATGGGTAGACATTCTAATTGGCACTCATATCCCAAGTCTATAGCAAGAGAGAGTAACCAATCATCACCATTGGCTGACACTGACATAAATAGCTTGTGCAAATTGACTACACCTTTCATACCTCACGGGTAAATCCATACTATATGGATAGGTACCGCGGGCATATATCCTGCCCGGGTAAACCCGAGCGACCTGATTTGGCTCTCTTGGCTAGACCTAAATTACAACGATACCTGGGTCCATTGCAGTATAATTTCCATCATTTCAGTCATTCACAAATGGATATAACACAAAACTCTAATTCCTATATCTTCTTCGTATTAGTTGAGATAAACATTTGTACAAATTATCTTATTGCTTGTTTCCTTGGAGGTACAAGGGGAATATTAAAATGCAGTAGGCTTTGTGTGATCGTCAAATCTTTTAAAGCTTTGAGATGCCGTTCTCTTTGCACGCTTAACATATAAAAAATGAACAACAATGTTCCATTTCACGAAATTTTCAAGTTTTCCGAAGCTGACACAAATAAGAAATATATCCAAATGGTACACTCTACAAAAAAAAATTATTTAGACATAAATTGTGTATTTTAGCAAGATCTACATTTTTTGTAGAGTATAATTTGATCTATCTCTAACGTCCAGAGTAAATATGGCTACAAGGGCTATAGCCAGAAAATTTAAGATATACATTTCATTTGTCATAACAATATCTTAAACGTATGCCATTTTTATCCAAATCGTTACAGCCGTTTTGAAGAGAATCAAAATTTTCCAAAAATTTTCCATGTAAAGGGTAGTTTAGGGTGGGGCTGTTTTCTTCACAATCTTCGTGTTGCATTCTTGAAAGACCAACTTTGGTTTTTACCCGACTTTTTGTTTTTGAGTTGTGCTGTCCAGACATACACACACACACACACACACACACACACACACACACACACACACACACACACACACACACACACACACACACTGCACTACCCTTCACGGGATGTAGTCAATTTTTAGTGGGAGTAGGATCACGAAACGGGGAAACGGCAGGACCTTTTCAGTCAAAGGAGTGCCCCCCACCTTTATTACAAAAATAAAATGTAAGATTTGGATCAACACAATTTTAATAAATGATAATTACAAATGTTGAGGCTTGATAAGATTACAATTATATGTGTCGATGTTTTATCGGGTGATAAGAATTACCAGTGGACGATAACAATAAATATGAATGAAGTGAGTTGTACAGATTTTCCGGCTATATACCAAGTTTACCTGTTTGAAATCTGAATTATTATCCGCATAAGTGACGACTTAACCCCATAAACTCATTGCCCCATAGAAATAATTACATCACCAGATGGATCCCGCATAGTTACGGCAGTAGTAGAGAGCGAGAGAGAGAGAAGAGCTACATACCTCTGGCGATTACCATCACGACTGACTACTAGAGACAGACTACCACACACTGACTGCCCTCTCTCTCGCTCCCTCACGTAGGCTGCGGACGACAACAGCACTACCTATCGGGCCAGCGCCGCCCTAAAAAAAAAAAAAAACGAACGTGCAATCAGCACAACACACACACACACACACACACGGATCTTTTTCTAAAATGATTTTTGGATTCAGGGGGCCTCAAAACATATTTTCGGTGATATCTCCATATCGATTACAATACTTCCTCTACTTTACGTAGTAGAGAAAAAAACTCCTATATCGGTATCAATAAACTTACTGATGTTTTATTTAGAGATTTATCCATGTTAACGATGAACTTAGAAACAATAAAAAATAAAACAAACTCCTTTGTTTGTCCAGTATGTGACGTTTTGTTTCTATTCTACATCAGTTATTACAACATTTATAGTGTTTTAAAGTTTGAAGTGACTTTTAAAAGACCGTATATTTATGATAATAGACCCTCATTGGTCAACCCTGACAAGACGTTATTAACTGTTGTCAGTTCAAAGCAACCTTCAACAATAAATTAAAACAAAAACTCACAGTTATTAGTGGTTCATTTCAAAACAATAACAAAGGGTGGAGTTCAGCAGGTGGAATGTTTGCGGAAGCTAGGATTCAAACCCGACCGACAAGAAATATGACGGAAGAGGAGGAAGGCAGGTGTTAAAACATTCATAGCACTGGGGCTTAAAGAGAAGGGAAACTCTTATACCAGCTGCTTTTGTATGCATGTATGTCCCGGTCAATAAAACTTGGCTTTACGTCGACTGAGCACGAGGTCATCAAGTGTCTATTATAAACGTGAGTTAGTGCCTAAGTGGCAGGGCAATCTTCACGTCATATTAGAATACCTAAGTATTACACCGTGCCATATATTCGACTGCATATTTAACTATGTACCTACTTACACCTTTACTCATGCTATATATAGGCATTGTGTTCTATAAAAGATTTCATGTGCAGACTTCACCCAAAGTGTACAATTTAAGGAGCTTCAGATAAAAATGGTAAGTAGAAGGAAGTATTGTATTTCACCCAAAACTTCGATGTCGAGATTTCACCGGAAATATATCTTTTCAGACCCCCTGAATCAAAACAGCAGTTTTAGAAAAAGGTTGTGTGTGTGTGTGTGTGTGTGTGTGTGTGTGTGTGTGTGTGTGTGTGTGTGTGTGTGTGTGTGTGTGTGTGTGACTGTGACTGTGACTGTGACTGTGACTGTGACTGTGACTGTGACTGTGACTGTGACTGTGACTGTGACTGTGACTGTGACTGTGACTGTGACTGTGACTGTGACTGTGACTGTGACTGTGACTGTGACTGTGACTGTGACTGTGACTGTGACTGTGACTGTGACTGTGACTGTGACTGTGACTGTGACTGTGACTGTGACTGTGACTGTGACTGTGACTGTGACTGTGACTGTGACTGTGACTGTGTCTGTGTCTGTGTGTCTGTGGACAGCATAACTCAAGAACGAAAAGTAGCTTAAAAACCAAAGCTGGTATTTAAGTTTAACTGCTTTCAAGGATGCGACACGAAGATTTTGAAGAAAATAGCCCCACTCTAAACTACCCTTTACATGGGACATTTTTAGAAAATTTTGATTTTCTTCAAAATTGCTCTAACGATTTTTATTAAAATGTCATATGTTTGAGATATGTTTATGACAAATGAACTGTATATTTTGAATTTTCTGGCTATAGCTCCTGTAGTCGTATTTACTCTGAATGACTTTTGCATAACTGGTAAGCTGTTAGAGATAGACTAAATCATACTGTACAAAAACTGTAGATTTTGCTAAAATACACAATTTATGTCTGAATAAATTTTCTTGTAGGGTGAACAATTTCTGAAATATTCCTTGATGTGTGCGAGTTTCGGAAAACTTAAAAGTTTCGTCAAATGGAACATCGTCGTTCATTTTTTTACATGTTAAGTGTGCAAAGAGAACGTGATCTCAAAGCTTTAAAATATTTGACTGTCGCACAAAGCCTACTATATTCTAATATTCCCATTTCACCTATAAGGAAATAAGCAATAAAATAATATGTACAAATGCTTATTTCAATTAACACCAAGAAAGAGGTATAAGAGGTTGTAAGAATGGTTAGTATAAGAGTAGAGAAAGTCATGTGAGTGTAACACATCAGATTTTTTTAATCACTTTGTTGTCTTCTAAAGTTTACCAAAACAGTTTTCGTCTCCGCTTTCGGCTGTCAATTCTCAACTGTTCTTACAACCTTGCTTTGTCCTTTCAGTGTCTGTCTTCATTTTCTCTGTGTCTCTCATGCACTAAACTAAGGCGTTACAATCTCTCGGCGCACTGACGTAACTTTCACGACGATACACACGCGCACAGCTGACACACTGACCGACTCATGACCGTAGCTCTCAACTTCAAAAACTAACTGTTGTTCGTTGCCTCGCCTCCTTTTACAGCGGGTATGGCGTAACACGGACATTTATGAAATCCTTCAATCGCGCCGGCATCCAGGAGATTCACGAAGCCCGTAGTAATCCTTTGTTATGCGCGCTCTCATAGTTGTCACGTGTTTGCTCGCACGAGTGGTGTGGCGAAGCTTGGCTCCGGCTGTCTTTTGTTGCTTTACGCTGCCGCCGCCCCACCACCCACGTCACAATATATTATATCACACAAATACACACACATTCACACTCACTCATACTTCCAGACTCTGGAGAAGATAGAGAATAATCCCATCCGGCAATCAAACCCAGGACCCTTCATACAGCAGGCAGGTGCTCTACCAAATGAGCTACAAGGCCTATCTGTTTACATATTGTTAGTTCAGATAACTTTCAATTCACATATATGCATTTCGTCTTGGGATATAGGAGTCAATGCAGCTGTCAGATCTTTAAAGAGCGAGTGACTATGTGACAGCTTTGAAATTCCACGGTCTTTGCATGATCACGAGCGGGAAAAAAAAAAAAAAAAAAAAAAAAAACAAATTGCGAGTTCTTAGTTAAGGATATGAAAATTCAGACCACTAACAACGAATATCTCGGAAATGCTTAATTCCAGACATTAAAGTCCCATCATCGTACCATCAAATCGCAGAAACAAGCGTTGAAAGTATTTAACATTTCAAACCAATAACAACACATAGAGTTCTATACTTATATGCAGCACATTTCTGTCTTTTTTATAAGGTTATCAATTGTACAAAATTATACAAATTATTCCCAAAGTGGACTTCAAAGGCTCTTCGCACAAAATTCAAGATATCTGTTATTTCAATGAAAATGGCTAGACATTTTCCAGAAAATAAGAAGTTGAATGTGAAAAACTATTTGGGTGGAAAAAATGTTTTTAAGCTTCGTTTCGTTTTTTAGCTATGGTGTTCTCTCTTTCTCTCTCCCTTTCTCTCTCTTTCTCCCTTTCTCTCCCTTTCTCTCTCTTTCTCTCTCTTTCTCTCTCTTTCTCTCTCTTTCTCTCTCTTTCTCTCTCTTTCTCTCTCTTTCTCTCTCTTTCTCTCTCTTTCTCTCTCTTTCTCTCTCTTTCTCTCTCTTTCTCTCTCTTTCTCCCTTTGTCTGTGTTTCTCCCTTTCTCTCTGTTTCTCCCTTTCTCCCCTTTTCTCTTTTTCCCTCTGACTCTTTCTCTATCCCTCTCTCTCTTTCTCTCTCCCTGTCTCAATCTCTCTGAGAAATGTCAGGTGGCCTGAAAACGTGTATTTAGTGTGAAATTTGGACATGAATATTTGGGTGGAATATGATACTTGTGTTTACTGTAAGTAGGAGATACTAGACAAGGTGTGAAACTGAGTGTTGGGTATGAGCGTTACTTCTCATGTTTTACCTGTTACGTGCCAACAGACAATAGAATCAATAGTCTCTCCATAATGCAGACGGTGTTTCTTCTTTTTGTGGGGTATGAATATACCAAACCAACAAACAACGGTATAAAATCATTACGTTGTTTGTGTTCGTGGTGAGCTTGTAAATAATACAACAACTGTCTCAAATCCAGGATTAAGAACTTTATTTTCACTACACCACTGTCCGGATTACGCGATAGTCTTCCAGGATTGTGCCTCTTCATAAACGCAGCATCCAACATTGACATAGCTTAACACTTGAATTGTGCATATTTTTACAATTTAGAATAACACACGGAATTTCGAACTTGCCACCAGTGAATAGAAAAATGCCATTTTGTGCCGATAAAGGGCTACATCACAGTCCGAAACGCCTGCTTACTCCTCTCCATGAAAGGAATTTAAGCAAGCGGGTTTCTTGTTTATCGGTTCAACATGCCGGGTGTTGAAATGAAATGCCTAGAGAGAAGGGAGACTCGCTTACCTGTTAGGGTGCCCAATTATTTCACTCTTTATCTCCTATATTTCATGATACTATCAGCCCAAGCAAAGTGTTTGTACCAGCATGGGTAACAAATCACCATGTTAGCTATAGGGTCATTAATGGTAACGCATGCGCGAAACAACCGAGATCAACTGTGAAACGGTACCGACAGAGGCGCACTAAGCTTCTAATATTTTTCTAACACTTATCGCACCCACACTCCAACTTTCAGATCACAGTAAGGCATTTCACGCAATCGTTAGTAAATTTGAAGATTCAGATTCGGTGTTAGACAAGAAAGATTATAGTTCTCTTTTAATAGAAGATAAACTAGATCAAATCAGCGCCAGTTTAGTGCGATAATCTCGAAAATTATAAACTAGCTGAACAAATTAATACATCGATATTAAACTTCAGAAAAACCTGTGCTAAACAGCTGAATGTTTAACTGCAGCCTTCAATGACACTAGTAATCTTGGTCAAAGTTTACCATGTATTCTATTGATTTTATCATCACGACCAATAACTTACTTAATTATTATTATGGCTTACGCAACATTTAATGGCAGGAGGAGTTGGTCAACAGAAAATCTCAAACATGCTGTGAATTCATGGTGTAAAGGTGGCCATATTTATATAATTTACAACCACAACATTTATTTGCACAACAGGAATGAGAATACCATCCGGCATTAAATGTTGTGTCTGGTATAATAATATCCCTATACATTTGTATTCCATGCGCGTTTAGTTAAGAGGAATTTCCTAATTCTAGTCGGTGGTATAAATTTTCTTTCAGTAGTATTTGCCTAAGAATATAAATATACCAATAAATACCAAACAACATATAGGCATGAATTCAAAATATTTCAAAGATGCGACAAAAAATTATCAGAAAATTCCCCCACCATACACTATTTAAGTGGAAATATTGCGTGAACGAATTTTGTATGTTTATGTTAGAACAGCGATGTGCAATGTTTGCGAAAGAGGGGAGGTTGGATTTACCTCATTCCACTATACGCGGACTTTGCCATTCTTGAGCACTCGGAGATGGGGGGATAGGAGCTATTACATAACCGTCTCCAAAAGGACAATGGTGGACTCATTGTGCTGTAAAGGACATACAAAAGTTTAATGCAGACAATTTATATCGAATACATATTCTTGATATTAAATATTTTGCTCGAGATGTTCATTTATCTTAGAACACTTCGAAGTGGTAAGTCACCATTCTATTGTTTTGCATATAAAGAGTAAGTTTTAAAGTTGGGACATAGTGACCCACTTTTTATATACATATAATCTTGTATATACAGGGAAATGTGTAATAAAATCATTTATGCTAACGTTTACCTGGATTAACATGAAGATACGAAACTAAACATTAGTAGCAATATTTTTTAGAAGTGTAGTGGACAGAGAAATGTATGCGAATGTGGGATCGAACTGTGATCGAGCTGAGATGTGAAGGAAGGAAGGGCAGGCAATCTGGTGAGGATTACAGCTGGCTGTGCAAACATTTGTGCTCTTTCTTGCTCAGTAAGGGCAGACGCTGTTTAGGGTCAGGAGCAGAAGTAACGCGGAGAGTCGGAGAGTCAACACAGTTGGCGTGACTGAGCAATCAATAAAGGAATGCCCTTGCTACAACCCTGGTCCAACACATCGACCACAAGCCTGCTACATTCTTTCACACAGCAAATGTTTACTTATACCTGCTGGCCACATCAAGCTGCGTGCGTCTACTGTTCTTCGTTCCTTCCTACAGAAGATGCGCCTGCCAACCCGCCGTACTTACATACCAGCCGGGCGGGTATACCACCATCAACTGATCAATGTAAACCACACATCTCGCATATTAAAAAACTTCCACAGATCTCCTCATAAACTTTTCAAATTTTTACTATATATTTACCTAAATATTACAATTAAATATACCAAATTCCAGCACTCTATCACAGTGTGTCTAAAAGTTATTAATAATTAATATTATTACAAGCTACTTTAATAATTCATATGACTTTCTCTACTCATGAACTAACCATTCTTACAAACTCTTACTCCTAAATTTTCTTCGTGTTAGTTAAGATAAACATTTGCAGAAATTATCTTATTGCTTATTTCCTTGTAGGTGCAAGGGGAATGTTACAATACAGTAGGCCTTGAGTGATAGTCAAATCTTTTAAAGCTTTGAGATTCCGTTCTCTTTGCACACTTAAAATATAAAAAAATAAACAACAATGTTCCATTTCACGAAAGTTTTGTTTTCCGAAACTCGCACACATAACAAGGAATATCTCCGAAATGATTCGCCCTACAAGAAAATTTATTTGGACATAAATTCTGTATTTTAGCAAGATCTACAATTTTTGTACAGTAAGATTTTGTCTATCTCTAACGCAGGGGAAAACAGGTATCGCTGCTGTGACGTCAGCTCACTCAGCTCACATGCTCCCACCAAAGGCCAGTTGAACGTGTGACGTCACAGCGGAAGAGGAAATCGCTTGCGGGACATCGTAATTTTACTGCTGACTGTTTCAATTACGAAATAGTGACAGATTATAAATAATTATATTTCGACTTTATGCCATATATATTCTAGTTTATGTCATAACACCAATAGACGGAAATTATAACTATTTTCCCTGAGCTAGAGGAGAGCTATACAGAACAATTAGGTGGGCATATTTTGACATTTGTCGTTCTGCTTTTCTTTAACTAGTTTGTCAATGTTAGGGCGTAAAGTACGGCACATAATATGCTTCGGGATTTTGACTTAGAAAGGTTCATAACAGAAAAGAATTGTTCGCACACATACATAGAACCAAACATACATAATATCCGTGCAACAAGGGCATACAACCTCAGAAATCTGTTTTGAGGAACATTCTTATAAAAATCAGCCAAGTCTTCCTTGTACTTATATTTGTTCTTTAGCAAATCGTCGCACTGTAAATTTATCAATTCAATTTGCTACCTGCTAGAAACATTAACATCCAATGAATACGGGGTCGCAAAGACCTGAAACGTAGTTGACAATGTTTCTACATCTTGAAGCATAGTCTCCAACTAGTGTGAAACACGGGGAACTGAACACAGACACAAAACCACTAGACACCACACTACACAACGTCAACAAAAACACAAAATAAGAACAAAATTCGCACTAATGCTGTTAAGATCCCTCACAAAACAAATAAAAAACCTCAGACTAAGCTGAAAAGGGTTCTCCCTAAACAGCCCGGGCAAGTTGTAAACATGCCCAAATAACATGTTTCATATTCATTCAGTTTCGTGCAAGTAGCGCCGCTGATCTAGGCAGCATAGCAATACACCGCTCTCGTCTGACGTCACACGAACGTACAAGCTGGCTCTTCGTTTAAATACGTCACACGGCCCGAAGTTGTCTTCCCCTGCTCTAACGGTTTATCAGTTCTGCAAAAGTCGTCCAGAGTAAATACGACTACAGAGGCTATAGCCAAAAAATTCAAGATATGCATTTCATTTGTCATAAAAATATCTCAAACATATGACATTTTAATCAAACTCGTTAGAGCCATTTTCAAGAAAATAAAAATGTTCGAAAAATGTTCCATCTAAAAGGTAGTTTAGGATGGGGCTATTTTCTTCAAAATCTTCGTATCCCATCATTAAAATACATTAAACTTAAATACCAACTTTGGTTTTTACCCGACTTTTCGTTTTTGATTTGCGCTGTCATACACATAAACTCAATTATTATTTGAAAATCTAAAGTTTTGATTTGAACTTGTATCTGAGAGTGTCAGTAGGCAGTGCACGAAGCGATAATGTGCGGTATACATACAATTGTGTGTGATTTACTGCACGACACTTGGATCTGCGTGCAACCGCAACTTCTTCCAGGTACTACGAGCATAAAGTCGTTTGCTAAACAAGCATGGCGACAGAGGGCACTAAAAATAAATAAGTTTGTCCAATATAACGTCAGATTTACGACTTACTAGCGTTATCGTGAAGACGGGCAGTACAGCCTGTTTGTTTGCGTGCCGGGTACACTTTACAGCTACTGTAAATAATCCTTAAGCACAAATTTCTAGGTCTCTGTGTGACAATTTCATTTCTCTAAGGGCTCCTTTATGTTGATCAGCGGCCTTGCAGCACGTGGAGCAAGATTCTGTCCTGAATTTATTCTTATCACTGATTAGAAATCAATTGAAGTATTCGTAGCTCTTTACCTATTTATCTAGCGTCTAATTTCTCATTAATCGTAAATTATAAAATAATGTGATGCAGTGTGGGCCGGAGAGATATCTTTAGCGGTCTGAAACTTGAGATTCTCATTTGTCTGCACTTCCTATAGTCTATTCGCATTTTTTTCGGCCGCCAGGTGGAGTAAGGTAGGGAAAGGTCCGTGCAGCAAGTGGCACGTAGCGGCACACATAGTTCGTGTAGTTGACAATTACAAGTGAATGATAAAAGAGGACACCACCAACGACAGCTGCAATGCACGCTATTGATGAATTAGCTAAGCACTGTTTCAAACAAATGGGCTGAAATTTTTAGAATAACCAATTTCAATGCACGTTTCTCAAAATAAGGAATTATGACTGATAAAATTTAATGGCGGTTGGCGGGAAGTGTGATCAACACAGTCGGCCCGTGTAGCTGTAGTCGCTAGAGGTATGCCCTTGGCGCTCCGACGCGTAAAGGGTCGAAGGTTAGAGTATCGCCTCGGATATTAATTATTTTGTTTAACGACGCTGTCAATTGCCACTATTACATCAGCGTCGCCGGTGTGCCGGAATTTTGTCCCGCAGGAGAATCTTTAACATGCCAGTAAATCTACTGACATGGAGCTGTCGTTTTTAAGCACACTTAAAAACCATCGGTCTGGGCCGGATTCGAACCCGCGACCTTGGGATCAGTAGGCCAAATCCACCTCGGTTATGGATGTTTAAATATGTATGTGTTAGAAAAAGGAGTAAAGAATCAGAAAAACAAAAAAATTAAAATGAACAACGATGTTTTATTTCACGAAAGTTTCAAGTTTTTCGAAACTCACACACATAGCAAGGAATATCCCCGAAATGGTTCACCTTACAAGAAAATTTATTTGGATATAAATTGTGTATTTTAGTGAGATCTACATTTTTTGTATATTAAGAATTTGTCTATCTCTAACGGTTTAGCAGTTATGCAAAAGTCGTCCAGAGTAAATACGACTACAGGGGCTGTAGCCAGAAAATTTAAGATATACATTTCATGTATCATAAAAATATCTCAAACATGTGACATTTTAATCAAAATCGTTAGAGCCATTTTTAAGAATATCACAATTTTCAAAATATTTTCCATGTAAAGGGTAGTTTAGCGTGGGGCTATTTTATTCAAAATCTTCGTGTCGCATCCTTGAAAGGCGTTAAATTTAAATACCAACTTTAGTTTCTAAAGGGCTTTTCGTTATTTACGTATGCAGACTTTTTTTTAAAGCAATTTGGCTGAAATACAATACTTCCTCTACTTAACTAGTAAACATTTGAATACTAGTGATTTAGAACACGAGCTTGTTAGGTAGCAGCTATCTAGAAACAGTAACAGAAATCACAAATGAGATGAAACAAAGAAGCTGAAAGAGTATAAACAGTTTGATGGAGGAAGATATTCCTTATATGTACCTTGAGCTCGGTCTGGACTCTAGTAATGACAATGCAATACCGCAGCTTCTGGAACTGGGGGTTGGTTCTCTTCAGTTAATGCGATTAAAGCAACATCCCCTCCCTCCCTCCCTCCCGCCCGCCCGCCCGTCACAGCTGGAGGGGGAACACAACATACAGTTTTAAATAATGCACAAGAGGGAGATGGTGAATTTATATAAAAGGAGGGAGCTAAGGATGAAAATGTGATTTTGGGAAACGAGACGTGCTTTCGCGTCGCTGTGTGCGTTCTTTGCACTGCGCTACCTTGGGCTATTAAACCGACTGCTCAGTTCATTAGTGCATTGGGCTTATAGACAACAATGTTTGGGCTCTTTTCTTGTGTTTGTGAATAGAAAATGCTTTGTAGGGAGGAAGAGGAACAGAATGAGAAAGCTAGTAGGGTAGTGAAGAAAGGGACGTTTGGCAACCGCGCACTTTCTCTTCAAGTTGGTGAGAAAACTCGTGCTTCAGGGGAGCATCTGCGCCACGCTAACTGCATCGAATTTCCCACTTACAATTTCGAGAAGAATATTTGTCTAATGGTATTTTTGATTTTCCTTAATTAAGCTCACTTGTACGATTAATAGTTTTATCGCCCAGATCCAAATGACTTAGTTGTCGACGGGCCCTTAAACCCCGCTCACTCACTCACGCACTAGTGTTGATAGTAACGGGAGAACAAAAGCGTTCGAACCGGTTGCGCGGTGTTTTGCCTGTTCGCATCCTCGGCGCCCGTGCCGCCTGCCGCTATCATAGAAAGGCGCAGGTAAAACAATACATCTTAATAGTACTTTTAAAGGCTTTACTTACCAACTTTATGAAAGGAGATGCTGAAATACATGTTTGGTACATCTTTAGGAAACTATCGGTCACTTGCCGCAGTTCACGTTGAGAAACGCTACAAATTTCCTGACGCATATTCTACACTTTTTTACTTTCTCTACTAGTAAGTAGAGGAAGTATTGTATTCCAGCAAAAAATTCTATGTCGAGATTTCACCGCAAATATATGTTTTGAGACCCACTGAATTAAAAAAAAAAGCCATTTCCAGAAAATGGTCCGTGAGTGTGTCTGTCAGTCTGTGGACAGCATAACTCAAACACGAAAAGTAAGTTAAAAACCAAAGTTAGTATTTAAGTTTAATGACTTTCAAAGATACGACACGAAGATTTTGAAGAAAATTGCTCCACCCTAAACTACCCTTTACATAGACAAATTTTCGAATATTTTGATTTTCTTGAAAATGGCTCTAACGATTTTGATTAAAATGCTATATATTTGAGATATTTTTATGACAAATGAAATTTATATCTTGAATTTTCTGACTATAGCCTATGTAGTCCTGCTTACTCTGGATGACTTTTGCATAACTGCTGAACCATAGGAAATAGACCAAATCTTACTATACAGAAAATATAGAGCTTGCTAAAACATGCAATTCATGTCTCAATACTTTTTGTAGAGTGAACCATTTCGGAGATGTACCTCGTTATTTCTGTAAGTTTTGGAGAATTTATACTTTTGCCAAATGGAACGTCGCTATTCATTTTTATATATGCTAACCATGCAAAGAGCACGAAATTTGAAAGCTTTAAAAGATTTGACTATCGCTCAAAGTCTACTGTATTCCAATATTCCCGTTCCACGTGCAAGAAAACGAGCAATAAGATAATTTCTGCAAATGTTTATCTCAACTAACACGAAGAAAATAGAAGAATATTTTCTGCAAAATCTTCGTGTCGCATCCTTGAAACACATAAAACTTGAATACCAACTTTGGTTTTTAAACTACTTTTCGTTATTGAGCTATGCTGTCCACAGACTGACACACACACGCACGCACACACACACACACACACACACACACACACACACACACACACGGACGTTTTTTTTAAGAAGCCTTTTTTTTATTCACAGAGTCTCAAAACATTTCCGGTGAAATCTAGACATCGATTTTTTTGGGTGGAGTAGAATACTTCCTTCTACTTACCAGAAGAGAAAGTAAAAATAAATGTTTGTATGTTTGTTCTCTATGATCTCCAAAACCGCTGGACGGATTACCTCGAAATTCAGCACGTATGAAGGTTTTTATTCTATCCACTTTACTACGCAACGTAACGTTCACATAGTTTTCTTTACTCACTTTTCTTCTACGAAACACTCCTACATTTCTTTCTCTATTCGCCCTTTAAAATACAACTCATACAATTTTCTGTGACTGAAATATATATGCAATGCATTACATTCACACGGTTTTCTCTACTAATTTTTCTTTTATGAAACACAATCACACTTGTTTTTCTACTCCTTTTTTACAAACAATTCATTACGTTTTTCATATGTTTGAAATTAAAATGCAAAGCAATATATTCACAAGGTTATGTTTGAGAAACACAATCACATTTCTTTCTCTGCTCGCTCTTTTGCAAAGAATTCATACCATTTTCTATATGAAATGGAGATGCAACGTGTTACATTCACACAGCTTTCTCTTCTTGGTTTTCTCACTTGTTGAACAGTGTTTCGTAAAGTGTTTTCCCGGTGTTTTTATTTATTTATTTTGTTTATTTTGCATTCTTTATAGTGTCGAACGTAAGTCTAACAGTTGTAGGGTTAAAATCGTTAAACCACGAGTATTTCAGTTGTTAATTTCTAAATATCGATTTTTGCAGCAATTTCCAGTTTAGATAGGTTTGAAATGTAACATTTAAAGGCGATTATAAATAATAAAAAAGGAAGGCCGTAATTGTTTGTCAGTTGTAGCGTAGCCTCACAAGGCAGTCCTCCTCAGCATGTTCTTAATTAATAGGCACGAAGCCACAATGAGGGAAACCCAGAGATGGTGCACAAAGTCTCCAAGCTTTTAATTACCCATGAAGAGCGCCCGCACCCCCCCCCCCCCCCGCCCCATTAATTTTAAAACTGAGGTGGACAGAGGGCGCAACTCCCTCAAGGTGCCGGCTGCTGCTACAAGCACGCCATCACGCGGCGATTTCATTAATAGTCCCTTTAAATTCCCTCATTTGTAGTCCATAGAGCGCAGGAAAATTGTGCGAACTGGAACGGCATGACAAATTGAGGGTTGGAAGGGGGTGTTACTCGTGATCGTGCTTCTTTGGTTATTTCTTCCCCTGTGTTTGGGTTTTGGCGTCGTTAACGTCTGGAATGTCGATTGAGCTTAAAAGGGAACGCTCTTCGATCTAGATACTGTCAACATTTGGTCTCTGCATACGTCAGCTAGGAAAACATGTAACCGCCTACATATACTCGTATTTACCTACAGTATTAAAGTATTATAACTCCTTTCTAAATTGGGATGGCGAAAATTACAAAAGAAAAAATGTTTAACTTGAATGTTTATCTCTCAAGTTACTAGTTAGGTTAGTGGGAACGAGCGCCTGTTTCCTAAGTAACACGTCTGGTGTAGATGTGGTTCGATTCCCTGCAAGTTCTACTTTTAAACCGTGTAATGTTCACAAATAACATTGGCTGAACAATTATTATGTTAAAAGCTGTTATTTTAATGTATAATAGTTTTGTTTCCATTTTATGGTAGGTTCTGCTGTCTATTAGGATATCTCTGCATGCTGAGTTGGTTTGTACATTGGCTCTTGCTTCTCCGTAGATTAAAAGCATATCAATGTGCTCGTCTGTCAAGTATAAAATATAAAGGAACTGCAACAATTTGCCTTATGGCGAAATGACTCGGATGTGTTTGTATGTGTGATTTCTCAGGTCAAACTGTTATTTAAAGTTAAGGAGCTAAGCAGCAATGTGTCCGCAAAGTTCTTGAATACTGGAAAAAATAAATGAATCATGTGTACGAAAAGCCTTGTATTATTGAGATTTTTCAGCGTTATATCGAGAACTTCAAGTGAAGACTTGTGGGCCTTAGTGCATTCACTCCAGATAATAATTTTGCATTTGCTCAAAATTTCAGACATGCCTGAATGCTTCTTTATATTACACATTGCGTCTGGATTTTTGTGGATGTTTAATGGCAACTTGAGTGCTGAATGCGCAGTCCGCCCACCATCAGACCTGATGAACCAATTGCCAACGCAATATGATTGTGATATAACTCAGGTTATATGAGTGCTTCAATTTCAGTTTTCCTGCCAAAATTAGCCTGATTTAAATGACACTTGGGGTGTTTAGAGAACAATTGTCTCTAGATTTAATAAGTGTATAATATATAGGTTAAATTTAAAAGATTTTGTGCAAATGTGATATAACTGTATCCATGATTTCTAACAAAAAATTTTCTGCCTCACACTTCTTGTGCAGTTTTCTCCATAAGGTTTGACTCTAGGGCCATCTTATTTTTTATGTTGTAGTTAATGGATAATTTGATATGTGGAAATAGGGAAATATATATGTCGAAAATGAGTAGGGAACATGTTGCATATGTAATGACGCAAATTATACATATTTTTATAAGTTGTTTTTATTTTTAATCAGATAAAATTTAATATTTCTAAACAAGGCTAGTTCAATGGTGAAAGTAGATGACAGTAAAAATTTCAAGTCAATATCTTTCAAGAGACCTTGAGAAAGTGTTAAAATGAAGTTACGGGAAATAAAGCTTAAGTGTGGAAAATGAGGGCATCTCCATGGGCCGCCATATTTATATGACCAAATTAAAGGTCTTACTACCCTGTGACATACCATGTTATATAATGTTAAAGCTAAGGATTTGTACTATTTTCTAGAATACAAGGCAAAACAAACTCGATATTTTCACTTTAATTCGCTTCCCGGTGTCCTTAATGATTTATGCTACTGGGCGGTAAGCGATAGCATGCGGAAATAAATGAGTGCCATATTCGAAATGAGAATACAATCTTTATTAACGCCTCGTATATAAGCTATAAGCTATTTTCTGTGGTGTAATGCAGCATCAACGTTTCACTGTAAAAGGAAAAAAAATCAAAACAGCGCTAATACCGCAAATTGCGCTTATCTTTTGGCTTAGAAGTCCCCATTGCGCATGCACAGTAGCGGGAAGATGGCATGTTTGTTGTATTTACCTGACTATATTACTGTATTAAAAACGTACTGCAAAGCTCTAGCACAATTTGCACAATGTATAGTTTTAATTACACTTTAAAGTCTTACTTCAATAAATAATAATGACAGAAATATGCAGGTTAAGCTGATTGTGATGAAGTGCTGTGTGTGTGGGTGTGGGTGTGTGTGGGTGTGTGTGGGTGGGTGGGTGTGGGTGTGCGTGTGCGTGTGCGTGTGGGTGTGGGTGTGGGTGTGGGTGTGGGTGTGGGTGTGGGTGCGCGTGCGCGTGCGCGTGCGCGCGCGCGTAATTGTCGTTAAAGCACATAGTTTGGGGTTTTATTTTAGTTCATATTTTTTCTGTTTTCCTTGTTCTTGCCATGCAAACAGAATAGAATGTCACACAGATGAGCTCTTAAACGATTTGCCTATCACCTAAGCATACTGTATTATTCTCCTATACCCATTGTACTTATAAGGAAGGACGCAATAAAACTATTTCTACAAATAATTTCTTGATTAACATAAACTGCATGGCAGTTCTTAAGAATAGCGTGTACAAGAGTGAGTAGAGAAAGTCATGTGAATACACACATAGCTTTTTTTTAAATGCTACTTCACCTGCCGTGTTTTGCTGTAAACTCTGCATCACTTCAATGAAACGAAATAACATATACTCTTTCTGTTTTGACATTTTCCTTTTCCATAAGCTATTATAGCTACAAACATTTTGGGATTGGGAAAAAGCAAAATCTTTGTGATTTGTGGTGTTAATAGCATAGTTGGTTGTTATATTACATTCACATGACTTTATCTACTCTTTTGCAAAATATTCTTAGAAATAGTTATTCCCCTACTTCATGTTAATCAAGATTAACATTTATATAATTATCTTACTCCTAATTTCCTTATTATTAACTTCCAGAAGTAATATTTTATTTTAAATTACCCTTTGATATTTTATATTTACTACTAAGAATTAGTGTAACTCTAAGAATTATGTTATATTAGATTTTTATTTAGATTATTTATATCTATATTTAGTATGTATTGGATTATAAATGATCTCTTGTAGGTACAAGGGAAATATGGAAATTTGCTAGAATTTAAGGCGAAGGTACTAAAAACTGACACCGCGAGTCATTCTCTTGCTTTGGCTTAGTGGTGTGGCCGTGTAGGATAAACGTGACTGGCATTGCATAATGCGCACATCTGCATTGCTTTGAGTTTCACAAACTAAGAAAGTCAGTGTCGGGCCGTAACGGAGGAAAATGTCACAATTGGGTTTGGGGGTATTGCAGTAAACTGTTTGCTCTATAGTAGATATGTAGGTATTAAGACGGTAACAGTGTCGCCATTGCGATAATGAGATAGAAACCCCTGGTCACGTTCTGGGTGCCAGCGAGACTGCGGAACTATCGACATCATAAAATAAGATGTGTTGCTGAAACTCTAAAAGTAAAAGGCCGGCCACCGACTGTCTGTGGAGGTCTATGAACTGCCTCAAGATGACCTCTCTCGTTGGATTGACATCAACCACAGTTTCCATTTTCGCTAATTTTAACTTTCTCTACTGATAAGTAGGGGATATATTGTCTTCCACCCAAAAATTCATGTCGAGATTTCACCGGAAATATGTTTTGAGGCCACCTGAATCCAACAAAAGCATTTTTAGAAAAAAGTCCGTGTGTGTCTGTCAGTCTGTGGACGGCATAACTCAAAAACGAAAAGTAGGTTAAAAACCAAAGTTGGCATTTAAGTTTAGTGTCTTTCAAGGATGTGACACGAAGATTTTGAAGAAAATATCCCCACCATAAATTACCCTTTACGTGGAAAATTTTTCGAAAGTTTTAATTTTCTTGAAAATGGCTCTAACGATTTTGATTAAAATGTCATATGTTTAATATATTTGTATGACAAATGAAATGTATATCTTGAATTTTCTGTCCATAGCCCCTGTAGTCGTATTTACTCTGGACGACTTTTGCATAACTGGTAAACCGTTCGAGATCGACCAAATCATACTATACAAAAAATGTAGATCTTGCTAAAATACACAATTTATGTCCAAATAAATTTTCTTGTAGGGTGAACCCATTTCGGAGATATTCCTTGTTATGTGTGTGAGTTTTCCGGAAAACAAAGCTTTCGTGAAATGGAACATTGTTGTTCATTTTTTTGTATGTTAAATGTACAAAGAGAACGGGATCTCATCGCTTTAAAACATTTGACTATCGCTCAAAGCCTAATATTCCCCTTGCACCTACAAGGAAATAAGCAATAAGATAATTTGTACAAATGTTTATCTCGACTAACACGAAGAAGATATAGGAATAAGAGTTTGTAAGAATGGTTAGTATAAGAGTAGAGAAAGTCATGTGAGTGCAACACTCCTCTACTTACTACAAAGAGAGCAGAATCTGCTTATACTGACAAACCCCTTTAGGTAAATTAAAATACCATAGATGTATATGTGGGTTGCTATTTTTAGCATGAAAGAAGTTTTTTTTATCGACTTGTTACAGTCTCTGGCACATTTTGTTGTATGCAGGGGATCCGTTGTTGTACGTGAAATTCCGGGCGTTTTAATAATTCTTAGGTTTCTGAATATCCGGATATGTGACATCCGTATTTGGGAGTTTCGCTGTATCATAGCTGTAAATATTTTAAACATGGTCGCTCTGACAGCCTGTGTGGTACGGAAGTGCTAAGCTGGTTGTGGAACATGACGTAATACAGTGGAAGTGTCTAACGGCTCAACTGTTTCTCATGCATTGCAGATCCTATTAGCCCAGCCGCTTAGTTTGGAATTGCTCACAGTTAATTTGTATTAATAGATCCTCATAGAAATATTATAACTAGCGGCCGGATTAGTGTGACCTGGTCAGTTATTTCAAGTTATTGTGTTGGCAGGTGTCTCCTGGGCACAGAGTGAGAGTAAACAAACATAGCGTGCTTTAGATTCCAAAGAGAAACGTGTAATACTGAAATAGATGAAGTTATTCGTAGAGGTAAACCTCAGAACAAAAATACATCAGACAATATGTCTAAAACAAATTTGTATTGATGTAAATCATAAATAAACAGCAAATACTGCAACTTCTGACATTGTCAAAAGATTAAAGCATCAATACGATTATATTATAGGCCATTGCAACAGATGATGCATCTATGCCTGTTTTGAACCCCTTTTAAGAGCTTAAGAATTACAATACAACATCTAAATAACATTCCATAGGCATCACTTTAGTTCGCGAAGTAGTCTTAATAAATGCAACTCGTTGACAATCAAATTCTCCAGATGAGTTGACAATCACGACAGTCTGACATCATCACTCCCCTTGGTTAGCTCAGAAATCTTATGATATTTCTTGTGATAATCTTCGTAGCGCATCTTTGAACGCATTTTCAAGTTTTTTGCTGGTTAGACACGTGGACCTTTTTGTAAAAATGTGTGAAGAATTGTTTATTATTTTAATAAACTTTGTTGCAGTGAAAGTATTAACAAAGATTATTTCTCGCGGCCTAGCATCAGTCGGAGAGCTGTAAGATTCTATTGCTGTTATCACAGGGGTAGCACGGATGTATGTATTATATTTATGAACGGATCAATATTATTTTTATGAATGTCTTAAACAATTTGTGACACTCCAAAATCGTCAACCTTCTCGTTAAACAATGTTGTAGTTTTCTGGCTAAACATGACGGATGATAAAGAACAAAATGGCTAGATACAGCCAATAATTGTGGAAAGTAATTAATTGTTTACTTTTAGACAGGCATCGGCAAACATATACTCAATGAGGCCTCGCAACTATGACGTATCAGGGGCAGCGCTTACTTTGTCTCCCCCTCCCCCTCCCTCGCAGCCTTAACTGGCACTGCATACACACCGACCACGGGCGGACTGTCCTGTCGTATTTACCTGCACTTCTAAACATGTCTGTCAAAGTGTAATTAGATAAACTTCTTTATTTATAACTTTGAAGGATATTAGTTTATTTAACTTAAAGTCTTAGTACATTCGTAGCATTAGAGTGCATCTAATTATTCCTGGTCTATTAAACTTGATATCTAGAATAGCACTTTGGTAATTTCTTCTCTCATCATGTAAGGAACGTAAGGTGTTTGTTGTGCTCTAAAGTTCAAAAAGGCACTCATCAATGGAACATCAAGCGGCATTATGATACATGTCATAAGATCACCATACAATTATAGACAAGCATGTATTCATAAATTTACACCACGATTTAAAGTATCATAACACTGATGTAGTGCCCTTTATTCATTTTATTTTTTTTTTCAGGTCTATATCGGACTAACCATCTGCAACAGCTTGAAGAGCAATATTCAGATAATACACCTAATATTAATTCAAATATTATAACTGATAGACAATTTCACGCCAGCTATGCTGTTGCTTTGGAGATTGCTTAGTCACTGACGTGTTTTAATGATGGAGATTTCATAAAAATATGTGAGAGTAAAGTTGCCAACATAATTTGCCCTGAACAATATGATATTTTTAGCATTATTGTATTATCACCATGAACCATACTGAGAAGGATACATAAAATAGCAGAAATAGCCGAAAAAAGACTACAAATCAAAGTTCATAAATTTATAGCCGTTTCTCTCGCGTTGGATGGAAGCACTGACAACGCTGACACAGCACAGTTGGTAATTTTCACTCGTGGAGTCACTAACAACCTCTCGACACAAGAATTGAGTGAGTGAGTGAGTGGGGTTTAAGGCCCCGTCGACAGCTAGGTCATTTGGGCCTCGACACAAGAATATATGCTTGAAGTCATTCCACTTAGGGAACATACAATAGGGACAGAATTATTTCAAGCATTTAAGAAATGAGTAGAACAAAAGAAACTGAATCCAAAAAAATCTTGTATCACGATTAACAGATGATAATTTGCGTGCTATCCTGAGAGTGGCTACTTGTCATATATCACTAGATTTTCATGGTATATTGAAAATAGAAGTGAATTGAAATATATTGCTCAAATATCTAGGCCTACCTAAAGTATCGTAGGCCACTCGTAGCTGGATTCCAGTATGTGTACTATTCCTTACTGTACTCTGTAGCGAGCGAGTCCAGCACTGACTGTGAACGAAGGTCAATGCCATCCCCTGTTCTACATTACGTCATGTGCATTGCGGGTTGCATGTAGAGGCGTCATATTGATACCTCATTGAGTACATGTTTGCCGATGCCTGCTTTAAGATGTATAATTAGTATTTCTCGTTGTTATATCTATCAGAATCACTTCTGCCTCCTTCGTTGTATCACACATGAACACAAGAAGTTGCCTATATTTTAACATAGTTATTTCAGAGGGCTTTCTGTTGCCTCTATACTTACATTTAGAATTATTTCAGAGGGCTTACAGAAAACACAGCCTTAAGAATATCATTAGGTTTACTGTGTTTTAAGTGTGAAGTGAGCGAGTTTTGGAAGGGCTTATACCTTGGAATGGTTGGGTGGGTGGGTGGGTGTGAAGCAGTTTTAGCATCTTCTCGCGCCCACACCGACATGAAAACCTGAGCCAGTAGAGGGCGTCCACACGTAAACTGGTGACAGCACAAGAAAAACATTTACAAGGAAAAGAACTCGGAGTGCGGTATAAAGAGTTTTACCGCGACACATAAATCACTGTTGGCAGCGCAGTGCTGCCATCCACACCTCGCCTTCCTTTCCACAAAGAAAAATAAAGATAAAAATTATCATTAAAGAGCCTTTCCTAGTAATTTGCCACACTGACAATAAACAGTTGAATGTTTTACAGCGATACTTGAGGTGTAATTTATGTGTTGAACGAGAAACGAGAGAGCATTTGTTTCATTTCTGCTCCAATTACATGCCTCGTAAATATGAAATAAAGCGAAGTTCTGCCAGTGTCACTTTTAATATCACGAATAAAATACTTGGAAGCGTTTCTGATAATCGTTTACCAGGTTTTAACACTTCGAATTTTTCCATTTAACATTAAATGCTGATTTTTTAGCCTTTTCACAATAGTACGTTTGCACTAGTAGAAACTGTAATAGCAATTGCATAATCGTGTCAGAGAGTGAGCCTTGTTTTTCCGCTCTCTTCTTACTAACGCTCTGGCTTACACTCTCTTGTTCTCTCTCTCTTCCATTATCTTCCTCTCACTTGCCAGTAAATCTACTGACATGTAAAAGAACTCCTGCGGGAAAAAATTCCGGCACACCGGCGACGCTGATGTGATCCTGGCAATTGACAGCGTCGTTAAACAACAATTTTTTTTTTTTCCATGTCCCTCGAACTATTGCTCTATCACCGGTTCTTTGTCCACCTACAATTTCGACTTTTCCTCCATAGACGCTTTCTCTCTCCTTCCTTCGCTCTCAAACGCTCTAACGCTTTCTCATATTTTGCTCACTCCCTCTTGCTCTCATTGTTGCTTTTCCCCTCTCTCCCTTCACCACTCCCTCCTTCCTACCTCCCCTCTCTACCTACACTCTCCCCCATTTTCCCCTCTCTCTCACATCTCCCCACCCCTCTCCCTCTCTAACTTCACTCTCCCCCAACTCCTCCTCTCCTCTCTCAATATCCTCTCTCCAACCCACTATCGCCGTATTTTCTCAAATAGCTCAAACGATTTTAATGAAAATGCCACGTTTTAAGAATTTCTTTTGTAACAAACGAAATATATATTTTTAATTTTCTGTCCTGTTTACTCTGGATGACTTTTGCATAACTAGTAAACCCTAACAGATAGACCAAATCTTGCCATACAAAAAATGTAGATCTTGCTAAACCATACAATTTATATCCAAATAATTTTTTTCTAGAGTGAACCATTTAGGAGATATTCCTTGTTATTTGTGTGAGTTTTAGAGTATTTTAACTTTCGTCAAATGGAAGATCTTTATTCATTTTTTATATCTTAGCCATGTAAAGAGAACAGAATCTCAAAGCTTTAAAAGATTCGACTATCTCTCGTCATATTCCCCTTGTAATTACAAGTAAATAAGCAATAATTTCTGCAAATGTTTATCTCGACTAACATGATATAGGAATAAGAGTTTGTAAGAATGGTTAGTACAAGAGTAGTAAAAATAAACAAAATTAAAAAACTATAATATTAATAGCATTAATAATAAATGGTTTCGTCAGAAGAAAATAGTTATAAACCACAAAAACAGTCCTGACATATTATCATTAAAACATTTGTCTTGTAAACCACTTACACGCGCCCTGGCCTTTTTCTCACAATGCTTCTTTTAAGTTCAGGGTTTCCAAAACATGTTTACGATGAAATCCCAATGCAGAATTTTTGGGTGTTGTGCATGCGTCCCTTGCTATAGGTCGTAGAGAAAGTATATTTATAAACATGCAGGTAAGTAAGGTAACCTTCCTAAAACCCGTTGCACTGCACAGCAAGAACGCATATTCCAGACGTTTAACCTGAATATCAAACGTTTTAAAATCATAGAGCGCATTACCAATGAATCCCTGTGGAGCCCAGTGCTTAGGGTGGCCCTGAACGAACGCAGAGTTGTGTGTGCAACACGAACGATGATGCCATGCAACCGAACTCACGGATAATTTAATTCGGGAAAGTTGGCAATAAGGGGACTAACTAGATTACATCGGCTACGAAATCCTTTTGACGACGAGACCATCGTGTTAACTGGATTAGTCTAAAAATTCCTTAATGCTGTGGGTTGTTAATTAACCTCAGAACAGTGCCTAATAAACTGGTATGTTGCTTAACCTGTTTGCTGAACCAATCAACAACAACGTTCCCTGCACACTGCTATGTTTCAAACAACGTCATAACGTCAGAATCACTCCGAGCCTTTTGGAAGAGAAACAGTTGAAAGGCATTGTTGATATTGCATAAACCAACATGTTGCAGCTAGGCTTAAACTATGTCATTAAATAATGAAATACATCTCACTTCCTGTTTTAGGTTATATTAAGTTGTGGAGAATTGTTATATGTACTTCCCTAGACAGGTAACGCTCGTAAAAGTTAGTGAGGTTCTTGTTATGATTCTATGTGCTCACGGCGTTCGAATATTTATATTTATCTGATTTCTGGACGTCACGTTATGAATATAACGGACGTTTACCTAAAATGCAGCTTACTCCACTAGGAGTCAAGGTAAGTTTATTCCACTATTTCATGCTGTTTTTGTCCTTTTAATTTGTATCTTGGGTAATCATTTATTCCTGTATAAACGGCTGTTTTAGTAATCTTTTAATTTGTTTGGCGTAATTAAAGGTTTCCAATTCAGGATAAAATTGTTGCGTTCTTATGAATAATCGGTCTTCTTTTTCGCTATATACTAAATCATTATTATATTGAATTACACTACGAAGCATATTATGACCAAGCGTTTAAAATAACCACTTGTTGCCACCACCACTACCACCCACCACCATTCACTGCGTATAGGATTCTTAAGTAATGCTTCCACATTAAAAACAGTTATGTTTTTGCTTTATATGTTCTTGTATTGTTATTGTTCAACAGAGTAGTAAAAATTACGAGCGTTTACCTTTCATGAGTACTCAATCTACCATTGCCTGCCTAGGGATATATACCGGGTGAAAGTTACCGATTCGGTCATACGTTAACCAGAGATTCTACATGAGTGTAACAAAATTTACAATAAAATTATTGCAAATAAAGAACCGTTTCGCAAAAAAAAATTGTTAAATACTCGGAGCCATCTAGACGAATGGATACAGGGGGTTCATTATTTCAATAACTGTTGCGTAAACACTAAACTTATCCGATTTATTCAAAGAGAGGTGATAAGTGAATGGTGTGTATGGCTTAGAGCACGTCGGCAAGTTCTACGTCATTAGCGTCCGGACAGGGTGGAATCTAGTGTTACAATGGAAACTTTACGTAAGAAGAAGCCATTGCAGTGGCTTGTATTCCATGGAAGCAAGGAAAGAATTGCTTCCACTTAGTTGTTAGTAACAAAATAATTTCTATATTTTCATTCAATTTGCTGCTGTGGAAAATTTAGCGATATAATCTTTAAACAACGCGCGGGAATTGCTACACAGGTGGCACTTTTGGTAGTAGTTTTCTGGAACACCAACAGATGGCATCGAGTGTTTGCTGTTGGGCGATATTTAAATACACTGTAGATATATTCTAGTTTTGCGGAAGCGAGGTATCTATTGCTTATTACCTCCCTATGGGCAAACTAGGTTACTGTTTCATAGCGGTTGGTAAAAAAATAAGTTAATTTGTACTTTCTTTACAAATAAGAATAGCAGTTTAGTGTCACGTGATGTTGCACAGGTTTCTAATGGAATGTTTATTTGACAAGTTGTATTTCTAAAGATAGAATTGCACATGTTTTAGTAATTAGAAATAACACATATTACAATAATTTATTTTGCAATTTATGCAGGAACCGTACATGGGATCAAATTAAACAGCTAATATTTGGCGTACTTATTGCTATCATAGTTAAATTTATTATCTTATGTTACCATTAAATGTTACAAAATCTACAAACCTGACCTCTGGCATTAATAGCTTCATGGAGTAGGAAGCTCGTAAGTGAAGCAGAGCGGAAACGAACCTGAATACCCTGTAAAGCCCTCTAACCACTAAAAGGTTTGCCACTGGAAGGCTGTGCGGCGATGTTGGTAGGTATGTTTTTATTTTTTTGCCGCTCCCCCTTGAAGCGATTCCCCAGCTTGTCTATAATCCTTCTTAAAGGATTAACTTGTTCCTAGAAGGAACGGGCAATCCAGTTACAGAGCTAACTGATGTCAAAGCAGATACAACACACAGATTAACAGGATACGTCCGTCAGACCGAGAAAAATGGAAGTTTTGTGTGCACACAAAGGTAACTTGGCCTGCGGTTCCCTGCAGGACGAACAAGGGGAACTGTGTAAACATCCCCCTCCCCTTCAACAAACAAAAAACAATGAAGATTTGGTTAGGTTCTTTAATGATCTCACGTTGAATCAACCGGGTGATCTTGCATATTAGAAATATCGTGGTATATGTACTATCTTAAAAACACACAAGATTAAAAATAGAAATAAGATATGTTATTCAAGGCCTATTTTTAATATAAGATACTTTAAAAAAATCTGATGTGTTGCACTCACATGACTTTCTCTACTCTTGTACTAACCATTCTAACAAACTCTTATTCCTATATCTCCATGTTAGTTAAGATAAACATTCGTACAAATTATCTTATTGCTTATGTCCTTGTAGGTGCAAGGTAGATATCAGAATACAGAAGGCTTTGTGCGACAGTCAAATCTTTTTTACCTTTGAGATTCCGTTCTCTTTGCACGATTAACATATAAAAAAACGAACAACGTTCTTGCTTTTCGCTAAAGTTCTAAGTTTTACGAAACTCACACATATAACAAAGAATATCTCCGAAATGGTTCACCCTACAAGAAAATTTATTGAGACATAAATTGTGTATTTTAGCAAGATCTACATTTTTGTATAGTATAATTTGGTCTATCCCTAACGGTTTACGAGTTATGCAAAAGTCGTCCAGAGTAAATATGACTACAGGGGCTATAGCCAGAAAATTCAAGATATACATTTCATTTGTCATAAAAATATCTCAAACATATGGCATTTTAATCAAAATCGTTAGAGCTATTTTCAAGAAAATCAAAATTTTCGATAAATCTTCCATGTAAAGGGTAGTTTAGGGTGTGGCTATTTTCTTCAAAATCTTCGTGTCACATCCCTGAACGACATTAAACTTAAATACCAACTTTGGTTTTTAACCTAATTTTCGCTTTTGAGTTATGCTATCCACAGACTGACAGACTGACACACATCGACATCGAATTTTTGGGTGGAATACAATACTTCCCTTACTTACCAGTAGAGAAACTAAAAACATGAGGCAATATTTTTGTGTAAGCCATCTGAAATAATTCAAATTGTAAATATGAAGGCAGCAGAAAGCCCCCCTGAAATAACTATTAAAATATAGGCAGCCTAGTCTGACTTCTTCTGTTCATGTGTGGTACAACGAAGGAAGAAGTAATTTTGATCGACATTCTAACGGTGAAGAATACTAATCATACATCGTAAAGTGAATAATTAATTGTGAAATTTTGTGATCTCGCATATTTAGCAACAAAATGGCAAAAGTGATTCAAAAGAAGGTTAATGATTTAAGTGTTAAATTGTTGAAAACATTCATTAAAACAATATTGATTGTTTCATGTATAAAACAGATCCTTATTGCTCTGTGATAACAGTAATATAGAATCCTACAGCTCTCTGACTGATGCTAGGCCGCGAGTAATAAGATTTCGTAAAGATTTTCATTCCAACCAGGATTAATGAAAGCTAAATAGCACGTTCGTCTGACGTTAACATCAACAACATATTAAAAATCGTTACAAACAGAACAATATTTTTCAAACAGCTTTTCATTTGGAAAATAATATTCTGTTATTTTTAGAAAAATCTAATACACGAAATAAAAAGTTTATACTTTAAAAATATGCCTCGTATTTATAATGTACTCAACTCTGCGACACAATAGTTCAAAGTCAAACAAGGACCTACCGCCTGACAGCTGCGTCCTCCACCTCAGGCCACAGTGGGCATCATGAATAGGGTGCAGTAGTGCAGTGTGGGACGTGGTTGGTGTCCAGAATCCCTTCCAGCCGGCGAATGCTCTCTTCGCAAACTGAAACGGTTACTTTTCGATCAAGAAGTTCCCCATCTGGCCTCTACAGTTCTCAAGAGTTTGAACCAGGTCTCCCAGCGGGAGAAAATTCCCATGTCTGTACCGGGAATAGAACTGGGGCCTCCCGCTTGGTAAGCAACTGCGCTAACACGCGCTAAAGGAGACAACTATATATATATATAGCTTTCTCCAACACTATGGCAAGTAAAGGAAGTCTTGTACTAGACTCAAGCATTGGATGTGGAGTTTTCACCGCAAATATATATTTTGAGCCCCATTAAATTAAAAAAAAAAAAACAAAAAAAAAACACATTTTTAGAAAAAGGTCCCTGTGTGCGTATACGTGTGCGCATGCGCGCGCGCCTGTCAGTCTATGGACAGCATTAACTCAAAAACGAGAGGCCGGTTAAAAACCAAAGTTGGCATTTTGAAGTTTAACATCTTTTGAGAATGCGACACAAAGAGTTTGAAGAAAATTCCTGCACATTAAACTACGCGAAAGTTTTGCAAAAATTTTTATTTTCTCCAAAATGGCTCTAACGATTTTGATTAATGTGGCACATGTTTGAGATTTTATATGACAATGAAATGTATTTTTGAATCTTCTGGCTATAATCTATTTAGTGCTGTTTACTCTGGATGACTTTTGCACAACTGGTAAGATATAGACCAAATCTTATTGTACCGAAAATATAGAACTTGTTTAAACACAATTTATGTCCAAATAATCTGTTTTTAGCATTAACCATTTCGGAAAGATTTCTTGTTGTTTGTGTGAGTTTTTGAAAACTTAAGCTTTTGTCAAATGGAAGATCGTTATTCATTTTTCTATGTGTGAGCCGTACCAAGAACGGAATTGAAAGCTTTAAAAGATCCGGGTATTATTCAAAGTCTACTGTATTCCCATACTCCCCTTGTATCTACAAGAAGATAAACAATAAGATAGTTTCTGCAAATGCTTATCTCAACTATTAGAAGAACATATAGGAATAAGAGTTTGTAAGAGTGGTTAGTACAAGAGTATCTTTATATTTATCTCGTCAATAATTTAATAACCTATGACATATTCCGTTAACGATAATTTTTAATATTTTCTTTTAGTGATTAGCAATAACGTATTTTGTTGTCCTTATTCCTATTTGTAACTCGCTTAATTTAAAAGTTTTTGTGTTTATTTAGAGTATTCAGTGTATGTTTTATTTAATATTATAATTACGTTAAGATTTAGTTGTTTATATTAATTGTAAAATGTTGTGCACTCACCAAGGACAATGACCTACATATTGCATATTGGGAGTTCTGCGCAGGCGCTAACGATTGATTCGTTTTCAGCACGTCACAGCGGCATGATGAAAATGATAACCTTGGAATGCTATGCAACATTGACAAATTGAATATATTAATTTTCAGACGAAAATTTAGTTTATTTGTAAGTTATTTATTGTACAATTAGGGAAATTAATTTGCGGGACTGTGCTTAGTGCAATATTCTTGGAAGCTGATGCTGTATTGAAGTTAATTTGTGTGTTTTGTGCAAGTTGCATCTCACTGTCAGTGTTGTCCGGCATTTTAGCGATTTTTAAACTCGCGCTATTTGCATTTCGAGAATTAATCGATATTGCGCTTTGCCATTGTTGCAATGGAATTCTCTGATTGGTGGAAAACCTGTCCTTTAATGAAAATTGAGCTGTCCAATTGGATAAAGACCAGTCCTTTAATGAAAGTTTGAACTATTTGGGTATGGTGAAGCATAAAATCTCTTTAAGTGACAGGGGAACCTTGGAAAAGCCCTTGTCAGAATGGACGGTTGCTATGGCCTCCTGGATATATTGTAATACTAGACAGAAACACCCCGTGCTTCCTATATCTACTTGCTTGTCTTAGAAACAAAAGAAGAACGCACGAAAAGTAGTGCTACACAAGGCAGAGCTTGCAGATGAAATTCCCCTTAGTGGGTTATTTTTTGCAAGCTGCAGACGGACGGACGGACGGACGGAGGGATATCCAGGAGAAGGCCACCTGAATTAAATAAGCCAAACGAGGTAACTGATGTCAAAGAAAGCAGAGCTCGCTGGCTCCCCCGTCGCTGCGACAGAAGAGTAAGGCAACATATTTTCCGTGTAATCCTATCAAGAAGCATGCATTTAACTTAATCTCTTGATATGATACGCATGCAAGGGAGCGTGCTCGAAAATTGTTTTGCAAAATTTGGCGCATAATTCAGCAACGGAAAAGGGCGAAACAACTGGGTCTTTAAAGGGGTGAGGAAGCATATTATAACGGTTATGTGCTTCTACCATATGGCACAAAGTTCTTGTTCACCTGCTACGTCATATTCAAGGATCCGATAAGACGAGTAGCCGAGGGGTTGCGGTTCAAATCCCAGCAAGACTAACGTTTTATTCCCTGTTTTACTTAGGCATGACAGGAAATGTCAGGAGAACCCCAAATTAGCTTTGGATACCGAATAAGATGGCTACGTGGTAACGTGAATTGCTCGCATTAGGAAGGGCGTGGTAAAAAGAGTAAAAAGAAAAAAAAAACTAATTGTTTCCTCTCCAAAGAGGAATAAAACAATATGGAGTAGGTATAATAAAATCCGAAACTCACAACTCTACGCCTACCGATGCAAATAATATATCCCCAAAAGTAAATAACAGTTGTAAAAAGCCCAGGTGACTTCGCTAATATCCTCAATAACTTCAACACTGTAATGGCACAAATAGTAATATCCAGCATTCTAAAGCAATTAGAAATAAAATTAGCATTGGTCGTAATGAAGTATTGTATTATATAGGATAATAGGAGCTAAGCTAGGCTACTATTATATGGGATAACCTAAAATATTACATAAGAAACTTAAGCAATAAAAAAAATCTGATGTGTTGCAGTCACATCACTTTCTCTGCTCTTGTACTAACCATTCTTACAAACTCTTATTCCTCTTCGTGTTAGCTAAGATAAACATTTATACAACTTATCTTATTGCTTATTTCCTTGAAGGTGCAAGGGGAATGTTAGAATTGGCTTTCTGCGATAGTCAAATATTTTAAAGCTTAGAGATTACGTTCTCTTTGCACACTTAACATATAAAAAATGAACAACGATGATCCATTTCACGAAAGTTTTAAGTTTTCCAAAACTCACACACATAACAAGGAATGTATGAGATTTGGTGTATCTCTTACGGTTTACCAGTTATGCAAAAGTCGTCCAGAGTAAATACAACTACAGGGGCTATAGCCAGAAAATTTAAGATATATATTTCATTTGTCATAAAAATATCACAAACATATGACATTTTAATCAAAATCGTTAGAGCCATTTTCAAGAAAATCAAAATTTTCGAAAAATGTGCCATATAAAGGGTAGTTTAGGGTTGGGCTATTTACTTCAAAATTTTCGTGTGGGTTCCTTGAAAGACATTAAACTTAAATACCAACTTTGGTTTTTAACCTACTTTTCGTTTTTGAGTTATGCTGTGCACAGCCTGACACAGACACAGAGATACACAGAGACTTAATATATATTAACATAACATAGTGATGTTTGCAAGTCATAAAAAGTTTTATGGTAGCTTAAATATTATTGTTGGACATACATAGTTGGAAATATTTTGATCGTTGTGGTTTTAATATGTTGGGAATGGGCAGTTCAAATAACAAGCAATGCGCAGGGAAAATTGAAAGGCTAGTATTTCATTTCATCAGTTTTCCTCATCAAAGAAAAGGAAACAAAAATAATAAACTGAGTAAGCTGAACGAACGTAATGCTATAAGTTGTTGCGGCGTTTTTAGTCTGCGGAAGAGGCCGCGATTTGAATATGTACATAATTAATTTATCGCGCTGTGGACCATTTTGCTATCGATTTGCGAGATGGGTTTCCGCGTAATAAATGTTTCGGCATCGTAAATCGTAGAGAGGGCGTCGTGGTTCCCATTGTTATGCAATGTTGCGCAATTCACGATTCGGACATCCGCAGGCCGTTATAAAAACCGCTGTGCTATGAATGATTGGAACGCATCCGTTTGATTTACTGCAATGCAACAACAAAAAATAAACAAACAAGCTTCGAAAGGTGCAGCCCGTGGAGACAGTGCAATCGGTTAATTGCGCGTGTCGATGGGTGCACTTTCGTCAAATATGCAAATACATAGGGTATGAGCAAGGTAGGTTCTGACCCGCCCGTATGCAGCAGTAAGATCTCCGCCTGTAACCACCGCTTGTAGTGCCTTTATATAATTCGTAAATGGCTGATAGTTCATGGACAGAAGGTGTTCATAGCTATGCAGTTGTTTTCCTTAATGCAGTATAAAGTGCATTATTTATTTATTTATTTCTCTCTTTCTTTCTTTCTTTTTATTTTTTTTTCTTTCTTTCTTTCTCTCTCTTTCTCTCTCTTTCTTTCGCTTTCTTTCCCTTTCTTTCCCTTTCTTTCCCTTTCTTTCCCTTTCTTTCCCTTTCTTTCCCTTTCTTTCCCTTTCTTTCCCTTTCTTTCCCTTTCTTTCACTTTCTTTCCCTTTCTTTCCCTTTCTTTCCCTTTCCTTCTCTTTCTTTCCTTCTCATTCCTTCTCTTTCCTTCTTTCTTTCTTTGTTTCTCTTTCTCTCTCTTTGTTTCTCTTTCTCTCTCTTTGTTTCTCTTTCTCTGTCTTTGTTTCTCTTTCTCTCTCTTTCTCTCTCTTTGTGTCTCTTTCTCTTTCTTTGTCTCTCTCCTTCTCTCTCTTTCTCTCTCTATCTTTCTCTCTCTTTTTGTCTCTTTCTCTCTTTTTCTCTCTCCTTTTCTTTCTTTTTTCACACGTTAATCTTCCACGATTACGTCATTAATTCTTCACTCCGGCGTTACTCTTTATTCTCAATGAATAACATAAACATATAAGAAAATAATGCTCAATTGCCATATATTTGGCTAGAGGTGAACGTAAATTAGTTACCGCAGGGGACACCCAGCATCTCAACTCGTGATTATATATTTTGTTCATACACCCTCGGAAGGAACGGATGAGATGAAGGAACCGCAGGGGATTTACGAGCTACAGAATTAGACAACACAAGTGGCAGAAGACACGCAGGTACTTAAGTTTGTCCAGATGGTGCTGAGACTTCACATGCGCAAGAGATGAGATATTAAGTAGAAGTGACTGGAATGGCGGGGAACAAGCGAGTGATGTCAGAACCCAGGCAGTCACATACACAAGCGGTGTATATTTACGTATTGTCAACAGTTATTCTTATCACAGTGAGAACGAGCTCAAAGGCTCCCCTCTGGCGGAGCAGAGTGAATTTTGAAGCCTCTACGCCATTTGCTAACCGTCTTCGGCAAATTACTTTTCATTCTCTTCAGATGTCCAAACCACTTCAATCGCCGTTCTTCTATCTTCTTTTTCTTCACTTCAAGGAGTGGGATTGTAACCGCTCCGACTTCACAATATCCATCTTTACCTTGGTCTTCCTATATCTCCTTTCTTAAGGTCTATAGTCTATTACTCGTCTATTCTTTCTGTTCCTACAAAGTCCATTTACCTCGTTTTCCTTAGATCTGTTCTTTCATTCATACTATGTGTTTAATAGCTTGCTTATTTCCGAAAGTTCTTCTATTGTTTATTTCAGTGATTCTTTTGAGTAGCTTAAATTTCACAAAGAACAATTTTTATTGCTTACTCAAAGCCACGACATTTTTAGAAACATCTGAGTTATACACGCCAAATAGTATAAGCATAGTGGAACAACTATGTGCAAAAAGTTAACGAAATCAAAGCCGGAGAAGTTAGGAAACACGTGCACACGTAAACTTCAGAATGTATTATAAAACCCTGCTTTTCAATATTCTGTCCTGCTGCTAGAAGTAACGGACCTTTCCAGATCAAAGGGCGTAAGAAATATTTCAGACTCTCATATATTGTATTATTTTCATTCACCTATTACCTCTTGTGAGGTCGAAAGGAGTTTTTCGCATATAGCTTTTGTTTAAGGGGACAGGGTAGTGATTTGGGCTCAAAAAGTCAATTTTTTGTTTTTCATCTTTAAAAAAAGTAAAAATCTTCCTCTTCAAAATGATATATACATTGTAAGGGTACCGGCATATTTAAGGCTTTAAACTACCCCATTTAAATATGGCGGAGTGCTGGGCCATGCTGGGTAAAGAGGGCTTCAGAGATGACACACTTTTCTTTAAATGTAGTTTTCTGTAACTTGACATTTTTCAAACTCAGGTACACTTTTTTTCAAAACCACTGAACCTATTTGAATGAAAATTTTACAGTAGTTCCAGAAGCATGTACTCTACAAACTTAACCCATTGTTATTGCGAAAATCCGAAACAGAAAATTTAAAAAAATATATTTGTGCAAAAAAATTTACGCTTATTTTTTACAAAAGTTAAATATTTTTTCTTTTGAATATAGCCAGAGATGTTTAAGTAAATTTAGGTTAACAATTATGAGTATACATTGCCTAGTGCACTACAAAAGTTTCAACACATATGCTTGAATGTTGTAGAAGGAATTTGTACCGCTAGTACTATATGTATTATATTTTTTCAAAAACATGTTATCAGTTTTTGCCTTATTACATGCCCATTTTAAGTAACTGTTTTGATGTTCTCTATATCAATGTAATCAAAATGAATCACTAAATATTCATCCCAAATTAAATTTTGATCTGAGCAGTAGAAGCTTAGATATCCTCAACTAAAGTTATGTTTTGAAATACTGAAATCGTGTACGAATCACTACCTTGTCCCCTTAGTGAAAGGTAGAGAACATTCATGTTCGACAACCTCGCATGTGCATTGTTGTCCACTGCAATGAACAGACTACAGTATTCACTTTACATATACTCTATAATAAAACAACCTGTACTAGCACTGTAGACACGCGTCCATTGTTTACATCTGGACTCACCCTCTCTCCTTCAACATAAACAGTCTATAGCACAAGGTAAGGCAAGCTCACAGAAACTGTCACGCTGATTCGCCCTTTAATAATGGAGTAACTCACCTAACGTGTGCATTTACTGATAATCTAGCTTTGCACGATCCTTTCAAACATTTTATCACGTTCTACAACTCTAACAGGCCACCATCTCTCTTCGCATAACATGGCGACCTGCTGCGAAGAGGTGTACAAGCAATTTGCTATGCCAATATACAAAATATATCTAGGAAAACATCTCCTCAGTTGGCAACACTGGAATAAGATTCCTAGTAGCTATGTTACCTCCCTAGTTGTCGACGGTAAATATTAAAATAAAATCCACTTGTTGGTAAATTGAACGATAAAAAGCTGCAGTAAGCCGCGACGTTAAGTTGGCAAGCCTGTGTAACTAAGTGTCACATTATTCTTTTGGAAATACAAGCAGCGTAACGAAATAATTGACAAGAGGATTGGTATAACGGACAACAAAGAAAAGCAGATAATGAAGTTAATGAAACGCCCTTCAGTAAATTGGGTATTTGGTTTGATCTCGAGTTGCGATACAGACATTAATGCGCAGACTCATTAAGGAATTAGACCTTACTATTCTTCTACTCTAATTCCCAAGAGGGAAATTTTTTCCCCGGTCGTCCTTTCCTCTTATCGTATTTGTTCTCCAACTTCTGCAATCAAGCCCGCGTTTAAAATGCTTTTAGAACCCCCCCCCGTAACCCCACCCACCCTACCTTACCGAGGAGGGAGGAAAAAAAGGGCAGCATAAGCCACGGGTTTCCTTACCAGCTCAAGAGGGTCTTCATTCCTGTTGCACTGCCCCAGCGAGCATCAGTGGCGTTACGACGATCCTGTCCGGCAGCGCTGCCAAATCTACAATAACCATGGGGGCATACAATGATTATAAAGTTTTACCCTTAGATCTTAAGGGGACTTAGGGGTGAGATTTGGCCCATTTGGTAAAAAAAATTGATTTTTAGATTTTTATGTTGAAAAATTGTTCAATGTTTTGTCTATTAAAAAGTGCAATGATTTTGATGCCAGCGCCATTTTTAAAGATCTGGCGGCCATTTTTAAATAGTGGTGCATAATGATTAAATGGCTGGTGGTTAGGCGTACGCACCAACCGAGACTGCATATCGACGGATCAGAAACTCAATCATGTAAATTATCCTCAATCTGCATCCACAAAATCACAAGTTGTCTCCAGAAGTGGTAACTAAAATTCTATTTCTGGATCAGCGACTTGGTTCTGACCAGCTGCTAGAACGCTATGCCAAGGGTACGACACAGAACTCGAATGTATCTCTTCACAATGTTGTGGGAGCTATTTGTCCAAAATAGGGGTGTGTCTAGGAATAAACTTCAACTTGCAGTACTGAAAACTGCCATGGAGTTTAATATGGGGTGGTTGAAGTCAATTCAAGTGTTGAATAGTCTTAGGAATGAAAACATTTCAGTTGGAACATTATGCATTTGTCAGAAGTGCAATGCTAGAAGATGTATTCAGAGTAGAAATGCAGTGCCAGGAAACAAACGCACAGAGAGCCCATAAATTGCAGAAATTGTCAGTACAGGAGAGGGAAAGAGATCAGAAAGTGAAACCTATGCTGCAACACACCTCTGATGGTGTTAGAACGTTTTAAAAGTTATTTGCTGTTTTTCTCAGTTTCTTTTTTCTCAGCATTTTCACGCATTTGAAAAACTCCTTGCGACAGAGTTCTTAAGGGATTCTTTTGAAAATTTCAGGATGTGTTCTTATTCATATAAGGCTCAAAAATTGCTCTGGGTTTTGATATAAGTCAAGTAATATTGAGCATATTCAAATTCAAATGCCAATGGAAAGTTAAAAAAACGTGAAATCTGTAAATAGACGTATTCAAAAATTTCCAGATACTAAAGTACTGGTGTAAAATAAAACTCCAGAGCAATTAAGACTTTCAAGTGCATGAAGCATCAGATCACCAACTTTCATGTCAAACATATAAAAATTTTTACGCAAGGATCATTTTTAATCAGAGTATCTTTTTAATCAATTAAAAGCTTTTAATTAAAAAAACTATTTGACTTACACTTCAAATTTTGTACAGCTGCATATCTAAACACTATATTAACGTGGTTAAAATTTGGTAATGCTGGCTTACAAATTGTAGACTTTCCTAAACTCCCCTTAACACCTTCAAAGGAGTGCCCCATTCTTAGACTTTTTCTTCTTTTTTTGTAATGCAAAATTACTATTTGCCATTTATCCTAAAAAGCATTTTTCCTAATAACAGTTTCCTTAAACCAAATTATGGTAAAACCGACATTTCTAACAAACTTTTTCCTAAAACTAAAATTCCTAGATGGAAAATTCCTAGTTGCCTTTATTTTTATGACATATTGTATTGCGTAATGTAACCTATGGACTACATGATAGTTGTTTATATTGCTCCTGCAATGGATTCAGATTTGACTATCGCGCAAAGGCTACTGTATTCCCATATTACCTTGCCCTACAAGGAAATTAGTAATCAGATAATTTTTGCAACTCTCATCTCGACTAAGATGAAGTAGTTTGTAAGAATAGTTAGTAAAAGAGTAGAGAAAGTCATGTGACTGCAACACATCACATTTTTTTATCTATTGTTAAATTTGTTTATGATGTACTACAATTTTGAGCGAAACTTTATAATTCTGTGTGACTGGTAGGATGAATTTACAAAGTTGGCAAGCCCAATTCAGTGAAGTTACTAATTGATTGGGTATTGTAGGACCCGCGTGACGTGTCCTTTTGCAGAGCTGGAAGTGAAGACTGGGCTGGTTGGTTCAACACGTTTAACAGCTGCTTCACGTGTGAAACTTCTCTCCCTCGACATTGTGCGTGCTTTTGATGTTCACGCCTGTTCAGCTACAGATATATGTATTGGTTTATAATAAACCTCACATTCCCACAGTATATGTTGTATTCTCCACTGCTTTCCTCATGTACTGTAAAACTTGTTTACTTCGACTGTTTCTTAAACGTTCTGCACAATTTTGGTATGAAGATATGACTAAAATTTCCAATTAAGTTTTTTACTTTTTTGTGTGAATCCCACTTTACCGACGAGGCAGTAGTTTATGACCATCTTGACATTTCATTGTTTCTCAAAAAGACCAACAATAAAAAGTTCGAACCAATTAGGCAGTTCAGTAGTAGAAGCAGTGATTGAAAATAACTTAACTGCTTCCCTTTAGTAAAAAATCTGATGTGTTGCACTCACATGGCTTTCTCTACTCTTGTACTAACCATTCTTACAAACTCTTATTCCTATATCTTTTTCGTGTTAAGACAAACATTTGTAGAAATTATTTTATTGCTTATTTCCTTGTTGGATGCTTTGTGCGATAGTCAAATCTTTAAAAAGCTTTGAGATCCCGTTCTCTTTGCACGCTTAACATGCAAAACAAATGAACAACGATGTTCCATTTCAGGAAAGCTTTGTTTTCCGAAACTTAAGACTCAGTTTGGACCAAATCATCTTCTTCTTCTAACATAGAACAGGTTTCTTTAGATTCCATTTCTCTTGAGATGCTGTTTCCTAATGATACTCTTTCCAGATTTTACATTAAACTTCTTTGGCTATTATATTCTTTTACTGTGCTATGCGTGCAGCTTTCGTGAATGAATCACACCTCACAATTCTTATTTTGCTTACTTTTGGTTAATAATCTGTAAAGTATGTTACTGTGACACTGTGTAGAGTTTGTGTATGCATGTTTATTTAATGTGGTCTAGTTAAGCCATTGTCAGGTTCTTAGAAAGCAGATCTATAGATGTTGAAGGCTTTTAAATCCTCTGCTCTTTCTATGACAACGAGGACATAACGTGAAAAAATATAAGTAAATAAAAATATTAACCAGTATCAAAGTGTGTCTGGGAATGATTTACGCCACAAATGTTTTATTGAATATAAATTACATGCCTTAAAGTGATCTAGGCAATTGTGAAGTAAGGTTTTATCAATTAAGGTGTATCAATAACACAGATATAAAGTTTATCATGCAAATGTTAAACATGGGATAGTTTAATCAAAAGTTTAGACCCGTCTTTAAGGGGGAAAAAGAAAAAGTGAAGACACCGCTACGGTCGAGTGGTCAGCTTTCTGGCTTCTCAACCCAGAGGTCCCATATTCGATTCCCGGCTGGATTTGGGAATGTCCTTTAACCACTATCCCCCACAGAGGCTGGAAATATGAACGCGGGAGAAAATGCGACTGCATTTAATGTTAAAAATGATAAAACACAACGTTAAGAAATTAAGAGCAACAACTCATCAGTTGTGTCTCAAGTCAAGGCCCCCAATAGGACCAGATAAGTTAAAGGTGGCCCCATAAATGAAACAATTAAATTTTCCAATCTAAAGCGTAGTTTGGAGTGGCTAAATTTTTATTTTCGAGTTACTGTCCATTCACACAGGTGAATATTTCAGTATTATTATCATTATTATTATGATGATGATTATTATTGTTATTGTTATTGTTGTTATTGTTATTGTTATTATTGTTATTGTTATTGTGATTATTATTGTGATTGTTATTATTATTATTATTATTATTATTATTATTATTATTATTATTATTATTATTATTATTATTATTATTATTCAGGGAGTCTCAAAAAAGTGTATTTCCGGTATCTTGGTATCGAATTTTTGAGTGGAATGCAATAAATATATATATATAAGTAGCAGATAAGGTAAAAATTCGCTTTTTTTTTCCCGAAGTCTGAGACTTCGCCTACTTTGTTAAATCTGTACATGGAATATTTGAGCGGGATTCAATGCTTCTCTTGTATTGTAATTGGTAGAGAAAGCAGAATAGAAGATTAACTATAGAGATTCAACTGAAAAAGCAAAACTGTTGTCTTTAGAAGTATGAAAGTAGATCTATATTAATCCAGAAAACTAACTTATTTTGTAATAATTATAGACCTAAATTGAGAGGTACAACAGCGATCTTGGCTTTTTTCCCAATATTTTCATAGCAAGTGCTCTGAGTTTCGTTAAGAAAATTATAAAAATGTGTTTTTATACTAAATATTGAGCAGTTTTCAGCTAAAATAAATGTGAAATATGAAGGTTTTATCACAGCTACCATACAGATAATTGGGTAATGTGTATTGAGCTAAGGGGGGATGTTAAGCTGGGAATAATCGTGCGTTTTGGTGTGTCGTTATTATAGTGAAGGTAAATAGAGTTGCAGATCAACTGTTTATTTCGCCTTAGCGGAAACAGAGATGGATGCGTCCAGCATCAAAGATCCCCCGCCGGAGTGCTATCATGGCCGAGGCCGCTCGCTGCCTATTGCGTTTCCTCACTTTGCTGACGATGCTGAATGGGCACCGGTGAGGGTTGAACCCAGGGCCATTCATAGCGGGAACCAAAGCTCGGAGCTCTGTCCCAATGCACCTAATCCCACCTCTGCCTTCAGTATACTGAAACTATTTATGTAAAGGTATATCTCGAATAATAATTTCGTAATAATAGTTTTTGAAGTTTATACAATTAAATGACAGTGATTAATGAGCTTTAAAAACATGAACGACATTTAATTCAGCAAAATACTAATAATTTTTTGGCAGAACAATATTTCCTTGACATGGGAGCAATGACCCCATAATGTGTCTCATATATATAATTCAATTCTGAAATATTTTGACGTAAATGTTCCTCAATTATTCAAGAGATATAAAACTTTTTAATTTTCTTATCAAGTAAGTGACTCGTGACAGCTTACAAAATGTTATCAACATACGCTTTCCAAGATCGCTTAGAGTCGAGTTCAGATCCAATCAGATTTAATTTTCATCTCGTCACTTGTAGGTTTTAATCCTAGCCTCATTATTTCATTGTATTCGACCCAAAAATTTTATGTCAATACATGTTTTGAGCCCCTCTGAAAACAAAAAAGCATTTCGGAGATATTCCTTCTTATATGTGAGTTTTGCAATGCTTCCTTTTGTCAAATGGAATGTTGTTATTCCATTTTTTAATTTTATTTTTTATGTTCCATTTATATGCCACCTTTAACATAGATATAGAAGGTCACACCGGTGGATTTAGACTACTTGGAACTATTGCTTAACAGCAATGGAGTCCACTATCGGTGGTTTTGAACTTTGGGTTTCACTGAATTTCTCTCTTTTTTTTTTGTCCTCTTTTACGTTTAATTCAGCTCCCATTCTTACTTCGAGACTCTAGTGAGGATGGGGAATAATCCTAGTGGAAGAAAAATTGCCATCCTCCCAGCCCGGAATCGAACCCTGAACTCCTTCCTCAGCAGGTAGGACTGCTGAGCTAGTGGGCCAAGCCTGTTTTTATCTCTTGACCGTATAAAGAGAACGCCATTTTAAAGCCTTCATATAGCAACCAACTTCAAAATATTTTACTCTCACTCAAACCAGTGTATTCCATTCTAAGCCACACCTAGAATTTTCTGTTAATGTCTTTATAAAATCCTTTCATTCTGCATAAATGGTAAACAGTAAGAAACAGACAAAATTTCACTCAATAAAAAATGGGAGTCTCATTAAAATACACAATTTATCAAATACTTTTTTCTTCGCCTGAACCCTTTCTGACATATTCTTTAACAGTTTGAATTTGTGAACACTTTTACGTTTTTAAATATATGTTATTCTTTTTTTTTTTTTGTTTTATTTGTTGGCCTTGCAAAGAGAATGGAAATTCAAGGGCGTTGCATAGCAACTATACAGCTCTTAAATCATTTCGCTTAAAGTCCACTGTATTGCCATGTTCCCCTTGCACCAACCAGAAAATGAACAATACGGCGTCTTCTAAAACTGCTTGGGTCGATTTAAATGTAATAGAGAAATAAGCATTTGCAAGAATAGCTGTACATACGTATATTTGCGAACAGAATTTCTCCAAATGGAACTATACTAAAAGTCTGAATTGCAGACGATCACTTGGTGTATCTTCTAAGGCTATGCACTTCGACTTTGTTGCCAAATATTGATAGACTTTTTAGACGCAATTAGTATCTAATGAACAGTAGTTTAATACATAAGATTTGAAAGCGTTTTCGTAAATCGCCTCTCACTAGCCGGAAATTAATTCCAGGACCTTTGAGTGAAGTCAGAACGCCAAACCCTCGACTACAGAGGGAGTGGAAAGCTATAATAAGTGCTCCACAGAGGGAGAAAACTCCTAAAAAGATGTCCAGTGACATTATTGGCACAGTGCCTGCCTCTCATATTTACCTAAGGTTAACGCGTATGGGATCAGCTTATGGAAATGTGAGCTTATTATAGAGCGAGTAATCCCTTACACTGCTGCAACAGATTCAGTGGGACCCTATAGCTCTGACGTCATCTGTGAAACACAAACACCTGGTGAAGGAAACCGCATGTGTTATTCGGTCCAGTTCATCTCCGCGGCGGGTTTCCCGCATACCAGTGTGCTGTGCACATGGGCGAAAACTGGGAAACACCTGGATACGACATGCAGCGGAAATATTTCATTGGTTTACCTGCAAAACATTGTTGTTTCCCTCTCTAATGATAACAATGATTACTGCGCAGCATTCTCTACTGTGTATGTAGCCGATCGGTAACGCTGAGCCTCGCATCAGGGGTTTGATTCTGGTCGATCAGGCGCCCTAACCTACCGTTACCAGATTATTGTATCGAAATGTAGAACACAGTGGTGAAAACTCTCACATGACTTTCTCTACTCTTGTACTAACCATTTTTACAAACTCTTATTCCTGTATCTTCTTCGTGTTAGTTGAGATAAACATTTGTACAAATTATCTTATTGATTATTTCCTTGTAGGTGCAAGGGGAATATTAGAATACAGAACGCTTTATTCGATAGTCAAATCTTTTAAACTTTTGAGATTCCGTTCTCTTTGCACACTTAACATATAAAAAAATTAACAACGATGTTCCATTTCACGAACGTTTTAAGTTTTCTGAAACTCACACACATAACAAGGAATATCTCCGAAATGGTACACCCTACAAGAAAGTTTATTTGGACATAAATTATTGTGTATTTCAGCAAGATATATATATATATATATATATATATATATATATATATATTTGTATAGTATGATTTGGTCTATCTCTAACGGTTTACCAGTTATGCAAAAGTCGCCCAGAGTAAATACGACTACATGGGCTATAGCCAGAAAATTCAAGATAAACATTTCATTTGTCATAAAAATGTCTCAAACATATGACATTTTAGTCAAAATCGTTAGAGCCATTTTCAAGAAAATAAAAATTTTCGAAGTAAAGATTGTTAAGGGTGGAGGAATTTCCTTTCAATAATTTTGCTTTTATTCCCTTTCCTCCCCATCTTTCATGTGTAGGTTTCGTAGCGTATGGTGATTCGTGGATGCTTGCTCTAAGGATAGAACCCCGTGGACATTAGAGGGCTGCTGGTCCATGGGTCGTTAATTGTCTTCAGTAGGACGGGTCTTCGAGCCTGGAACTGGGGAGTTTAAACTATGTATGTCTCCTTATTTTCTTTCGTACGTTCTTTGGTGACGTAATAATTTAGTATGTTTGTTTGCTAAAATGCTTCCCAAAAATTCGATGTCGAGATTTCACCGGAAATATATGTTTTGAGACCCCTGAATCCTCCCCCCCCCAAAAAAAACAATCATTTTTAGAAAAACTCCGTGTGTGTGTGTGTGTGTGTGTGTGTGGTGTGTGGTGTGTGGTGTGTGTGTGGTGTGTGTGTGGTGTGTGTGTGTGTGTGTGTGTGTGTGGTGTGTGGTGTGTGTGTGTGTGGTGTGTGTGTGTGTGTGTGTGTGTGTGTGTGTGTGTGTGTGTGTGTGTGTGTGTGTGTGTGTGTGTGTGTGTGTGTGTGTGTGTGTGTGTGTGTGTGTGTGTGTGTGTGTGTGTGTGTGTGTGTGTGTGTGTGTGTGTGTGTGTGTGTGTGTGTGTGTGTGTGTGTGTGTGTGTGTGTGTGTGTGTGTGTGTGTGTGTGTGTGTGTGTGTGTGTGTGTGTGTGTGTGTGTGTGTGTGTGTGTGTGTGTGTGTGTGTGTGTGTGTGTGTGTGTGTGTGTGTGTGTGTGTGTGTGTGTGTGTGTGTGTGTGTGTGTGTGTGTGTGTGTGTGTGTGTGTGTGTGTGTGTGTGTGTGTGTGTGTGTGTGTGTGTGTGTGTGTGTGTGTGTGTGTGTGTGTGTGTGTGTGTGTGTGTGTGTGTGTGTGTGTGTGTGTGTGTGTGTGTGTGTGTGTGTGTGTGTGTGTGAATGAAATGTCGCTTAAAATCAATGTTGGTGTTTAAGCTTTTGTTTCAAAGATGCGACACGAAGATTCTGAAGAGAATTCTTCCACCCTAAATTTTACATAGAAAATTTTTTCGATAATTTTGATTTTCTTGGAAATGGCTCTAACGATTTTGATTAAAATGCCATGTTTGAGATATTTTTATGACAAGCGAAATGTAGATCTTGAATTTTCTGACTATAGCCCTGAAGTCCTATTTACTCTGGATGATCTTTGCATAACTGGTAAACCGTAAGAGATAGACCAAATCTTACTATACAAAAATTGTAGATCTTCATAAAGCACACAATTTTTGTCTTAGTAAATTTTTTTGCAGCGTGAACCATTTCGGAGATATTCCTCGTTATTTGTGTAAGTTTTGTAGAACTAATAGTTCTGTCAAATGCAACATCGTTATTCATTAACAGTGCAAAGAGAACGGAATTTGAAAGCTTTAAAAGGTTTGATTATCGTTCAAAGTCTACTGTATACCCATAATCCCGTTGTACTGCAAGAAAATAAGCAATAAGACAATTTCTGCAAATGTTTACCTTGTCTAGCACGAAGAAGATAGAAGAATAAGAGTTTGTAAGAATAGTTAGTGCAAGAGTAGAGAAAGTCATGTGAGTGCAACACATCAGATTTTTACCTTTGTTCCTAATATAGCATTAAACTTCCTTGCCCTTTTGCTGCTTGTTGTTCCCGATTCTGTTTGTCAATATTTGCATAAACTTTCCGGTTGTCTCATTCTTTTCTGACGCTTTCCTTTTTCACTTGAGGCACTGCTTGAAATGTTCTCCTTATTCTTCACAGAAGTTGACAAAATGTTCGGTCGTATCCCGTATTCTTTTGCGATTTCAGATTTTCTCTTCAAACCCCTTTGAAATGCTCAAATGACGACTTTTTCCGGAAAATTTAGCCCTGCACTGGACACAGTGTTTGCCAAGAGACATAGTGGCATAGATTTGCAACAGATGGAGATGTAGGATGCGAGAATTAGAGACGCACGTGTTTTAAACAAGGGGATGTAGGAGCAGACATGGAAGCTCGAGGCCGTCAGCTAGGAAAGCTATTCCACTCTCAAACTGCATTCCCACAAAACAAACAACCCAGGAGCGATTACCTCTTTTGGAGCAACATGTGGAGGAAGTTATAATAAATTTCCGCGTTTTAGATTAGTCTTTGTCTAATATTTCTGAACAACTTCGAATTAAGGAACATGAAATTCGAATTACATGGAAATTTTTTATGTTCCTTCAATGTGAAATTCAAAGAACCAAGAAAAATCTTCGATTTATAGACGTTCGAATTATTCAAATTCCACTGTATTAAAGTTTATTTATCTCATGCGTACTGCAAATATAATCTATTCTTTTCGCAAATATTCGAAGCGATGTTATCTTTGCGTAACATAATACTATAGTATTCCATAGCCTGTGCTTCTATCACTTCATCCGTTCCTTCTGGTGGTGGTAGCCTCAACTAATCTATGAGGTTGCAGTGTGCAATGTGTCCCCCTCCGTTGTATATAATACGCATATATTCAGATTTCTTTGAAGACACAGAAAATCTTAAATATCATTTGTGTTTCTTTATTTTAAATCGTTCGGCGCAATCTACGCATGCATAGATTTCTCCACTTCAGCAAAACATAAAACAATCGACTTCCAAAGCCTCTAATATTCTTCATTTTCTTTCGAGGGCTTAGAAAGCAACCGTCTCAAATGGTCTTAACGGCGACCTTTCCTTTGGGACACATTGCCATGGTGTTAACCCATACGATGGCTTTCCTTTGGGTTTGGTGCACTAAATGGTACACGTTCCCATTCCCAGACCCTGGGAATGATCTAGACTGCTGGAAAATTCCCACTCCCCTCCAATGGGGATCGAAGCCGAGACCTCTCGCAGAGCAGGCAGGTGCTCGTGGCCAGCCACCGGGCTTTTCTTCAAGAGGATAGTACAGTTCAGTGATTGACTAACTCGTGACGTTATAGGTGATTATTACCACGATTTTCTCCAGTTTTGCCCATGGCCTTAACATATTTTTCATTAGGCCCAACTTTATATAAAGAGCCAGGAGAATTATGTTCTTGGATTTGACAACTACTTTGTGTATAACATGGGCCAATCCTTCTGTCTTCCAACACACGACTAGAACGTAGCTGGTAACAGACTGAAACACTTCGCTCTTCCCTTCCTCTTTCCCATTCCCTTGACGCTACGAGCCTGGGCTAAAAATAGCAACAAAATACACACAGCTATTGTTGCCTGAAACTTCGCCGCTTTGTCTAGCATAAGCGGGACTTCGAAGCCTATATAGGAAGGGATTGACAATGAACGCTAATAAAAATAATCATAATGAATATAATTAAATACACCTAATTCGAGAGCTAATTCGAATTTTTGTATAGTTTTCGTTATCAGCATGGTCGATATAGTTAAATATTTATTTCACCCCAGTTACATTTTTACTGTTACCTATCTCTCCTACACTCTAAATATTTCAGATACGAAATGCTGTTATTTTTACTTTCTTTACTACATATATAAGTAGGGGAAATATTGTATTCCAGTCAAAAATTTAATGTCGAGATTTCACCAGTATGTTTTGAGGCCCTCTGAATCCAAGAAAAGCACTTTTACAAAAAGGTGTGTGTGTGTTGTGTGTGTGTGCGCGCGCGCGCGCGCGCGCGTGTGTGTGTGTGTGTGTGTGTGTGTGTGTGTGTGTGTGTGTGCGTGCGCACTCGCGTGTGTGCAGCTGTAAAAGAGTTGACTATCGCTCAAAGCCTATATTCCCCTTGCGTCTACAAGGAAATAATAAAATATTCTCTACAAATGTTTATCTCGACTAACGTAAAGTGGATATAGGAATAAGGGTTTGTAAAAATGGTTAGTAGAGAAGGTTAAGTGAGTACAACACCTTTTTATTACCCAGTTACACATAAAATTAAACACCCATAATAACAAAATTGAATGTTAATATTATATTTGAAATTCGAATATTTTTCTGAGATTTTCACCAATATTCAATGATGCATTCCTTTAGAAAATAACAAGTTGATGGTATAAAAAGTGTAAACATTGCCTGAGGGTAAGGCCCAGAGTGAAGTGAATTGGAGAGATGTGTTGGTGCGAGGTTAACCCTGGAGTGAGGTGTTAAACCCTTAAGTTATCGCGACTAAATTGCAGTTGCAAGAGGGAACTGCTTTCTTAGGGGGCTGTGCCTAATGCTTCAAGCCATTAATAAAGTTCATTGATAAGGGACTTGGGGAGGGGGTGGATGGATAGAACTAATCAATTAGACATGCCATTAGCGAACATTGCCTCCTTACTATTGATTCATGTGTCTGTCTCTAGCTGCGCTCTCCAACTGTCACAAGAACCGTTGCGTTGGTTACAACTCTACTTGCACCACGAAAAGAAATTCACTTCGTACTGGAGAGAAACCCATTTAGTATTCACACAAACATAACCTTTAAGGAGTTTCTACATAGATATTTATTATCAATCCCAAAAATAGGCATATGTTCCTTGACTTTACTCATACTTACGGGCCATACATTTAAAGTTTGTTTTTCTGTTATAAATTCCCATAAAATTCAAAATAAAACTGTTTTTGAAAAGTCATTTTTTCTCAGCACCTTAACTTTTACATAAAGTAAAGCAATTTAATATATAATATAAATGCGAGTTTTTAAATTAATAATATTTGAAGTTACGTAAAAACTTAAGCCCATAATTTCCAAATGACACAATTTAAAAAGTTGTATTCTTTGAATTAAGCCTAGTAAAACAAAATTTTATAACAGATTTGTGTGTTAAAAACTATTTTCCTTGAATTATGGCTAATAAAACAAAATATATGACATATTTAAGTGTTAAAATTTTTTTATATAACTGATTTGTGAGTTAAAAATTATTTTCTCTGAACTAAGTGTTGTATGATAGCTTTGTGAGTTAAAATTATTTTCTTAAGCTAAGGCTATTGAAAAACATCTGATGTTTTTCAGTCGCATGACTTTGTCTACTCTTGTATTAGCCATTCTCACAAACTCTTATTCCTTTATCTTCTTCGTGTTAGTTGAGATAAACATTTTCAGAAATTATGTTATTGATTATTTCCTTATAGGTGCAAGGGCACTATGGGAATGCAGTACACTTTGAGTGATAGTCAAATCTTTTAAAGCTTTGAGATTACGTTCTCTTTGCACACTTAACATGTAAAAATGACTAATGATGTTCCATTTGACAGAAGTATAAGTTCTCCAGAACTCCCGCAAATAACAAGGAATATGTCCGAAATGGTTCACTCTACAAAAAAAAAAAAAAAAAAAAAAAAAAAAAAATGGACATAAATTTTATGTGTTTAAGCAAGATCTACATTTTTGTGCAGTAATCTCTTACGGTTTAACACTTATAGAAAAGTCATCCAGAGTAAACAGGACTACATTGGCTATAGCCAGAAAATTCAAAATATACGTTTCATTCCTCATAAAAATATCTTGAACATATGGCATTTTAATCAAAATCTTAGCTATTCTCGAGCAAGTCAATTTTGAATAATTTTCCAGCTAGAGAGTACTTTAGAGTTAAGGAATTTTCTTCAAAATGTTCGTAACAGTCTGACAGACTGGCAGGACGCTTGTCTCTCACGCACACACACACACACACACACACGCGCTCTCGCGCGCGGACCTTTTTCTAAAACTACCTTTTTATTCAGGGGCCTCAAAACACATATTTCCAGTGAAATCTCGATATGGAATTTTTGGTTGGAATAGAATTCTTCCTCTACTTAATAACGTAATAGAGAAAGTTAAAATTGATAGCTTTGTGTGTTAAAATTATTTTCTTTGAACTAAGATCATTGAAACAAAATTATATAATGAATTTGTGCATTTGACATAGGATGGTAAAATATAGATTTGAAATTTAATGATAGCTTCGAAACTAAGAGATATCTCACCGAAATTAAAAGCACCTAATGTTTATATAACACAACACTGAAAATAAATTATCAGTTAAACTGGCTGAAACCCTTAGAAAATCACATCTTCAATGTAATATCCCCTTAGAAAGCCATTTAGTCTAAGTATTGACAGAAAGATAACCTTTAACTTTGCTAAAAGGACAGAAATAAGTATTTAAGTTACTCTAAATATATGTTAAAAGCACGCAATACTTATCATCGTGTTTAATTCCCTCGTAGACCAGGGATATAACATTTGTACTATTTTAATATCGCTCTTATAAGACACCTTAACATTGAAACTCTGATATCCAAATGATGTAGCGTTAACACAATTTCTACTGTGCTTTTGGTATACTTTCGTTTTTTCTATCAAATTTATAGCATATTTTCAGTGTTTAGAGCGATCAAAATGACATTTTTACTAAATTTAAAGACATTCTGAAGTATAGTTTTAATTATGCTATTAAGTAAAGTAAATTTGTTTGTTAATAAAGGTTTAAGAAGCCACTACCAGAGGTTCCCAATGTCCAAAAATAGAATATAAAAGGAAATAAAATCTAGCTGGTCACAGCAGACTACTCTGATGGAGAAATAATTTAATATATGCGTAACACAGTTGTTAACATATATGTAAAGTTTCAACGAGATTTGAACCAAAATGGGACGGGAGGAGATTTTTAATGGTAGAATGCTGTTTTGAGAAAAGCCAATTTTACGCGGGCATACCCTATTAGCAAGGCAGCTCAGGGTAATTTGAATGGCACTGGAAGACCTTTAAAAATGGTCGCACTTGAAAATGCAATACAAATGCTGTTCAAGAGGTGGAATCAGGGCTGAAAAATTGAACCACGGATCTTCCACTTATTGAGTAGCTGCGTTAATTGTGATACAATTTTGGAAGACAATAAAGTAGGAAAGTAACCGAATTGATTTTCTCGTGGTGTCAGGAGTGGGGTTGGTCAAATTGCCGTTCCGTCAATATATGATATTTCTGCTACCGACACAATAATATTTTAAGTTGTTAATAGGGACCTAAGTCACTGAGTCCATAGTAAGTGTTTTATGGTCCTCGCGTCGCCCTTCTGTCACGGTGTACCAGGTCATGAGCTTTTAGATCTGATTGTAAGAAGGGACCTCTATCATCGCCTCAGGTATCTTTTAACACGCAATGTTGGTAGCATACTTGGCGTGGGCCGGTTTTCATTTGTTTCATCAGCTGGTGTTTAAAGTTAAGTCTACGAATGTGTAAAGTGATTTTTGGCCCATGTACGTGTACTATAAACGATCAGTTTAGGCAAGAAATGATCCTCGTTGAGAAAGTAAACGTTTCAACATATCCAAGTTAATTTTTTTCTGATTGTGACTACTGTAGTGAGTTGGAAGGTATTGTGAAAACACTAACAGCAATCAATAACGCCGACCTTTGGGACGCTTGTACTTCCGAATCGTCACCAGTGAATCTTTCGCTGCATATGGTAAGACACTGATTAAGAAAGCTTACCTGGATGACATTCATAAGGTATATCGTTATATTTCATAAGAATATCTGACCTCTACAAAGAAATTTTGCAGCGTCTGGTGAAAGTTATGATTCCGATGATTGAGCGACAAAGTTTTGGCTGCCGGCAAGTTCGACAAAAAGGTGGATTTCCAGAAAAATCTGGCTAAGCTGGTATTAAAGCTTGCGGAGCACGTAAGATCTGTTTAGTTTAGAGTAACCCAGTAAACCACTGCGCAATTCGTCACGTCTATAAAATACCTTTGTACTGGATAAATCAATAAACTTTCAAGCCTTCCTAACAAGTGTTTGTGCTATATATCCATGTTACTTATTAGCTGCAAGCTTCCGGTTTCGTAATAATGTTCTGCCGGCTACCTATGTTTTGCTTAGACATGGAAGGTTAATACTATTCATATTCAATGATGGATAACAGATATCATCAAAGTTTAACGAAAAACATTTTAAAAATCAAATAAAAGGGTTGTCGAGTTACATGGAATGTCGAGTTAACGAGAATCGAGTTATCGCGATTCTACTTATTTTGTTTTCTGGAAATTTGCTTTGAGTGGCTTTTTCTATTCATCTTGTATAAATGATCAATTTTCTGAGAAACGATTGAAAATAACTAAATTAAATTTTAGGATCATAAAAGGAACATCGTGCTGTTATAGATTTACTATTGTGTTATAGTTATGTTTTTAAAAACAATAATTGCTGACAAATGTTAATTATTAGATAGAACTGTTTACTGAATTGTAGTGTGTTCCATACTTTGGAATCGCGAAAACAACTGAAAGGCGACTTAGCACTTAATGTTCTGTTTCTTATAATTCAGGAAGCTCGACCACAGCAACCGGTAACCGAACTCTGACCTTGCGCACACAAGTTAAACTTCACCTTCTCCTGTTGATTAATACTGGAATGGAATCTTAGACAGTTGTATCGGACATTGTTGGTATATGTTGTATTCATTCCTTTTGATATTTTTCAATTTTGTTGTTTATTCTGTCTATATTGAGTTCTTATCTTATGTCTTCATTTTTTATTCTACCTAACCTAGTGCATCGCTTTGTTTTCCTTAAAGATTTTATCTCTGCACTTTGTATTTGGCTATTCATTTTCTTCATGAGAGCCAATGTCTCAGTTCTATAGAGTAGTGTAGAGAGCTCAGTTGTTTTATGCAACTTTAACCTTCTCACTTCTTGCTTTATTTCTCACTGTTACACTTGGTTTCAAATCTTGCACACTTTTCCCTCTTATCTCTTCCATATTCCCAATATATAGGTAATTTAGATTACATCCTAAATAGTGAAATCCTCTTACTTGTTCTAATGGTTTATTTTCTAGAATTACTTCTGACCTCGTGTGTCGTTTTCTCCAACAGGCCATTATCTTAGATGCTTCTGTTATTTTAAAGTCATGATGTTGGCATACCTGACTGAAGCGCTGTAATGCATATAGTAGTTCATTCTCCGTTTCTTGTATTAAAACCACATCATCTGCATATTAATAAATTAATAATTTATTCCGATTTATTTTTATTCCTGATTTAATTATATTTTTCCAATGCTGGGTGTGATCATTTACGTATATAAGTGTACCAACAATCACCGAAAACGCTTATTGTGCTGTGCGGGACTGCAAACTGGCCTGTTTTGAGCGCCACATACCATACCTTTTATACAATTCCACAGAAAATAGGGATCTGGCGACCGTATTGGGAACTGGTGTACCTTTACCAGTCGAAAATGCGACGCTGGAGTTGTTTTGCACATTTACATCAGTGTGCTGGAGCTCAAGTCGGCCATTTCAGCAGCTGTCTACTGTTAAAAAACGCTCTGCTGTTAAAAAAACGTTACAACACTGAAAGCTACACAAATAATGTAGTAGGATGCGCACCAAGGACTCTACTGAGGACCTTAGCGCATGCGCAGGAATCTTATTATGCTCAGGCGTTCATCGCATGCCCAGGGTTAGCATACCTTTCGTATTAAGATAAAATGAATATTAACAGTCACAACCGTTCGTTCTCAAACTTCGACACGGTATGCACTTCATCGTCCATACCGTACATTTCTGGACAGGGATTCCGATCAGTTTTCCATCCCGCACAACGTACTAGGAGTTGTCGGTATTTTTCTTGGGACACTCAGTATATTAAAATGACACATTTTGTAAACAAAACTGCAATATGGTTATGTGTTCTTGAAATACTTTGTTCTGAACACAGTTCCTTGCATATTCTCAGTATAGCGTGAAAGGTACGTAGCTAAAGAAGATGCAAATGCGTCTTGTAATTCGACTTTTCACAATAGAGTTAACCCGTTATAGTTTGTCCCGAAGTTGGGCCATCAGAACTAACTCGGTATGCATACCAAAAGACAAGACGCTGACAGAAATTGCTCGGTGCAGACACATAACGAGAATTGCTTTGGATTCTGGTCATTCACATACTTCGCAGTAAACTTCTGATACGTGACTGTAACCTCGCTTCATTCTTTATGGAAAGAGCGGTGGTAAAGTAGAAGTTTTATAGATCATTAATGAACATACTCCACTGTTATAAACGAATAGGATAAACCCGGCTCAGACCATAACACACAAGGGCTTATTAATAAACATGTGGATCTCTTTAAAGGACACAATTTTTGTCAAATACTTCATTATTCTGTTGAGTGAACCATTTCCAAGATATTCTTTATTATTTCTTTGAATTTTCCAATAGTTATACCTTTCTTACATAAGAATATGTTATTCTTTTTTTTTTTTTCTTTCTCTACTGGTAAGTGGGGGAAGTATTGTATTCCACCCAAAAATTCGAAGTCGAGATTTCACCGGAAATGCATGTTTTGAGGCCTTTTTAGAAAAAGGCCCGTGTGTGTGTCTGTGTGCCTGTCAGTCTGTCAGTCTGTGGATAACATAGCTCAAAAACGAAAAGTCGGTTAAAAACCAAAGTTGGTATTTAAGTTTAATGTCGTTTAAGAATGTGACACAAAGATTTTGAAGAAAATAGCCCCACCCTAAACTACCCTTTACATGGAAAATTTTTCGACAGTTTTGATTTTCTTGAAAATGTTTCTAACGATTTGCATTAAAATGCTATATGTTTGAGATATTGTTATGACAAATGAAATGTATATCTTGAATTTTCTGGCTATAGCCCCTGTAGTCGTATTTACTCTGGACGACTTTTGCATAACTGGTAAACCGTTAGAGATAGACCAAATTATACTATACAAAACATGTAGATCTTGCTAAAATACACAATTTATGTCTCAATAAATTTTCTTGTAGGGTGAACCATTTCGGAGATATTCCTTGTTATATGTGTGAGTTTCGGAAAACTTGGAACTTTCGTGAAATGGGTCATCGTTGTTCATTTTTTTATACGTTACGTGTACAAAGAGAACGGAATCTCAAAGCTTTAAAAGATTTGACTATCGCACAAAGCCTACTGTGTTCCAATATTCCCCTTGCACCTACAAGGAAATAAGCAATAAGATAATTTGTACAAATGTTTATTTTAACTTACACGAAGAAGATATAGGAATAAGAGTTTGTAAGAATGGTTAGTACAAGAGTAGAGAAAGTCATGTGAGTGCAACACATCAGATTTTTAATTTCTTGGTCTTACAAAGAGAACGGAATTTCAAAGGCATCGCATAGCAACAGCGCTTAAGACATTTGACTATCGCTTAAAGCCTACTGTATTCCTATATTCTACTTGCATCAAGAAGGAAATTAGCAGTAAGATAATTTATGAAAATACTTATGTCAATTAATATGTAGTAGAGAGAGAAACATTTACAAGAATAATAAGAGTGAGTATATTTGCAAACAGTTACTCCAAATTGAACTATTTTAAAAGTCTGTATCGTAATACGTTGCGCGACAACCACTTGGCTATGCACTTCGACTTTGTCATTTGTCAACATTTTAGTGATGGTGGATGCGCTGTAAGAAACGCATTTTGTTAATACTCCGCGCAACACCTGCATGGCATATGCATTCGTTATGGATAACTGCTCATTTTAACTAAGCTGACTGACTTTTATTTCTAAATATAACTTAAGTATAGTGTATTGCAATGAAAGCATTAAACGTATCTATTAGTGTATTTTAAAGTAGCATTATAACGAAAAGATAGGATCTATTTTCTGCCCACGTGTTCGGCGCAACCTCTTGCCTTTGTTTCCGGTGGAATTATAGTGCAATATTTCGGATGATAGAACACCTGGAGGGTTTAGAAAACGAGCCTCTAACACCATCGGTTGAAATTACAAAAGGTTGCAAAAAGTTAAAACTGTGAAAGTTGTGTTTGTGCTAGATATCCTTACGCCCTGAAGAGCTGGTAAAACTCTTTACTGAAGGCTTTAGATTTTTCATGTTTCAGAGATGCGTTACGTTAAGGAAAGAGATGGATGGCATTAACAGAATCGAAGTTGGAGAAGCGAAGCGAGCGATAAAAAGGAAGAATGACAGACAGACGCGTGTAAGAAGAGAATCAAACCCAGGCGTCTGTAACTGACTTCTCGTGCAGCTAATCCGGGGGGCCAAGGGATGCTTGTTACAACGTCTTCGTCGATAATGAACTGTCGGCACAAGCTGACATTGTTACCTGTTGGCTGAACACAACACCTCCAGCACAGCCTTGCCACAAAGGAAAAACTTACTGGTCTACGTCAGTCGGGTTTCATTCGCTTAATGCAATTATATCTTATTAATTATTTATTTGATGGACAATAAAATTGTAAATCGGAGTAACAATGTAATCCCTTATTTTGAAGGCCTGAAGAGATACCATAAGAATTGAATGAAACCTGAATTTGCTTTTAAGTATGTTTTATTCAATTTACAACATATTTTTACTTTCTCTACTACAAATAGAAGTAGTGGAAGGGTTGTAGAAATAGCGGCCCCAGGTCGCGAAGGTCGCATAACTGGCTGGGGGGACTCGTGGCGCTGACCACGTTCAACCCTCCAGTACTGCACCCCACTAATGACGCCTGTAGTGGGCCGAGGTGGAGGACGCAGCGGCTGGGTGGCAAGCCTTTGGCAAGTGGTTAGGAAGTGTTGTGCTCGACTCAAAAACTCGACGTCGAGAGTAAACCGGAAATATTTTGAGGCGCCCTAAATAAAAAAATTTAAAAAAAATCATTTGTAGAAAAAGATCCTTGTGTGCCTGTCTGTGAGCAGTATAACTCAAAAACGAAATGTTGGTTAAACCCAAAAGCAGTATTTAAGTTTAATATTCTTCAATGATGCGACACAGATTTTTAAGAACATTCCTCCACCCTAAACTTTCGAAAGTTTGATTATCTAAAAAATTATCTAACGATTTTGATTGAAATGCCATACGTTTAAGATATTTTTATGACGAAGAAAAGTATATTTTGAATTTTCTAGTTATGTAGTCCTGCTTACTCTCAATGACTTTTGCATAAGTGGTAAACTGTAAGAGATAGACTAAATCTTACTGTACAAAAATATACATCTCATTAAAATACACCATATGTCCAAATGCATTTTGTCGTGCAGTGAAGCATTCCGGAGATATTGGTGTGAGTTTCGCAACTTTTCTCAAAGGGAGATTGTAAGGTTTCTGCCAGACCACCTGTCAACCAGTGATATCTCAGTATTCCAACGTAGACATTGCAAATTATACAATTACTATATCTTATTCAGGCTACACAATGTGTGTGACACACTCCATTTACTTGGGCTATAGGTTTTATTTGATGCTCCGTAGGTCTAGACCCGGTTAAAACGAATGTCGTTTAATTCGGTTACGGAGTACAACTGTACAGATTTCACTTTAAATTTGGTTGCCCCTAGCTATTCCGCAACAAGCAGGCTCTTCTATAATACAAGAACGCACGACCACTTAGCAGAGAATTCATGACAGTCAATTGGTTTACATTTGTGTAAATGAGCAATTTGAGCACGTGTACCCTTAAGCCTAGCGGGTTTCACGGGACCCATTCCAACTATACTACCAGGCAGAGCAGAAATTAAGACGATCCGAAAATAAACCTTTAATGAAAGACCTCAAATCCAACATGGTAAAACGTTTTAGATACGTTGTCAGCAGCTATCAAATAATGCCTTCATGCATATCGTTGTGGTTTTAAAGGCTGGGTACCCAAATACTGAACTTTAAGCCACTCCATTATGCCAAATGTATATTTTGAATTTTATAGCTATAGCTCACATAGTTCTGTTTACTCTTGACGACTTTTGCACAACTGGTAAACCGTAAAATAGACCAAATCTTACTATGTAAAATAACAAATCTGGTTGAAAAAATGCATTTTTGTGGAGTGAACCACTTCGGAGATATTCCTTGTTATTTGCGTGAGTTTTGGAGTGCTTAAACTTTTGTTAAATGGAATGTGTGTGTGTGTGTGTGTGTGTGTGTGTGTGTGTGTGTATGTGCGTGCGTGCGTGTGGCAGCATAAGTCAAAAACAAAAAGTCGGCTGAAATCCACCGTTGGTATTTAAGTGTAATGTCTTTTAAGGATACAACAAACAGATTTTGAAGAAAATTGCACCTTCCTAAACTACCCTTTGCATGGAAAATATTTCGAACATTTTGATTTTCTTGAAAATGGTTCAAACGATTTTGATTAAGGTGTCATGTTTAAGACATTTGTATGACAAATGAAATGTATATTTTGAATTTAATGGCTATAGCCTATGTAGTCCTGTATGACCTTTGAATAACTCGTAAACCGTAAGAGATAGACAAAATCTTACTCTACAAAAATGTAGATAACACACACAATTTAGGTGTAAATAAGCTTCCTTGCAGGGTGAACCATTTCGGAGATATTCTTTGATATTTGTATTAGCTTCGGAAAACAAACATTTTGTTAAATGTAGTATCGTTGTTCATTTTATATGTTAACCGTGCAAGGAGAACGGAATCTCAAAGCATTAAAACATTTGACTATCACTCAAAACCTGCTGTATTCTCATTCTCCTTGCACCTACAAAGAAATAAACGATACGATAGTTTGTACAAATGCTTATCTCAACTAACACGAAGAAGATATAGGAGTAAGATTTTGTGAGAATGGTGAGTACAAGAGTAGAGAAAGTCATGTGGGTGTAACATATCAGATTTGTCTATTCCCAAGTGCAGGACCCTCTGGATTAACGGACCTGACACTGGCATCCAAGTTGTACAAAAATGGCGCCGGCTTTTGGTCGTGATTTCTGAGGTGTTTCCACACGCTATACTTCGTATTGCTTTCTATGCCTTTGAGTTGTTGTTTGTTATAATAATTCCTATGTAAGTTTGTCTTCATATTAGCAAAGCGAGTGTTTAAAAACATTTATTTGGGCAGTATAGGGAACGGGAATAAATCTAATAACGTGTTGACTGTACCGTGTACTCTCCACGTGCTTATGTTTGTGTTCCATCTAAGACTATGGCTACATTAGCCGTATAGTGTGGTTAATTTATGTGTTTGCAAGTACAATTTGTGTCATGGTTACAGCACTGGTGAGAAGTTGTTGAAGAAAAACTGTTCCAGTAGCGTATGTTATTGTTTATATAGTCCCTAACATCACAATGCCCCGTAACTGTTGTATTCCCGGATGCAAATTAAAAATGAGAAACTTTCAGTTAAAACAGAAAGTAAACTGCAACGTAAAGCTTGTAAATTCAGTATTTAATTACTATGAATTGCAGCGTTATGTGTGTTAGTTTTCGGTGTATATATAACATGGTCAATAGTGTGAATAGTGAAAGACAATAATTTCGAGTGAACTCAATTAGTAACAGCTGCAACACCAACAGTTTGTTTCATGTAAGTAGTATGCTGCTTGTATTTATACATTATCTGTTGTCTTTGTAATTTAATTTTGTAGCTGTAGTTTAGAAGCAATGTATTATGTTGCTGCATTTAAAACTGTAGACTATAGCAAAGTTGCTTTACAATGCTGATTTTAAGGTTATGTATTTCATATATTTCATTTACCGTGCTGTTTTAGGGTTATTATGTTTAATATGTCATCTGGTTTTGTGGATTCCCCCTGTAAAATGAATTGTCATGAAGTGCTGAGTAATATGTTGTTGCAAACTGAGTAATCCTAACTTTTCAGTAAAAGTAAAAGCAAAATTCCATCCTAAAGCTTTTGAATTCAGTAGGTAGCTAATTATTCTAAATGGCAGCATTTGTATATCAGCCATCCAGTATAGTATGTTTTGTGTAGGCATATAACATTATGCACATTGTACAAATGTGAAAAACAGTGTAAACAATGATTAATAATTCTGAGTCAACTCAATGTCAACACTTCTGTTTTATTTAAGTAACATGCTGCTTGCAGTTTTGTCTATCTTCTTTGTAATTTGAGTGTGTAGTACAGTTACATAATGGCATGTAAAACTGTAGATTGCATGAATTTTATTTAAGGTTATATATTTCATTGCCCATGGGTTATCGTTTAATATTCAATGTCATTCTTTTTTGTTTACTTGAGGTTATGTTTAAGACAGCCCATATTCATAAAATAGGCATGTTATTACACCACATTTTTATTTTACTGCGTTGAAATCGTAGCCTGTAGAAGAGTTGTTTATAAGTAGTTCCCACCACATAGGCCGCCATCTTGAATCCCAATGTCAGGTCCAGTATGTAGAAGGTCCTGCCAAGTGTATACGAATTCCTTCTTTGTTCAGAATAAAAGTAGATAGCAGCACTCACCCGTGTGGTAGGCAGCCAATTCTGTGCGTGAGTGTACTGAATGTGGTCAGTTTGTTTCGACTCACTGTTGCATGTTACTGGCTGATATCGCTAGTTCTTCATTTTCTTGCGTGCTTGTTTGTGTCGGCATTCTCAGTCCTGCCGCCGCGTACGTACACTACAAATGAATAAAGGGAGAAATAGGATAAAACGCCCTTTGAATCAACAGCAAATAGAAATAATAATAAAAAAGGAAAAGGGTGTAGCTACCGCCGTTCAAAGCCACCCGAGTAATAAAAATATGGGGTTTACTTTTTCAATAATCTGCGCTTGGCCATGAAAATAACAGTGCCATCTGTCGTTGGAAATTGTTTCACACTCAGCGATCGTAATAAGAGAAACAAATGCGCAGCAATTGTCGCTAAATGTCTTCCTTGGCCACTTGGATTTCTCAGCTCTTTATGAATATTTGATTCAGAGAACAAAGCATACAGACGTGCCTCTATTTGCTGGAATGTTTACGTCATATTAAATTGTTTCTTGCTGCATCTGGAAATTCTTGTATCGCGCTAACAGCAGCTTTATTACACAGTCTTGTATTTCTCTACCGCCTTTTCGACACAAAAATTTGAAATTGAGATTTCACCTTACGACCCAAAATATTACAAAATGATGTGTGGGTGGTGGTGCGAGGTTAAAAAAAATGAACCTGATAAAGATAAAAGGTCTTGCTTCAGTAAGGTAAACTTCAAGGATTATGTTCAAATAAATTATACATACACACCAATCAGAAATTTTTGGTCATTTCTATAACCATCATATTTATGGGGCGGTATAAAAAATTATAACTTCTCGATTTGTACTTAAGAAAAACGCCAACTACAGTTATTGTCTTGTATAATAAAGAAAAACGAATAAAACATGCTAGGGGAACATGTGACGTATTACTTTCCTATGATATTTTCTAACCACTATCGTTTAGTTATATTGACATTCACAAAGTATTCTTACGAAAGCCTATTTTTACTATCTCTACTGGTAAGTAGACGGAAGTATTGTATTCCACACAAAAATTCCATGTCAAGAGTTCACCGGAAATATATATTTAAAAAAAAGGCATTTTTAGAAAATGGTCCGAAAAGTCAGTTAAAAACCAAAGTTGGTATTTAGATTTAGTGTCTTTCAGGGATGTGACACAAAGATTTTGATGAAAATAGCCCCACCCTAAACCACCCTTTCCATGAAAAATTTTTCGAAAATTTTGATTTTCTTGAAAATGGCTCTAATGATTTTAATTAAAATTTCATATGTTTGAGAAATGTTTATGGCAAACGAAATGTATATCTTGAATTTTTTGGCTATAGCCCCTGTAGTCGTATTTACTCTGGACGACTTTTACATAACTGGTAAACCCTTAGAGATAGACCAAATCATACTACACAAAAAATGTAAATCTTGCTAAAATACACAATTTATGTCAAAATAAATTTTCTTGTAGGGTGGATCATTTCGGAGATATTTCTTGTTATGTGTGTGAGTTTCGGAAAGCTTAAAACTTTGGTGAAATGGAACATCGTTGTTCATTTTTTTATATGTTAAGTGTGTAAAGAGAACGGAATCTCAAAACTTCAAAAGAATTGACTATCACTCAAAGCACACAATGTGAAATTTAAAATTCCGTATACAGCGATTGCGTTTTAAATGTTTTACTGCAGAAAATGTATAAGTGAAGTAAACCACTTGTGGAAGCTTGCTGTTTCTGTATGCTATGTGAGTTTTCTGGAGAGGCTGAATGTTGGGAAGCGTCATAAGAAGATCGGAAAGGTGGCTCGGCGGCGGCGCGGCGGCGGCAATGCGTCCACTTTAAGCCTGACTGACTGAGTGACTTACTGGACCGTATATTACGTCGCGACTAATGGCTTACGGCGCTGCAAGTGGATTTCGATGCCGTCACTCATGAAATTTGAATTAGTGGGGAGGATCAAATGTGAAATGTGACCTACATAAGTGTCATTAAGGTCTAGTTATATTATGTGATATATTCTTGAGAGCTAGCGCCGCCAACCAAATGAATTGATGCTTGTCGAAGAGTATGCACATAAAACATCGCTGGAGCAAAATTATGGCATTGCTATTCGAGGAAACCGTTAAATATTCCCTTTACGTGTAGGTATATGTAGAGTCAAATGGCACTCTCTGATGGCGTCACATAGATAAAATGTCTTCTCGCAGTTGAAAGCGGCGAATCTTGGAATTTTGTTAAAACGTAAGTTTCTGCATCTAAGAATGATTTTATTATTAATTGCTTTCTCTACTGGCAAGTAGAAGGAAGTATTGTATTCCACCCAAAAATTCGATATCGAGATTTCATCGGAAATATGTTTTGAGAACGCCTGAATCCAAAAAAAGGACCCATTTTTAGAAAAAGGTGTGTATGTGTGTGTGTGTGTGTGTGTGTGTGTGTGTGTGTGTGTGTGTGTGTGTGTGTGTGTGTGTGTGTGTGTCAGTCTGTGGACAGAATAACTCAAAAACGAAAAGTCGCTTAAAAACCAAAGTTGGCATTTAAGTTTAGTGTCTTTTAAGGATGCGACACGAAGATTTTGAAGAAAATTACCCCACCCTAAACCACCCTTTACATAGAAAATTTTTCGAAAATTTTTATTTTCTTGAAAATGGCTCTAACGATTTTGATTAAAATGTCACATATTTAAGATATTTACATGACCAATGAAGTGTATGTTTTGAATTTTCTGGCTATAGCCTATATAGTCTTGTTTACTTTGAATAACTCGTAAACCCTAAGAGATAATCAAAATCTTACTGTACAATAAATGTAGATTTCACTAAAACACACAATTTACGTCTTAATAATTTTTTTTGTACAGTGAACCATTTCGGAGATATTCCTTGTTCCGTGTGTCAGTTTCGGAAAACTTAGAACTTTCGTGAAATGGACCATCGTTGTTCATTTTTTATATGTTAACCGTGCAAAGAGAACGGAATTTCAAAGCTTCAAAAGATTTGACTATCGCTCAAAGCCTACTGTATTCTAATATTCCCCTTACACCTACAAGGAAATAAGCAATAAAATAATTTCTACAAATGCTTATCTCAACTAACACAAAGAAGGTATAGGAATAAGAGCTTATAAGAGTGGTTAGTACAAGAGTAGAGAAAGTCATGTGAGTGGAACACATCAGATGTTTTTACATCTGTTTATCTATGAATGTGTTTTATTTTCGAGATTGCATTCCCGGTCGAAGAAGTTTTGAAGCTTTAGTAGTACTAAACGTAAATCTAAAGATTTAGAAATTTATACAGTAAAATCTAGAAATAATGGAGTTATTAGGGACATGTTTATCCTTTCCACGGTATATCGAAATACGAGCTTAGAAGTGACAAAAATCGATCCTGCAAAGCTGGTAGGAAGCATTCGTGCAATAATAAACTACAGTAAATTGTAAAGTATGAAATATTTGGTAAAATACCCTACTTTTAAGTGCACTTATAGACCAGTTATGCTAGGGGTGTATTCCAGTCCTGCAAATGACCTTAATTTTTATAGTACATATAATTACACTAACCTATTTTGCATTGTGTTAAGCAAATCATTAATGTTTGACTCTTCGGAAGTCTTGCTTACTTATACGGCATATTTGTTTACCCATAGTCTGTATCCAGGGAATATGTGCCAAGAAAGTATACTCCCGTATGAGTAACTTTAAATTATGGAACAGATCACTTAAATGCGCCTTCAAATTACAAGAACAATTGGAAAACAACAAGCACATATTTTGGTCTTCCACACCATTACCTCGCAATATGATAAACCTCTGAGCGTACACATAGATGGGGAGAACTGACACAATGTGTCATTTCATCTACATCGTACTTTTAACTCCGTCCACTGTGCTACACTGTGCTACCTTGTTATGCTACCATGTCGCATAACAAGGTAAAACGATACTTCAACTGTGAACATGAATACTTTTGGGTTACCAGTAAACACAAACCATTGCCTTTGCTATGGCAAAAGAAAATATACGTAACGTAATCATAAAACAAATACATCATGTTCCTATTTGGTTCCGCCACTGCACACCTTGAAACTTACCTTGTTTGTAAAGGCTTGTGTATCTGTAAACAAACAACCGGAAGAGAGATGTTGGAGTAAGTGGAGAGAGTAAATAGTCGATTTCATTCCTGTCACCCCTCTTCCTCATGCCTAAGTTAACCGAGATCTAGAATGATCTCATAACAGGCTTCTAATAATAGTAGGAACTTTGATAAAGTGTGTTACATTTAACATTGTCGATTGTTTGTTTCAGTTGTGAGGACGGTGCTCTGGATGAGTGAGGCCACGGGTTAAGGGCCACCATGCTGCTGAGGCGGGCAGTAGTTCTCCTGCTGGTCGTCACCGTACTAGTGGCGCCGCCGCAGCTGAGTGCCGCAGCCGCCAAGCAAGATGGTAAGTAGCTGAAAAAGATAAACCCTTAAAACACTTGTCGAAATGTTTGCCTTGGGAAAAGACCCGCAGTGTGAAGTTTACAACGCGAAGGAAAGTTTGTTTAATTACTCAAGCTGGAATGATACGCGCATCCTTGTTAGCAGTTCCTAGAACACTGTCTAAACACGCTTAGTTCTGCGCCCTAATTCTAAGCTAGGACCGTCCCAAAGGAAGCGTGCCCTAATTTTATATTCTACTATGTCTTCTTTCAAAGTGTGCCAAGCTGTCATTGTTTAAGGGGAGACGTAGTTAAAAAAAACTCTCCTCCAAGAAGAATTTATATATGGTATATTTTTTAACGTAGAGAAATTAATTTTGATGTAGTAATTACTAATGCATGTTTACATACTGTCATTTTTTTCACACTTGTTTATGTCTATGGATTGTATTACGGTTTCAGCTATATAAAAAATAATAAGGTGCCCTTTCTCATTTGAACATTTTTGTGTCATCTTAAATACAGAGCACATCATATTCTGGAGCGTAATTGTTACGTGTATAACCAGTTTTGAGATAAAAAATAATATATTGTTACTTTGATACAATTCTTGAAAATCCATTCGAGTAAAATCTCGCCAACATTTAACTAAAATGTTTATTGAAATTCTGTTCCACTGGATTATCCAGTAGGATCTTTTCTGCCATATTTGATAACTAGGGATCGAAGCTTCATACAGCTATCGCGAAATGATGCGATCGCAAGTTACCTGTCACCTGGGCAGAGCTTGATGTCATTGCGTGAGGTGTGTGTGTGTGTGTGTGTGTGTGTGTGTGTGTGTGTGTGTGTGTGTGTGTGTGTGTGTGTGTGTGTGTGTGTGTGTGTGTGTGTGTGTCAGTGAATAGCATAACTCAAAAACGAGAAGTCGGTTAAAAAGCAAAGTTAAGTTTAACGACTTTCAAGGATGCAACACCAAGATGTTGAAGAAAATAGCCCCACCCTAAACTACCCTTTACATGGAAAATTTTTCGAAAATTATGATTTTTTTGAAAACGGCTAACGATTTTGATTAAAATTCCATATGGCTAAGATATTTGTATGACAAATGAAATGTAAATTATTAATTTTCCGGCTATAGCCTATGTAGTCCTGTTTACTCTGGAAGACTTTTGGATAACTCGTAAACCGTTAGAGATACACCAAATCATACTATACAAAAAATGTAGATCTTGCTAAAATACACAATTTATTTCCCAATAAATTTTCTTGTAGGTGAGACATTCCTTGTTATGTGTGTCAGTTTCGGAAAACTTAGAACTTTCGTGAAATGGACCATCGTTGTTCATTTTTTATATGTTAAGCGTGTCAAGAGAACCGAATTTCAAAGCTTCAAAAGATTTGACTATCGCTCAAAGCCTACTGTATTCTAACATTCCCCTTGCACCTACAAGGAAATAAACAATAAGATCATTTCTACAAATGCTTTTTTGGATTCAGGGAGTCTCAAAACATATTTCTGGTGAAATCTCGATATCGAAGTAGAGAAAGTAAAGAGGTCGCTGAAGCTATTCCGTGAGTGGCCCAGTCCTGTCTTGATGGAGGCAAAATGGGATTTCACGTCCTTGAGTGGGGGAAAGATATGTGTTGTTGCTAATGATATACATAGTGTTGAGCTTTTGTTTATAAAGATAGCTGCAAGAAGTACCTCTGTGACGTGACGGCGTCTTACAGATGATATAACACACAAATCGACATGAGAATATTAGTTGAACAGAATAAGGATGTCGATGATTCCAGTTCCATTTACGACTCTAGCATTACGACGTCGACGACTGATGTAATTAGAAAGCTGGTTCTTCTCCGCTCAGGAAAGTTCCTTCTTAATGATCCGAGTCTATTCATCGTCTGACTTCAAATTCTTGAAATGGCTTCTCGAAACTTCCCAGTCATAAAAGCCATGGAGTTTATAGCACAATAAAATATCGGGTAAAGTTTTAACTCTGGCGTATTAAGATAGTTTTAAAATAAATCAGAGTTGGAGTGTAATGAGTGCATTATGGCGTTCTTCAGTTGGTTTGAAATCCTTTTTATCTCTGGTTTTTTTCTGTGTTTTATGCTGCGGAGTGTTCCATTCTCGGCTTCTGAAGAGTCAATCGCTAACATTTCGACCGTACAAAACGGCTAATGATGTTTTGAAGCTCTGAAGGGCAAAAAGAAAGAGGAGAAAAAATGTTAATTAGAAGCAAATCGAAAGGGCTGGGGTAGCTATAGTAAGAACCACAGTGCGAGTGTACGCTTTAGGCGTTATGCGTTTGTTTTAGTTATTCAGCTGAGAATTTCTGTTGTACTTGTAAGTTCCTTACAAGAACAATAATTATCGGTTTTGTTTTCCACTCCAGGTTATCTCCCGCAAACAAAGCGGAGTCAAAAGTAATTGTTTCATCTTTAAATCCCAGCTTAGGAGCGAGCGTTATTAAAATATGTTCCCTCGCTCTTCCAACACAGCCTCTTATGTTCGTGTGCTAATGAACGGATCAGCGTCCTAACCCTCAAGAAGAAATTAACTCTTTTTAGAAATATGAAGTGTTTGTTCTAGAAAGATAAGGTATATTATATACAGTGAACATAAAATGTTGCCTATAAAACAACAAATTGTTCATCTACTATAGCAGATGCATTACTTGCTAGCTTTTTATTCTTTCTCGCCACCATTGGTGTTTTGCTTTGCTCCCAAAAGTTAGACATCCACATCCTGGACCCCTCCCAAGAAAAAGGCATTTTCAGAAAAAGACCCCTCTCTCTCGTTCTCTGTTTTCTCTTTTCCCTCCCTCTCTTTCAATTGCTTTTGTCTCTCTCTGTCTCTTTCTCCACCTCTCTTGACTCTTTGTTTGTCTCTCTTTCTATTGTTCCCTCTTTCCCTTTCTTTCTCTGTTAACTTCCGTCTCTTTCTCTTCCTTTCTACCTCTTTCTCTCTCTCTCTTTCTTTCTTTCTTTCTTTCTCTCTTTCTCTACCTTCCTTTCTCTTTCTTTATCTCTTTCTATCTTCCTTTCTCTTTCTTTATCTCCTTATTTCTCTGTTTCCCTCTATCTCTCTCACTTCTTTCTTACTCCCTTTCTGTATCTCGCTTTCTCTCTGCCCCTTCCTATTGCTTTCTTTTTCTCTGATTATTTCTTTCTTTTTCTTGCTATTTCTCTTTCTTTCTCTCTTTCTCTTCATATCCTTCTCTTTGCCTACCTATCTCTGTTTCTGCTTATTTCTCCGTTTCTCTCTTTTTCTCTCTTTTTCTCTCTGTTCTTATCTTTCTCTTTCTTTAAAAAAAAGGTCAAGTATCAACCGTTATACTCGTATTTCAGTCCATCTTCCGAGAATGCAAGAACTGACAATAAAATCCCCCACCCCAAACTACCCTTCACGTACCCATTGTCTAGCTAACATTATTCGTAATGAATTTTTTCAGGTTCATTGTCCTGCGGCGGCTATAAAAAAATCTATAAAGCAGTTTTGCATTATCAGTACTAAAATAAGTTTACAATTACTTTAGATTACTAAAAACGTCACGTTGGACTTGAATAATTTATACCTTGTGTCAGTATATTGTGTCTATATTAAAATAAAGAACATGAACGAGGAGATGTTTTGATGTCACATGTAGCAGAAATAATGAGCAATACAGCTATGGGTGTCATATTGGAATATTCATTATAAGAAATTATAACCTTTTTTGTAAGAAGAACAAGTTACAACTATTCTAATCTGTATGCGGAAATTTGAGGTTAGGCAGTTACATTAACCGTGGAATCTGTATGGATATTTGACAATTTGTGTGGCAAGGGGAGCAAAAAGGATGGGGAGGACGCACGTAAAGTAACCAGTAAGGTGATTTGCGTGGATGATGACGGGATTACGTTAGACCACAATGGTATCGATTTTGCTTCTGTAAGAGAGAAAGACAAAGGGGCGGGAAAGAGAAAGAAAAACTACAGTAATATCAAATAAATTAACACATTCATAACACCATATTTACAAATACGTTTATTTTATCATTAAATGCGAATATAATATGAAAACAAAATATTTTTACAATATTCTACAACTTTGAATATCATTGTTGCCAAATGTTCGAGCTTATGTTAAGTTTGTGTTACCGATAGACACCCTTTTTACCTATATACCACCCCTGATAACGGAGCTAAACGGCGTAATAATAGTAACAATAATAATAGTAATAATAGTAATCATAATAATTATAATACTACGAAAAGGAATGCATAGCAGAAATTAAGACAGTAGTTTCGACGCAACCTAAGAAATTATGTAAGTCTGTAATAGGAAAGAAAATTACCGGAATGTGATGCAAAAGTTTATCTTTTTCAAAAGCCAAATTTATTCTATGAATACAGAGTTTACGTTTTACAGAAAAACGTAGGAATAAAATATGCCCACAATTTCGAGAGACGGTGAAAACTAACAGTACCAAACTACTGAAGAGAAAGACATGAAGTTTATTGAATTCTCAGTTCAGAATGAATCATTTAATAACACTATTAAGCTTTAAGGCTTCTTTTAACCAGAAATGAAAACATAAGGATGTAGAAAACTAACAACAAAATACATTGAAATTAATATAGAGGTGTCATTTTGAGAATTATTATGATATGTGTAATGTTTGGTCATTCTCTGAAAGCCGTAACTCTGTTTACTGATATAAAAACATTGTATACCACACAAAATCAGAGATAAAAAAATAAAAGTAATATGGAAAAGGTAATTACAGTTTTTAAAAATAACTTTGAGTGCAGCCGGAGTCGAAATAGCGATCTGCTCCATAGCGTGCATCGCCGGCATGATTATAATCATCCTAATATTTGTTTTAATTTCATTTTCTTCAATTTCTTTTTCATCTCTCTTCCACCTCGCTTCGAACCGCATGTTTTAATTTCATCAGGGCTAGGTTATCAATCATTCAAGTAACCTGATAGGCGAAACGTGAGATGAACAATTAACATTTATGTTGGTATCTTTTTTTATTTCATGTATCAGGTAACTCGTGTATTGTTTTAGTCGATTCACGTCATTTAATATTAACATCTGTTTAATTAAAATTAGCACAGTTACGGCTAACAACAGGATAGAAGGGAAAAAGTCATGTACCTACACAATAGGAGTGTTCCTGTTTTTCCTCAGGGCTCAAATTACATGAGCGTGCAGTCATAAAAAAAAAAAAGCATTAATTAACATAGCTCATTATAGCTTACAAGCTCATATCTGTCCAGTACTTTCACAAGCGTCAAATATTTCTTTGTTTTACAATATTAGGATTTCTGCAGACCATAATAATTGTTAAAATCTATTATCTGATATAGTAAAGCGAGAAAATTTGTTTTAATAGCTTAATTTTGGCCTTCCCTGTAAAGTTAAACAGACAACGTATTATACTCAAAAGTTCATATTATTAGAACTTCACCAGAAACACGTTCATAGTTTCTCTTTACCCATGAAAGGAGAGAAAACACTTATTCCATGAAAAACTCGATATCGAGGTTTCTCCAGATTCACAGTGCTGAAAAAATGTCTGGTGTGTTCTTTGCGTGTGTGATGAGAAGAAAGAGAGAGAGTGAGAGAGAAAGACCAAGTTCAGAAAACGAATTTCATAAAGATATCATGATTCTTTAACAACACCTTCTTTACCGTTTCCACTGACAACAGTATTCATACTACTGTTTGGACAAATGACACGTCGGCGTGAAAGGAAAGTATTGACTCATTCTTATCGTTTGCTAAATCGTTACTCAAGCTACAACTGTTGTTTGATCCACATCATGCCTTATACATCAGAAGCTTCATGTGGCCAGATTATTGGTCTATGACAGCTGGTAACACAGTTCGACAAATTGCAGAAACTGCAAATGATATTAAAGTTTAATTTCACGCAAGAAAGGCGGTTTATTGCGTAGGTATTATAAGAAAAACTTTCATTCAAAAGCAGAAACTGTCCATAGAATCACAAATATGTGTAAAACTTTACAGCAAACATTATGCAATATTATATTGAAACATATAAAGAAATTTAATCCTTCTAGAAATTTTCCTTATAGGTACACTAAAATTAAAATTCATATCGAAATAGCTTCAAATATGTTTGTATATTACGTTATATTTTAATTCAAATCTAAATCTTCTGTTATACCACAGGACTGGGAGTGAAATTTGAAAGTTCCACATTTTTTGATAGATTTTTCTGAAAATTTTACCTTGTTTGTATTTATATGAGAATAGGAGGTACACCAAATTTCATTAAAATAGGATAATTCGTTTAGGATATGTAAATTATTTTATGAAATTACTGGGCACATTTTCAAAATAGAGCTCGCGTCCATTGACTTTTCAAAATTCATTTATATTGGCAGAACTGATACCCTAAAACATGGGTAACAATTGTATGAAGAGATATTTCAAATACGTTTGCTGATTATGCTGTACATATTTTTTTAATAACCAAGAAAATTTAATCTTAAAAATTATTGATTTTTTTCATACAAAAAATGTTTTTGGAATTCATGTTAATGATAACATCAATATTGAACCATAGTTTTGTTTAGCTGCTATTTATGAATACTTTTGGAAATTTTCATTAAATTTGAAGCAAAACTCAGGCGCGAGCTTCTTTCGGAATGTGCAGAAATGTAGTTTTGAGAAAAACAGGCTTTTATATAGGAGCATCCTGTGTACGTTAAGGGAAGAGCGCTATTTGAAAGGGCCGTAATGACCACATGGAGTGAGGGATATGAAAAATGTTAGCTGATCCAAATGCACCGGTGTTCCAGGAACATTTTAAGGTACAAAACAATTTTCGACTTTTTGACAATTTTGACCAAAATTTCACTCCCAGTGTCCCTTAATTTAATAAATTATGCTTGTTTCAAGGTCAGCAGCTAACCAACTGAGTCTACCAGACTCATATTTCAAAGCCATCACATAACGACCGGTTCTTAAAACAGAAGACACAAGAAGACGGTTATTTCGCCAAATGTTTGTTGATTAACAAGAAGCCAATAGAAGAAGCTTTTGTAATAATAATTTATGGTAGAATGTCTTGTGAACGTAACATCAGAATGTTTTCTGTCGTGCTCCTTCGAAAACCTTCAAACTTTCAAAGCCGCTATATAACGCCACACTCTACAAAATCTAACTACCCTTTACGTCTAGATGGTAATTGTTAAAGCACATACGACAGTTGATGGTGAAACAATAAGACTACTAATTGAGCCGTTTCTAGATTAACTTGTCGCACAAACAAACAGATGTAGGTGTAGTGGTGTAAATAAATTAGTGCCCTTGTAATAGAGTAGCCGACCCTTCTGTCACAAAGTGCGCTTGTAAAAGCTCGAAGAGGTCAGGTCAGGTTAGGACGGGACGGGACGGGTAAGGGCTCTGCAGGTAAGGGCGACAATGTCGTCTCCAAAGCCCGATAAGCCGGGGATTGCAAGTTTGCTTAGGAATCTTGATAACAATGTAGATTAAAGTATTAAACAGCAGAGAGAGGATTAGCGACTCTTGTGACTTGGTGGCTGGTGGCGCCTCACCGCGGTAATCACTCAAGACAGACGACTACGACGACGAATCGACAAACAGTGAGACAGACACAAAGATGTCTGAATACAGATGGTCCCTCATTAACAACTGCAATATATCTGGCTCAGATTGTGCTCCTGCCTTTTGACATAATCTTCACATTCAGGATTATGTGCGTAAGCTACAAAGGCTTGTAATAAAATAAAGAGACACGTTGCAGGGATTACAGTCCACTTAACCAAAGTGCTCCCTATATTGTGTTCTATATCTACTCTACATACATATGTACTGTAACTTTCTCTGACATTTACCTATGGGAGTAAAGGATCTAATGTATATTCTCGCTAAACTGCCTCATTCACATTTTACAGAAAATACAGGGTGCTGCTTCAACGATACGTTAAGGGTACCAAAATGGCCAAAAGTGCTATTTTTTCACAAAACATCAACGAAATAAGCATTTGTAGAAATTATCTTATTGTTAATTTTCGTAGGTGCAAGGGCAATGCAGTAGGCTGTAAGCAATAGTCAAATGTTTTAATAATGGTGGCTGTATGTCCTTAAAATTTCGTTCTCTTGGCATGACCAAGAGATAAAAAAATGAATAACGTCCTCCGGTTTGAGAATATCTATAAGCAGTGCAAAATTCTGACAAATAACAAGGATTATGTACGAAATAGCTCGATATCTATGTTTTTGTGGTAATATTTGGTCTATTTTAAGGTTTACCAGTTATGGAAATCAAGAATAAATAGGACTACATGGGCTGTAGCCAGAAAATTAAAAGTATGCATGCAATATTCCATAAAAATATCATAAACATGTGGCATTTTAATTAATATCGTTAGAGCCATTTATGAAAAAATCAAAAATTTTAAATCATTTTCAATTTAAGGATAATTTAGGGTGGAGAAATTGTCTTCAAAATGTTCGTGTGGCATCCTTGAAAGATATCGCTGTTAAATATCAACTTTGGTTTTTAGCCAACTTTTCGTTTTCGCTATTCACAGGCAGACAGTCTGATGTTTTTCTAAAAATCGGACATGTTGCACTCACATGACTTTCTCTGCTCCTGTACTAGCCATTCTTACAAACTCTTATCCCTATATCTTCTTCGTGCTAGTTGAGGTAAACATTTGGAGAAAATAGCTTATTTCTTATTTCCTTGTAGGTGCAAGAGGAATATTAGAATACAGTAGGCTTCGTGCGATAGTCAAATCCTTTAAAGGTTGCAGATTCCGTTCTCTTTGCACGCTTAACATACAATAAAATGAACAACGATATTGCATTTGACGAAAGTTTTGTTTTGCAAAACTGACAAAAATAACACGGAATATCTCCTAAATGGTTCATTCCACAAAAACATTACACAAAATTATTTGGACATAAATTGTCCGTTTAAGCGAGATGGGCATTTTTTGTAGAGCAAGATTTTGTCTATCTCTTATGGTTTACAGGTTATTCAAACGTCATCAGGACTACATAGGCTGTAGCCAGAAAATTAAAAATATACCTACAATTTTCCATGTAAAGAATAGTTTGCGGTGGAGGAAAGTTTCTATTAGTTGTGACTAATAGATATATTCAAATGCAGACTCCTATATGTACGTGATTTTCATCTTGCCCTTCTGTTTCTTCAACACGTGTTTGGTTCACCACTTCCTCTGACGTCACTTTTGTGACAAAGGAATTAAAGCATACGGCCTAGAGTCAGACAACAGTGCAAGCACTGTTCGTCATGCGATTACTACCCCCCACCCCTTCACCAACCCCACTCTCGTTAACATTTCCGCGGCTGTGTTGCTCTTCTATACTCTGATTTTGTTGTCCCTTTTATAGCAAATTCTCTATCTCGTATTTCTTGATTCCTGGAAATAAACTTCTGACGGGATCGTGGAATTGATATATCTAAAAACTTCAGTAAGGTTTGTTGAAAACGTTATCACAGATTGGTGCAATATAGCTTTAGCACAACCACACTCAATATACCGACTGTTTATTTTTATTCAAAAACAGTAATAATCTCATTTGTAACGCCCCTTGGGATAAAAATGTCTCAAGTTTTTATGTTTAAAGCTGCATACCTTTCCTCACTAGACCAAGGGAGGTGGCTCCACGGTAACGTGTGAGGTTCGAATTCGGGATGTCATGGGTTCGATTATCGCGGTCAACCTTCCTAACCCACGAGTTTTTTGGGGGTTTTCCGAGTCATCAGGCAAACTCTGGGAGGAATTACTACATCCCCAGAATTTTCTGTCCTTCTATTTCATTTCAGCTTAATTTAACGCAGTCTTTCAGGGTCGGAAGTGTTGGCGATGAGCAGGTTTGGCGTTGCTGCGTGGCGGACTTGGCAAACTGTAACTGGTGTTCTCGACAAATGGTTGATGTTGACTGACCGGTGACTGCTTGGCGGAATCTGATGTAGAGATGAAGCATTTCCAGCACACGTTAGGAACCCTCGTTCTATCTCCAACACGCCCGTAAAGTGCTATCATTTACCCCTACTCCCGGACTCCGACATACAATAGCCTCAACATTTGGCTAAGTGTGGAATCCCCTTCGTCTATACTCTACCTCTTTACCCCATTTCTCATTACAATCAAACATTACATGTTATTTAACATGAACGCATTTCATGTAAAAAATTGTCTGAACCATATCAGTTCTCTGCAAACTAACCGTGTACTAAATTATTATTAAAACCCTAAAACCAAAACTATACATTATATCAAGCAGAGTTTTTAGATCTTTTTATCAACAGGTAATCTGACAATGTGAGAGAGGCAAAAAACTTGCAGCATGGAGAGTATATTAAATAGAGCAGAAAACAGGGTTAGGAGAAAGAAAGCTGTTATGAGCTGTTTGCATATCCATATAATATGTGTAGTCATTCACTCATTTAAAATTATATATTTGCATATTTCAGTAAGTTTGTTGAAAACCTTCGATTTTCAGAATGCATGTGCCGTTAGTTTGTGGTTGTGACCTTGATATGAGGTGAAAAACTTCTTTAAGTGTGCTTAAAAACGACAGTTCTATGTCAGTAGATTTACTGGCATGTAAAAGAACTCCTAAGGGACGAAATCCGGCACACGGGCAACGCTGTCGTTAAAATAAAAAACTTTTAGTTTTAATTACAGTGGTAAATGCCCAAAGCTATGAAGTATTTTTACATATTAAATTATTAGAAACGTTAGGGACTCCGCCCGCATTTGTCCCAGGTCTGGTCACCCTTATAGCTTATACCAGCTATACCACTTTCTTATAACATTAGCTCTAGCATTTTTATAGAACGCTTAAGATGACAGTCTCACTGTGCTGACCCCAGTGCAAAGCTTAGTTAAGTACCACTCCCACCTAGATATAACGCAATGAAAGATTGCCAACGAGAGCTGTCCGATACTTGGCTACTATTCGGATAAAGTAAGGTTACTAGATTGAAGTTGTGAAGTTGTTTGACGCCCCAGACGGTGCCTTGCGTCCCTTTTAAACCACAAACATAGAGCTCGCGTGTTAACAAACTTAAGGTCAGTTTTCAAGCGTGTGCTAGTAATGAAACGGTTCTGTGCATCGTTTGCGAGTCTTAAAAACTCCATTATTACACTATGCATTAGCTTATGTAGCTCTGCCATTCTTCTAGACACCCCAGTCTCCTCTAACTCCCTTTGATCAAAATTTGCATGCTAAATTACCACGCAACAATTAAACATTTCGTATTATTCTTTCACTTTCGGCTTTGATCGCGGTTTCTTCAAGCAGAAGCTCTTTTTATCTTTTACTTTTAAAGTTGTAGGTTTTCTTTTGATCGTTCGCTGAGGGGGTTCTCATGTAATTTATAGAAAGAAAAGGGTTTCTGTGGCCTATTCACCATTGCTAGGTTCCATACCGCACCGTAATGAAGAGCGTGTACGTTGCCTGCTAATTTTGGATACGCCGTCCATCTCGTGAGCGCATTTCGCTGATTAAAAACTTGCACGCTACGGTGCAAATGCGTTCTTTGCATACGCGTCAGGGCTGCACTCCGAGTGGTAATAATGTGGTCATGTGACTCCATTTACTATCTACCTTTTCTTTCTTTGCCACATCCCTAAACTAGATATAGAAATTTTAACAAAACTGCACGCTTTGAACTCCCCTCCACGCACAAATATATGTGTCTGAACAGCATGGATAAAACAAATCTGATGTATTACACTCACATGACTTCCTCTACTCTTGTACTAACCATTCTAACCAAATCTTATTCCTATATCTTCTTCATGTTAAGATAAACATTTGTACAAATTAATTATTTGATTGTTTATTTCCTTGTAGGTGCAAGGGGAATATTAGAATACAGTAGGCTTTGAGCGATATTCAAATATTTTGAAGCTTTGAGATTCCGTTCTCTTTGCACACTTAACATGCAAAACAAATGAACAACGATGTTCCATTTCACGAAAGTTTTAGGTTTTCCGAAACTCACACACATAACAGGGAATATCTCCGAAATGTTTCACTCTACAAGAAAATTTATTTGGACATAAATTGTGTATTCTAGCAAGATCTACATTTTTTATGTAGTATGATTTGACCTATCTCTAGCGGTTTACCAATTATGCAAAAGTCGTCCAGAGTAAATACGGCTACAGGGGCTATAGCCAGAAAATCCAAGATATACATTTCATTTGAATAAAATTATCTGAAACATATGACATTTTAATCAAAATCGTTAGAGCCATTTTCAAGAAAATAAAAATTTTCGAAAAAATGTCCAGGTAAAGGATAGCTTAAGATGGGGCTATTTTCTTCAAAATCTTCGTGTCGCATGCTTGAAAGATATTAAACTTAAATACGAACTTTGGTTTTTAACCGACTTTTCGTTTTTGAGTTATGCTGTCCACAGACAGACATACACACGGACCTTTTTCTAAAAATGCTTTTTTTTTATTCAGGGGGTCTCAAGAGATATATTTCCGGTGAAATCTAGACATCGAATTTTTGGGTGGAATACAATACTTCCTCTACTTACCGGTAGAGAAAGTAAAACTGCACTTGGACATAACTTGTGTATTTTAACGAGATTAATTTTTTTGTACAGTAAGATTTGGTCTATCACTTACAGTTTAGCAGTTATAGAAAAGTCAAGAGTAAACAGGACTACATGGGCGGTAGACAGAAAATTTCATTTGTCATATATGTTAAACATATATCATTTTAATCAAAATCGGTAGAGTCAGTTTTGAGAAAGTCAAACTTCCCAAAATTATTTCTCATAAAGGCTAGTTAAGGGAGGAGGAAAAATCAGAGCAAAACTGGAATGTAAGTAATAAAATTTGATACTTAAAATGCAAACAGAAAATAAAGGAACGAAATACAGAAAGGAGAAGTCGGTGAGTCTGGTGAGGTTAAAAGGAAGCACACGTTTGACTTAAACCTCTCGCTGAGCTTTTAAAAATGAAGAATATGTAGTATAATTTTATAAATTTTCTCATAAAAACTCAGGTCACTAATGCACACCACTGCTTGTTCAAACAATAAAGCATAGCACACACCCCTCGCTGTTACGTAAAGCGCCCGCTAAGAAGATTGGTAAAATGCCACATGAAGTTTTAAGGACGACATATATGGAAGAAGGTGTACCGCAGTAAAGCCAGACCTCAGTCTGGACTGTAGCTTTCAAAAGCACTAAATGTAGCTAGCCGTCCTGATTTGCTGTAGAGAATATGCGGTAGAGTGCTACCCTTCTTATTATGGAGTAGGAAAGTTTCCACTCTGCTCTTGACCGACTCACATTCCTTCTTCCTGTTTTTCGAATCGCTCTTTGTTCATCCTGCTCAGGTCATTTGACCAGTGAATCCTAAATTCTTTTATGTTCTCTATAACTGGGAGTAGGTTTACTTCTTTTTTTATTCCCTCATTGTTATGTTTTGTGCAATCTTTTACTGTTCTGAGAAACTTCATTTTCGCTGATTGTAATCTCTTGATATCACGTTTCGTCAGAGTCCATATTTCGGATTTATATAGCAAAGTTAGTACAGCCATTGTATTGTAAAATTTTAGTTGTTCTTCTTTGCATTTTTTTTTTTTTTTTTTTTTTTTTTTTTTTTTTTTTTAGGCTCCTGGAGATTGTAGCACATTTTTGAACACGTGTTTTAATATTAATATCCTTGTCATAATAATAAGTAATGTCGCAACCTAAATAAGTGAAAAGCCTGACTTGCTCTAGAACAGTAATTTTTATAACTATCTTGCTTCGGATTGGATGCTTTCCTATAAATGTCATAACTTCCGTCTTCCGCAATGATGTTTTTAATTTATATTGTTCAGATATTGCATTAGGTTTTTATATTGTCCTTACTTTCTTGGAGTATTCCACTCATACGTGGTGACTTGGTTAAAACCAACCAATCATATATATAACAATTTCAAATTTTTGGCAATGACAACCTTCATTCGGAAAAAAAGAAAAATATCAGATTTAATTATCACGTCCTCTGAATTTTAATTATTACCTTCTCTGTTTTTCTTATGTTGTGATCAGGTTAGAGAATCTGTGCTAAGACGCGCAACAGCTTACCTAATTTGACGCAATAGAGCCGTTATTCAAATGTCAAAAAGAGCAGACTCGCTTCGTGAAGGATCTAAATTACGAGAGATGAAAAAATTCGAAGAGGGATACCTCAGAATACAGAATACAACAGGAAATTTGTTTGGAATCAGTTTGATAAATGTTATACTGAACGAAATTACAAATCAACAGCAGATACTGCAACTTCTAATACTGGCAACATCTTAAAAAAATCTGCTGTGTTGCACTCACATAACTTTCTCTCCTCTTGTACTAAACATTCTTACAAACTCTTATTCCTATATCTTCTTCGTGTTAGTTGAGTTAAACATTTGTACAAATTATCTTATTGCTTATTTCCTTGTAGGTACAAGTGGAATATTAGAATACCGTAGGCTTTGAACGAAAGCTTTGAGATCCCGTTCTCTTTGCACGCTTAACATGTAAAAAAATGAACAATGTTCCATTGCACGAAAGTTTAAAGTTTTCCGAAACTGACACAAATAACAAGGATATTTCCGAAATGGTTCACTCTACAAAAGCTTTAATCGGACATAAATTGTGTGGTTTAGAGAGATCTACATCTTTTTGTACAGTAAGATTTTGTCTATCTCTTACGGTTGACGAGTTATTTAAAAGTAATCCAGAGTAAACAGGACTACATAGGTTATCGCCAGAAAATTTGAAATATACATTTCATTTGTGATTAAAAATATCTTAAACATACGGCATTTTAATCAAAATCGTTAGTCATTTTCTTCAAAAACTTAGTGTCGCATCCTTGAAAGAGATTACACTTAAATAGCAACTTCGGTTCCTAACCGACTTTTCGTTTTTGAGTTATGCTGTCTATAGACAGACAGACAGACACACACACATACACACGGATCCTTTTCTAAAAATGCTTTTTTTTTATTCTGGGAATCTGAGAACACATATTTCCGGTTAAATCTCGACATCGAATGTTTGGCTGGAATACAATACTTTCTCTACTTACCAGTTGAGAAATTAAAAATTGAAGCATCAATATGATAATTATGTAGGCCGTGCCAATGGACGCTGATGAAAGTATTCATGATACAGGCTTCTTTTAGGAGGTTAGTAATTACAATACACCATTTAAATAATATTTCTTCGGCTATATAATCCTTTAATTCATAAAATACTCTTGATAAATTCAATAAATTCTGTCAATAAATTCTCTCGTTACTTCGTGACTCGCGAATTCATTGATTATTTGACTATCACGAGTTGCTTTACTTATGATAATTTTCCATAATATTTATAAAGTAGTAAGTTATTGACAGAGGGGCCCTAGCCTAGGTAGGAAAGCTCGCTGAGCATCCATTTGGTACTCGCACAGTTGTAGTGAAAGTTCAGCTGAAAGTTGGAAGTCTGGATATAAAGAAACTGATTGCTTTTTACAAGAAGTTGTTGTCTGACGTGAGAGAAGAATGAAATATTTGTACGACAGCTAGCTCTTTGTTAGCGATCAAGTTATGTAGGTATGTGTCTGACAGTGGGGCGAGGGTGGTGGGTTTTGTTTCAGGGTTGAGTGAGCATGTTTTTCCGTTCTGGGGATACCTAACAGAGCCTGTAACCCTAGTAATTACGGAGTTGCCCAACTATAAACAAGTTACCGGAGGAAGGTAACTTAATAGAAGTTGGTTACTTTGTGGAAGAACACTTCCCTTCACCACCGAACCCGGTCAGCAAACTGAAGACAGTTCCCTCAAGATGCTTCTTCATCTTGTGTCAACTTGGCAGCAGAACTGCCGACGTTTGCGCATCCACTTCCACCCGCATTTCCACAAAGAATACACAAATTAGGCTTCGTCTTACATTAGGTAGATTATTATGTTTTGAATAGACACTCGGGTGCAAATAAACTGGCGTATACAGTAACAAGCGGTTTAGGTTGATAGTGAAATATATACCTACTCTCTCATATAGCTTTATCTGCCCCTCTCCACGATTCGCTATTTGATTGACAAATTCTTACATCCTCAAAGGGATTTATGGAGCGTAACAGAGTCAGTGAGTTATCTATGTTCGAGTACCGTTAATTTGGAATAATGTCATGATAATGACGATAATGATGATATAATGATGATAATAACAATAATAATAGTGTAGTAGATTGAAAACAAGTGCTTTAAAAATGACAATACCAATTGCAACACATGGAAGTGAAAACTTGACTACGGTCCCATGAATAGGAGGAACTGTAGCAGCAAAGATGAAGTTCCTGAGGGCTGTGGCTAGACATATCCTTCTAGACAATACCACAATTTTATTAAATTATAAACTAGAAGATATCTCCAAGTAGAAACACCAAGGAAAAGATGGAGCGATATTTAATAATTGAGCACGGAACAGATTGTTAGATCTATGCCTTGTGAGATGATCATGATGATGATGAATTATATTCCATTTCCCAGAAGAATGAATCAGTTCGAAGAAATTCGTCGTTATTTATGTAAGTTTTGGAGAACTTGCACTTATGAGTCGTTCCATGTCAAATCGCACAAAATTTGACCTTCATGTCTCCGATTTCATTAATATTAAATTTACGTGTTCTATGTATGAAAAAATTATACCCCTATTTTCTTGTTTGTAAATTAATTATTTTGGTAAATAAAAAATATTAAATTTTCGGATATTTTGCGCACACCGTTCTATATGAACATAAATATCTCTGGTATTATTTATCAGATAAATATGATCTGTAGCTCATTTGGAACATTGAAATGTGTACTTTATTTATACGTTAAACAGAAAACAATTAGTTTGATATTTCCTATTTTTACAAGGCCATTAACATTACAAACATCATTAACAATAATTTCTCTCCACTAAAAATTTCCGGGAAAATTTTTAAAACGTAGCTTGATGATGCCATGTAATCCTAGAAAAAGTTCAGAATGGAATTCTAAATACATGCAGAGAAATTAAATAAGTTACCAAGCCGTGCAGACTGGAGTAACGCTTCATCCACGGCTAGAAGGTATACACACCGCGTGCAGCTGATTGCGAGTCATGCGTTGTACTTCCGTCAAGGTCAAACTCTTAGCATAAACACTAAATGGGTCACTTCACGTCAAATAGAACACTTCTGAAACTATTTTTTTCCAATTTTTAAAATGTTATCAATAGATGATATTAAATAATCCGCATGTTTTCTTTTTGGTGTGACACGCTTATTTTGTTCTATATTAATGTTATTTTTACGATATATTCGCATACTGTATTATATAAAAATCATTATACCGAATATTATTTGAATTCTAGAATGTTCGTGGTTGCAGCAGTCTAAAGTTAAAAAATTGTAGTAAAGTATTTATATCGCATCTTATTCGAATCGCATTCTGAAACGAGCCTAGTTCAATGCACAATACTTCTGACTATAGTTATATTTTTTCAGTTTTTTAAAGGTAAGCGTTTAGTAATTAAAATATATTTGAAAAATACTACCCCCTAAAAGGGGCCTATTTTATATTTTGAGTGATCCTAAAACAATGGCATGTAAAACTGCAATTTTTTAACTTGATTTTTAAACTGATTTGGGTCCATGAAGTAAATATTCTTAATTCAGTTTTCATATCACATAATTTGCACCATATCCTCAGCTATACCTATTCATCCGTAATGTAATGAGTGTAATAATTATGTCATCGTTAATCGTTTCAAATGATTTTATATAAACAAAACTTCTGATTGGTGTTAGGTTATTATAAATGTCTTCAAGATTCGGCCCACAACGCCTTTAGCTACCGATTTCTAGTATCGTATCACTATCCTTTTGCTTTTTCATAACGGTTTGTAGACAGTGTTTTTTTAGCTTCTTTTACCTGTGAAGTAATATTTATAATGAGAGCATGTACTAAATAAAATTTTTTGAGAACTAACAAAGGCGTACTTTTTTCTCCCTTGTGCCAATTAAGGTAGATGGAGCTGCATGCTGTGGTTTATCTTTCATAATTAAAACGCGTGAAAAGAGACCAACCCACCGGTTTTACTTGCAGATGCGGCCTTTACAAAAAAAAACTTCACAAATTAATTACTGGTTTCCACCTTTAAGCTCTTCTCTATATTAACGCGTTAGCCTGGAGAGCCCGGCGGAGAAAAATGCAGGTCAAGGCTGGCGAAATCGTGAAATTAAACGTCGAAAAGTGAGTGTATTTGTGCCTTATGTAACATTTACTAAGGGACCCTGGGCCGAATTTTGAATTTTCTGTATTTTTACTTTCTTTACTATGTATAGTAAAATTCGATGTCGAAATTTCACCGGAAATATGATTTGAGGCCCTCTGAATCCAAAAAAAGGAATTTTTAGAAAAAGGTGTGTGTGGGTGGGTGTGTGTTCTCTTGGCCTTGCAAAGATCTACTGACATGGAGCTGTCGTTTTTAAGTACACTTAAATACCATCGGCCTGGGCCGGGTTTGAACCCATGACCTTGGGATCAGTAGACCAGCGTCTAACCAACTGAGCCACCCAGACCGACTAGATTACACGACGATCACTTGGTGGATCTTCTACTTTGTCGTCAAATATTTCTTAAACGTAAGAAGTCACTAATAAACAGATGTTTATCTCATCTGAAATCGGTTTCGTAAGTCAAATGGAACGTATATATAACCAAACCTCCAGCGCTAAGCCCTGCGCCATTGGTCACGTGAATTATAGCATACGCAGGCTACTTGGACTTGAACCCAAAGCGTGTTAACCACGAAACAGCAAGTAGAAAGAAGGAGATTATGTGTACATTGGTGGAATTAACAGCGAAACAAGCCGGAGATATGCTCTGTTGGCATAGGAACGTCAACATGATATCGACTGACGGATTATATTGGAATTACGGGGTTCTTGAGGCGATCCAGTCCTGACATGCCATCATCCAGCCGCTTATCTCACCCTAGTGGCGTAGCAGAGCCTGGCAAGTGTGTTACCAAAGTTTCACTGCCGCCACATGTAATTCAATCCGCTTACAATAACAATGTTTACCTTCTAAACTTTCTCGTTAACCATACGAAACATTAGCAAATCAAGTAAAACATCAGTTGAAACTGTTTTATTGTATTGATATGCTTATCTACCACTGACTGTTTCCCTTTGTCTGTCCATACAGATGAAACAACCCCGGAAAGACCCAGGTTTGATCCCCGGTACCACTATGGGATTTTTCCTCTGTTGGGAAGTCTTGCACGGGGTGCACTCAGCCTCGTTAGGTCCCGGAGAGGCCAATTAAGGACTACTTGATGGAGAAGTAGCGACCCCAAGTCGTGAAGGCTACATAACTGGCCAGGAGGGATCGGGGCGCTGACCACGTCCCACCCACCAGTACTGCACCCCAACAATGACGCCTGTAGTGGGCAGTGGCAGGAGTCGCAATGGCCGGGCGGCAAGCCTTGACCTTTCATTGGTTGTTACGCTGGGATTTATATTTTAGTTTTTATCTCATATTTAAAAATTCCCACTAAAGTGTCTGATCAGTGGAGGGGGCAGGTCAGGTGATCAAATGCTGTATCTTGATTGGCTCGACGATGCTGACTACTTACCAGCCACACGCGCTCGCTTACGTTTAATTTAAACGTGTATTATTATTGTTATTACTATTGTTATTGGTATCATTATCTCAATGTTAAAAGGACCGTAAACCGCGCATTTCCGCTGTCATCTCATAAAGGAATTTTTGGCTGCAGTGCAATATTTTCTTTACTTAGAATTAGTAATTAAGAAAGTATATCTCCACAAACATCACTTTTTTCATCATAGTTGTGTCGTTGATCGCTGTAATTAGACTTATTCGTTTTAATCTACAGTCTGAAGTACGGCTTATAGCTTTTTTGAGAAGGAATGTCTCTCGATATTTTCAAAATAAAATGGGTGTTTTCCAAGAACAGTTTGCTTTTTTTATGCGTTAATTTGAGTAGGAAGACTTAATGTGTCTTTAAACATAATTTCTAAGAAATACGTTAGCAGGAAACGTGTATTAATAAATTACCGCAAAAGTGCTGTAGATTAGGTCCTGGAAATACGGAAAACGGACGTCTCTCGCGAGTATTTCTGAGATTAGCGGCGGCGGCGTCGTCATGGTAATGCAGAACAGTAAATGCTTATGTCGCATTTACTTTAAGAGATTTTCATCCAGAAGATTACGTAGGAAGTAAGAAGGTATTTATTTTAGCTTTCTGATTTTTGTTTAAAATAAACATTCGTATGTAATTAAATTTGACTGAATTCTGAATTTCTTTTGTATAACTTTTATAATTAAAAAGAAACAAATATAGCTTTAGACACCAAGTTTTAATATCTACTCCTGAAAATAACACACAGCGGGCACTATTCCAATTAAATAAAACAAGTAAACATTTCAGGTTAAATGTTTGTTAGAAAAACACAAGTTTTAGTATATAGAGGACAAGACCCACAGTAGAACATGTCTTTCAGGGAAAAATAGCATAGCAGATAAATTCCTTTAATTGTCTTACATGAGAAATTGATATCCAATGCAACGCCAATAAATTTGGTTACGTATGCGGTTTTATTAATAAATCTTTAAAAATACTAGAAATAGAATTAAGATTCAATTTTATAGAATAATGTTGCTCTACGTCTCGGAGTTTTCGGTTAAGGCGAAAAAGGAGGAAAGGAAAATTGAAGTGGAAGTGACGTTTTTGACACTGTTGCGGGATATAGACTACGATATAAACAATCCGATGTGCTGGACTCGCATAACTTTCTCTACTGTTGTACTAACAAGTGCTATAAACTCTTATTCCTCTATCTACTTCACGTTGGTCGAGATAAACATTTGCAGAAACTAGCTTATTGTTAATTTTCTTGTAGGTGCAGGGAAACATGGGAATACAACAGGTTTTGAGCGATGGTAAAATGTTTAGGGAGTGTAGAGTATGTTTCTGACGAAAAAATTTCACTGTTCAGACAAGATCGACTACAATAAATCAGACCTTCAGGCAAGTATCGATAGTTGACAATATGGCGGCAATCGTGGAGGAAACAAAACGGCGTGCTTCTGTTTTCATCATATGTAACCTTGTTTGCGACGTGGAAGAGAGTGTTAGCTAAAGCTATAATTTATGTTATATGCTGTGAATGTCGTCACAAGTACTACGATAATATTTATTTCCTAGATTCTCCAGTAAGTTGTTTATGATCAGTGTAAAGCACGTGTAGTGTTCTGGCGATGGGTCGTACGTGTTGTGTACCAGGATGTAAAGCCAATTATGGCAAAACATACGATACTACAACATTTAACTTTCCCAAAGAAACAGCACTAAGGAAGCAAATGGATCAAACTAATTCATAGAGATAATGTTGAAGTGAACGATAAAACTGGTATGCATTAAACATTTGGAACCTAAGTTTGTGGTTAGGGAAGACGTTTTTCCTCTGGAAAATAGTGAACCTTTACATGTGCCACGAAAAATACCAAAACTAACAAATGATGCACCTCCAACCATCTTTCCTATCAACCTTATTAGCACACAGTCAAAATACTATTAGTAACCTGAGTGATTTGTGCAAGTGTGGCGTTCCTTTAAAGGCAATAATCAAGAAAAGTATTCAAGTGCTTTCCAATATTTTTACTAATAATGATACAAACCTCTTGAATGCAAAGTGTGTTTCAAAGGAAATTGCTCGAACACTAGTTAAACAAAAAAGCAAAAGTCACGAAGATATTGCAGCAAAAATAATACAACGCAATTAGGCCAAGCTGAGCAGAAAATAAATCCTACAGGTACTCAAAATCAAATTATTTCTAGCATGTTACAAAATGCAGTAGCAAGAATTAATTGCATGTTTTGTTTAAGGTGAGACGTACTGCCCTATCTTACCCATGTTAAATTGTACAACTATTTTCTCTTAAACTGTTAATAGCACATACATGAAACTTTTACAACATGTTAAATGGTTCTCAGAGAAGACACTGATCTAAAATTAAGTTTGTATTGGCAGTCTGAAGCAGTTTTTTTTTTCCTTTGACCATTATTTTTTCTTAAAGTGGGGCTCATTAAGTCAAATAGTGTGAGGTCCACAGTATTTCTGAAGTTACTTTTATAAGATGTAGAAGTTTTATGTATATATCTCCAATAGCTCCTGAGAAAATGGGGCAAATGCTAAAACAAACTGATTATGAGAAATAGTCTTGAAGTTTCCAACGGAAAATATATCTTACAATTTACTTTTCTAACATAACCTGTCCAGCACATAAGCTGCATGACAGCTACATAAGCTACATGCTGTTTGTAAAATGCTTAAATATTTCACAATATGATTTTGCAGTGTCTTGAACATAATTTGTATTAATATTTACATTTGTTTGTAATTTCCTTTTAAAAGCATTTAGAGCAGTTCCATATGGTCGACTGCCATATGGTTGAGTATTATTGTTTTCACTGGCTTCTACAGGCAACGACACTGTTCTGTAGAATCTATTACTCTGTTTTTTATGTTCCTTGAAAACAGCTTTAGATTTTGTTATCTTTTTACACTATTACACGTTTAATTAGAGAAATTCCAGAGACACAGTTGTTGACAAAATAACCTCAAACCACAGAACAACAACAAACCTAAGGGAAGCCTTAGTTCCAAGAATAACGGAATACAGTGATGCCAGCATATGCGGCAAAGTTCATCTAAAAAGTCAGGTATTTCACAATCTCCTAGGTGCAGCAATTCTATACCAATTCCAACTTTTGTAAATAGATGCACAGTAAGTTAGTATACAATTCGTATTAGTGTACCTCTGTAAAACTGCGGCCATCTTGGTTTCTGTGTTGTGCTCTGATTTATTGTAGTCGGTCTTGGTTCAGACTAAAATCGAACCTGGGGCTACCGAAATAGCGATACTAGCGTGTGGTCTTGCTCTCTTTGTTTTCAAATATTGCATAACACGAACAAACATTGACAGGAGAGTTACACAAAGTATTAATATTATTCAGAACTTCATAAATTTGTCTCGATGACTTCGTTAGAAATGTTACTTTGTTTTACATATCCGTAGAAACTGCTTCTCCTTTACTTTGTTTTAAGCTCTACCATTGCTATGAAGAGAAAATCAATATGAGATGTACAGACGAAAGAATTTGAATATAAAAGAGAAGACAGCAAGCGGGAGAGAATGTTATTTGTATAGCCTCTGATATACAAGATAGGTGCCTCGATATATGCTTGCAGTTGTATTTTGCTACAAATGAATGCATAATAAACTGCCTTCTACCTATATAGAGTTTTCTGCTTTCCCTGCCGGTTATGTCTGAAGGTAGCTAAAGTATTACAGTTGACTCAACATGCATTATATAGAGCAGAATTTTTATATATTAGAAATTGCGATGACATATAAAAGTTGGGTATTATGAACTTTTAACTGAAATTACTCTCAAAGTCTCACTATTTATATTTCAATAATTCATGTATTTCAACCTCAGGTTAAATCATAAGACGGTGACATTGTCAAGTGACCAGAAATTGTTATAACGAAAACTGTTTTGTAAATAACACATGTGATATGGTTGAAAAATCGGTGAACTGTTAAACAACTTCTAAAAGTAATAAATTGAAAAATGCGGAACAGAAGAACTGTAATATTGTTGCCGTGCTTCTTACTTTCTCTACTACGAATAGTAAGACGAAATATTGTATTCCACCCAAGAATTTGATGTCGAGATTTCATTTGAAACTAGCGCACCCGACAGACGTTGAAACGTTGTATATATAAAAATTATACAATTGTCTGAATAAACTGTCACTGTTAAAGAAACAAAAATAAAAAAGTCGCTAATACCGCGACTTTCGCTTCTCCTGTAGGTTGCAAGTCGCCATTGCGCATTCTCTGTAGCGGGAAAATGGCCATGTTTGTTGTAGTTACGTCCAGACTGTATATACTGTATAAGAAAACGTACTAAACAGGGTGGGAGGATGGATTCCATGCTGTATCTACAATTGACAACATCACAGCACTCTTAAGTTATATACTTCATTCTCTTTAATCTGAACAACGTACTTTAATTTATATTATAAACAGTGAATCATAAGCATCTTAAGGACGCACGCTCGGTTCGTTCAAATGATTTGTTATGATCAGTATGTGTTAATTAAACTCAAGGTAGCCATGTCTAGAGGTGGTTGTGCTTTCTTGAATGGGAAATGCTGCATTATACAGAAAAACCGCTTATTTATCTTCTTTGCTTTGAAACCGAACACATATATATAACTATTGACTAGAATCTCCTTTTGTTTCTTTCTATTATCATATATATTCTAGTCAATAGTCAAGGGGAAGACGTAATAAAGCTGAATATGTTAAAGTCTCAAGAATGGAAGCCTAGGCAGATTTAAATGAGTGACAAGGTTACAATTGTTGTTTGTACGAAGCCATAGTGATTCCGCGGACTGATTCGTATCTTACCATGACGTGCTCTAAAGTTAGCCAATGGAAATCGCTTCCTTCGTGTTGCTCACGCAAAAACAAATGCAACGCAACAGACACTCGTCTTGAATCGAGTCGTGATAACGCACGTGTAACTTGGGAGTTGTACGTAAGCTAGCGCGTATATATAATTCGGCGGTTGCTAAAGGGTGACAAAGTTAAAGTGTTATAACGTTGTAGTTGAAGTTACAAAGTTACATTCTATTTAAATATCGTCGGCAGTTCTCTACAAATCTGGAATTTTACAAATAAAGTGATATGTTGGTTAATTCTTCGTTTGGTTCCATTCCTACCATAACTCACGCATACCCTGTAGATTAGGACCTCTTGCTAGAGCTAGTCCGGACACCAAACACGAGATCTTATAGGTTTTAAAGTAGACGTCTTCGACTTAGAGGAACGTTTGCGTCAGCTTTTGTAATGCTTATTACCATTTGTTGTACGTATAATATTCCAATGGTTGTTGACTCTTCAGCACAATTTGCACAATATATATTGTTTAATTACAATTTAAAAGCGTACTTCAATAAAAATAATATATTCAATTTGTAGGTTAAGCGGACTGTTATAGAATGACCTGTACAAATCATTGGAATTAATGGCAAACCATGTAAAATACTCACTTCAATACTGCACTTACACATTTACAGAATGTACATGTCTTAATTACAGCTTTAAATACGTTTTCTCAATAAGCACGCACTTTTAATGCACTATTAACGCTAAGCTGCGACAATAACGTCCTAGATTCCGACCGCAGCATTAACAACAGGAAATTCTAAAACGGGATCGCAGAGAAATATATAGGTGACAAGGTGACATGGGTTAAGATGATTGTTATAGAAGGCATGTGTATACATAATTGGAGTTCATGACAAAACATGTAAATCTCTTCAGTACTGCACCTTACACATTTGCACAATGTATAATGTTGAAGTACTCTTAATTGCTTCTACTCAATAAGCGCGCACTTTTGATTTGTTAATGCTAAACTGTGACAAAGATCCTAGAATCCTAACGCAGAACAAAATACCGGAAAGTATAAAACGCGATCACAACGCTCCTTGACGCATTCATGTGTGAATATAAACCATCCAAAGGTCTACAATACATAAATAAATAAGCAAACAAATAAATAAATAAATAAATAAATAAATGAGTAAATAAATAAATGAGTAAATGCATTAAAAATAACATGTTCTATCGGGTGAAATTGAGAATGTAACCCATTCTCGAATCACGTATATCACACACGAACAGAAGAGACCCCCTGAATTTAAAAAAAAAAAAAACAGTTTTAGAAAAAGAGTTATAGGTATTTAGCAATCTCCGATTAGATAAGGCGGGGATTCACAATGTGCGGTGAACTATTGATCATGTTGCCTCTGGGCTAACATCAGTGTTGCCAAGTTTCAAGACTGAGTCACTCATACATATTATTCATAAATATCGTATTTCTAAAACAAATATGAAGCTAAAGTTAATAACACTAGGATATTAAGGAAAATTGAAGCTATTAACAGTAAAGCAACAGAATCTAAAATGAGAACAAATTAGAAACCAAAAGCTTCACTTATCTCAGGCAGTAACGTCTGTGGCGCGCATTTCTTGAGGTCCCGGGTTCAAATCCTGTGAACCGACCAATGTGACTGGGCTTTTTTCGTGGTTTCCTTCAGTCTCCCATGTAAATACCGGCTTGGATGTTGAATATCACCTTAAATAAAAAACAACAGTGAATGAAAAATGGCAATAATGAATGCTGTGCCCTCTATTCACAGGTAATTAAAGCAGATAGAGTGGATGGCACCCTAATGCCATCTACCGTCACAGATGTGGAGGTACGATTGTCTTGCCAGGACCTCCTAAATACCGGACCTGACACTGTGATTCAAGATGGCGGCCTATATGGTGGGAACTACTTGTAAACAACTCGTCTACAGGCTAAGATTTCAACGCAGTAAAATAAAAATGTGGTGTAATAACACGCCTAATTTGTGAATATGGGCTGTGTTAAACACAAAAACACTGTCTTAAACATAAACTCAAGTAAACAAAAAAGAATGACATTTAATATTAAACGATAAACCATGGGCAATGAAATATATAACCTCAAATATCATTCATGCAATCTACAGGTTTACATGCCATTATGTAACTGCATTACACACTCAAATTACAAAGAAGATACACAAAACTGCAAGCAGCATGTTACTTAAATAAAACAGAAGTGTTGACAGTGAGTTGACTCAGAATTATTAATCATTGTTTACACTGTTTTTCACATTTGTACAATGTGCATAATGTTATATACCTACACAAAACATACTATACTGGATGGCTGATATACAAATGCTGCTATTTAGAATGACCTAAAGCTACCTACTGAATTCAAAACCTTTAGGGTGAAATTTTGCTTTTACTATTACTGAGAACTTGATTACTCACTTTGCAACAACATATTACTCAGCACTTCAGGACACTTTATTTTACAGGGGGAATCCACAAAAGCAAATGAAATATTAAAAATAATAACCGTAAAACAGCACTGTAAATGAAATACATGAAATACGCAATCTTAAATCAGTATTGTAAAGCAACATTGTGTTAGCTTAGGTTAGGTTAGTTTTGCATATGAGTGGGGTGACAGGGTCCTGTGTTATCGAAATATTTACAATTTGGGTAGTGTTTATGCAATCATTTCAACGTAAATGCATTAATCAATCATTGTAGCATATATTACACTCGTTTATGCACATTTATTAGCTAAATATCCGCCGCATAAGCGAAATAAAACTACTTCATCGACCGTACGAAATTTTCTCATAAATATAACACGAAGCTTGAGCGCACAATAAAACTTACAAGATCGTAATCAGCAATAAAAACTGCATCCATTGCACTATGTTTCATTCGTTTTCTCGAGCGGACGATTTTGTAAATATTTACCAAACTGCTATAGTCTACAGTTTTACATGCAGCAACATAACACATTTCTTCTAAACTACAGCTACACATTTAATTTACAAAGACAAAAGATAATGTACAAATATGAGCAGCATACTACTTACATGAAACAAACTGTTGGTGTTGCAGATGCCACTAATTGAATTCACTCGAAATTATTGTCTTTCACTATTCACACTATTCACCATGTTATATACACACCGGCAACTAATACACATAACGCTGCAATTTATTGTAATTAAATACTGAATTTAGAAGCTTTATGTTGTAATTTACCTTTTGTTTTAACTGAAAGTTTCTGATTTTTAATTTGCATCCGGGAATGCAATAGTTACGGTGCATTGTCGTGTTTGAGGTTAGGTTGTAGTATGGCAACATTAATATACACTACTGGAACAGTTTTTCTTCAACAACCTCTCACCACTGTAATCCTGACACAAATTGTACTTGGAAACAGATAAATTAACCACACTATACGGCTAATGTAGCCATAGTCCTAGATGGAACACAATAAACATGAACAGGTGGATAGCACACGGCACAGTCAAAACGTTATTACATTTATTCCTGTTCCTATACTGCCCAAATAAAACTTTTGAAACACTCGCTTTGCTAATATGAAGACAAACTTACATAGGAATTATTATAAGAAACAATAACTCGAAGACATAGAAAATAATACGAAAAACAGCGTGTGGAAACACCTCAGAAATCACTCCCACCAGCCGACGCCATTTTTGTACAACTGGGATGCCAGGGTCAGGTCCGTTAATCTAGAAGGTCCTGGTCTTGCCCTTTGTGGCCTCGTCGTGAAGCAGGGTGGTATGGTATAGGGATGTGACCTTGAAGGCTAACTGTCCGAAACACACCGTATCGCCTAACAGATCCTATCAGATCTGTCGCAATGTGACTATGAAAAAGTGAAGTAAATGAAACAGAGAAAAAATGTATGTATAAAACCTACCCCTAAATCAAGAGCATGTCCAGCATAATTTGCAAAACGCTGAAATTCAGTAGAAGCCCGAAATAGCGTGGACTCATTCACTCACTCACTTGCCTGTTCACGTATTTATTTGTCCGTTTGTCTGTTTATTCATTTATCCATTCATTTATTTAATTTTTATTTTTGGAAGTTGAGTTTAAAATTTTGTTTAAACAGCGGTACAGGAATATAGCTTTCGCTATGTAGCGTGGACCTTGGCCACTGTGGCCACTCCATTCCTAGCGTTGACCTTGGCCACTGCACTGGTAAGGTTTCCCCAAAGTAATGACACATGCATACAGAAGAAGATATTCTCAATGTTATTGAAGTGATAAGCACCATAAACAGGATAATTCTGTGCATGGAGAAGGAAAACGAATCAGTATTCACCTCCATCTTGCTACAAACAATACACGGAGAAAAAAACGTAAATTATGTCCCAAAAAAAACATTGATTTAAGACAATGGACTCCTTGGTTAGTGTAAAATGGGTATACTATAATTATATATGCTATATAAATTAAGATCGGTTGCATTATTGAAATACACCCTTGTTATTAATAAAATAGGCAAACTATGCATTATATGCAATAAGATATTGTTTAATTTTCTGAAAAATTAGTAATTTACTCGCATCCAAGTGAACACACCTTCTGAAAGTAATGAAAATATCACTTTGCATTAAGACAATAAAATAGCCCTGGTAGAACACCGTTGCGTTGTGTTTATATGCTTATATTTATTTTTTAAATTTAATTTTCCCTTCATTCCCTAAGGAATACAGAAATACTTAAAAGAAGGCCATTATTTTGAGATGGCCATTTGTTTATTAATTATTCATTTTCTGATGATGGAGTTTAGTATGGCCGAAAGCTCGAACACTTTTATAGATATTCCACAGCTGGTAAACAGAGAACTGCTAATAGCCGTGAAAGCTTCAAATCTTATATTATAACGTTTTAATAAACCTGATGGCCTCCGAGGTCTCTAGCGACTTACGGAGGGTTAGCTGAAGAGTGCGTTTATGCCTTTTGAAATGATAAGAATGTTGATACCTCCCCCACTACTCGGATGAAATATCGGTCCATCACACGTCAGAAACTCTCGACTGAGAAGTGCTGCGGTTTGTCCGCACGTAAGGCACACCGGCAGATTTCGCGCGTCAAGCCAAGTTTATATTTTGAAGTAGTTAAGTTGTCTATCCGTTTAATATAAATGTCTTCAACTGTCATCCGGACCGGCCCCGGGTCCCTTAGGTGTCACGGAAATACGAAAGAAAGGAGTGAGATTTAGGGAATCAATACCAAAGAGAGGAAATGGCACGCAATGCGTTTGTTGCTTTTGTTCCTTTGTGCAGTTCAAACACAGAATGATCGCATATCCTAATATAACGCATAGCTTCCCTGAACATCTTGCGTTAATCATTTGCAAGTAACAACAATAAAAAGGTGTCATTTTAAGGAATTATTTGGTATCTGTGAAACTACTCTGGGCATCGGTCGGGTTCAAATGACCTAGTTGTCCACATGCTTTAGAAACCTACTCGTGCAATCACTAAACATATTCAGATTGGTTTCGAAAAATCAAATTCTGGTATTTAATATAAAAATCTAATGTGTTGCACTCACATGACTTTCTCTAATCCTGTACTAACCATTCTTACAAACTCTTATTCCTATATCTTCTTCGTGTTAGTTAAGATAAACATTTGTACAAATTATTTTATGCTTGTAGGTACAAGGGGAATGTTAGAATACAGTAGGCTTTGTGCGATATTCAAATCTTTTAAAGCTTTGAGATTCTGTTCTCTTTGCACACTTAACATATAAAAAAATGGACAACAATGACCCATTTCACGAAAGTTTTACGTTTTCCGAAACTCACACACATAATAAAGAATATCTTCGAAATGGTTCATCCTACAAGAAAATTTACTGGGACATAAATTGTGTATTTTTGCAAAATCTACATTTTTTGTATAGTATGATTTGATCTATCTCTAACGGTTTGCCAGTTATGCAAAAGTCTTCCGGAGTAAGTAGAGCTACAGGGGCTATAGCCAGAAAATTAAAGATATACATTTTAATTGTCATAAAAATACCTCAAACATATGACTTTTTAGTTAAAATCGTTAGAGCCATTTTCAAGAAAATAAAAGTTTTCGAAAAATTTTCCATCTGAAGGGTAGTTTAGGGTGGGGCTATTTTCTTCAAAATCTTCGTGTCGCATCCTTAAAAGACATTAAACTTAAATACCAACTTTGGTTTTTAAACTACTTTTCGTTTTTGAGTTATGCTGTCCACAAACACACACGAACCTTTTTTTAAACATACTTGTTTTTTTTTTTCTTTTTTTGGATTTAGGGGGTCTCAAAACATATATTTCCGGTGAATTCAGGACATCGAATTTTTGGATGGAATACAATATGCAGTTAATCAGCTTTATATAAGATTGGACTGAGGTGGCAGATGAAAAGATAAAAAAATAAAGAAAACAAACCGATATGTTCTACTCAGATGAGCTTCTCTACTTTTGTACAAACTAATAACTCTTATTCCTCTATCTCGACTAACATGAAGATAAACATTTACAGAAATTATCTTATTGCTGACTTTCGTGTAGTTACAAGGGAAATGTGGGAATGCAGTAGCCTTTGAGCAATAGTCAAATTTTTTAAAGTTGGTCCCTATATGAAAACTTTGGCCTTACACGGCCAAGATATAAAAAAGTGAATAGCGAACTTTCACTTGAGAAAAGTGTAAGTAGTGCTAAACTTACACAAATAGTAAGAAGTATCTCATTTGGACGTAAGTTGTATGTTTTAACGAGATTTATATTTTTGTATAGTAGGATTTGAACTGCAGCCATAAATTTCTATATTAAGTTTCATTTTCATTAAAAATAGCTATAAAAATGATTTTAATCAAAATCCTTAGAGCTATTTTTGAGAAAATCAAAAGTTTTGAAACATTTACTATGTAAAGGGTAGTTTAGGATCGAGAAACTTTCACAAAGAAACTTTCTTTATGTCGCACTGTTGAAAGATATTAAACTTAACTACCAACTTTGGTTTTAATCCGACTTTTCGTTTTTGAGTTATGCTGTTCAAAAGTGCGCGCGTGCACACGCACACGCACACGCACACGCACACGCACACACACAGACACACAGACACACACGGGCCTTTTTCTGAAACTGCTTTTTTTTATTTAGGGGCCGTCAAAACATATATTTCCGCTGAAATCTCAACCTCGAAATTTTGAGTCGTATACAACACCTTCCTTACTTACTATACCTAGTAGAGGAAGTAAAAATGTGTTTGACATAACTTATATTTATCAAACTCTACACTTTTTGTGTTGCAAGATTTTGACTAGCTCTTAGGGTTTACCAGTTAGACAAGTCACACCGAATAAAGAGGACTTATGAGAACATTCCCAGAAAATACTGTGTGTGTGTGTGTGTGTGTGTGTGTGTGTGTGTGTGTGTGTGTGTGTGTGTGTGTGTGTGTGTGTGTGTGTGTGTGTGTGTGTGTGTGTGTGTGTGTGTGTGTGTGTGTGTGTGTGTGTGTGTGTGTGTGTGTGTGTGTGTGTGTGTGTGTGTGTGTGTGTGTGTGTGTGTGTGTGTGTGTGTGTGTGTGTGTGTGTGTGTGTGTGTGTGTGTGTGTGTGTGTGTGTGTGTGTGTGTGTGTGTGTGTGTGTGTGTGTGTGTGTGTGTGTGTGTGTGTGTGTGTGTGTGTGTGTGTGTGTGTGTGTGTGTGTGTGTGTGTGTGTGTGTGTGTGTGTGTGTGTGTGTGTGTGTGTGTGTGTGTGTGTGTGTGTGTGTGTGTGTGTGTGTGTGTGTGTGTGTGTGTGTGTGTGTGTGTGTGTGTGTGTGTGTGTGTGTGTGTGTGTGTGTGTGTGTGTGTGTGTGTGTGTGTGTGTGTGTGTGTGTGTGTGTGTGTGTGTGTGTGTGTGTGTGTGTGTGTGTGTGTGTGTGTGTGTGTGTGTGTGTGTGTGTGTGTGTGTGTGTGTGTGTGTGTGTGTGTGTGTGTGTGTGTGTGTGTGTGTGTGTGTGTGTGTGTGTGTGTGTGTGTGTGTGTGTGTGTGTGTGTGTGTGTGTGTGTGTGTGTGTGTGTGTGTGTGTGTGTGTGTGTGTGTGTGTGTGTGTGTGTGTGTGTGTGTGTGTGTGTGTGTGTGTGTGTGTGTGTGTGTGTGTGTGTGTGTGTGTGTGTGTGTGTGTGTGTGTGTGTGTGTGTGTGTGTGTGTGTGTGTGTGTGTGTGTGTGTGTGTGTGTGTGTGTGTGTGTGTGTGTGTGTGTGTGTGTGTGTGTGTGTGTGTGTGTGTGTGTGTGTGTGTGTGTGTGTGTGTGTGTGTGTGTGTGTGTGTGTGTGTGTGTGTATTTCATTTGACAGAAAAATATCCTAAATATAGGATATTTTAATCAAAATAGTAGGGCAACGTTTCAGAAATCAGTATTTTCGAAAAATCTTTCTTCTAAAGGATAATAACCTGTGTAGTCTTAAAAATCTTGTTGCACTCGTGAAATATGCTGAGTTTAAATACCAAGTTTGGTATTTAACTGAATTTTGGTTTTTGATTTATCCTGCTCATGGATAAATACACATGCATCTCTTTATAAGAATTTTTTTTTCTTATTTTGATGAAATCAAAACGTGTATTTTCACTGAAACAGGTGTGGATTTTTTAGTTATTCTTTCTCTATCTACTATGTTTGGGTACAGAAAGTAGTAAGAATCGCAGTGTGTATTTCTTTGTTACATAATATCCAAGCTTGGTTTCGTATAGCGACATACGTACAACTATAACTGTATAAAACTCAACATTTGTTTTTTGTCTCCTTTGTTTCAACTTTTGCACTAATTGTCCCACACATTATTTGCAACTCACGTATTGTTTTGTTTATTCTCTATCACATCCAATATTATTTCCTAAAAAGTTAAAATGGCTCATATGTTCTATATAGGGATTACTAATAATTACTTGTGTCTTAAGCTATTTCCCTATTAATACCCCTGCTTTGTTTTATATGGAGATGTTCTTCATGCAATCCACTGCGTTTAAAAACAGCTTTTTATTGCACATTGGTTATTAAGCTATTTTCCTAGAAATGGCACTGCTTGATTTTGCATTGGAGATGCTCTTCCTGGATTTCATTTAGTTTAAAATAGACTTTTTACAGCAGATTCGTTATTAAGCTATTTACCAATAAAATCCGCTGCTTTTTTATAGTGGGGATATTGTTCACAGAACTCATTTAATTTAAAATATGCTTTGTAGCGTAGAGTGATTATTTTGGATAATAATTAAATCGTCTGCAAAATGTGGTGTAGTGGTGTACTCCTCTTTTGATATTTTAAAACTGGGTTCACTAGTTGTACTGTTTTCTTTCTACACCTTCAATGCAAATATTAAATAATTTAAAATGTATATCAATAATAATATGAGTACGGGAAGTATTGTATTCGACTTACGGCATTCGACCCAAAAATTCGAGATTTCATCAAAAATATGTGTTGAGGCTCCTAAATAAAAAATCTGATGTGTTCAATTCACATGACTTTCTCTACTCTTATACCAACCATTCTTACAAACTCTTATTCCTTTATCTTCTTCGTGTTAGTTAGAATAAGCATTTGTACAAATTATCATAATGCTTATTATAAATATTAGAATACAGTAGGCTTTGTGCAATAGTCAAATCTTTTAAAACTTTGAGATTCCCTTCTCTTTGCACACTTAACATGTAAAAAAATGAACAACGATGATCCATTTCACTTAAGTTTTCCGAAACTCGCACACATAACAAGGAATATCTCCGAAATGGTTCACCGTAAAAGAAAATTTATTGAGACATAATTTGTGTATTTTAGCAAGATCGAAATTTTTTGTTTGGTATGATTTGGTGTATCGCTAACGGTTTTCCAGTTATGCAAAAGTCTTCCAGAGTAAGTACAATTACAGGTGCTATAGCTAGAAAATTCAAGATATACATTTCATTTGGCATAAAAGTATCCCAAAAATGATATTCTAATTAAATCGTTAGAGCCATGTTCAAGAAAATAAAAAATTTTCGAAAGATTTTCCACGTGAAGTCTAGTTTAGGGTGGGGCTATTTTCTTCAAAATCTTCGTGTTACCTCCTTGAAAGACATTAAACTTAAATACCAACTTTGGTTTTTAAACTACTTTTCGTTTTTAAGTTACGCTGTCCACAGACTGATAGACAATTTTTTTTTTTTTTTATTCAGGGGTTCTCGAAACATATATTTCCGGTGAAATCTCGACATCGAATTTTTGGGTGGAATACAATACTTCCCCTACTAACAGTAGAGAAAGTAAAAAAGTAGTTTTAGAAAGAGGTCTGTCTGTGTGTGTGTGTGTGTGCGTGCGTGGGTGTGTGTGTCCGTGTGTCCGTCTAAAGAGCACCACGATTTTGAAGAAGATCCCTCCAACCTAAACTATCCTTTACGTAGAAAATTTTTCGAAAGGTTTCAATTTCTCAAAACTCGCTCCTAATGATTTTGACTTAAGTGCCAAAATCTTTGTGGGAAACGAAATGTATATTTTGAATTTTCTGGCAATAACCCATGTATTCATGTTTAATCTCGATGTCTTTTGCACAACTGGTAAACCGTAAAAGATAGGCCAAATATTACTATACAAAGCATGCAGATCTAGTTAAAACCCACAAGTTACGTCTAAATTATTTTGTGTAGTGAACCATTTCGGAGATATTCCTGGTTATTTGTGCGAGTTTTGCAATACTTATACTGCTCACAAATGGTGATTATTCAGTTTGCTTATCTCTTGGTCCTGCAAAGAGAAGGGAATTTGAAAATTTTAAAAGAATTGACTATCGCTCAAAGCCTTACTGTATTCTCATATTCCCCTTGCACCTACAAGAAAATTAGTAATAGATAATTTTAGCAAATGTTTATCTCGACTAACATTAAGATGCAGAAATAAGAGTTTGTAAGAATAGTTAGTACAAGAGTAGTGAAAGTCATGTGAGTGCAACGCATCAGATTTCTTTTTAGTTGTATGATTATTTCTTATATCTGTTTTTTATGGTAATAGAAAACATTGTATTATTTTTATAAGTTGGGCGTATGCATTGTAATGCTTATTATTTTGTTTTTAACCTTATCAAAGGCTTTCCGGAAGTCAATTAAAGCCAACTGCGTTAAATGCTGTTTTTCAGTGATTTGTTTAATGCTCCACAAAATCTGCCTCGTTTAATATTGTGTTCAGCATCAACTACAGGGCTGAGCCGTTATCAGTTTGATCGAAAGCGGCTTTTGAACCAAGTAAGAGGGCACTTCTGATATCTTAGCTTGATAATGCGGTGCCAGCCGCGGCGCACAACAACGGACGGTCGGTGCCGAGCTGCCCCACCCCACTGGCGGTGCGTGTATCAAAGGCGCCCAAAGTCAGGCTGCCTCCCGCGACTGTTGCCTATACGTAGCAACAATGAGAGCCTCAGAACCAAAAAGGGGGTTTCTAGATCACCCTCGCTATATAAGAAGGCGAGTCAGCAGGAGACAGTTTAATTCAGCTTTTAGTTTGTGTGTGTTTGTGTGTGTGTGTGTTTGTGTGTTTGTGTGTGTGTGTCAGTCGCGTGTGTACATGAGACAATTGACGCGTCGTGGAGGAAGATAGTGAAGCAGTTAATGAGTGTTAAGTGATTGTATCGCCAAAGTCAGCTGTTTGAGAGACAGAGAAAGTGAATAAAGACAGAAAGGATTGAGTCAAGGTTACGAGAAGAAAATAGTTGTGTGTTGTAATATCACGAAAGACTGTAGACTGTTAACGTCAGTAAATGAGATCTGTGTTGCTGTGCATTTAGTTTCAGGGGAAAATAAAATGAGAACATGTAATTGGACTGGACTTTTATCGTTTCTGCCACAGTATTTTAAAATTTGGAGTCATTAGTTGCATTACTTTCTCTCTAGATTGCTAATATAGTTTATATATTTAGATATATTAAATAGTATAACTTTCATCGAATACATTAACAGTTCTCTTATAGATGTGTAATTATTTCTTACATATGTTTTTGTATTGTAATAGAAACACTGTTATTCTATATGCGTATTCATTCTTCTTATATTTACCATATTGTTTATTAATTTGTCTTATCAAACAAAGGTTTTTCCCAAATCGATTATACTCAAGTACGTTAAATGCCCCGTTTTTCAGTGATCTGTTTAATGCTGCCTGTTTTAAAATAAAAGACGACACAAAAGGAAGCTTTAATGGTGCGTCGAGCGTCCATAACATTTAAGGAGTTAGTTTGACGAAAGCTGCTTTTGAAGCAAGTAAGGAGGGTGGGCAGTTGTCGTTTCTTAGCTGGGTGTAGTTAGCCTATTAGGGCCAGGGGGACGTGACATGTAGGCGTCATATACCTCTACAGACGGTAATGAAGCTATATGGCAATTGCATGTCAACGCCTCTGTACCAACGAGATATAATAGGATACACAGAAGGGCCTGCTGGTTGTTACAGCCTCACCGCAACCAGAAGCGGCCATTTTTAATCGGCTATTGCTGCCCTTTGGTCCTCTGACATCTAATTAGTGAATTGAGAGACAATGGTCATTCATGTCTTTTGTAAACTCGTGCACAACTTAACCAACTCTCTCCTTCTCATTTCCGTTCATTAATGTTGTCAATTTACTATGTAATGCTGGAGTTCAAATTATACATCAAAGGTTTAATTTACACTAATATTCCTAATAAAGAAGAACTGTGACTGTATGTGTGTGTGACATCTAGGAAAACGATTTTAATAATTGTTAAATCATTGGGAAGCACTGACCATCCCGACCCACATAGACACAGTTCAAGGCGCCAAATCCTACTACGAAAAGTTTACCTTACGGTTCTCTCCCTTTCTCTGTTTCTTGTAAGGTGCGTAGAGCAACTTATTTCTGACATAGTTTTGGTAGTAATTATGGGACAGCACACAGTTTCAAAATAATTTATCACTTAAAAGAACTAAAATCCTACGCACAGTAAGAACGGAAGGGCGCATGGTATTTGTTTACGTTCACGGAACGCCACGCTGCGGTGTTTGTGTACTGACCTGGTGAAAGTGACACACAATATGCAGCGTTGCCAGCTTGTCTGTTTTCGGAAAAACTAAGATAACTCCGTAGAAAATAGTCAGAGACAAAAACATAAGATACAAAATGTGTCTCAAATACCGAGAACTATCACTGGTTTAAATTACTTCCATTCCACTCTGCATATTTCACAAATAAGCAAGCCGTTTATCAACACAGGTTTCCTCGAATCTTTGCTTCTTCGCTCTGCAGCGTGCGAGTTGCATAGTAAGGAAGTGCTAGATGACAAGGCGAGAGAAAACAAACTTAAGCAAAGACCGAATGGACGTTTCCACCGAGGTCAAATTTTCGCAGTTGTATTTTGCACCTTACAACGTGCGATGCACCCGGAAGGGCCCTGCACTAGAGAAAGAAATAGATAATAGATCTGCAGTAGTTCTGCAATCTTTTCTTGCAAGTGTGTATCTAGAAAAATCTTCTGTATTACACTCACATAACTTTTGCTACTAGCTACAAACTCTTACTCATTTATCTTTATGTTAGTCGAGATAAACATTTGCAGAAATTATCTTTCTGCTGAATTTCTTACAGATGTAAGAGGGATATGGGAATATAGTTGGCTTCGAGCGATAGTTCAATCTTTTAAAGCTTTGAAGTTCTGTTCTCTTTGCACGGTTAAGATATAAAAATGTGAATAAAGATCTTCCATTTGAGAAAAGTTTAAGTATCTAGTGCAAGACTCACAAATAAGAAATATCTCCGAAATGGGTCACTGCATAAAAAATGCACAACTTGTGCGTTTTAACGAGATCTACATTTTTGCATGGTAAGATTTGGTCGATTTCTTATGGTTTAATGTGCAAAAGTTATCCAGAGTAAATTGGACTACATAGTCCATAGCCAGAACCAAAATCGTTAGCCATTTTTTAGGAAATCCAAATTTTCGAAACATGTAAACGGTAGTTTAGCGTAAATCTTTGTGGCGCATCCTTGAAAAATATTACACTTAAATACTAACTTTGATTTTTAACCGAATTTTCGTTTTTGAGTTACAGTGTTCACAGTCAGATAGACAGACAGATAGCCGGCCAGACAGACAGACATACACACATACATTTTTCTAAAACTGCTCTTTTAGTTTCAGGGGACCTCAAAACATATTTGTGGTGAAATTTCCACATCAAATTTTTGGGTAGAATACAATACTTACCCTACTTATTATACGTAGAAGAGAAAGTAAAAAGCGATTAACTTCAATACTTCCTATAGATTTGGATCGTAAAATAAAGTGCTCCAATACAATACATTATAACCTAAAGCATATCGGGATATCCGTTGTGAACAAGTGACACTCAAAATGTACTTGTGTTTCCTGTTTATTCTTTGAGTAACTTGTCCCAACTACAGCAATTGTTTGGGATATCTCTGCTAACTGTCCAGGATAAACCGGTTGACAACGAAATAACGGTTATCTGATATAACGAAAGCTCCAGTGTAATTACACAGATTAATGCGATTTATTCCCTTTGATAGCTAATTTGTTTTATTATCTGCGTTGCGTTCATTAATACGACATAGTAGACTTGCACCTCTTTAGATATGTTCGCTGTTGGAGGTAATTCTGATAGCCCAAAAGTTGATGTTCCATCAGTAAATGAAACGATATGTTAGCGTTTACACCCTAGATTCTGGTTGTGAAATACCTTAAGGATATTTCCAAATATATATATATATATTGAATTTTAAAATATACAGTAATCCGAAGAATTTTCAAACAACATAATCATTCAATGATGGGGACTGAGCACCTCGACCAAAAGGCGATGTTTTGTGCCAAGTCCCTGACGCCTCCCCCCACCCTCGGGGAGATGGATGAAGCCAATGGATCCTAAAGGTGGCCGGAACTTTGCCACCACAAAGCAGGTGGCAGGGTCCCTACATTTTCCCAGTTAGAAGCACCCTGGCGGAGGGTGGCTTAGCTTTCCTCCCCCTCGGGCTTATTCCTTCCCATGGAGGGCCCGGAAACCAGCCGTTTGCCTTCCATTCCGGGAGACGATATTTCCAGAGTGCATTTGTATACTCTGCCGAGCTGCTGCCGCGACGCTCGCCGACGCTTCCAACTGTGAAGGAAATCTAACGGGATGAAGGGTGAAATGGGGTTTATGTAAAGAAATGGAGGGACAGGAAAAGTAAATACTTCGCAGCATTCGCCTGGCGACCCCGGGAAACCTCCAGAAAAAACCGATGAGTCGAGAAGATTGACCTGTGACCTCCAAAATATTGGCCACAGACGTTATCGCCTGGGCCATCCCGCTGAGTAACTTCATAATAGAAAGAATGTTAAATATTGCTAAAACTTTGTTAGTTTAGTAAACAAAATTACTGGCTTCTGGGTTGTAAAACCGGCCCCGCCTGTTATTTCAATAGCCTTATTTTGAAAGGACAGGCTAATATATGCTAGGGTTAAATAATGCATTTCTACCAATGAATTTTCCTGAAGCGCTATAACAGATCCAAGATGTTAGGGATATAAGTATAGATAATTTGATTATTGGAGTCTTAATATGTATCCATCTTACTACATTAGTTCATTTTCCCCTTGCCCAACACTTTCCGCACCAGCCAACAAAATTCATTCCAATTCTCGCCTTCGCAGCTTTAACAACATAGAAATTGGATTCCACGAATTTCCTCGCCACCACCTCCACATCATCGCATCAGAAGTTCTGCGAACCTGTTCACTCGAGCTAGAAGCAACAGATCTCACACTCTGTGATCTGGACACAACCACATACCAAATCAGCGTTCATCTCAAACTCAACATTACCACAGCTGTATATTGTCAAGAATCAGACCCACAAGGGCGACGATGCCTTCCGCCAATTCGCTGTGCTGCAGTCAGGACCTCGGCCAGTATCGCATCTTAGCTGCTTCCTTCCATTGGAAGGCAGCATACATGCATTACTGTACTAACGTAGGTGCTTATGCGGCACCCCATAGAGTATGTACCTAATAGTTAATCATCAGCTATGTATATAAACATATCACTGCCTTCTCTATCCCATACCTAGCGCAATAAGGCACTCTTTACCTCCAGCTCTTCATTGAATTCACAAAAGGATGTAGTTTTATTTATAAGCATGTATTGCACCACACTACCATTACTACGTAAGTCCGATTCGCGTCGTAGCCGGTCGATCTCGTTACCCACAAAGCAGTGCATGAATCTCGCTTGGTCTTGTTCCTCGTTTCATGGACTCTACCAACACTTGAGGCGCAGTAGCATTCACAGCGCCATTAAGTTTTGCGTCTGCCACAGATAAATTTCAAACGCGGCTTCTTAAGTGTTGTGAATTATTCATAAAGTTTAGAAGTAGTCATCATTCGCCCTATGAGTATAAATAAAACTGATACATGAAAACCTTATACAGGTAGCCCACCGCATACGAGATTCTATTTCGGGACACGCTTCTTCTCTACCGGTGGAAGGGGTTGAAATTTTTATAAGGTTCTGCCAAGAATCAGAATCGTCTGGTTTAGTTCACATACAGGTGCAAACGCGCGCGGACTGTTTTCGAAAAATACTTTTCTTCAATTCAGACTATCTCAAAAGGTTTAATTCCAGTAAAATCTTGATATGAATTTTTGGGTGTAATCAACACTTTTTCTACTTGCTATAGAGAAAGTAAAAATCTTAAGCATTGCACACATATGACCTTCCTTAGTCTAGCACTAATTATTCTTACAAACTCTTACTCCTTTATCTTCTTCATGTTAGTGAACATAAACAATTACAAAAATTATCTTATTGCCGATTTTCTTGTAAGTGTAAGGAGAATGTGTGAATACAGTAGGCATTGAGTGCCTAAGTATGACAAAACTTACGCAAATAACAAGGAATATCTCGGAAATGGTTCACACGAAACGTGCATATGGACATAACCTGTATTTGGTCTATCTCTTACGCATTAGCAGTTAAGCAGAACTCCTCCAGAGTAAACTGGACTACATAGGCTATAGTCAGAAACTCAAAATATACATTTCATTTGCCATATAAAAGGAAGTTTAGGGTGGAAGAAGTTTCTTCAAAATGTTCGTGTCGTATCCTTGAAAGATATTAAACTTCAATACCACATTTTGTTTTTAACCGACTTAACGTTTTTGAGTTATGCTGTTCACACACACACAGACACACACACACACACACACACACACACACACACACACACACACACACACACACACACACACACACACACACTGTGCCAATGTGAAGAAGAGGACCAAACAGTAAACCACATTATATTTCGATGCAAAATTCTAAACAACCACAGAAACGTCATGATTAGGAAAATACAAAGTAAAGGTGCTACTTGGCCCATAAACAAAGAAGAACTTGGAAACAATTTCATACAACCTTTCGTTAACTTCATTAATGCTATAAAATTCACAGAAATAGAATGACTTAAGTCCAAATATATATAATTTCTACTCCTTACCAAGATTGCAACCAGTATCATTGTCCAAACACATTTCAATACTCTACTGCTGTTACGAGTATAATTATATTTGCCTTTCAGTATATGACAAGTACTAGATTTATGATTTGTAAAATAGCATTAGGTTAAAAAAATAAAGTCAAACAAAATAAAATAGCATTAAACAACAAACATCAAATAAAAAAACCGTAAATATGGACAATAGAGCGGTATTCAATTAGACTAAGGTAGATAAAAAATTAGAGGTAAATAAAAGTGTAAATATTCAACTAGAACGTCACCAACAATATATACATGTATATAAAATAAAAATTGTATGTAAATAAATGCAAGCATGTAGTATTCCTACGGAATGGGGCATGCTATTTAAAAAAAAAAAAAAAAAAAAAAAAAAAAAAAAAAAAAAAAAACCAGAGAGACAGACAGACAGACAGACAGACAGACAGACACGGGAGCTTTTTTTTTAAATGCTTCTTTTGGATTCAGGGGACAACACTTTCCCTACTTACTAGAGGTACCTAAATTGCTGAACGTACTGTATGAAGGAAGGGCTCTGGAAGCTGTAATAGCTGGCAGCTATTCACCTAACACTGAAGCTGCAGGAATACGCTCCGATAAACCCTTTCTCACTCGCCGTTTATGACCGTGTGAAATTTCAAGAATAGTGACAAGATGACCTTCAAAAAAACTGTTGCTCCACTTTACGGATGGTAAAGTGCTATTGATTTAGTCCGCGCTGTGGCTCTGAGCAATGGAGGAATAACAGTGAAATTCATAGTAGCAGGTCGTAGAAATATAAACAAACTATCACCTACTTACTTACCTTTAATAGGCAAAGTTAGCCCATAAGCAAAGAGGAGTAGTAGGTACTTTGTCTACCAATAATTCTCATATATCCGTTATGCAGCCCCCCTCCCCCTTTTAATGTCGTCATAACGGAAGCAGTATCACTCCCAGCGTTGTGATTTTGTTCAACTGCATGATTCTGTAAACAGAGCTGCCCCTGCAGTGGCGTCCTCTAAGATATATTTATGGCATTACGGAGGTAGGAATTTGTATTTATACAACGGTAGTGTCAAAAAGGCAAATAGACAAGAGATCAATTAAAAAAACTTGAGACAGGACGCAAAATACTCTTCCATATAAAGGGTTATAGCAGCGATGTCCAACCTTGTCTCTTTGGAGATGTTTACGCAATTAGTAGCTATTCCCCAACCCCTTCCTTCAGTAAGAGGGTGAACCAGCTCTTGCCTGTGGTGTGTAGAACTCGCAACCAGACAGCCCAGCACTGGCGATTCCATGGCAGTTTCTTAGTCCTACCGTATATTTATTGGGGAAGGTCCTCGGAAGCCCTATTTATCCTGCATGACTTGTGCATAAATGGTGAACGGTGAGAGACAGACAAAAGCTAACTAACTGCAAAACAGTCACAAACAGAATTCACTCACTCTACCTCTTTCTCTCGAATGGGATCCCGAGCGTAAACATACATTTCGTTTCTACGCAGTTTGTAAACTTTATGGTTATTGGCGTAACTGTTTAGCAAAAGCACTGGCGCACCTTTGCATCGAGGCCCCAAGATACCAATGGATTCGTACAACGTTAAATAATGTGACATACACGGGAGTTGCAGTGAAATTTTCTTTGGCACTCTTTGTACACGTGTGCTCTTGGGATATTAGCTAGTTTGGAGTAGAATGATTTACATAAAGTTCTGATGTATTGTTAAACTGTAAGAATGTCTAGCTCTTGCTGCAGTTCTTATTGCTTTCTGAGAAATCTCTTTTGAAAAACTATGTGTTGTTGCTCACCATTGCTGTATATGTTAGAAGAGGTTTATAAAGATGCTCTTTGACTGTCTCTCTGATTTTGTGGTTAGTATGCTAGCTTCAAAATCCAGAAGTCCCAGGTTCGCTTCCCGGCTGGAGGAGGAAATTTTTCTCTAGGCAGGTTTATACATTATCATCTCTAGAGTCTGTTTTGTGAATTAAATCCTTATAAAGAAAACCAAACAGTTACGCAAATACTAAATGAGTGAACATGATTGCTGATGAAAAATTGTTCTAAAGGGCCGTAAATGTTGAAGATGGTATATAAATGGATGGGGGAGAGGGAAAGGAAGAAATTTTTTAATATTTAGTGATTATGCAAACGTCAACTGTGTGATATATTCAACGTGTTATTTTGGTGTTCCACAACCGGATGTAGCTTTAAGCTTGTTTTGTTCATGACAGTCAAACAAATGAGGTCAGTATTTAAAATGAAAAATATTCTGATTCCCCACCGCAGTAGAAACAAATGACATACCACAACAGTACCTTAGCGAGTTGACCCATTTCCAAGCCCGGGTGTCATCAACGGACATGCTTGAAAGTTAGCGATTGCTTTTATTTCACTTCTTTTTCCTTTCTTTCTTGTTCCCATCGCGACAACTTGCTACCACAGATGAATATTTGAATGCTGTTTGTGCATGTTTTCGTAACTTACATACATTGCTTACTTTTGAGGCAAAATTAGTCCTGATTCCTTCGCGTTGGTGGACAATCCACTTTCATATGGATATGCAATACATAGTGTTTTCATTGTTAAAGAAGCTTGTCTACATGTATTTAATTGTTGTGTACTTGTAAATGTTAAACATATTCTTGGCGATGATAAAAAGGTCATAAAAGATAAATGTGGTTTGTTAACGACGATCAGATTAGTCACCGGAGTTCCGGAATTTTGTCCCACAGTGGTTCGTTTCTTCTTTTTCTTCCTCTACTTCTGGTTCTTCTTCAACAGAGACAACGCCATTTAACCTGTTCTGGCTCCAAAGCCTTGTTCCATCTTTTCCTCGGTTGTCCTATGTTCCTTTGTCCTAGTGGTTGATAGTCACTTGCTATTTTTGGATGTCTATTTTCTTCCGTTCTATTTAAGTGCTATTTCCAATTTGTTCTGTGTTTTATTTTATTTTAATTCTTAATTGTTGTATTTGATCGTTTTGTTTAGTCTTGTATATCCAGCTATGGAATTGTTTGTGTATTTCTATGTTATGCATGTTTCTGACCCCTATGTTAAAATTGACTTATTCAGTTATCTCATTTTAAAACTAGTTTAGAACGAACTGGATGGACACTTTTAAACGTCATTATTTTCGTTTTATTTGTAGATATTTCTAATATATAATATATAGATATAACTTATACGCCATTCTTCAAAATTCATTCTTCATTTTTGGTATTAATCTGTGTATACCATTGGTTTTGCTGATGTTACCTCTAAATTAATTCACTCTATTCTTTGTCGTTCCCATGTTATTATCATGTCGTCTATATATAAATTAAAAAGAGCTGTTGGTTCTTTTCGACAACGGTAAATCTACTAACATGAAGCTGTCACTTTTAAGCGTACTTAAAAACCATCGCTCTAGGTTAGGCTTGAAACCACTTCCTTGGAACCAATATCTATCCAACGTAGCCAACCAGATCAAAATAAACATTTATACATCGATTTTTAACTTTAATCTGAGCTGTGGAACTCGAGGAATAGTCACAAGGCCGAAAGCTGGCTGTCGTCAGAGTACCAGTTGCCCTGCCCTGACTCGAATGAAAAAAAAAATCTGATGTGTTGCACTCACATGACTTTCTCTATTCTTGTACTAAGTATTCTTACAAACTCTTATTCCTGTATCTTCTTCGTGTTAGTTGAGATAAACATTTGCACAACTTATTGCTTATTTCCTTGTAGGTGCAAGGGGAATGTTAGAATATAGTAGGCTTTGTGCGATAGCCAAATGTTTGAGATTCTGTTGTCTTTGCACACTTAACATAAAAAAATGAACAACGATGATCCATTTCACAAAAGTTCTAAGTTTTCCGAAACTCTCACACATAACAAGGAATATCTCCGAAATGGTTCACCCTAGAAGAAAATTTATTGAGACATAAATTGTGTAGTTTAGCAAGATCTACATTTTTTGTATAGTATAATTTGGTCTATCTCTAACGGTTTACCAGTTATGCAAAAGTCGTCCAGAGTAAATACGACTACAGGGACTATAGCCAGAAAATTCAAGATGTATATTTTGTTTATCATCAAAATATCTAAAAAAATATGACATTTTAATCAAAATCGTTAGAGCCATTTTCAAGAAAATCAAAATTTTCGAAAAATTTTCCATGTAAAGGGTAGTTTAGGGTGGGGCTATTTTCTTCAAAATCTTCGTGTCGCATCCTTGAAAGACATTAAACTTAAATACCAACTTTGGTTTTTAGCCGACTTTTCGTTTTTGAGCTATGCTGTCCACAGACTGACAGACTGACACACAGACACACACAAGGACCTTTTTCTATTTTTTTTTTTTTTTTTTTTTTTATTCAGGGGTCTCAAAACATATATTTCCGGTGAAATCTCGACATCGAATTTTTGGGTGGAATACAATACTTCCCCTACTTACCAGTAGAGAAAGTAAAAATAATCAGAAAACGAGGAACAAACTTCTGAATCGATGTGTCAGTTTGAGTGGAAAATAAATTGGCCAGTATCAAATATATGTGTTAGCTATATTAGATTGTAATTTTGAAATGAACATTAGCGAATAAGTTTGACCCTTGAAAGTGAGGAAATCCTCTTAAGCAGTAGCAAAGGTTTTCCTTGCCTTGAATGTTTGAAGCATTGACTGTGCAGGCGGGTGGGCAGGCAGGCGAGCAGAGAGAATGCAGCAGCCTGGTGCATTGTGTGCCATTGGGTCAGCGGAACATAATTGCATCAATTTTCCGCTAAATGCTGGCCGGAGTTTCCCCTTCATTTCTCCCTGAAGGGTTAGGGTGTGCACCTGTTCGAACTCGTGTCGTGGCAAAACACCGTGTTCTAGTTCTCCTTTAAAAATATCGAACGATGGAAAGCGAGAGGACGTTGGGTGATTCCCAGCGTTGCCACCATGCGACACCACAATGCACAAAACCTGCCCTTTTGTCCAGGAGTCTGAGGCGCAATACTTGCGCATGCCTTGAGTGTGAGGTGTGGTTACCCGAATTCCGAGAGAGGGCATTAGTGTGCCGCGCTGTGGTTGGCTAATTTCCTTCTTGTGCAAAATGGCGGCGATTGCTATATCTTTTATAAAACAAAAAATGAACTAACCTATGTAAGTGAAAGGTACCTTCGATTTTAGAGAGAACTCAAGATGCTTATTTAAAAAATCCCAGTGTCTTGCACTCACATGACTTTCTCTACTCTTATACTAGCTATTCTTAGAAACCCTTATTCCTTTATGTTCATGTCACTCTACATAAACATTTGTGAAAATTATATTACTAATTTTTTTAGGTACAAGGGGAATACTGTAGGTTGTGAGCGAAACTCAACTAGTTTAAGGCTATTCGTTATATGTCTTTGAAATTCCTTTCTCTTTGCACGACCAAGGGATAACAAGGTGAATAAGAATCTTTCGTTAGAGAAAAGTTTAAATATTGCAAAACTCACACGGCTAACAAGGAGTATCTCCGAAATGGTTCACTCCAAAAAATAGGATCATATGACATTGTTTTAATGAGATTACATTTTTTGTGTAGTAAGATTTGGGCTATCTCTTACGGACTAGTTATGCAAAAGAGTAAACAGGACTACATAGGCTATAGCCAGAAAATTAAAAATATACATTTTATGAAACGTAAAGATATATTAAACATAAAAATTTTCGAAAAATTTTCCATGTAAGGGGTAGTTTAGGGTGGAGGAATTTTCTTTAAAATCTTCGTGTTGCATCTACGCTGATGCTGGTCGCTAACCACGTCCCATCATTCAGTTCTGCATACCACTCACGACACCTGTAGTGGACAGAGGTGAAGCACTCAACGGCCGCTCGGTAAGCCTTGGCCCGCGAAGGCTTCATGTTATTACTTGTAGAGAAATATATTTTGGTTTTTATAAAGTTGTTAGTGTTAAAATTTCTATATTTTTTTTGTGAGTCAATGAATAAAGCAATCATTAAATGCATATTTGAATCTTTGAATGCCACATTTAAGGTTATGTATCCGAATTTATATAAAAATGAGAGCAAACTCAAATGTTAGGAATTAATTTATTCCAAAATGCAGAACTGAGAAAAAAGAAGCACCAGTGTGGTTAAAATGAAGCGCGCGGGTGACTTAAACATTGACCTTTAAAACCAGCGAGTAGGGGAAAATGTCTAGCCAAAGTGACTAACAGGTGTCTATAGAATATCTATATGATATAATTCAAAAACTGAAAATGTCACTTCACTTAATTTAGTGTTAGGGTTTCTAGCATACACCAGTACTTGGTAGAACAACAAAAGCAGAACACTCCACAAACCGGCACGGCTGAGAAGGTTGGTGAAATGCTCCGTGAAGCAGTAGGGGCGGCATGAATGTAACCGACGGTACACAGATATCTCTAGTGTAGTGATTCGGCCTAGTGGAGGGGTGGGGGGGCTGAGAAATGAGCTGCCTCTATTGCTGTTATGCACAGCTATCCTAATATTTATAACAAACGTTATTCCTGAACACTTGGAAATTAATTTTAAATTTACTGTTTTCTTATAATTATTACATATGTTAATTTCAATAACTACGTTAATTTAAAAGCGTTTGTGTAGTGATTATGATCATAATAATGCGTTATCTAAACTTAAGGACCGAGCGGGATACCTCAGGGCGGAAACGTCTATGGCCCGCATTCGGGAGGTCGCGGGTTCGATTCACGCGGCCGACTTTCCTGACCCAGTGGATTTTTCGGAGGTTTCTCCGGGTATCCAGGAGAGTGCTGGAAATGATTTCCATATCCTCCTCGGCAGCAGCACGACAGGGGGGAGAAATGCGCTTTGGAAATGTCGTTGTCCTTACTCGATGGTGATCCTTTTGGTTTCTGGGCCGTCCTTCGGAGTACGAACTCGAAGGAGTGGGAGAACAACCGGGCAAAGCCAGCCTCCGCCGGAGTGCTTCTAACTGGGAAAATGTAGGGGCTGCTGTGTCGTAGCAACTTTCCGGGCACCCTTAGGATCCATTCGCCTCATCCATCTTCTCGGGAACCCCCGTCATGGGTGGGCGCTAATGACCATAGCAGTTGAGCGCCCTAAAGCCATACTCATACTCATACCCGTCAGGGGTATAGGCACAGAATATCGCCTTTCGGTCAAGGTTCATTTCAACATAGCAAGTAACCCTTTATTCTCCAACTCGTGTCGCTAAACGTTTTACATTGCATTAACCATTTATATTTATTTACATTAATCAAATCAGGATTCATTATTAAGATAGGCGATATTTTACTCCACCTTCATATAACATAGACCTTAGCATTACACATTGGCTCATTGGGATTTGTTTGAAGCCAGCTATAGAACACATTTTAAGGCTAGTTGAAATCTATTGTTCCTTAGTTAAGTATGGAGATATAACGAAGAGAAAAAACCACTATTGTGATTTATGAGCAATGGATCATCTACTTCCAAGTGCACAATGTAGGCGTGTGAAATGTTTTATTCTGGCTTTGGCCAGAATAGCCTGCCTAACGGACGCAAGTTAAGAAATATAAACTACTAAGTTTCGTTTCTATAGGCTTAACTGTGCTGTAAAAATATTTATTCTTCGGGAATGAAAACGGCAATGCTGAGATGATGGATTTAGTCCTCGTACATGCCTGTGTTGTACCTGATTGCTGTGTGCTTCCAGGCGAGTACTGCCCTCATGTATGAACGTAACATTCACCCAGTGCACTTACCGTGCTACTAAAGTGGCCACTATCTCGGGACAATCCACAGGAATCGAAATGCTATGGCTGACAGGGGTGAATGTTACTGAAATGATGTAATAATCATTAAGCTTTCCATGGTTAAGTAAGCAGAAAAATGAAACAATCGTAAGCACGATTTTAAGGTTAAAACAATGCTGACGTAACAGGATGCAGATTATTATCATCATCGTCATCATTATCAATTACTGCTAAACAATAGTAATTACTCTTAATACACACATAAATCAGTCTTTCTCTTCGTTTTCCTAAAGCATCTTCGTTCTTCTGTAGATTACCGGACTGAAATAAAACTAATGATCTTGTCAGAAATGACAGCTAAAACTGCCACCCCACCCACCAAAGCTTATACCCGACACACGTTTTTTGCGCCTGCACTGCCCTTTCCCCACCTCGTATAACCGCCACTCCATCCGAATGTGCCCGTCAGTCAACCAGTGTCAGAACACGCGACCTGGGTTGCCACATCACTCTTAGAAATTAAACTTTGTATAATATTTTTACATTAAATTATGGCTAATTTCTTTTGCATTACAGGATTGTTCACGTTTTCCCATATTTATTGAAACAACGAACCATTTATATGCATTCGTGAAGGAGCTAGATGGCTCCAAATATTTTGCGCAAATTAAGTATTTTTTTTCGGCGAAACGGTTCTTTGTTGACAATAATTGTATTGCACATATTTGCTATTCATGTAGAATTCGTAATTATCGCATGACCGAAGCAGTACGTTTCACCTAGTGGAAAATGTTTCTTGACTTTGTAAGCCGAACTTCCCATCCTAAATTAATAATATACTGGATAATTACAGCAGGATCACATATCCGCCTTTCTTTGCGGTAACCGAAGATTGTAATAACAGCTTTCTCAATATTCTTTTCATCTTCCTTTGATGTGTTGTCGATGCTGGTGACGTGAAACCTGGTTAGAGATATTTATCGAGGCCAGTGTTTTTAATGAACGGTGTTTTCTTTTCATCGGATCTTTTAGAGCGCGAGAAACATGTGGAGGTGTTCATACATGAACCTGTTAATTGAAAGAAAACACTGCAGCAGACATTTCTGAATAAAAACGTCCTTTCTCTGGTACCACGCATTTTTAATTAGACGTGGGCCGTCTTGGGCTCCTTTATTGTTAGCTTCTCTGAAGTCATGAATTTGGTGAGCATTACACCAGGAATAGCCAACCTCCGACGTGTACAGTGTGGCCCAAATTCAAGTATACACACTTTGAAAAATTATTTATCAGCAACAAAATGCAGATAGAAATACAGTTTTTGTTGTGTTCTATTCCTTAAGGAAGCTTGGTATTGATGTTTGTTTCGAGACCCCCTGAATCCAAAAAAAGTATGTTTAGAAAAAGGTCCGTGTGTGTGTGTGTGTGTGTGTGTGTGTGTGTGTGTGTGTGTGTGTGTGTGTGTGTGTGTGTGTGTGTGTTTGTGTGCGTGCGTGCGTCAGTGGACGGCATAATTCAAAAATGGAAACTTGTTTAAAAATTAAAGTTGATATCTAAGATTAATGTGTTTTAAGGATGCGACATGAAGATTTTGAAGAAAATAGCCCCACCCTAAACAACTCCTTACATTGAAAATTTTTCGAAAATTTTTATTTTCTTGAAAATGGCTCTAAAGATTTTGATTAAAATGCCATATGTTCAAGATATTTTGATGACAAATGAAATGTATATTTTGAATTTTCGGCTATAGCCTGTGTAGTCCTGTTTACTCTGGATGACTTTTGAATAACTCATTAACCGTAAGAGATACACAAAATCTTACACTATAAAAACTGTAGATCTCGCTAAAACACACAATTTGACTGCATAAATTTTGTTATAGAGTGAACCATTTCAGATATATTCCTTGTTATTTGTGCCAGTTTTGGAAAACTTGAAACTTTCGTGAAATGGAACATCGTTGTTCATTTTTTATATGTTAAGCGTGCAAAGAGAACGAACGGAATCTCAAAGCTTTAACAAATTTGATAGTATTCCCATATTTCTCTTACTCCTACAAGGAAATAAGCAATAAGATAATTTGTAAAAATGTTTATCTCAACTAACACGAAGAAGATATAGGAATAAGAGTTTGTAAGAATGGTTAGTACAGGAGTAGTAGCGAGTGCAACAGATCAATCTTTTTTTTTAAACTTTGGGTACTCTTTAAAAAAACTATTTTAGAACTTAGATCCTTTTTGTGCGTATACAGAATATACTGCTCTAAACAGCCAGTGAAGGCTTTTTATGTTATAGTTTAATGAAATTCCTCAAAAAACAGGTGCGGTGCGGATGGCTAACGCATCAGGCGCGGCGATACCTTCTCCGAGGAGACTTCGATAGCACCACTGAAGATGTCTGCGGTAACTTAAGACGAAACGTCTGCAACACAATCTCCAGCACACCACAGCAAAATAGGCCCGGAACTTACTTCATCTTATAATTTCAAATTGTGCACTTTGGTGAGGAGTTTGCTGGCAAAGCTTACAGCTTTTAATTTCTTTACTACTTAAGAACAAAAAGGAATCGTAAAGCTATCCGATAAAAAAGTGAAGTATACAAAATACTTGGTTTGGATTTTTCAATACAAATCTTTTTGGCGTAGAAAAAAAACAAAAAAAAACTGATCTTTATTATGTCTACCGCTTATAGTAGTTTGTAAGAAATTATTATGTACACTATAATTTATAACCGTAATTATAGTAATAATTTTTGTAGTATATTTACTGGTTGTGTTTGTCTTATATGATTGTAATGTTTTAAATGAACAAATACGAAAATAATAAATAAGTAAATAAATATTCCACCTTAGAATTTGATAACGTTCTTCTTTGGCGAGGCACCTTTTTAAGGCCCACACAAGTCGTTCAAAAATTAAATGTCCTTATGTGTGTTTAACTATAGTGTTGAAGGTTGTCTGGCCACTAATTAGTCAACAACTCATGAGCGAATCAGAACTATAATTGTTAGTGAGAATGGTGCTTCTATTTCGGATAAGTAAAAATGCCCACAGTTGCAGTGGTTTAGCTTGTTTCTAAGATCATATATATAGGTCACTCCCACCACGCAAGTTTGGGACAAGGAATAGAAAATATTGCAACACGACAAAATCCTGTACAGTTACTTTTCTATTATTTTATTTTATCTAAAATTGTATCACAAACACACAGTTTTCTTCTGATGCCGTTAACGCAGTCTACAGCCTTTCGTTATACCACAACTGTTTACTTCTCGTAACCTTGATTCACTCCTTTCAGTGTCTTTTTTCACCTTCGCTGTCACTCATACACTAACTCCGGCGATACAATCACTTGAAGCTCGTTAAATCTTCTTTACTTTAACTACTAACACACACGCGCGCGCGCGCGCACACACACACACACACACACACACACACACACACTAACAGTTTATTCATCCCTGCCTCTTCAGTCCACTACTGATTGGATAGAAGGAGCCGAACCTTCTCGCCTTCTTCATAAAAACGGAAACAGGAATGAGAATCTTCATCTGCTTTTTAACATATTCCTTTCTCTTTCTTTAGGTGTCAGACAATATGAACCAAATACCCTATGAGTGTGTATACATACAGTGTAATGAACACTATTACATCAATATTTGCTTCATTTACCTATTAATAGTAGTATGTTTTCAGGTTGGTCAGTTCCCTCAAGTAGACGTACCACAGAAGCCATGACGGTCTCTGATAACGAATGGTGTAACGGAACAAACTTCCAAGGGGAATGACCTTGCGCTATCTAGGCCAATAGAAGTGAAGGAAAATTGATAGTATATTCATCAGGTGTTGCAATTAAGATCGTGCAGTAAAGTTTTTGATTGCTTTATGGGAGAACTATTAGATGAAGAGAAAAAAAAAAAAAGAATTAGCATACCCAAGTGGATACATACTAAGGTAGCTACGATCAATTTTACCCCTAACGGCCTGCATGTAGCGATTAGTATAATATGTAAACGGTAAATATTTTAGAAATTGAAACACTATCGGAGTGCGCATCTCTGAGAGGCCAAATACGAAAATAAATGCCTATAGAAAAATCTTATATTTAATTTTCAAACAAGCGCTTCGAATGATTTTAACAAAAACCTCAAATGTATAAGATAATAGCATGCAGAAGGAATAGTTGATATATTCTGAACGATTTGTGAATAGCATGTGAAACACTCTTAGAAGTATTAAGCATCAAATGTTATGAAATTATTCTCTTGGAGCAATAAACTGTAGAATTTTTGTTCATGACAGAATTATTTAGGAGAAATAATTTGTGGATGTTGTCAAGGCAGCATGAACTCGTAACCTAGAGAGAGTAAGCTGTAGATTTCTTTGATTTTCTCAGCAACCTGAAATTGTGATATTGTGATATCGGGCTCGGCGCAAAACAATGGAGGACGAGACCAAGCTAGTCTACACCACATGTCGCGTCGTCGAGGGGGCAAATGCGTTCAGCAGCTGCCTCGGTGACAGCTGTGTCCGTGACTGTCAACAATGAGGCGGCAGAAACTAGAGGGCTTTCGAGAACGTTCGCGAGACTTCCGGTTGCGTTGTTTCCGGTGTCTGTGTGTGTGAAAGTCGAGAAAGGTCTATGTGACGTCATCCCCAATATATAACGAGACCTGAGAACAGCAGAGCTGTGAGTTTTAGAATTTAGTTACAGACATGAATCGGTCAGTGTGAGTAAATGTGAGGCAGCTGTGCCTGTGTGTGTGTCGTTATGTTGGTACGTCGCAAGAAGATCAACAAGCGTCGCGAGTGGTTGTAACCTGGTAATTGCAGTATGAGAGACCAGGGAACTGAAGAAAGACACCAGAAGGACTGAGCAAGGTTATGAGAAGAACGCTTGTATCTTGTGATAGCAGGAAAGATTGTAGGTTGTATTAACGACGAGAAGAAAAATATGAAAATGCAGTGATAGAAAAGTAACCAGACTGGTTTTGCCGTTTCGTTACAATAATTTAAAAAACGAGTAGGATACCAGAATCTGCGACCAGTTTTAAATGATTATTTGAGCCAATTTACAGAACTTGCAAAAACAGAAGTCACTTCTTTGAAGCGTTGTATAGGTAATACTACGGGCCATAGAAGTTTCAGCACACTCCATACATGAATGCATCTAAAAGCCATGCAAACTGCTTCTATTATCATGAAACTTTAAGTATTTGCGGACGACAGCGCTCGAATGGGTTTGGAAATTGCCCCCTGCGAAGCTGGAACTGAATGTACAACATGCCCCCTGCAGAGGGCATCATGTCCGTGAATATGTTTACGCTATTGCATAGCATACGTACACGGTGCCCTGCAATCACCATACGCTTATTGCCACTAGGCAGTTGTGCACTACTTGAGTCCTCTTTAATGAGCTACACATGATAAAATCTCAAGTTTTATTGCACAATTGGGTTAATTCAAATAATATCTAATTATCTCTTTACATCGTTTATTACCCTCTTTATTTTGTGTAAGTAGGGGAATAATCATATTCCACTCCAAATTTCTATGCCGATATTTCACAGGAAATATGTTTTGACACCCCTGAAAAAAGCAGTTTTAGAAAAATGTCCTTTGTATGTATGCCTCTGTGTGTCCGTCTGTCTGTCAGCAGTCAGGTAAAAACCAAAGTTGGTATTCAAGGATGCGATAGGAAGATTTTGAGGAAAGTTCCTCCACCTTTACATGAAAAATTGTTTCAAAAGTTGATTTTCCCTAAAATGTTTAACGATTTTGATTAAAATGCCATACGTTTAAGACCTTTTATGGCAAATGAAATATATATATATTAGTATTCTAGCTATATAGCCTAAGTAGTCCTGTTTACTCTGTATGACTTTTGCACTAATGGTAAACCGTACAAATAGGCCTAATATTGCTGTACAAAAAATATAACCTCCTTAAAACATAGAAGTTATGTCCAAATGTACTCTATTATGGAGTAAACCATTTCAGAGATATTCCTCGTTATTTATGGGATTTTTGCAATGCCATTCTCTACTAAAATGGAAGGTCGTTATTCGCTTTGTCTCTTGGCCGTGTAAAGAGAACGGAATTTGAAAGCTTTAAAAGATTTGACTATCACTCAAAGTCTACTGTATTCCCATATTCCCGTTGCACCTGAAAGAAAACCAGATATAAGGTAATTTCTGCAAATGTTTATCTCAACTGACAAAGAAGATATAGGAATGAGAGTTTGTAAGAATGGTTAGTACAAGAGCAGAGATAGTCATGTGAGTGCGACACATCAGATTTTTTACCTCTGAGAGCTAATGACAGAATCATTGCGTGAGACTAGACAAGGTATCTTGAGCTTGGGCTAGTTAATTGATACCAATTGTTTTGTAAGACCAACTAAATTTGTATACTTAGTCTGGAAAGAAACTGAGTATATAGTTAGATGTAAGTTGGCCTGATGGTTGAACAGAACAACCGTAAGCTTTAAAAATGTTTTTCCGTAACGACTCTGTAGAGTTATTAATCTCTAGTATGGCATTTTACCGGGAGAGCGAGAAACCATACAACATTGTTAAAATCACTTTTACATAAAGGCTTTACATAACAACTTCATGAAAAGAGATGCTGAAACTGGTCACTTAAATTTAAAAGTGGTGTATGCTTTCATGACAGCCTTTCTATGATAGTGACAGACGCCAACGAGCGTCCAGGGTGCCAAGAGGCCAAACACCACACAGCCCGTTCGGAGTTTTTCTGCTCTCTTGTTGGAAGGGAAGTCATTACACTAATTTAAACTCGTGGGCTCGTAGCACAGTTGGTAGAGCACCTGCCTGCCGTGCAAGGGGTCCCGGGTTCGATTCCCGGCAGCCAGGATTATTCCTCAACCTTCCCTGAGTCTGGAAGTATACGTGACTGAGTGACCGCTCGCCTACCACCTAGGTGGGTATTCATGATGGAGAAGCGGCGTCTGGACGGGGTTTCTCCGGGTTTTCCGGTTTCCCCCGCCATTCATGCCACCAATTGTAGCCCTTCCAATCATCCATTGCACCTGCAGTTCATATCATCCTCTTCCTCACTCTCATGCCTAGTGCTTGGCTGACCACCTGCTTCCAGGTCTTCACTCTGTCTAGTCCAGAGGTCCCTCTGCTCCCCGCAGGCATCTGACTCTAGGCTGGCTAGGGGTGTAAGTCCTACATAAGGGGAGGTTAATCGGGGAAACAAGGTAGATCTCGGTATTTGGAATATATTTTGTATCTTACGTTTTTGTCACATGCGTTCTATGTTTACTGTGCGAGTGTGGACCAATCAGAAGCTTTAGCTCCCAAAACATTACACGACCATGCAAGCAACCGATCTGTTTACATGCAGAAACCAGTTCAGTTCCCTGACCAACCTCAACATAAGGTTGTCGAGCGCGTCACCTCTGAAAGAGGCTAGGGTATTCCTTCACGTCTTTTAAGTGATTAATTATTTCGAAACCCTGTGTGATATCCCATAATTACCACCGAAGTAAGTTACTCTACGCATCTTACAGGTAAAAAACTATTATCTTCTTACATTCTTGTGGAATTACGCATCCAATCTGGACCAAAAACCATATATTTTTTCGAAGTCGCCTGATCAAAGAATGACTTCCCCTCCAGCCTGTATGTGGTCAAGTGATTATAAAACAGAAGTATGAGAACCGAATTTATTATTACGTGAAATAAATTTAGTTTAATTAATTCAACTGTGTTTATATGAATAAGAATTTTGAAACTGAACAAGTATCTCTGCTGATTCCTAATGTGCTTAATTTCTTGAGTGAGGTGATGAAGGTTTCAGCTCGTAGACTGCAGTGCAACCTAAGAGCTGTTGGTATTTAGGGAGAACCACCAAACTTTTGCACATTACTGTACGGTTTCATTTGTACAGCAACAGATAAAGGTAAATGCAGTACATTGTTTTCATTATGCTAAGCCGCGAAGTCCCTAAAGAGATCGTCAGGTGTCTGGTGTTGAAGTAAAAGTTTGTTGTGTTGGCACCACTGTGACGCGTGTGGGCAAGGGAGAAAGCCACTTCGCTGGTTGTGGTTCATTTCCACAAGCAAGCCAATTTGTTGGTGAAATTGGGTCAAGTGAGATATGCTAATGTGTTTACATCCTCACTCTACACTTGCTCTTTGTAGGTACTCCCTGCGTTAATTTTATTCTTGCATTTGAGAGGAGCACATCAAAGAAAAATGCCTCACACTAAACTGCTTAACCTTTTAATCCTCGATCATTATCGTGTTGCAATATGTCTCACTTGTGCTGATATTAACTAAAACTGTTGTAAAATTATTTTCCGCGACAGTGTTTTTGATCAGCTTTTCATTGTTACCCTACATTCAGTACTGGTAACCTAATCGATTTTCCTCTTTTACTGCACGTATGCACACGAACTATATTAAATCCACTAGCTTTTCATATATTTAATGTTGGAGACATAATGTATAACCATATCTGGTTGATAGTCTTAACTGTGTTTTTACTTTTATTTGTTAATATTTGCTTAGCATTTAATTCATGCACCAGGTAAAGATAAGCTGCAAGTTATATATTACTGGTAAGTAGGGGAAGTATTCCATCCAAAAATTCGATTTCAAGATTTCACCGGAAATATATTTTTGAGACCACCTGTATCGCCCCCCCCCCCCCAAAAAAAAAAACCAAGTATTTTTAGAAGAAGGTCCGTGTGGGTGTCTGTCTGTGTGTCTGTGGACAGCAAAACTCAAAAACAAAAAGTCGGTTAAAAACCAAAGTTCCTAAGTTTGTCTTTCTACGATGCGACACGAAGATTTTGAAGAAAATAGCCCCTCCCTAAACTACCGTTTACATGGAACATTTTTCGAAAATTTTGATTTTCTTGAAAATCGCTCTAACGATTTTGTTTAAAATGTCATATGTTTGAGATATTTTAATGACAAATTAAATGCATATCTTCAATTTTCTGGCTATAGCCCCTGTAGTCGAATTTACTCTGGGCGACTTTTGCATAACTGGTAAACCGTTAGAGATTGATCAATTCATACTATACAAAAATGTAGATATTATTAAAATACACAGTTTATGTCTGAATAAATTTTCTTGTAGGGTAAACCGTTTCGGAGATATTCCTTGTTAGATATGTGAGTTTCGGAAAACTTAGAACTTTCGTGAAATGGAACATCGTTGTTCATTTTTTTTGTATGTTAAGTATACAAAGATTTAAAAGATTGTACTATCGCTCAAAGTCTAATATATTTTAATATTGCCCTTGCACCTACAATGAAAAAAGCAATAAGATAATTTGTACAAATGTTTATCTGAACACGAAGAAGACATAGGAATAAGTTTGTAAGAATGGTTAGTACAAGAGTAGAGAAAGTAATGTGAGTGCAACACATCAGATTTTTTAGTCAACGGCGAGGTTTGCCAATTCACCACCAAGGTTAATGTGGGTGTTGTTGTTGTTGTAGTGTTTAACGCCCGCTTTTACTACTACGGCACCGCAGGCGGTGACACCGATGATACATGGAATGAAGATGGAGCACCGGTGGAATGAGATGGCGGGGGAAACCGGAGTACCCGGAGAAAACCCGCCCTGACGCCGCTTCGTCCACCACGAATACCTCATGCGGGTCCCTGGGATCGAACCCGGGCCGCCTAGGTGATAGGCGAGCGCGCTAACCGCTCGGCCACGGCGCCGCCTAATGTGGGTGATTTGTGTACTGAAACCACTCTTTGTAACAACTGTTAGCAAAGTATTCATTTTATTTTCGTTTCAGCACTATTTAATTATTCTCTATTGTCGAAAAAGTATACATGTCAAGGCGGTGGATGGTACAGCCGGCTCCAAATGTTTTCCGAGCCAAGTGTTCCTAGCCATGTCGGTAAGGCTAGGCAACTTATCGGCAAGTTATGCCAGGTGATCTCAAAGGTCGACTTGCCAGCTTGTCTACAAGAGTGACTCCTGTAATGAATTTGTAACTCCAAAGAAAATACCATTCCAGCATTTCTCTTAGACTGAGTGGTAAGAAAGTAATCTCAGTGCAAAGAAAACAACATTAACGTTATAAATCCAGAAGGATGGGAACTAAATGTTCGGAATTAGTCATCACATCACTTTATTATGAAATTACGTTTAAAAAGTTTAAGTAATTTTAATATATCACGTTTTTATAACGGACTAAAAGGTATAAAATATTTTTATCCTAACTGCACTCTCCTGAAAATTTTTATTGTAAATTTTTGATTCTTTCCCTGATTACCTTTACACCCCCTAGGACTTACAAGCCAGTGCCTAGGGTCAGACGCCTCTCGGGGAGCAGAGGGACCTCTGGACCAGACAGAGTGAAGACCTGGAAGTGGGTGGTCAGCCCAGCACCAGGTATGATAGTGAGGAAGAGGATGATATGAAATGCAGGCGAAATGGATAATTGGAAGGGTGATAATGGAGCAATTGGTGGAATGAATGGCGGGGGAAACCGGAGAACCGGTTGATGCTGCTTCGTCCACCCTGAATACCACATGCGGGCCACGCCTAGGTGAGTCATTATACGCCATTATACTTGGGGACTCAGGAAAGGATGAGGAATAATCTTGGCTGGAGAAAAATTCCTACCCCCTACCGGGATCGAACCCGGGACCCCTTGCACAGCAGGCAGGTGCTCCACCAACTGCGCTACGCGGCCAGCCGTAAATTTTTAGTAACAATGAAAATATTTATAAGATTTAAAAGAAAAACATAGGGTGTATGCAATAATAATCGAAGCCTGAACAGTTCACTTAAATCGCTAACAATTTTATTGCACTGCAAATGACAGAAGCTGTTGAGTTTTCTCAACGACATCTATTTACCACAGTCTTTACTATAATGTATTGCATCATACTTTACGATGTAGCTTTTCCCCCCTCAGCTTTCTTGGCTACCATTCTCCGGTTTATGCAATATTACGAGTGCGACAGCAAACAACTTATGCAATTAAGTACAAATAGATATAACTTCAGAGCAAAGTTGTTTCAAATAAAGATCAATTTAGTGCGTTAACTAATATAAAGTGATCTAACTTTTGTTTCCGCTTTTTCAAACTCTAAGTACATATTAGAATTTTGTGTCAAAGTTACGAAAAGACAGAAAAAAAAAGGCACGACGAATTTTAGATCGTGTTGACAATAAATCAGAGAGCTGTGCTTCTGTGATTCAGTTTTAGAAGAGATATAAAGTGACAGAAAAATTAACTCAAGTTTGTCATATCACAATACTAAAACGTTATTAGATTTCTGTTCCATAGTTTACAGTGAAAAATGTAATATTATTGAATCCGATCTGATGCAGCAAAACATATGATAAATTAGTTTCACAGGACTTTCTCTTCCCGCCATCGTTTATTCCTATCTCTTCTCTAAGTGTTCTTAAAGAACCTGTTTATATCTTCTTCATTAAGTTGTATGTGTTGCCACCATTTTTGTTATTGATCTACGGTTTCCAGTAGATTGGGTTATACAAATACAGCGAGGAGGTGCACAGGCAGATAGGTCATAGAGACTTTCGAAGATTCAAAAATTCATTTTGGAAGCTGAATAAAGATAACATGAGGGATCCGAAGCAGTCTTATAATGGCACGTGACAAACATCCGCAACATTTGTCCGGCACCGCTATACACAGGTTCTAAAACATGAGAAAGAAAAGGAATGAAAGAAAAATAATGAAAAGGTGATTCCCTACGGACTAGGGCAAACAGCAAAAGGCCGAGGTCAGAGTGGGTGGTCGACGGGGATCGAACTCAGTATGCTGCTCTCGTGGACCAGTTCACTCAGTTTGCAGACTGCTAACACCTAGATTATTTGTTAATTGGTTGTATCGCATGTAATCGGCTTATTACCGTTACGCTTCCGAGAAATAGGATTTCTGTCGTCTCTAGTGCTCCTCTTCTACTTCATAGAAATAAATGTTTACAAAAACATTTCACTGTATAGTCAATTTTAAGCTTACACGGACATAGCAACTAAGAGAGCCGCACCCTCACATGCCTGACTGACACTGCTACCCCTCTTCTATTCAGCAGAAATCGTTTCATATCTAATTTTACACAGAGACGTCAGAATATCCTGCGCACGTAGAGTACTTCACGTGATAGGAGTTGGTTCCACTTCACTGCTGTGAACAACTTGTAGATGTAGACTATTTACGGAGGGGATTCCACAGACAACTGTTGAGGCTCCTGGGAGGAAGGGATGAAGTGAGAGCGCTCTACAGATCTATTGGAACCCGGAGAAGTAGCGCGAGCCAGGTAAGGGTCCCTAACGTGTGCTGGAATACTTCCAGTACATTACGAGTAATGAAGCATGGAACCCTCGCAGGAATTCGTTTGTATTTCTCTCCATTTAAATGGACCACTTTTATTTGCGCCACCCGATTGTGCTCTTCCCATTAGGCTACCTCTCATTTTCGAAAAGTAATTTAGATGCCTGTTTTTATAAATTCACGAAGTGTTAAGCCTAGCAATAGCAATCCTTATTCAGAAGTTAGGTTACCAAATGACCCCCTCCCCTTGGGTACTTTATGACCATCAGAGGTAACAAAAGTCAGAGGGATTTCTAACACAAATTTATTTTAACATAATTTAACTATTCTTTTGTACCTTTTTACACCAATTACATTATCCGATGGGAGTACTAAATTACTACCTTGCCATTTCATTGTTTCTCAGAAAGACCAACAATGAAAACTTTGAAACAATTACGTAGTTCAGTAATAGAAACACTGACAATAGCATTAACTGCAGGCCTTTAATCAAACAATAAAAATAATTAAAAAATTACGCAAGGCGGACATATTGCTATTGCTAAAGTTAAAAATTCTATGGCTTCTAATTTAACGTACCTATAATCCGGTGATAAGTTTTCTGGGTCAGTGTTTGTATCTTTTAATCTAAAAAGATTTTTATCACATACAAATTTCCGATCATGCAAAATGCTTTACAGAATCGTCTAAAGCAATACACACGCCAGATTCCACTTAGCTGTTTGGGACTACTTTGACTGTCGTTGTGAATATCTTTATACTACCCACTGAAAGGATTGAATATGTGTGACCAGTGAACTTCCCGGATACGTATAAGGGTTTGCATTGAAAGCGGTCTATTGTGTTACACCGTTTTCTAAGTTGGAGATGACAATACTGACTTCTTCCAATCACCACTTCCGCTGTACGTCCCCACCAAAAGGGACACGGGCTCTATTAGTGTTACTGCCTTTATGTGTGGAATTTTCTGGTATAGGAGTTCACATTAAAAATATTATGAATAAAACACAGTTAATCAAGGTAACATGCAAGGATTGCCCTCTCATATATACGGACACACACACAGTGTGTCCCAAAAAATACATAGAACGCTTAGTATGTTGCGCGGGACGGCAAACTGATCGGTTTTCAAATATGAGCTCCTGTCCAGAAGTGCACGGTTTGAACGATGAAAAGCATCGAAGTATGAGATGGGTGTAGGTTCACATTTAGTCAATAAACCCAACATCGAGCTGTCTACATTACAAATGGGCTAAGAACTGTGTGCCTCCTACGTCATTGCGGAGCCTATATTGGCGGCACTTAGCCTCATGCGTGTAACCCAATACTTGAGTTTGTCTTAGAAGATTTTCAATCGCTCCGTGGACTCGAGTCATAAGGTCCTGCGCTGACGTTACAGGATTACCACACACTTGTTCTTCATATAACTCAAAAAAATATTCGAGAGGTGTCAGATCTGGTGACCGTGCTCGCCATGGAACTGGTCCACCTCTACCCATCCATTGATTTGGATAAGTGACGTTGAGGTGATTCCTCACACTTACATCAAACTGTGCTGTAGCTCATGTCGGTCATTTTCGCAGTTGTGTATTGGCGCGTATCGCACTGCTGTTAAAAACATTACTGTACTGGAAATTACATAAGCAGCGCAGTAAGATGCGCACCAAGGACAAGGATGGAGGAATTTAGCGCATGCGCAGGAATGTTATTATGCTTAGGTCGTTCATCCGCAATACACATGCTTAAAAGGTTGCATACCTTGCGCATTAAGATACCAAAACGAATGTTAACAAATTGTCACGACCGTTCGTTCTCAAATTTTGACGCTCTCCAGCGTCCAAACCGTGCATTTCCGACAGGAGTTCCTATCTGAAAATCGATGTTTGCCATACCGTACAACATACTAAACGTTGTCGCTGATTTTTTTTTTTTTTTTTTTTTTTTTTTTGGGGGGGGGAGGGGACGCCCAGTATATATGTGTGTATATTGTATGTATGGGAATGTATCTAACAGCTATACTCGGAAACACCTCAAAATTCGGCAAGTATGTGTATTTTTTCATGGACACGTTTTGTGTGCTATCCATTTTACTACGCAGTGTATTACATTCGCATGGTTTTCTCTACTTAGTTTTCTTCTACGTAACACAATCACATGTCCTCTACTCGCTCTTCACCATACAATTAATACAATTTTCTAAAAGTTTGAAGTATAAATGCAACACATTGCATTCACACTGTTTTCTCCACTCATTTTTCTTTTATGAAACAATCACACGTCCTTCTCTACTCCCTATTCTTATAGTTTTCTATATGACTGAAATAGAAATGGAAGTATTACATTCACACTGCTTTCTCTACACGCTTTTCTTGCTGCAGTATTTCTGACTATTAAACAGTGAGATAGCACAGTGCTTGCCCAAGTTTTAATTTATTTTGTTTATTTTTTATCTTTATGGTATCGCAAGAGTCTAAATCTTTGCTTAAGCGCATTAAGTAATATATTTTTAACTAGACATATATCGTTAAATCACGGGCAGCATCGGATATTTCAGCTAAAGACAATTATTCAGTAGTGGCTATTACAAAATCCTAAAAGTATTAAATTAACACCAAATAAATCAAGAAATATCCTGTTATTTACAGACGATCAGATACAGTTAGCCGACTTTGGAATGATACATAGTTAAATAAAATTTTAGTAAAATTCGGTATGAAGATCTCAAATAATAAAGCCAAGGTAGCAGTGATAGAAGGAAAGTATAATAGAACAGCCCAAGCTCTGGAAAATTTACAAAATGTCATTCAGTTAATATATGTATTAATAGGTGCTTGGGAAAATCAGTGAGGATGGAATTCAAATTCGGCCAACAATACTGTGTCAAAAACAATTCCACTTTATAGTTGGAGATATATAGTTATATATTTAGATGTTTTCTCGTGGGATATATTAAGACTAAGAGATGCGATTCTCCTAACTTCAATATTACTTTCTCTACTGGTAAGTAGGGGAGGTATTGTATTCCACCCAAAAATTCGATATCGAGATTTCACCGGAAATATATGTTTTGAGACCCCTGAATCCAAAAAAAGCATTTTTAAGAAAAGCTCCGTGTGTGTGTGTGTGTGTGTATGTGTGTGTGTGTGTGTGTGTGTGTGTGTGTGTGTGTGTGTGTGTGCGCGCGCGTGTCTGTGTCTGTGTCTGCCAGCCTGTGCAGAGCATAACTCAAAAATGAAAACTCAGTTAAAAACCAAAGTTGGTGTTTAAGTTTAATGTCTTTCAAGGATACGACACGAAGTTTTTGAAGAAAATAGCCCCACCCTAAACTACCCTTTACATGAAACAATTTTCGAAAATTTTTATTTTCTTGAAAATGGCTCTAACGATTTTGATTAAAATGTTTGAGATATTTTTATGACAAATGAAATATATATTGAATTTTCTGGCTATAGCCCCTGTAGTCCTATTTACTCTGGACGACTTTTGCATAACTGGTAAACCGCTAGAAATAGACCAAATCATACTATACAAAAATGTAGATCTTGCTAAAATACACAACTTATATCTGAATAAATTTTCTTATAGGGTGAACCATTTTGTATGTCCTTGTTATGTGTGCGAGTTTCGGAAAACTTAAAGCTTTCGTGAAATGGAACATCGTTGTTCATGTTTTGTATGCCAAGTGTGCAAGGAGAACGGAATCTCAAAGCTTTAAAAAATTTGACTATCGCTCAAAGCCTACAGTATTCTAATATTCCCCTTGCACCTTGAAAGAAATAAGCAATAAGATAATTTGTAGAAATGTTTATCTCAACTAACACGAAAAAGATGGAGGAATAAAAGTTTGTAAGAATGGTTAGTACATATAAGAGTAGAGAAAGTCATGTGAGTGCAACATTCTGAATAACTTGAACATCACTATAATTAATTTCTCTAAAACTAGACAGATAACATCAATATTATCTTTATGCTAATTATGCATTTAAAATCAATGTACGTAAAGTTCAATGGAAAGCGACAGTTGTAGGGATCTGTAATCAATCAATCCGTGAATTTTATTGATTATATTTTATATATAGCAATTCATTTGATGTTTTCTTATCTCTGCTCTACATAAAAGGTATGTACCCCTTACCGTAAAGAGCCTATTTCGATTGCAAGGTAGGTTACATATAAACCATACCCGAACACGTTACATAAAATCTTACGAGCAAAGTAAGTTCTCCAGGGATATGGAATGGATGTTATTTTATTTCCTCGTTGCACCTGTGTAAGTATTCCCTGATGTTATGTTATGTTAGTTTTCTGAAGGGAGGGGTTGCAAGTGACGAGGTTCATATTTTGACAAGGAATAATTTATATCAGATCTTCAACTTGCAACTTTCATAGGTTTCCTTCTGCATATATATTAAAAAGAAATAAAGTAATAAAGAAACACAAACAAATCTAAATTAAATACATATGTTTGCATGTTTGTGAATGATACTAATATAATTATGGAAGAATCAGAGGAAAAGAGAACTGGAAGAAGAAAGAGATGAACATCAATGGAAGAATGCTCTCAAATTTAAGATTTGAAGACGATATGTTTTTCGCAAAGTCCAATATAGAACTGCGAAATGGTAGCAGAGCTGAGTACTAAAAGCACGTAAGTAAGACTAAAAATGAACCCTACAAAGACCAAAGCAATAACAAACGACACAGACACCAGTAATAATGGCACACAAATTCAACATTGCAGCGAATACGTACATATATTTGCATCAAGTAGTCAGCTTATCAGAAAAATGGGACAAAGAAATTCAAAGAAGAATAAGTCAAGCATGGGGGAAATTCTGGGGGCTCAAACTCCTACTCCTAGGAAAGCACATTAACATTCAATTAAGATTGGAAACTTTTATGTAGAAACAGCTGGGCACAGGTCTTCACGTAAGAGATGGACCACGTGGACACGACTAGCGACAAACAGAAAAGAGTGGAAAATTGCAATTTTAACTTAGAACAAAAGACTAACGCATCTTTGAACTAAAAACGTAGTGTAATGAGAAAAGACTTGAAGTTTGAGCTAGGCACACAGGGAATAGCTCATCCCTTGTGTAAATCTGAGCTAACCCTGCAGGTAGGAGGCCTTTGCCTGCAAAGGATTTTGTGGGTTTTCTTATTCTTATTCTTTAATAATTAGAATGGCAAACTGGCAAACGTAAGAGGGAGACAATCTACACAAAATGTAGATCTCTTTAAAACATACCATTTTTCTCAAGGACATGTTTTTAGCGAACCATTTCCCAGATATTCCTTGTTATTTTTCTGAATTTTCTAAAACTTATACTTTTCTCAATTAGGAATACGGTACATCTGGTAGCTGTACAAAAAATTTACTATTCCCATACTCTCCCTCCACCAGTAAAATTAGCTATAACCTAACTTCTATAAATGTTTATTTCGATTAACATGAGGTAGATAGAAGAATAAACGTTTATAACAATACGTTTTACAAGAAAAGAGAAACTGATGTGACTGCAACAGATCAATTTTTTCAGTACATTAGTTGCCAATAGTCGAAAAACTTTTAGACACATTTAAAGTAAATAATAGTTTAAATGTAATACTAATATTGTACAATAAGAGGTCGCAAAACATCAATAAAAACAACGTAAATATCTTTGTGGCCACCATATATCCCTAAATAATCTACAAAAATTATATCCCAAAGTTTAACATACATAGGTGGCGAGTTCTTCTTTAAATATTGCAGAATGCTGAGGAAGATTGCAGCGTGGAGGCGGTTTCGAACTGTCATGTAACGAAAACCTATAAAAATAGAAACGGTTCTGGATATTTGAATCCAGTAACATACCAGAGGTAAAAATAGTATCGCTTATCAATCTAAATCCAAAGCGCGCGGTATTTTCGGCGTGAATGTCACCCGGATGGGTGTTTAACTTACATCTCACCCACACACACTGAAGTATGCTTGTAATGCATGTGTAGTAATTGTAAATGATGAAAAATGGTAAACACGTAACACGAGCACAAAATCTTCAGAAGTATTCTCATTAGAAAGATTTTTTTTTCTTGTTTATTAATTTTTTTACACAACCAATTAAAAAATACAAGTATTGCCTATCTACCTTAAGTCTATCAAGGAAACAGGAATGATATTCAGTTCACCATAACTTGAGTTAAAATGACAACAATCTATAGGCCACCTTTAACATTTAGGTAATATCAGCGGCTTTGCCTTTGGAACAGTTGCTTGTAGCAATTATGTTCACTGTTTGCTGACACTATTTATCTTTGGATTGTCTGCTATATTAATACACTCAGACATTCACACTCTCATTCATGCTTCCAGACCTTAGAGAGCGCGAAGAATACTCCTGATAACAGAAAAAATCCCACCCAGCAGCAAGGAATCGAACCTGGCAGCTCTACATTTGAAACCTGGCATGCTAACCACCTCACCACAGAGGCAGTCAGTATTATGACAATTTGCTTTTGTTGAGTTACCTACCACATATAAATCTTCTATGGACCCCTGTGCAGTATCTTGAACAAACATTTTTCACGATCCTCCACTTTTGAAAGCCCAGCAACATGTTGAAATTATCTGCGCTACCTTTAAAGCATGCTGGACTCTTTTGGTATCTGTAATTTCTCAATTACATTCTCATTTCAGCACATATAATCTTTATGCGCTACGAATGGGCAATAACGGATCACAGTGAACGCTTTTATAAGAATGTAAAACACGAAGGGAAAGACATGGATTTTAAGCATACAACTGATTTATCAATTTAAGTGCGGCCTTCTTTATCAGTACCCCACTAAGGTAACTACTTATATTGCTGCTCGTCTGAACCAAAATTTTTCCTCTGAGAGTTGCTAATTCTGAAAAATTTATTTTCATTCTAACTTTCAGAATTTTGTCTGTGTGACTTAGTAACATTCCTGACTTGTTAGTATATTTATTTATAGCCGTTTTAACCCAACATTACGACTTAGAATTATATATTCTTTAAAATAATGATTTATAAATATAATTATGTGATTGACAATAGATTTAAATAATTTTTAGATAGAAGCTTACTTCAGATGTTTAGAAACAAAAAACAAGCAAACACTGTAGATTTAAATAACGTTATAACTTGTTCATTTTAAGTAGTTCAGCATTTCATGCAAACTTAAGTTCGGTCATGGCCAAAGAACATAATCCGCAGATGACAGTCCTCAATGACGTGTTGAACTGATAGATTACGTTCACAGTGGTGACATTGAGGAAGAGGTTCATGTGACAGAAGGTATGAATGCGCGAGGGTAGTGACCAATGTGTAGGCTTGTGATTCCCAAACTTTCAGTTAATGGATTTCTTATCAAATAAGTTCGCTGAAACCACAATTACCTTGGCTACATTCGCTTATACTAATTTCCCCTCCTTAACCTGCAACTCGTTAATGAATCTTTCATTACAAAAGGTAACTCTTGCTTCTTCCATTGTGCATTGGTTTTAACATACCGAAAACATTGATTGTAATTATTTATACACATACCTATGTTTCTTATAAAATTATCGTACAATTCAACAATCCGGTAATAAATAAATATATTCTTTACATAGTCGAAGTTAAAAGAAACGATTTTAATAGTAAACTATTTCATACATAGTTCATATATAATAATTTAACGACTCCATCACCTGGTCACTCTTTTGTGTAGTCAGAGTCGCCAACTATATCCCATAAATTGTTGAAATACAATTTCTTATACATTACAGTCGACTAATAATCAAAATAACACTCCATTTAATTTTACAACTGTGTTTTTACCAATTTTTCTATAATTAATGTATTTTTTCCAGGAGAAAGTTTAGTTTTAAAAATAAAGTGAGATTCATTTGAGATTATAAGCCTGTTTTCTGTTACAACAGAAAGAAAAAATCTAAATACATGTTTTGTTTTCCTCAGTTGGCAGCGCTGAGCAAGTCGAATTACCTAAACGAAATGAATATATTTTAGGTTATGTTTTATAGAATTTAACACTTTCTGGTCAAATCTTTGCGATATAGTACTTAAATTCTTTATGAAATAGTCCAGATAAATTCTCTGGCTCCGCTCGAGAATTTTATCGCTCAGGATAGGCATCTGTGAGAATATTACTTGTGAGAAAAATGGAGTAAAATGCCACAGGTGAAACAAATTATAGAACTCCAAGGTTATCAAGTTTAATTTACTAACGGATGTGAAGATCGTTATTCAAGTTGTTGATGTGATGGGAGATAATTTTAATGCAGTAATTATGGAACCTGAAGAACCAGCAGAACTTTACAAGTAACTGAAAGGATAACATTAGAATTGCTGCCAACAAGACAAGGGAACCGTACGAGATAGTACTTAATGGGTTCCTCTAATAAAGCAAACTAATTAAAGTGAAACTGGGTGTTAAAATATTTTGGACATAAATCCGAAACATTGATATCCGAAATCTAGTGACCAAATTGCTCTGTTGTACTTGGCATTGATTACAAATATATATAAATAGATGTCGCAAACTAATGGCATTCTTGTAATAGTGCCTGAAGGTTAGAAACCAAAGAGTTCTGATTACCCTCCATATGCATAAATCATTAAGTTGTGAGCATTGATGTTAAAAGGAAACATGTGATCATAATAGTTGTGCTGAGCGTTACAGGTGCGAAATAGGTAAACATAATCTAATTCGCCTTTTTGTTTCTCTATACAGCCTTCACATATGAAACGCTTACCCAACCAGGACTTTGGACGTTTGGGTCAAATACCTTTCGAGGAGCAGGCTAACTCTGGATCAGGGAGAGTAGCCAGGAGAGTTGCCTAATTTGAACCAATTTACATATTTTATTTTTTCTAACTGTAACTGACAATTTTTAAGTATTTCAATAACGGGATCTTAATTCCAAATATGTTAGGAGATTTGTATAAACAAATGCTTATTTCAAACTGACATAAAGTCAATAGATTCAGTTTTCTAAATGTCTGCAGTGAGTACAAATTAGGCAACTGGTTTCCTAAATTGTACCGCTGGGTTTCTAAATTGTACCACATACACTTTTTCACGAACATTTTATTTTCCTTTGTAGTTAGTACTGAAGTACCTTTTTACAGATTTCCTTACACCTGCACATTTGGAATGCACCCTGTTTTACATTTTAAATATCTAATCATTTCATCTCCTCTACAGTCGCCACACACTTCACATTACCAGTCACAATGGCGCCAATTCAAACATAATTTATTCAAACTTTAAAATGTGTTTCTAGTTTGTCTTCAATTTCTGTCGAAGTTACTGTGGCTCTCCCAAAAGATCTCACATCCCCATTGGCAGCTATGTTCTTGTTTTGCGTGCCTTAGTATTGTAGGGTGTAACATACTGTATTTACGAGCGCATTTATTCCAAGATCGCTATTCATGTATGCAGCGACAGCAAGATTTAATTGATCCAGTCACCACCGAATTGTGGCTTAGTTGCCACACTGAAACTAAATGCATATAACTATAATTTGTTACAAAGGAAGTTAATTGAATATACCAGAATATGAAATCTAGAATGTTTAAATATATAATTTTGTGCGAGAGGTAGAATTAGAACTGAAAAATCCAATGCCACAGCTGGGATTAATGCAATTTTATTATTTATAATGAAAGATTAACTTAAAAGCCTAGAAATGAATGAGGTTTGCTATTTTAAATAAAAATGTTTGTATATATTTATATTAAAATAGAAGTTAATAAGTTGTAATTGATCAATCAAAATATGTTTTTTTGATACCTGACTACATCAAGCATTTATAATGAAAGCTCCCTATATTATACCGGTACGTTATAGGAAACTGAAGCCGGTACAAAATACGCAACCTCGACAAGTTCTCTGTTAAAGTCTTGCAGCTTAACGGTTTTTTAAAAAAAATTCTGTAATACAATGAGAATTACAGTATATTAATGTAGTTCTGAACAACATACAGTATTGTGGAGTTTCACTTACCTTTCGAAAGTATTTCTTCTAGGCAGCAAAAAAAAAACTAGATTGAAACTACTAAACAAGTTGGTTTACTTTGCGTTTGCGCAAGTCGACTCACAAGCTTTTCCTCTCAGCAAATGGCGTGTGTAGACATAGTTCATAGTGCTTGACGTGGATGACAGTATTTATCAAGGAACTAATTTCTAAGAAGGTGGTACAATTTAGGCGACGGTACAAATTACACAACCCTGCTCCTGTCCGACATAAATTAAGTAGTTGAACCATATCTATATGTACATTTTGGTGCAGTAAGGCTTCTCTGTCTTATGCTTTATGAGATATGCAAAAGTTATCAAGAATGAGAGACTATTGCAAGAAAATTCAAGATATACATTACATTTTTGAGCCATTGTTGTACCACACCAGTGACTCTCGTCCAAAATTAGCCTTTTCACTTTTTCTACTACGTATAGTAAATAGACGAAGTGTTGTATTCCACCCAAAAATTCGATGTCGAGATTTCACCGGAAATATGTTTTGAGACCCCCTGAATAAAAAAAAGCATTTTCAGAAAAACACCTGTGTGTGTGTGTGTGCGTGCGTGCGTGCGTGCGTGCGTGCGTGCGTGTGTGTGTGTCAGCGCCAGTCTATGGACACCATAACCCAAAAGAGAAAAATCAGTTCAAGGGTGCGACACAAAGACAATTCTTCCATTCTAAACTACCCTTTACATGGATAATTTTTCGAAAATTTTTATTTTCTTCAAAATGGCTCTAGCGATTTTGATTAAGATGTCATGTTTCAGATTTTTATGACAAATGCAACGTATATCTTGAATTTTCTTTCTATAGCCCCTGTAGTCGTATTTACTCTGGATGACTTTTGGATAACTGGTAAACAGTAACAGATAGACCAAATCTTACTATAGAAAAATGTAGATCTTGCTAAAATACACAATTTATGTCGAAATATTTTTTATTTTTTTTTTATTTTTTTTTTTTTTTTTTTTTTTTTTTTTAATAGAGTGAACCATTTCGGCGATATTCCTTGTTATTTATGTGTGTTTTGAAGAACTTATACTTCTGTCAAATGTTACATCGTTATTCATTTTTGTATATGTTTATCGTGAAGAGAACGGAATCTCAAAGCTTTAAGATTTGACTATTGCTCAAACCTACTGTATTCTCATATTCCCATTGCACCTACAAGGAAGTAAGCGTTAGGATAATTTTTGCTAATGTTTATTTGAACTAAAACGAAGAAGATACAGGAGTAAGAGGAATAAGAATGGTTATTACAAGAGTAGAGAAAGTAATGTGAGAGCAACACATCAGATTTTTTCATTCCAAGTTTGCCGTTCAGTTAATATAATGTAAAGGAATGAATTCAGTCCCAGGATTTAATGAACTTCTCCTTAATTTCAGGGAAAATTTATTAGCATACTTAATTTGGCTTGTTAACATTTTAATCACAATTGTGTCACTTGTAAAGATTAGTTTGGCGTGCAGGATTTACCCCTTGATATTTAACGTTTATTTCAACGAAATTTGATATTCATCTGTCTTTTCATGTTTGAGCTATTCTGTTCTCAGGCAGTTGAAAAATGCTTTTTTGAGTGCAGAGGATTTCAAGTGTACTTCCAGCAAAATCTGGATGTCGAATTCCTGTATGGAATGTACCATATAGATGTAGAGGAAGTAAAATCTTCTTTATTTCGGCTTAATATTACTCTTATAATAGTCTCATTATATCAGGAATATCAATAAACAAGTGACTGTATGGATTGATTGCTTATTAAAGCAGGCTTTGTTTTCGAAAAGAAGCTTACTTTATTCCTCTCTCTTGTCTGATTTGCAAGAAAAGAACTTCCTAGAAGCAAATAAATGACAGACTTATCTTGTCTCTCTATTCATGCATAAAATCCTCATTACTCCTTGTTCTTATAAACCTTCCAATCAAATGAGAAGTGTCTTTTATATTCCAAGAACAACGTTGCAACTAATAATAACGCCCTTAATCAACAAAAGCAATTATACATGCTAATTAGTCCACTGATTTTATGAATCACGCCTCTGGAAATTTAAAGAGTAGAGAAAAATTCTGTAATTTTTTAAAAGGTGAAACCTTCTAAAGAAGTATTTTGTTATAATTGAATTTCTTGGTATCCTGTGGCATTATTATGCATCTCCAATAAGAATGAAATAAATACCAGGTAAATCAACTGCCTCTATTTTTACTTTCTCTACTGGTAAGTAGGGGAAGTATTGTATTCCACCCAAAAAGTCTATGTCGAGATTTCACAGGAAATATATGTTTTGAGGCTCCCTGAATCCAAAAAAGCATTTTTATAAAAAAAAATATTTCTGTGTTTGTGTGTGTCTGTCTGTCTGTCTGTGTGTCTTTGGACAGCATAACTCAAAAACGAAAAGTAGCTTAAAAACCAAAGTTGCTATTTAAGTTTAATGTCTTTCAAGGATGCGACACGAAGATTTTGAAGAAAATAGCCCCACCCTAAACTACCCTTTACATGGAAAAGTTTGGAAAATTTTGATTTTCTTGAAAATGGCTCTAACGATTTTGTCTAAAATGTCATATGTTTGAGATATTTTTATGACAAATGAAATGCATATTTTGAATTTTCTGGCTATTGCCCGTAAAGTCGCATTTACTCTGGACGACTTTTGCATAAGTGGTAAACCGTTAGAGATAGACCAAATCATACTGTACAAAAAATGTAGATCTTGCTCAAATACACAATTTATGTCTGAATAAATTTTCTTGTAGGGTGAACCATTTCGGAGATACTCCTTGTAATGTGTCTTGACTTTTGGAAATCAAAACTTTCGTGAAATGGAACATCGTTGTTCATTTTTTTATATGTTAAGTGTGCAAAGAGAACTTGACCTCAAAGCTATAAAAGATTTGACTATCGCACAAAGCCTACTGTATTCCAATATTCCCCTTGCACCTACAAGGAAATAAGCAATAAGATAATTTGTACAAATGTTTATCTCAACTAACACGAAGAAGATATAGGAATAAGAGTTTGTAAGAATGGTTAGTACAAGAGTAGAGAAAGTCATGTGAGTGCAACACATCAGATGAGCATAGACAGAAGGCGGCTTCACATTTCAGTGAATAACTGACTTAAGGGACAAAACGTATTCGTGATATAAATCCATTCCAAAAACATGGCACTCTTACACTGAAAGTCATGTCAAGGTTGTAAACCTTGTGTTCGACCTTCCATTGTAATATCAACATTTCAAACTGGATACAAGGCAGGTTGCCATAGACATTGCTTATGTTTATTTACTCATGAAATTCAATTTCATTACAAAAACATTTTTGTAGTATTACGTAGATAACACACGAAAGAGGAAAGCCTTTGTTTACCATTTTTGTGACTGAAAACCGCGTATTATTTCCATCCCACTTGATAACAGTGAAAATAACATTACAAACAGCTTTTGTCTCACCGTAGAATGTCAATCACATCGCGATTTACTGCAACGCGAAACTTCCTCTTCAACCTCAGGATGTATAACTGTTGTACGGTTCATCATATTTCTAGCTCAACTACAACTTACGGGATCTAATTGATCTATCGGGATGCAAGAAACGACATTCCTAAAGCGATTTTCGTGTTTTCAATTCCATCATTGTTGGTACACATTTAAAAAAAAAAATTATGCTGAAATTGTTTCTTTGTTGTTTCTGAAAATGGCCTATATTACTTATTTTAATAAGTACCTCCCCTTTGTTTATAGCCATGTCTATTGTTGTTTCAAGATATTTGCAGAAAAAGTTTTAAGTGGGGCATCTTGTATTAAAATAGCAGATTTGGTCCTTAGCAGACTTTCTTGTTCTAGAATTATATTGTTCCCTCTCCAGCCATCTCTCTCCTCTCTCCTTCTTCCTCTGACTCACTCCCTCTCGCTCACTCCCTCTCGCTGGTTAGCGTGTCTGCCTCACGTTCAAGAGGTCGCGAGTTCGAATCTCGCTTAGGGTAAGTTACCCGGGTAAGGTTTTTTTCCGAGGTGTTCCCTACCCTGAGAAGACGAATGTCGGGTAACTTAAAGCTCCATCCATGGACCTCGGACTCATTTGAGCATCATTTCACCCATTTCATTCATTCGTCCGATATGACACAATGTTATAGGACGTTAATTTAAAAAAAAAAATCCCTCTCCCTCACTCCCTCTAGCTCACTCCCTCACTTCCTCTCTCACTCCTCTCCATCTCTCCCTCTCACTCCCTTTCAGTCCGTCTCCCTCTCGCTCCCTCTCTCCTCTCACCCCTCTCTCTCATACTCCCTTTCTCGCTCAATCTCCCAATCTCACTGCCTCTCTCCCTCTCACTCTCTTCCCATCTCACTCCCTCTCATTCTCTTCCCATCTCACTCCCTCTCATTCTCTTCCCATCTCACTCCCTCTCACCCTCTCACTCTCTTCCCATCTCACTCCCTCTCACCCTCTCACTCTCTTCCCATCTCACTCTCTTCCCATCTCACTCCCTCTCACCCTCTCATTCTCTTCCCATCTCACTCCCTCTCATTCTCTTCCCATCTCACTCCCTCTCACCCTCTCACTCTCTTCCCATCTCACTCCCTCTCACCCTCTCACTCTCTTCCCATCTCACTCTCTTCCCATCTCACTCCCTCTCACCCTCTCACTCTCTTCCCATCTCACTCCCTCTCACCCTCTCACTCTCTTCCCATCTCACTCCCTCTCACCCCATCTCTCCCCCTCGCTCGCTCTCGGTTCCTCTTCCCTCATCCTTTCCCCCTCTCCCTCTCACATCCTTCTCTCCCTCTCGCATCCTTCACTCCACCTCTCCCATCGCCCTCCCTCCCTCTCTCATCCCTCTCTCCCTCCTCTCTCTATCTCTACCTCTCTCTCCCTCTTCTCTCCCTCTCTCTCCCTCTTTACCTCCCTCTCTCTCACACATGCACAAACACATGTATATATTCGCAAATACTATTTTACTATCCGGTGTGAGAACAACTGGTTCTACATGAAAATTTCGGTTGGAATGCAGTACCTCCTCTTATTTATAGAGGTAGGTGATAACAGATGGTGAAAACATGTTAGATAACTAAGGATGTGTACATATTAAAGCCTAGTATGCTGGGCCATGAAACAAAACATGAGCGAATAACTGAACGTCGCTATCGATGTTTCCACAAACCAGTGCATAGATATGTTGTATGTATGTCTAGACGCGGTATGGATCAACTAGGAATGTATAATTAAAGCGACCAGTGCATACAGAGGTTTTTAAAGCATGCACCGCCGCCTGGCTTTAGGTGCAGATGAATTATGACCAGGGCGAGGGAGGCGGCCGAACCTTTGCCCTTTTATGATATATATCCGAGGTTATTATCGGCCAATTTCATGATGACCGTTGAAAATTATTTTTCGTTGCACCAGCAAGAAATGCAATCAATGCATAGCGGTGCAATAATGCACAAGCTGCTTCATATTCTTTTTTCCTTAGATAGTTGTAATAATTTGTAGTGATGTTATCAAGTGAAATATAATTATTTAAATACATTTATTTTTTCTACCCTTACTTTAGCAGTAAGCAGAGAAGTACTGTGACACCCAAAAATTCGATTGTATACCACGCATTCAAAAGTGGCGTTTTTAGGAAAAGCTGTGTACTGTGTACACATATAGAGGCGGACAGAAATATTCAAATGTAATATTATGCTACTAAAGGACAACATAAAACACGATAAAATAAACAAATAGACAAACCTCTTATATTTATAACACACCTTTATTTTATTTTTAATGTAACGTGGTTTTACTTTAAATATGACTAAAGTTTGGTCATGAAAACAAAAAAGTTCTTCCAACAATTGGACAGAAGTATTGAAATAAATAAAACACAGTACTCCAGTATTTGGTTATCGTGCATTTCCTGTGAATAAGGACTGTGGAATTAGGAAATAATAAATAATTTCACCCTCTGTATAGATTAATTCCACATGTAAAGCTGCACATCCATAAAATGAATAATTATGTCAGCCTCTGTATGTGAGTGTATGAACAATATAACTTAAACACGAAATTTCGGAAGAATAAAAAGCTTGGTATTTATATTTTTCAAGGAAGCTAAAAATATTTAAGCACTAAAGAAGCCTAAAATAATGTTTATTCACCCCCTCGTTGGGCACAACGGTCAGAACTCTTTATTTTGCTCATTCTTTGGTTGAAACATTAAAAGTTAATATTGTAACAAAATGCAATTCAGTTTCTTTTTCTGTCACTTTATGACCCTCCAAAACTTTTGCACAAAAACTCTTTTATTGACGTTAACACAGTCTACAGTCTTTCGTGATATTACAACTCACACTGTTTCTTCTTGTAGCCTTGACCCAGTCCTTTCACTGTCTCTCGTACACTAACTCTGACACTCAGCGCTCATTAAAACTTCACTGACAGTACCATATACATTCACACAGCAGTCCCTCTCTCTCACTGACACACTGACGACTCATGCCTGTAGCCCTCTACACCGAAGATGACGTAACACGGCCCTTTCTCGAAGTTCTACAAATACGCCGGCCACCGGATGCCTCTCGAAAGTTCCAGCCATCCTTTAAGCGCCGTGCTCATTGTTGTTAGCCAAGCATACACAGTCGCGTGAGGCAGCCTGACCTTAAGCGCCGTTGTTTGCTCACCGGCCTGGCATGTAGTGTGAAGTAGCTTAGCCTCGATCGTCCTTTATTGTGCCCCGCGCCCGCCGTCACACTATAAATGCACCGAAATAAAGTTTGAAAGAGCATATAAACTTGTTGCAGTGTTTTCCTTTAAGTTGTGAAACTGGGTGCGTGTAATTCACTTTATTGACTTTGAGATATTTCATGTTATGTAATGTTTACCTTGTCTAAGTACAAATGTGTATGCTCTTAGTCTACGAATAATGTTGTAAGATTGGCGTGCTTTAAACCAGTGTTGTGAAGTAACAGAAACACGCCAGGAAGATATTAATGATTTAATTTCGTCTTTGCATGGCAGTGACCGAAACGCTTGCTCCTAAGCAGGAACACACTATTATCGATAACCGAACGCTGCTGGTTTGTTGACTTGACTGTACCCAATTACCGATATCGGTTGCCTGTAGTTATATAAACATCGTTTCCAATACCAGCAGTAGTAATAAAATTGCCCGGTAGAGGTCATAGCAGCTTCTATTGCTTTTTTAAGTTTCCTTCTAAACTCCCTCCCGATATTTACGTCTCCTTTTAAGCCTGCTTTCTCGTTCAAGGAATTTTAGATGTGGGCATTTTCTTCTTTATAAGTATCTGCTGGTACAAAAACGCTATATTCGACCCAAAGCAGAGTTTGTGTTTATTTAAGTGACGGTCGACTTTTGAGTCAATTTATGTGAAATGCAACTCATGCTTGAGTAATTTTAAAGTGATGTGTGGTTTAAATACACATGCTTGACAAACTTTAACTTCATTTTTTTTTTTTTTTTGTCTTCAATTTCCTTACTATTTTGTTATTTTCACGATCTTATCCTCTCGCACAAAAATAGAGACAGACGGCAGAAATATCCTCTTTTCACTTCTCAAAATAAAATAAAAATGAACTATCCACCATATAAAAAAGAGGTTTTGAAATATGAGGCTTGTGTTCAAGGTCTCTAACACAAATACACTTAGATCTTGTGACAAATGACAGTGTGACAAATCCCACTTCTGACACCAGTGTGATAAATGACAGATCCAGTTAATTTTTCTCTCACTTTATTTCTCTTAAAATTGTATCATAAAAACAGTCCTCACTTATCGTTAACACACTCTGGAACTCGTCATGACTTTATAACTCTCAGCTGTTCTTTCTGATCGTAACTTTACGATATACTTAAGTCTCGCAAACTGCTTCCGACCATACACTCACATTCAAACAAATACTCTCACAATAAACAACTCCGACGCGGCGATTAAACGTCTACAATTGTTTCTGACGATAATTAACTCTCTCAACACGAACTGTACACACACTGTTAAAACTAACTGCTAACAGCTATCTCATTCACACTTAACGAGTCGCCTCATAAAAAATTGGCTTCTCTCGCCGTCTCGACTTGCTTATATAGGCCAGAATATCGTGGCTGGATTTTCTCGAAATCCCCTTTTCATAAACAAGCCCTGCACGCTAACAGTTTGTCGAACAATCTCGGATAAATAATCTGTCTTTGTTCCAGCCCGCTCCATTGTTACGTTGTTTACTCGTTCCACAGTGGTGTGAGGTAGATTGACCTTGAGCATCTATTTGATGGATGGGCGGCCGGCGATCACAATATTAATAAAATCCAAACAATTTAAATCTGTAAATGTTGTTTTTGATCATTTTTAAAAAAGTACATGTCCAATTGAAATTACGAAATGAACGTAGTCTCCCTTTATTTTTATTAGTATTATTGATAATTAATTAATTAATTATATATTTATTCCTTCCGCTTATTTTTTGTGCTATATAGTATCCTAACAGTTTTAATTAACTCTTTCTTTAAGCAAATTAAGTATTCTTTTTTAAATTTCTGCAAAAAGACCCAAAGCTATTGGCAAGTGTAACTTAACTCTAAAAGCTGTAGGGATAAATCCTCAAACTATGAGCAATGCTAGGTATTTCAGTTAGGTCTTTATACAAATGAATCGCATTTAACCATTTTAAACCTGCTACACGTGTTCAGTACGATAAAATAAAAAAAAATTAAAAAAAAAACTTTTTTAATAGGTTTTCGTAAACTCGCATAGAAGAAATCTGATGTATTGCACTCACATGACTTTCTCTACTGCTGTTCTTACAAACTGTTGTTCCTGTACCTTCAGGGTAGTCGAGATAAACATTTACAGAAATTACCTTATTGTAATTCTTTTGTAACTGCAAGGGAAATATGGGAATACAGTAGGCTTTGACCGATAGTAAAATCGTTTAAAGTTTTGAGATTCCCTTCTCTTTGCACGGCTAAGAGGTAAAAAAGTGAATGAGAAAATCCTTAAGTATTGCAAAACTCGTACAAATAACAAGGAATATCTCCAAAATGGTTCTTTCCACAGAAAAATGTATTTGGACAGATCTTGTTTGTTTTGACGTGGTCCACATTTTTTGGTATAGTAAGTTTACGATTTACCAGTCCTGCAAAAGTCATCAAGAGTAAACAGGATTACATGGTCTGCAGACAGAAGATTCAAAATATACATTACATTTGCCATAAAAATACTTTAACCATGTCGCATTTTAATCAAAATTTTCGAAAAGTTTTCCATGTTCAAGGTAGAGAAATTTTCTTCAAAATTTTGGTGCTTCATTCTTGAAATATACTTAAGTTAAATAGCTACTTTAGTTTTTAACTGTGCTGTTAGCCAACATATACACACACGGAGCTTTTCCTAAAACAACCTTTGGGATTCAGGGGGCTTCAAAACATATATTTCCGGTAAAATCTCGACATCGAATTTTAGGGTTGAAGGTAAGTAATCAGAACTAGCCTATTGTGGACCGCGTGTTGAAGCTAGATAAACTAGGTACATAATGTATACATATAAACTTGTATATGTAGTGGAGAACATTGACAGGAATAATCATTTAAATAGTTGAAGGACGGCATGCCGTTGTTGTTGGAGTTAACACGTGACGAACGTGTTGTCACTGACGTGTGATGTGTGTTTGTAAAGGCCGCTTCTCTTTTTTCCCCTCCTTTTTTTCGGTAGTGAGGTAGGAGCAGCGGTGTGCAAAGGAAGGGCGGGCGGCTTGGCTAATTGGAAATCGATATCGAACTTGCAAAGCTCACACACACACACACACACGAAGAGGGACGTAACACTGGCCCGGATAGTAGGCAGCGTCGGCGTTAAGAACCAGGTAAATCTAGGACCTTTCCTCCCATCATAACGAGTTACAGCAATGGAAGTATGGTTCTAGGAAAGCGGTGTTCCTCATACACGAAATTTGATGTGTTGTACTCTCAAGACTCTCTCTAACCACCGTAGTTTATTTTACAGTTTCTACAAATTATTCTAACAAAAGCTTATTTTTCTGTCTACTCTAATACACATTTGGTGGTACAGAAAGCGAATTTATTAAAGCTCAAGGATATTTCCCGAGATTTTCACTTGGAGCAGGCATGAAGAAGAGGGGTGATAGGAATGCATTCGAGTATTTACCCTCCCCATTTCCCCCACACCAAATGGAGCTCACCTGTCTTTTCCGGTTCTGTTTGTTGAACACAATCCCTTTATTTTACTGGGAACAAAAACTTGCTTGTGTTCCCATTCGGCTTTGAAGTATTTTTTACCTTGTTATGCGACATGATTCGAACCGCTGCCTCTATTTGAGGGCTGGTCGTCCTCTGAGGTAAACAAATGACAGTGGGGGGCGTAGTCTGGAAGCTAGCCTGTTGTAGGAGAGTGGACGGGGTTAAAATTACGATGTAGGGGAAGAGGCACAATATGTCACCATCTCCCCATTTATGATATACAGCAGGCCTGACGTACTGTACTCACCAGGTGTGAAGACATTCCCCTATTCCCTCTCCCTTTGTGACAACGAAGGCGGAAGACTGAAGAAAACCAAAAGGAAAACCGGTTCCTTGTGTGTGTGTGTGTGTGTGTGTGTGTGTGTGTGTGTGTGTGTGTGTGTGTGTTCGTGCGTGCGTGCGCGCCCTACTGGAGCTAAGGAGAGGGGACCATTCAGTTTTCACCTTCAGAGTAAGGTTTTTCAGGCCTGATATCAAGGAAACAGACCTGATATGGAGTACCCCAAAAACAACTATGACACCCCGCCCTCCTCCACCATGATGCCTCGGTCTGGTTATATTAGATATTCCGTCCGTTACGTTGTAGAAATACCGCCAACTGTTCTTAAAATTACAAAGCTTGGATATGGTGTTACTGCAGCCGTTATGTTGCCACAGAAGTCAGTATTTTAAACTGCTACAGACAAGTCAACCGATAGATTTTAAAACAAGATTCTCTTAGATGTCATTTTAACCCACTGCCGCCATTGTATTGCCCATGTGTGCGTGGTTTTGTATAGAAGTAGAGTACAGCCTACCTTTAAGGTAAAACATTCAACTTATTTAGTATTAAAATAGAAACAATTCTTACTTTAATCAAGAACAAAGTTGTATTCCCTTAATTGGTTGATTTCAGTATGAATGTGCCTTATGGAATGAAGCCTTTCAAGCTGTTTTTGTTATTCTGAGGACAAGGTTCGTTTTTCCTATAACATAGAATTGTTTAACTCAATAAATGCTGCAAACTTTTCCCTAATGGGCGTTAAGAATTATGAGATAAATTTAAAGAAAATTAAAACGTGACTTTTTTACGAGTGTGTCTACCCTTGCGCCTCTCCCACATTGCCTTGTTCTAATTATAGTGCCACGTCTCTAGTCCCGTATTGAAACTGTCAGTACTTCATTGGTAATCAATTATGCCTCACTCTTTATGAGACCCCATAACATGATAAGAAACAAAGGGATCTTCCCCAACATTGGAATACTATTATATTCGTTTTGTGTACGATAAAGGATATAAGTTAAATGTTTAAACTCCTTAGCCTTTAGATTGAAATTATGTATGGCTCCTTAGTTTCTTTTGTATGTTGGATGTTCTTTCGTGGTGCAATAATTTAGTATGTTTGTATGTGGCATTATTGAACTTTTTTTTTTTTACTTTCTCTACTACGTATAGTAACTAGAGGAAGCATTGTATTCCACCCAAAAATTTGATGTCAAGATTTCACCGGAAATACATCTTTTGAGGTCCCCTGAATTGAAATAAACCATTTTTAGAGAAATATATATGTGTGTCTGTGTCGATCTACGGACAGCGTAATTCAAAAATGAAAAATCGGTTAAAAACCAAAGTTAGTATTTAAGTTTAAAATCTTTCAAGGATGCGATATGAAGATTTCGAAGAAAATAGCCCCACCCTAAAATACATCAATTGAGGAACTGTACAAAAATCAATTGGTAAATTGGGAAATAATGTATAGATTTTTAAGCAATTTTACAACAGCTTATTCTGCTTTCTAGAGTAGCTAACTATATTCAAAACATGCCTGAATTTTTTCAGTTGTGTGCTGCAAGTGGTTCCCGAGGAACAGATACCCAAGTTTTGTATGCTTTTGGAAAATATTTTTCAATAAATTTTCATATATCTGAATTTTTTAAAAATCTATTTTAACAGACAGAATCATGAAACATAAACCAAAATATGTCTCATTTTATTTTGAATACGTACGAAAATTTTCAATCATTTCCATTTGATAGCCTTTTGTGTATTGTAAATTCTGTAAAGTGATGTAGGTATGTAAAATTGGTATTCGCTCAGAGTACGCTGTCCCCTTAATTTCATCTATAAAACTGGCATCTAAAATTGCAGAATATAATAATATTTATTAATGTATCGTATCTTTTTGAAAGACCACATTACTCTTCCTCAAAACCCATCGTTTCTACAATAAAAAAATGTCATTAAATACTCTTAAAGTAGATAAAATATTGATAATTAGGATTAGTAACTCCCTTTGGTCGTGTGGTAACTTGAGTCTCTCGTTGATAAACCTCTAATTTTGTAACTAGTACTTTCAATATTTATTTTTATTTCATGCGCCTCAAAACATGTATTTCCCTTAAAATCTTGACATCGAATATGTGGCTGGAATATATTTTCTTTTGTTGCACGTGGCTTTTTGGAGGTTCAGATTACGTACCTCAAAACAGTATCTCCGGCGAATATTGTGCTTCAATAATGTTGAGGAAATATTTCAACCAAGTTGCTTGAAAATTATAGAGAATATCAGTGTTTTGAAACAGATATGTGTATGTGAATGTGGAAGTAATTATGTGGTAGCAAGGGTTGGTTCCCATCACATGAATTGTGATATAAGCACGAGTAGTTGGTGGGGAGGTAGGGAGGGATATTACAGTAGTCAAATGGGGGCACCTTTGGTACAGTGATAACAGTTTGCTTGATGGAGATAAGTGGCACAATTAATCTGCACTAACTAGTAAGGTAGGGGCTTCGACTATGCTTGCTGGACACGAACACACAACATCCTACTAAAGAAGGTCAAAGTGTTGCTTGTCTCTGTGGGACAAGGTTATGGAGGGGGCAGCATGTATTCTGCACGGAACGTACACTCAGCTCTTAGTTGGAGGTTAGCACTGCTAAGTTTGACACTAACTAAAAGTACTTGTCCAATTATAAACCCTGTTTCGTATCAGCGATGTCCACCCTTGTCTCGCTCCACTCGAGAATTTATCGCTTAAGTCAGACATTTTATGAGATTACTTGTGATTATTATTTATTTTAGTATATTAAAAGTAAATTATCAGATTTATATTTTCGTAACCGTATGAATCAAATACATTATTGTAGCAAAATCTATTGTTACTTTATTTTCCTTTAAAGTTTTACAACAAATACGGTTTTCTTCTCGTGGTTAACACAATCCACAGTCTTTCTGGTTTCACAACTCACAGTTGTTCTTCCCAAAACCTTGTCCAGTTCTTTCAGTGTCTTTCTTCCTTTTACTGTCTCTCAATACACGTCCTCGACGGTCGATGTTCTTCCGACACACCACACACGCACTGAGCGACTTGGTCTGTTACTGCAACTCTCAAAAACCGACTGACCCCAGCTTTCCAGTATAGGTCACTCTACGGAGTGGTATATCTGCACAGTACCTAGTCGCTTAATGCGAATTTACCTGAAAGTTTACACAAGCTTTCGTGTCCTTAGGTTTGGAATCTTTCAGATTTTCTACTAAAGGATGAACCACGTGTGCGGTGTTAGCCGTCGCACCGCCTTTCCAGAAACTCTCCACACGCATGCACTGGAAATGACGTAGCTAGAAGTCTCAGGAAGGTGCTAGACAAGTCCCTTTGTTTCTACCGTCCGTTGTTACTGTCACGTATGACTAATATATCTCGAGTGCTTTAATTTCTTATCAAGATATAGGAAGGACAAACCTTTGGTTTAAACCTGCCTCTCAGGATGACGAAGGCAAAGGGGGAAGAAAGTGTGCGCGGAAGAATACACCTAGGCGGTGCAAGTGTTTTAAGTAGAGGGCGCATCAGAGGTCCATAATACAGGGAGTATACTGTCTTGGCACATGTCCCCTGGGTACACACTGCGGGTAAACAAATATACGTGAAAGTGAACAATGTTTGGATTCCAAAGAGTCATGTACAACCCAATTTGCAAAACCCCCAATTTCAGTGGATATTTCAAGTAGGTTAAATTTCATAAAGAATAACTTTTATTGCATATTCACTGCCGTAACCTCCCTTGAAGTATCTCAGTTATACATACCAAAGACTATAAGCATAATGGAACAGTTATGTGTAAAAATTAAGGAAATCAAAGCACAGAATGACATTAACATGCGTAATATTGTCCATAACAGGTCCACACATTACATTTCTCCCTCTGTTTTTTGTTTTGAAGTAGGTTTGTGGCTTCATGGTGTTACGCAAACAGCTGTATGAGTGCTAAAAACGCGTGGTTTGTTTTTAAGTCAGATTAAGATTTGGCTGACGACAAAATATAAATGCTGGTGTCATCCCGTGTAGAAAGATAAAGATATTGACACAGAAATCATTGAAGCTGTTTTTGAGGTGAGTGTACACGTTGGCTCACATGACTCATATCGGTCCGCCATAGAAAGTAGTTCGATAAGAAAATGAGTTTAGTCATTCAAAGTGAACGAACAGGCGGCTACTCTCTCTCTCTCTCTCTCTCTCTCTCTCTCTCTCTCTCTCTCTCTCTCTCCCTAGTCCGTTACACAACATGCAATGCAGGTATACCCTGACAACTATGATTGATGGTCTTTTTTTCTCCCCTTTTTCGTTGGTAAACTGCACCATAAAACTGGAAAACTGAGAAGAGAAATCTAATCTTCCTCCATGGAAATTCGTCGGGAAGCAAATTGAATGATTTTCTTATTTTTCGTCTCTTTAAAGTTCAAATGCTTTCAAACTGAATATTTGCTTACCTTTTACTCACTCTTAGAGATCGAATCACGTCTATTGAGAGAGAGAAAACTTGCCTGACTGACGCGTAATTCATAGATACGCGGTGCAAAGTACATGCAAGTTGCTGATGTAGTAAATATTTACAAAGTGGTTTCCATTTGGTATTAACATAAAACATGTACCGGTAATATTTTCATAAAGCAAGTGCTTTCTATGGGAGTTTATACTTTCAAGTAAATTAACTTCTTATTCAGGTAGCTGGCACTAAAATTAGAGCTTTGAACACCCTTACTAGAAACCAAAATAACACTCCGTAGAATAAAATTGTGACCAGGGTTAAGATTTTTAGGTGTAAATTTCAGATGATAAAAGGAAAGGAAAGGGTGCTCAAATTACGAAAAGAAAGAAAAAGAGTAAAAGGTGCTGGTTTATTCAACTAATTCAACAATTTCTCTTTCCTCTATTCTAATTTATTGCATTACAAACAAGCTGTTATACATCAAGACATTAAGCATCTCTACATTTTTAAAGGTAAGTCTGTTTCTATTAGGAGATAGAATGTCTTTGTAGATGATAAAGCTTCTTTCGGCATCCACAGAAACCAGTGGAGTAAATCTTGTATTCACTCAGAATAGCAATTCCACAGTTCTGGCAAAATCCTCAATGTCCAGATTCTTCTGAAAACTTAACTCAAGTTTGTCTTTTGCAAAGTCAACTGCTCCCTTATGGAAGTAAAAATGTCCCACTGTTTCTCCTTTCCCAAACGTTGTTTTTCAACACTTCAATGGCTGCAGTCAGGTACTTGTAGCTATGGACACAATATAGTTCTGTCTGCAAATTATGTATTTTCTCCGGTAACAGAAGTTGCTCTGCGCCGGCTGGATCCAAAGAAAGAAAGTCAAAATTCTCACACAACATAACAATACACTCGATCCAAGACCCCCAGCGAGTAATGATCTGGAAATTTGGAAGGGGCAGACCAGTGGTTTCCTTGTAGACCACAACACGATTCGGAGCTTTCAGCAGAATCTTCTTCAGGACAGAGATGAACTAATTTAGATGTCGTATTCGTTCCTTATGGATTCACTAACCCTGTGAAGGGCATGAAGCAAGCATTTCACATGCTTCAACTTAGGAAATAAAGGCTTCAAAAGCAACTGAAACCATGCATGGCGCCTGGTCCGTAACCACAAGAAGTTTTTGAAACTCGATACCAGCAGGCCAGAGTTTTTGACAAAAGTCCATAGTTGATTGCATTACTGTACTGGCATTCTAGTTCATACCAGCTCATACATTTTAACAAAATGGGCTTAACTTTCTCTTCTGCTAAGGAAAAAATTAAAATGTTCAAAACTTATCGTTCCATTGAGTCTACGGTTGCATCCACAATGATTCCCATATCGCAATCAGACACTTTCTGCTTGATTCTTTATATGGTTTCTTGGTAAACAGGCTCCATGTAAGTTTTTTTTAAAGTACTCTCGTTCGGCATTGACATCTTTGTATATTTTTCAAGAAATGCCTTGAAGGCCGGATGGTTCACCTCATTGAGGGGAATTCCTGTTTGTGTGAAGAGCTGCTCACAACTCAATGTTGATTTCCTTAAAATTTTGTCTTTTTTAAGAACTCTGAAACGCATTTCGTAAAAGAGGCTGCCGCGATTTGTTTGCCTGAAGAGTCTTGTTAATTTGATGCTCAGAGCTGGAAATGTGCTGTTAGATGCGATCTCGCTGTCGTGTTTCATCTAACGAAATTCCTGAATCGCAAATAGTACATCGAATAACAGTTCCATCTGTGTCTATGAAATCTTGTTTGAATTCCTGAGCCAGAACAATAAGTCGAGCACTGGACACTTTTGGCATGGTAAAATCTAGTAATACACTCGTTTATTTATGTAACAAAGGACTAACACCAGCTCACTTGCTAACTCAATGTGACTGTTACACAACTCATTCACTTTCTGTCCATAACACCGCGACAATTACCAGAATGTTCTCTTTCATGCTTGAACTGCAGTCTCAGTGATTTCTAGTTGATTCGAGCAGAACCCAGAGTCAATTCTTGGAACTACGCGTGTACGGTTACTGCTATCTCTGCGTGACTTTGGAATCCGCGTGAACAGATGACCTCTGTCACAGTAACAAACACACATTCACGAACTGTAGGCTACTAATTCTGGTGAAATTAAGAGGATAGAATGGTATACAATGACGAGTCATTATCAGTTGCATTATTGCGGGCTGCTTTATAGCGGTAAAGCAAGGGAAAAAGGATTTGTCGTACACAATTATTTTCCATTGTTGTAGGTGTGCTTTTAACTCCCGCGCAGCGTTCACTGAAAGAGTTAGGCTTACTCTTCACATGTTCACAGCAAGCTGAGGAGATGTTAATTAAAAGTTAAATACTTTATATTGATTAAAATCATATAGAGTAAAATGGAAGGAAACTTAAAAGAAAAAAGGGGAAAAGGAATAAAGGTACATGAAAAACTTATTGTCAAATAGAAGCAAAACTTTACACTGTGATGTCTTTCCGAAAACCTTAAATTTACCCTAAGAAAAAAAGGTGCGCACTTAAAAATCCTAACCCTGGTTATGACAGTCCATTGTTACCACTGTTTCTTATGATTGAAATCGTGTGCATTGAGTGCAGGCCTTTGTTAATGTAACTGCGGTTTATGATTACTTACTATATTATTATTGTTTTATTGTTATCATTATTATTGTCATTATTGTTGTAAATGTTTTCTTTTCTTTTTCTTTATAGAAATCTATTTTCTAGAAAGCATATTATGCTAGGTGTCTTTATGTTAATGAATTGATCAGCAAACTCCCACCGCAGTCGAGCATATCTACAGCAAAATATTATTTCAACAACTCAGGTTTACATACATATCTCACGTTGTTGAGCAATAATCCGATGGAATTTAATACTAGGTATTTAAGTATGCTTAACTCTGTCTTGTGTTTTAATGACTAGTTACGAGTAATAGGATTTTTAGATGAAAGCTTGAGTAGAGAAAGTGGTGTATTGCATCCAGGAATTCTATATCGAGAATTAATATAAAATACACACACTGAAGACCGAGTTAAAAAAGGGGGTAGAAACTAGTGTGCAGACAGGCAGGCAGGTAGGCACAGACACAGCCACAGCCACAGCCACAGACACAGACATAAACTGACACAGACACACACAGACAAAGACAGAGAGAGATAGTATATTTCAAAGGCGTTTCAATAATCATAATAGAGCCGATTATGTTATATAATTGTCATGTCCTTAAAAATGTCCTGATGAGTTTCCGAAAATAATTCACGTTTAACAATCTGTTTTTTTAAAAAGTTCTTTGAGATAGACCAGGAGTTTGACTAGATTTTCTTTGTTTCTTGTTATTCTTCTTCGGAATTTTTAAGTATTTTAAACAATACACTTTAATTACCGTTTTTTAATTTCTCCTAGATACGAAAACAAATAATGGTGGATAAACAAAACCGCATATATTTGTGTAATTGTAATGTCTGCACTTTATTTAATCTTATTGAAACGTAACTGTTATTATTAATATTAGATTAATTTTGCTATGTCAAGCATATTTAAGAATATTGTATCTTTTGTTACAGGTGAGTTAACAATCATCATTAGCTTTGAAACGAGTGGGTGAGTTTATATTACAAGTATGTTTGTGTGTAAGCCTTTTAACCCCTATAGTAATATTTCAGTTGTCGCACTTGAGTATATCATATCTGTCAAATGTGATTCTGCTATGCACTGGCGTGTTTATACAATCAGCAATCCACGTTAATATTTGTTATTCGGTTGCCCTCATCAAGTGAAAAACAAATAAAAACACAATGAAGAATGAAAAGCAAATCAAAAGTTGCAGAATTACTAGCAGTTCCCTTTGTACAATTTATGTGCAGTGTTTTTTATCGTTGACCAGTTGTTACAGGATCTACTTGCGCGCGTAGAACAGTGATATATTAATATGATTTTAATGTTCTAATTATTAATGCGGAGAATGCATTTAAAAAGACATTTTTGTGAAGTTGTGATTACTATGATCTATGGATTATACAATTTACGTACATATTCTTCAAGCTTTTAGGGCCACGTTACAGCTCATCATTAGTTTATTGTACATTCGTTCCTTTTTATTCTTATTTTCTTTTTATTTATTTATTTATTTATTTATTTATTTATTTATTTATTTATTTGTCTGTCTGTCTGTCTGTGTCTGTCTGTCTGTCTGTGTCTGTCTGTCTGTGTCTGTCTGTCTGTGTCTGTCTGTCTGTCTGTCTGTCCGTCTGTCCACCCGTTCCATCCACCCACCCGATCCATCTTTATCTATCCTAATCTATTCTATTCTATCCTAATCTATTCTATTCTATCCTAATCTATTCTATCTATTTATTTATTTATTTTTGTCGTCTTTATAGAGTACGCTCGCAGAAACTACAAAAGTATACTCCATCTAGCCTTAGATCCAGACCTTGTATCCCTCCGCGATAACCTGGTGTTCGTATTCAGCTGCAACTAACACACGTGGACTCGTGCTGCATGTTTATGCTGCAACAGAACGATATTTACTCGGCAGTTTCAGGAATACCGTTACTTTCAAGTAGTCTTTATCAAGGTTATCATACATCTTGAAAACTCACCGATAATCGCCAATATTTAAGGAACTATATTTTGTGGTGTGTTTTGGTTTCGGCGTATTGCAGGTTACTTGTGTTTACATCAAGTGCGGATCTAAAAGTGCAGCGATTTATAGCTTAAAACACACAGAACTCCTGAGTTTGTTACCTTAAAGGGATATTCTAATCTTTTCCCACTGTGCAGGATAGGTTAAAATGTGAATACCTAGTATGCTTACCCAGATAATGGCAGTTCATGGAAAATTTACCGTACATTTGCTTCTTGCTGGATGATGAACTTAAATTCCAAGTTTAATATTTAACCGGCTTTTCGATTTTAGTTATGCTGTGTAGAGGTGGACAGAGAAATAGCACACACTTTTACTAATTATTTACAGCGTACATTGTACCTACATATTTCCAGTGGAAGTTCGATATCGAATTTTTGCGTAAAACATAAAGCTTCCTCTAGCCCATTGTAGGTAGATGTTAAAGAAAGTAAAAATGCCCTTTTTCGGATTTAACAGACCACGTGTACTACTTCTCGATATCGAAATACTATAATTCTTGTACCTACCAAATGCATGTGCCAGAGAAAGTAATATATCGCCATTAACGTAATATGTCAGAAGAATCTCTTTTTGTGAGAGTATGTAGAGAAAAAATCTGATGTGTTGCACTCACATGACTTTCTCTACTCTTGTACTAACCATTCGTACAAACTCTTATTCCTATATCTTTGTGTTAGTTGAGATAAATATTTTCTCAAATTATCTTATTCCTTATTTCCTTGTAGGTACAAGGGAATATTGAAATACACTAGACTGAGCGATAGTCAAATCTTTTAAAGCTTTGAGATCCGATTCTCTCTGCACGCTTAACATATAAAAAATGAACAACGATGTTCCATTTCACGAAAGTTTCCAGTTTTCCGAAACAGACACAAATAATAACTCCGAAGTGCTTCACTTTACAAAAAAAAAAAAAAAAAAAAAAAAAAAAAAAAAAAAAAAAAAAAATAGACAAATTGTGAGTTTTAGCGAGATCTACTTTCTTGAATAGTATGATTTGGTCTATCTCAGCTATGCTAAAGTCGTCCAGAGTAAATACGACTACAGGAGCAATAGCCAGAAAATTAAAAATATTTTATTTGTCATAAAAATATCTCAAACATATGACATTTTAATCAAAATCGTTAGAGCCATTTTCAAGAAAATCAAAATTTTCGAAAAGTGTTTCCATGTAAAGGGTAGGTTAGGGTTGGGCTATTTTCTTCAAAATCTTCGTGTCGCATCCTTGAACGACACTAAACTTAAATACCAAATTTGGCCTGTAATCAATCTTTCGTTTTTTGAGTTATGACAAACACACGCCCGCACACACACACACACACACACACACACACACACACACACACACACGGACCTTTTTCTAAAAATGCTTTTTTTTGGGGGGGATTCAGGGGGTCTCAAAACATATTTCCGGTGAGATCTCGACATCGAATTTTTGGGTGGAATACAATACTTCCCCTACTTACCAGTAGAGAAAGTAAAAATACAATGTTTTACGTAGTCAAGCGCCGCAAGTTGTTTATCGGGTGCATGCCTTTTTTTAAAAAGTAACTGAGTGACGAAGAACGTTGCAAACTTGATTTTAAGTGTTAGCTGTTGCAGCGTATGGAAAAAATCAATATATTTCTATTGCCAGTTATTTAGTTTAACTGGTTAGCCAATCTCTTTCACACACGAACATGGGATATGGCTACGTTGTAGCGCACTCCTATTGGCTACTGCCATATGCACGGGATTAGACGCGGATAATAGAAATATTTCTAGTGGTACTTTGCAATTCATCATACATGTTTGGTCAATTTTCGGGCATCCAAAGTCACCCAGTTATCTTGATATTTACTGCCGGGCCGCCGCTCTGTGATCCATACATTTCCATTATAAGTAAATAACGGGAGAGTAAAAAAAACCTCCGAAAGGTCTGCGCGGTGTTTTGCCTGTCCCCGTTCTCAGCGCTCGTTGCCATCTGCCGCTATCACAGAAAGGCGCGAATGAAACCACACATTATTTTTAAATCTACTTTTAAAGGCTTTACTTAACAACTTTATGAAAGCAGATGCTGAAACTAGCCACCGCCCTTGTTCATACATTTTTGTCATCTCTCTAGGAAACTATCCATCACTCGCCGTACTTCACGTTGAGAAAAGCTGGCAATTTCTTAGTGAATATTTTGTTTTAATTGTTCCAGTGTGTGTGTGTGTGTGTGTGTGTGTGTGTGTGTGTGTGTGTGTGTGTGTGTGTGTGTGTGTGTGTGTGTGTGTGTGTGTGTGTGTGTGTGTGTGTTTGTCTTCTACACTTTGTTTTAGGTTACCCCGGAGATAGAAATCACAGGGGCTTAGGTTGGGGGACCCAGAAATCTCTAATAATTCTGTCCGGAAACACTTTCAGGCCGGCCGTGAAAGCCTAAGTAGTTTAACACTTTCAGTTGTTATCATCGGGAAATTGGCCATTGCAGAGTCTTAAAACAAGGCAAAATCACGCTCTCTGTTTGTTAATTCTCACAAAAAGGGACAAAATTGCATTCACATGTGTAAGGGCGTCAACTCTTGACTCGAAAAATAATTGGCCCTATAACTTAGAACCTAATACTGTTCATGAAGTATACCTTCATAACGAAAACTTTGGTGTATGGTGCGCCAGTAGTGGAGAATAGTATCGAAAATACAGGAGGTCCCAAATTTAGACCGACAATCTTTTGGAGCTGATAGATAACATTATACTTAACACTTTTTGTTAAGGAAAGCTTTTTGCTGCGGTGCTTCGTTTAAGCGCTAGACCAGATAATGTCATGAATTACTGCCTCCCACCCAGTGTAGTATTTTACACAGTATAGTAAGGTACACAATCTTAATCCAACAAACACAGAACACAAAAAATGAAACAGAAGTGTCCCATTGTTTATAGTTAACCACAGATTTAGTATTCAAAATTAGACCGACAAACTTTTAAACCAGAGAAATGGCTGGTGTCTTTCCAAGAGTACGGCAGAATAGGGCACGCCGATGCACTCTTTGTGTAATCGCAATGGGCGTGCGTTCCAACATTTACTTTGAATAGTAAAGCTGTGATTAAGTGTAAACAGTGAGATGTATTTTTGTTTATGTGTTCTGTGTTTATTTCTTGGATTGTGTGCCTTATTAAGATAAACGCAATACTAATTTGCATTGTTGATTTTGTCGTAAATACTTAAACTGGGTGGGAAGCAGTAATCTATGACATTATCTCGTCTAGTGCTTAAACGAAGCACAGCAGCAAAAAACGCCCATTAACAAAAAGTGTTTAAAATAATGTTGTCTATCAGCTCTTAAAGTTTGTGGGTTTAATTTTGGGACATCTGTATATGAACAAGGACGGTGGTCACTTTTGGCATCTCCTTTTATAAATTTGGCATGTAAAGGCTCTAAAAGTGGATTTAAAATTCTGTATGGTTTCATCCACACCTTTCTATGATACCGACCGCATGAGAACGCGTATGGGCAAAACACCGCGCAGCACGATTCGGAGGGTTTTTTTTCTTCTTTTTTTCTATTTTTTTTTTTTTGTCTTTGTCTTTGTCTTTTGCTCTCGACTAAATCCTAGGCTATGAATACAGCTTCTCTTCTTAGAAATATTTGTAGTAAACACATTGGAATACGTCATAGCATATTGGTTATTTTTCATGGGAGCAGACAGACGGACAGACACACATTTTCCGGAACTTCCAAAGCCAGTCAGTGATCTTGATACTTTGCCCGTCTGCTGTTCTGTGATCCATACATTTGCATTTTAAGTAAGTAAATATAATTTGGTCTGTACGACTAGGAAGAAATCAAATATCGACACATGCAGCAATCTGTATAAATGTGCTACGTTGCGAGGGTGCAATTAAGCATCGCCAGAATAAACGAATATCTGATACGGTTACCGAGTCTGTCTGCTGCTGCTGCTCCTCCTCAAACAGATAGATACGTTTGTCCCTTCCACTGACGACGCCATTGTCCTTATCAGTGCAAACACCCCTCCTGTATAAACATGACATTTCCTGTAGGAGCGCCAAGCCCGGCCAAACTTTCACTCTCACTCGGCTCTCGCACGTTATTACTTCAAATTAAAACTTCTTAAAACTTTACTGCCAATTACACAAGCAAATGGAAGCTCTAAACGGGCTAAGGTTCTATTTGCCACGCTTCACTTTTGAACCATTAAAGAGATTAAATCAAATTAACAGCTTTTACTCCAACCTTTTTGAAACTGTTTGATTGAAGTTACGTTAAGATATATTTAGTTTTTCACGCTCCAGTTTTACACTCGTTTCTGTTCATTAGTTTTATAAACGTGTACTAAACCTCAAGAGCTGGCAGAAGTTGGCATTTATTCTCTTAATCACGTTTTGCACATACTCAGGTACCCACTTCTACATCCAATACTAATATTATAAAGAGAAAATACATAGGTATACCTATATTATGTGTAATGTACTGTAACAAAATGACAATGTGACAAATCCCACTCCTGACACCAGTGTGACAAATGACAAGCTCAGTTACTTGTCACTTTATTTCTCCTCTAAAATAGAAGCACAAATCTACAGTTCTCTTTTATCGTTAACAAATCTATAATTCGTCTTCCATCTCTGTCTTGTAATCTGGACACAAAACGCTAATATTGCACTGTTCACACGTTTCTGATGCTTCACTCATTAATACTGTCTCTGTTAATGCACTCATACTCATTAAAGCTGGCTTAAATGAAAACTGCTTCACACGAGAAACAACACCGAAGGACGATTAAATGTCTAAAATCAGGCCTGGGCAACTCCTGGTATAGCTAGAGCGACCTTCACCAGTTGCCCAGGGCTGTCACGTTCCATAGGCAACTGGCTTCTATGGTCATCCCGATCCCTTTATATAAGCCCAGAATGACGTAGCACGGAATTTTCTCAAAATTCACCTTTTTATAAACAAGTCTAGCCCGCGAAGAATCTCTGGAATCACTTTATTCTGCCATGCTCCATTAATATGGGGACGCCTATTTACAAGCATTGGTGCGATAATTATTTTACCTTTTGAGAAGAAATTCCTTCTGATGGGCATGGGGCTTAAAAAAACACAAGCTTAAAACACCCATCAATTCGATTCACTAAAAAGGCTTTACTAGAATACGAATATATTGGGGTTACAAAAGAACTTTCTTGTGAAGAGGGCTGACGTTGGAAAATAGTTCTTGCCACTACACAGAAAATTAATGTAAATAAGATAAATACCGCAAATTTTTCGTTTTAAACAGTAGCTGATCACTATTTAGCAGCTTAGAAAATGGAAGATGCAGCAATACAAAAGAGAATTGCATTTATTTATAATCCTACGACATTGCTTCCAGGTGTACTTTAGAATGTTGAACGAATATTACAAGGTAGAAAGCAAATATTTCGAGACTATATGTCCTTTCTCATACAAAAAAAGTGTGTGAGAGAGAGAGCGAGAGAGAGAGAGAAAGAAAAGAGTGAATTGCATCTTCTGCGGCAGCTGACCACAAGAAACTCAAATCTCCTGGCTAGACGAGGTTTTGCTCGACGGGCAAAAGGGAAAACCATTGATACATTTTAAGGTGGGAAACGAACGAAGGGTGCATACACGATCGTGAAATTACATCAGGGAACGTCAGGGCCTTTTTCTGGCCCACGCATTCGTGCGGATCCTGGGCTGTCGATGACCACCCACCAGCACGCGCTTGTTCCGTGTCCGCAACCCTTCTTATCGATCAGTGGCCGAATTGTCTCTGTGTTCCTCTGAAAATAGAGATACCTAGTTGTTTTAATTAATCAACAAGGATTTGTTGCAGAGCAAGTTGGTTTGTGGGGTCGTTTCCTTAGCGCGGTGGTAGCGCTGCTTTTTACCAAGTGGGAGACCTTGGTTCGATTCCCAGTACCGGTGTTGGGATTTTCTCCCTCTGAGAGACCTGGTTCGGGATGCACTCAGGCTCGTTAGGTCTTGGAGGGGTGAATTGAGGAGTTATTTGATTAAAAGGTGGTGGCCCCTGGTCGCGGAGGCCACATAACCAGCCGGGAGGGCCCGGGAGCTGACCACGTCCCACCCTCCAGTTCTGCACCCCGTCCATAACGCCTGTAGTGAGCGCTAGGCCTTGGCCTTATAAGGGCTGTCGCGCTGGGGTTTAATATTTTTTCTTAAGCTGGCTTGTGGATCTCAGAAAAGAATCCCGGATCCAAACCTAGAGTGTCTCAGGTAATAACGCTTGGTGCTCCAATTCGGAAGGTCTGGAGTTCGATCCCTGGTCTGTCTAACAATGGTTTTTCGTAATTTTTCTTGGTCACTAGTCGAATGCTGATGTGGTTATTTTCCTTTCCGTGACTTCTAATCTAGTGTTTCCGAGTTAAAAGGAACTGCTGTTCTTGGCGTAGGAGTGGCGCAGAAGTAGATTGTTCCCCTAGGGGGAGTAGTACCAATACTGTCAGTCTAGAAGCTATACGATGAAACGTGGCACCGAGATGAAGGATTTTCAACATTCGTTAAGGACCCCACAATAGTTCGCTTCTTCCGGCACGCCATCTTCTTCAGACAGTATCTTGACCATTGACTCGGTGTGGAAACCCCTCTATCTCTAACTCTACCTCTACCTATCGCCATTCAAATCCCACCTGCCCACCAAACTCATTCGGTGTTTCTCAACTTGTATTTCTCCCTTCTGTAGTTATATTGATCTCAGTTAAATCATATTAATTGGAGAAAATTCATCAGTCAAATTTGATCTTAGATCAAGATACCATGAACCTACATCAAGGTTTATACAACCAAAATTCTAAGTTCACTTATGTGTAAGTCCGAGGGAGTATGGAATTTTGTGACCAAAATATAAAAACGTGTTTCGAAACATTTGCCTATTCTGTCTCGTTTATCTTCTTCTTCTTTACCTTATGTAGGAGTTACACCCTTTAGGGCTTACAAGTCAGTGTGTAGGGCCAGATGCCTATCGGGGAGCAGACCGGACAGAGTGAAGACCTGAAAGCGAGGAAGAGAGTATGAAATGCAGACGAAATCGATTAATAAAAAGGCGATGATGGAGTCGTTGGTAGAATTCGTGACGAGAGAAAACGGAGAACCCGGAGGAAACCCGCGCAGACGCTGCTTTATCCTTATAATGAAATTTAAATAAATCCTTTTTCTTTACATGTTTACATCGCTGAACATGCAAAGCAGAAAAAGCAAACTTTTATAACAATATAGTACAGAGAGAGAGACAGAAAGTGATAGAGGGAGACAGACAGAAAATAAACGAAAGAAACATTGGGGAAGGTCGTGTGATTGTAACACATTTTTACTCTCTCTACTACGTATAGAGTATAGAGGAAGTATTGTATTCCACCCAAAAATTCAATGTCGAGGTTTCACCGAAAATATGTTTTGAGGCCCGCTGAATCAAAAAAAAAAAAAAAGTTTTCCGATAAACTTGCGCACGCGCGCGCGCGCGCGCGCGCGTGTGTGTGTGTGTGTGTGTGTGTGTGTGTGTGGTGTGATTCTGTGGACAGCATAACTAAAAACGAAAAGTCGGTTAAAATCCAAAGATCAAATGAAACGTATATCTTGAATTTTCTGGCTATAGCCCCTGTAGTCGTATTTACTCTGGACGTCTTTTGGATAACCGGTAAACCGTTAGAGATAGACCAAATCTTACTACACAAAAAATGTAGAGCTTGCTAAAATACACAATTTATGTCTCATTAGAATGTTTATAGAGTGAACCATTTCTGAGATATGCCTTGTTATTTGTGAGAGTTTTGGAGAACTTATCCTTTTGTCAAATGGAATAACGTTATTCAATTTTTTATATGTTAACCATGCAAAGAGAGGGGAGTTTGAAAGCCAAAACATTTTACTATCGCTCAAAGCCTCTGTATTCCAATATTCCTTTTGCATCTACAAGGAAATGAGCAATAATATAATTTGTACAAATGTTTATATCAACTAACACGAAGAAGATATAGGAATAAGAGTTTGCAGGAATGGTTAGTACAAGAGTAGAGAAAATCATGTGAATGTAACACATCAGATTTGTCTTCTAATTTTAAACAGTACGGACGTAAAATAAACTAGATAAATTCAGACATACCCAGAGAGGTCATTTCATGAAGGCAGTATGATAATATTGTCACAGAGGACAGAATTTCCCTTTAGCAAAACAAGAACTCTCTAACTTAAAGTAAAGGATGTTTTATTCTTTTGCACAACATGAAACATCCTTTTCTTTCTTATGTACATCTTCCCCCCGTTTTAATTGTTGAATGCAGTGCATTAATGTAGTTGCCGTTGTTTGATGTAATATTTATTTGCTTCGTTGTCTTTGTCCACCACTCTTTGCATCGAAATGTAATCTCCATATCTGTCTAGGCGTTTCATTTGTCTGTGTAATTTCATTTATGAATTTTGTTTCTTTGTTGAGCCTTTTTTGTTTCTGTCTCCCTCTTTCTCATTTCCTGGCGTCCCCGCTGACAATAATCACAGGACTTGCATCTAGTAGATACAACACGACTGCTTTACCATCCTTCGCTTTCAGGAGAAGACAATTATCTAAAATTATACCGGATAGTTTTTTTAAATAATTTATGAGTAAGTCTACGTTATCCAGAGCAACAATAACAAAGAACAATTACACGTATAGGTTGGAAGATACTACTTCATGCGGCCAACACTGCCTCAGTTGTAAACAAAACACCCGACCGGCGTGTGCTTTGACGTAAACAAAACACTCGTTTGCCCAGTGCATTTACCGTACCGCTCAAGCGGGTCATTACTTCGGCAAATCGCCACGAATCGAAATGTTATGTCTAAAAGGTGTGAATGTAACTGAAACAATGCATTCGTTCAAGTGATAATGAAGAGTTAGTTCTGCATAAAAAAGAAAGTATAAACTCGAATCAATGAAACAAAGTATTTAAACGTTAAAACTCTGCTATTATTATTATTGTTGTTATATACGTATTTTAGACTTTTGGTTTTTGAGTTTTGCTGGCCACACACGCACGCGCACGCACACGCACACACACACACACACACACACGTTACGTTACTCTGAAGTGCTCTTGCACTTCTTCAGGTTTAGATATTTTATTGGTCGTATTTATTTCCATTGCATGCTCTAATTTTAATTCGGGAACTCGCCGGGAAATTTTCGGTATCAAATACGTATTTGGGTAATATACCATAGGCAAGTAGTAGAGAAAATTAAACGTAGGATGCGCTGATGTTTGAATGACACATCAATCAGGGCAGCAGGAATACAAGTTAGTGCCATTTACCAACGGGGTAACGCACAGGCAATTCTGCTCGGACTTGAATAAATGAGTCTCGACCAGAGACTAATTACCCCTTCATACTTCTCAATATTGCATTGTACACTTTCCAGCGCGTGAGAGCTATAAAAGGTCATTTCTAAATAGTTTAGGAGATAAACAGGATACTGTTCGATTTTCCTCACTTTGTGTTTGATATAACACAGACTGTAAGCTATACGGAAACAGAAGATGAAAACATTACAGACTGTTTCAGAAACTGTAAACCAAAATTAACTCCATCGGTACACTCCCTTGTGGTCATCCCAGTGTCCCATTTCTACAGGGAAGGAAGATTTGGTGCTTATAATTTCTGAATGCCCAGGAACGGATTTCTGGAGCAAAGAATTTTGAAATGGGGAAACGTGAATAGGAGAAGAGCATGAATATAATTTTTAGGAACATAGGTTAGTGTTTAAGTAAAGCTAAAAAAATAAAACTGGGCTGTTCAAATGAACATTGTTTATTAGCTAATAATCCCTTAGATAGCTATAGAGAAGTATAAAATATCTGTATAAGTAATTCTATGTAACTTCTAGCTGGTTTCCAATTAACCAGTACCTGAGAATTTTAGAAAATATTGTTAGATTAGTTAGGTTAAAATTTTAAGCAATTATGTTAGCGAGTATGATAGTATAAAAGCCTGGACTGAATACATAAGTATTAGTATTGAAGTATGTATTAGTTTAACATAAATAAACATATAATATACCATTTATATAAAAGTAACCCAAAAGAAAGAGAAGTCCACAGGATATTCCGAAGAAAACTGAACATATGTATTCTATGTGTGTATGCAAATATATTAAACATGTGCTATTTTAATAAAAAATTATTAGAGCCACTTTTAAAAAGTAAAAAATAACGGCAATATTTCTTGTAACAGGAGTTTGGTAGTTTGGAATGGGGAAGTTTTTTATTTAATCAACTTCTCCGGTCATTCCGTGGTTGACTTAGTGGCGTGGCCATGCTTGTTAAGGTGACTGGCATTGTATAATGCGCCCCTTTGAGTTTCACGAAATAATCAATCTGAAATCTCAGCATACCTCCTTGACTTCATATATATTTCGTCACCAGTGAAGGGTATCTAGGAGGGGGAAAAGGCCCGCCCTGTTTCCTTTCAGTGACACGACTGGCTTTGAGTAAGCGCCATTTCACGCGCGCGCGCGCGCACACACACACACACACATACGCACATCCACACCCGCACCCACACTCACACACTTAAACACACAAAGCCACTCGCAAACACTCACGTATTCTCACACACACGTACATTTTTGTTCCAAAATACTCTAATTTGGCTTTAGGGAGTCTCAAATCGTGTATTTCTTTGAAATCTTAGTACTTATAACTTTCTCTACTGGTAAGCAGAGGAAGTATTGTATTCCATCCAAAAACTCGATGTCAAGATTTCATCGGAAATACATGTTTTGAGGCCCCCTGAATAAAAAAATAAACATTTTTGGAAAAAGGTGCATGTATGTGTCTATATCCGTCTGTGAACAGCATAAATAATTAAGTAGGTTAAAAACCAAAGTTAGTATTTAAATTTAATGTCTTTCAAGGATGCGACACGAAGATTTTGAAGAAAATAGCCGCATCCTAAACTACCCTTTACATGGAAAATTTTTCGAAAATGGCTGTGACGATTTTGACTAAAATGCTATATGTTCAAGATATTTGTATGGCATATGAAATTTATATTTTGAATATCCTGGCTATAGCCTATGTAGTCATGTTTACTCTAGATAACTTTGAATAACTCGTAAACCGTAAGAGATAGACAAAATCTTACTATACAAAAAATGTAGATCTCACAAAAACACAGTTTATGCCTGAATAAATGCTTTTTGTAGATTGAACCATGTCGGAGATATTCCTTGTTATTTATGTCAGTTTTGTAAAACTTGAAACTTTCGTGAAATGGGACATCGTTATTAATTTTTATATGTTAAGTGTGCAAAGAGAACGGGATCTCAAAGCTTTAAAAGGTTTGACTATCGCACAAAGCCTACTGTATTCTAATATTCCCCTTGTAACTACAAGGAAATACGCAATAATTTGTACAAATGTTTATCTCAACTAACACAAAGAAGATATAGGAATAAGAGTTTGTAAGAATGGTTAGTACAAGAGTAGAGAAAGTCATATTTAGTGTACGTAAGTAGGGAAATGAGCCAAATGAGATTAGCAGAAAGTGTTCAGACAATCCCAATTAGGCTAGAAAGCTCACGATGGGTGGGCCACCTCGAACCTGGGCCTCGTTAGAGCAGACATACAACACATACTAACGCAAGAAGTAGCAAACTTGTCAAAACCACTTTTTGCTCTCCGGGTTTGCGTTTCGCTGGCTGCATCGCGTTTTTGCTTTTCCTCGGACGTTACAAAGGGAAGATAATGCTGCAGGATGGGAGCCATAAATAAATGTGTGTTTGTTTTTTTCTATACACCGTACATGCATCACAGGAGTATAATGAACAACCACAGCTCTTCGTCAAGGAGTTCCCTAAGGAAGTCACAATGCTAATCCTTTTTACCGAGATATCTGGCTGTTTCTATGGTTAATTTTCCTCGTTAGGACCAGGGTAAAACAAGCAGCACATCTGCTAAACACACAGCCATTGTGTTTATCATATTTTTGGCACACAGTAGTAAATCTAATATAATAGTATCTACTTAGAACTTATTAAATAGAATACTGACATTGTATTTCACATTACTTTTACTTTCTTTACTGCGTATAATAATTAGGGGAACTATCGCATTCGAACGAAAAATTCGATGTCGAGATTTTACCGGAGATATATTGTTTTGAGGTTTCGTGATCAACAAAAAAAAAAAAAAAAAAAAAAAAAAAAAAAAAAAAAAAAAAAAAAATTTACTTCCTTTACTGCTAAGTAGCGGAACTATTGTATTCCACCCAAAAATTCGATGTCGAGATCTCACCGGAAATACCTGTTTTTAGAACCTCTGAATAAGAAAAAGCATTTTTAGAAAAAGGTCCATGTGTGTGTGTGTGTGTGTGTTAAAAACCAAAGTTAGTGTTTAAGTTTAATGCCATTCAAGAGCGCGACACGAATATTTTAAAGAAAATAGCCCCACCCTAAACTACCCTTTACATGAACTATTTTTCCAAAATTTTGATTTTCTTTAAAATGGCTCTAACAATTTTTATTAAAATGCCATATGTTTGAGATATTTTGATGAAAAAATGAAATGTATATCTTGAATTTTATGGCTATACCTCCTGTAATCGTATTTACTCTGGACGACTTTTGCATAACTAGTAAACCGTTAGATATAGACCAAATTATACTATACAAGAAATATAGATCTTGCTAAAATGCACAGTTTATGTCTGGATAAATTCCCTTGTAGGGTGAACCATTTCGGATATATTCCTTGTTATGTGTGTGAGTTTCGGAAAACTTAAAACTTTCGCGAAATGGAACATCGTTGTTAATTTTTATATATGTTAAGTGTGTAAAGAGAACGGAATCTCAAAGCTTTAAAACGTTTGACTATCGCACAAAGTATTCTAATATTCCCTTGCATCTACAAGGAAATAAGCAACAAGACAATTTGTACAAATGTTTATCTTAACTAACACGAAGAAGATATAGGAGTTTGTAGGAATGGTTACTACAAGAATAGAGAAAGTCATGTGAGTGTAACACATCAGATTTTTATAAAATAGTCCGTGTATCCGTCTGTAAACAGCATAACTCAAAAACGGTTAAAACCCAAATTTAAGATTAATCTTTTAAGGATGCGACAGAAACATTTTGAAGAAAATTCCTCTACCCTAAGCTATCCCTTAAATGGAAAATTGTTCCTAAATACCGATTTTCTCATGAATTGCTTTTGCGATTTTTATTAAAATGCCACATGTTTAAGATATTTTTATGACAAATGAAATCTATATTTTTAATTTTATAGCTATAGTTCATTTAGTCCTGTTTACTCTTGATGACTTTTGCATAACTGGTAAACCGTAAGAGATAGATTAAATCGTACTATAGAAAAATGTAGGTCCAAGCCTTCTAAGTTATTAGACCAACATCAAATACTTTAATTTATTTTCAGTTTACTTAAATATCAACAAACTTGCCTGAAAAGTGTGAGGGCAGTTTTTAAAGAAAATCTGATGTTTCACTCACATGACTTTCTCTTCTCTTGTATTATTCTTACAAACCCTTATTCTTATATCTTCTTCGTGTTAGTTGAGATAAATATTTTCAGAGATTATTTTATTGCAGAGATTTGAACCCAGGATCTCCCGAATGCGAACCTCACTCGTTACCGCGGGACCATATCACTATTTGAAATGGTTTGTGTCTGAGGAAAGTAGTGAATATTGCAGTAAAAACATCAGTGACACTGAGGCTCGCTCGTTAACGTAATTTGTAGTTGCACATGTATTTGGGAAGGTGATATCTGCTGCTCTATTTATACTTCCCCGGTGTACCTGGAACGATTTAATGAAACGATTGTTTAAAGAGTACTGACTTTGATTTATTTACTTGTGTTTAACGACTATTTAAAATGAATGAACAGTTAAATTAATTAAACTCCCTCACTCCCTCCCTCCTGTTCCCCCTTGAGCTTTGATAATACTATTTTCGCCACACTCCTGGTTAGCTGGCTTCCAGCTGCCCAGAAATAGGATATTTACTGGTGACTAGGGCTCAGAGTTTTGACACCTCATTTTTATCTTGGCTTATTTTACCATGCCTAATTAGTTTAACCATGTTTCCAACATTTATTTTTTATTAGCCGTACAAATGCATATTTTAGTGTTGGATTGTTATTACAGCGAAGGTTGGGCTGATTCCAGTGCTTTATCATTTTAAATTATAACGTATGCAACATAAATGAGAGGACAATTATTGAGGTGGTAAAAATCAACCAGTAGTTATTTATTTATACCAACAAACTTACTCCTGGTGTTTTAAACACACAAGCCGTAACTGGGCAATGTTGAAGAAGTGCAACCAGGACTAAAAAATGCAATACCATTGCTGGGACTTTAAACACGGATCTTCCGCTTATCGAGCGGCTGCTCTAACCACTAAGCTACCATGGCCAACTTGCCATTACGACATTAAATTCCCCAACCGATTTGTACTTTCCCGGTAGACCAACAATTCTCCGTGGGAAAAAAAAACCATTTGATGAAAAAGGTCCATTCGTGTGTCTATGAGAAGTACTCGTATAGCTCAAAAACGAGGACTTGATTAAAAACATATTAACCTAAATATAAACTTATATCTTAGGGATGCGACACGAAGATTTTAAAGAAACTTCCTGCAACAACTACTCTTCATTGGAAAATTTTTATATTTTTTTAAAAATGGCTGTAATGATTTTTATTAAAGTACCATATGTTTAAGACACTTTTATGGCAAATAAAATGTATATTTTGAATTTTCTGGCTATAGTCCATATAGTCTTGTTTACTCTTCATGGCTTTTGCATGGTTAGTAAACCGAAAGAGACCAAATCTTACTTTACGAAAAACATAATCTGGTTAATATACATAAGTTTATGTCTAAAGGCATTCTTTTTATTTTGTAGATTGAACTATTTCCGAGATATTCCTTGTTATTTGTACGAGTTTTCCAATACTGAAACTTTCTCAAATGGAAGATCGCTATTCACTTTTTTATCTCTTGGTCGTACAAAGAGAACGAAATTTCAAAACCCTCATATAGTTGCTAGCTTTAAAACATTGACTATTCGTCCAAGCCAATTTCCTTGCAGATATAAGAAAATTAGCAATAAGATCATTTCTGCGTATGTTCATCTCAACTAAGACGAAGAACATAGAGGAAAGGGAATTTGTAACAATGGTTAGTATACGAGTAGAGAAAATCATGTGAGTGCAACATATTACACAGCGTATGGTTTTAGAACGCACGTGGCACTGCTGCCAAGTGATGCGCCAGAGAGCGGAAGTTACGGGGAGGGAACGTGGAAAGAAACATTTGTCGTGTCACAAATTGTCAGAACGTAAACTTGCGCAGCAAATGATAATGATATTAACACTCAATATTAACCTACTTATTTACACACACTTCCTCAGATGCCAATTCCTTAAAAACTGTATACTTTAAAACTAATATTTCTGGTCTGAGAGCGGAGTACCTGTGGCACTGTTACCAGGCTTTGACATTGTTAACACTTCACTAAACACAATGTAAACATGTGAATTTTCTGCTCATTGTCACAGTTACACAAAGCATAATTTATGTTACGGATTGGTCATGAACTAAACTAAAGAATTCGCGCGCGACTGCAGTGATCCTTGGTCAGTTAATTTATGAAATAAATATACGCAGTTCCTAATGACTTCGTAATGTCTTACTCCGTAATTGTGTAATTAAAAGAAATAATTATAATACACAGGCAAGATTGGAAGTTGCATACATAAGCATAAACACGGGAGTCAGTTGTTTATTGTCGAAGCGATAACTCGAGAACCATACGTCTTAGAAATTCAGCCGCTTTTGCTGTGCGTTCTGAACTAGGAACGCTGCATGACTTATGATAGGACAGTCGCTCTAGGCAAGCCCCCTCGAGCTCCGCCTCATGTGCCTTATAATACCGTACGCCTTATAGATTTTTACAGCATAGATGGATGCACATTTGAAGAGCTTTTAGGTCGTAAAACTCCGAGCCCTTCTGATGACTCGGAGGTTTTACTACAAAACTGCTCTGTGCGCTGTCTCTTCAGGTTTAATTTGCAATGATATGTAGCCAGTGGCGGCCACAATGTGTAGTGGAGGTGTATATAAACGGCTGCTTAACACCACAACATATAACGTGGTTTAATTCCAGTTGTCGCTATGCTAATAGAAATAAATTCAAAAGATAAACAGGACCGAATACATTTTTCTTCGGTGATCGCACGCTTTTGCAATGCAAAACGTAATGCTGATTAATGTGGTCATAAATCATTAAGACCATGATATTGCAAACACGCTCATGAATGAAAATGTACGCATCTTATTGGTGGTTATGACCAGTTCATACCGTTATGTTAGATTTGAAGTTAACTAATTGTGTTTACGTTGACGTATGATCAGGGAACGCAGGGAATATCTCATTTGGCTCTGTTGTTCCAGGAGAAAATTATGAGGTGAAAAAACTGCAGGAGTTCATGCGTCTGACATCATTTCTGAAGACGATTTACCACTACTGCAAATGCAGTCAGGTTTGGAAAGCACTACATTTTTAATTTCTTGTACGTAGATATAGTAAGCAACAATCACTTTTTTATTACTTTCTCTACTGGTAAGTAGAGGAAGTATCGTATTCCACCCAAAAATTCGATGTCGAGATTTCATCGGAAATATATGTTTTGAGGCCCCCTGAATCCAAAAAAAAGCATTTTTAGAAAAAGGTCCGTGTGTGTCTGTGTCGGTCTGTGTGTCAGTCTGTCAGTCTGTGGACAGCATAACTCAAAAATGAAAAGTCGGTTAAAAGTCAAATTTGGTATTTAAATCTAATGTCTTTCAAAGATGCGACACGAATATTTTGAAGAAAATAGCCCCACCCTAAAATACCCTTTACATGGAAAATTTTTCAAAAATTTTGATTTTCTTGAAAATGGCTCCGACGATTTTGGTTAAAATGTCATATGTTTGAGATATTTTTATGGCAAATGAAATGTATATCTTGAATTTTCTGGCTATAGCCCCTATAGTCGTATTTACTCTGGATGACTTTTGCATAACTGGTAAACCGTTAGAGATAGACCAAATCATACTATACAAAAAATGTAGATCTTGCTAAAATACACAATTTATGTCCAAATAAATTTTCTTGTAGGGTTAACCATTTCGGAGATATTCCTTGTTATGTGTGTGAGTTTCGGAAAACTTAGAACTTTCTTGAAATGGATCATCGTTGTTCATTTTTTTATATGTAAAGTGTGCAAAGACAACAGAATCTCAAAGCTTTAAAACATTTGACAATCGTACAAAGCCTACTGTATTCTAATATTCCCCTTGCACCTACAAGGAAATAAGCAATAAGGTAAATGTTTATCTTAACTAACATGAAGAAGATATAGGAATAAGAATGGTTAGTACAAGAGTAGAGAAAGTCATGTGAGTTCAACACATCAGATTTTTTCTTGCTCGTGCTAAGAGAACGTAATTTCAAAACTTTAAATGATTTGACTGTTGCTCAAAGTCTACTGTATTCCCATAATCCCCTTTATCTACTTGAAAATCCGCAATAAGATAGTTTCTGCAGGTGTTTATCTCGACTAACATGACGATAGAGGAATGGCAGTTTGTAAGAATAGTGTAAGAGGAGAGAAAGTCATGTAAGTGCAACACATCAGATTATTTTTCCTAAAACCCGCATTATGTCGTTTTCTCAATAAACAAATGTCATTAAATATACCAAATTTACAACATATACGAAAATACTGTTAAGGATATAAAATATTGTAGACAGTATGTCCCAAAATTAGGATTAATAACTCGCAGCTCTTAGAGCACTACGTTCGGTCGTGTTCTAATTTGAACCTCTCGTTACGAAACCTCTACTTTTATAACTGGTATTGTAAACATGTATATTTCATAAGAGGTGGAACTTGGACTGAAAAATTCAATGCCATAGCAGAGATTTGAACCACGGATCTACCATCTAAAGGACATAAAGTACTTACTATTGTAAGTCGCCCTGGAGTATTTATCTCTGGCAAGAGATTCCTTGTGGTCTAACCGCGTAAGTACGAGTCGGTTGGGGAATAAATGCGGTTCGAATTCCGGCAATGGCATTGAATTTTTCACTCCTGATTCCACTTCTTAAACATTCCCTACACACGGCTTCTGGGTTTGAAAACACCAGCAGTAAGTTTGTTGGCATAAAAAATAGGAATGTGTTTCATATTTTACACATTTGAACACTGTGTACGTGTTTAAAATGGTTTTATTTCGCAAAAATTCATACTCGCAAAATAAAACATTACTTTTAACCCTTCTGTCGTAATCTACTTTTACTAATGGTCTTCAAAACATCACATAGCATTTAGTTGCATAGATAGAGGGAGAGCATTGGAGAAAGAGATTGAGAAGTTGTGTATAAAAAGAAAAATCTAATGTGTTGCACTCACATGACTTTCCCTACTCTTGTATTCACCATTCTTACACACTTTGATTCATATATCTTAGTGTTAGTTAAGATAAACATTTGTACAAATTATCTTATTGCTTATTTCCTTGTAGGTGCAAGGGGAATATTAGAATGCAGTAGGCTTTGAGCGACAGTCAAATTTTTTAAAGCTTTGAGATTTCGTTCTCTTTGCACACTTAACATATAAAAAAATGAACAACGAGGTTTCATTTCAGGAAAGTTCTAAGTTTTCTGAAACTCACACACATAACAAGGAATTTCTCCGAAATGGTTCACCCTACAAGAAAATTTATTCAGGCGTAAATTGTGTGGTTTAGCAAGATCTACATTTTTTGTATAGTAAGATCTTTTACGGTTTACTAGTTATGCAAAATTTATTCGGAATAAACAAGACTACATGGGCTATAGACAAAAAATTCAAAGTATACATTTAATTTGACATAAAAATATCTCAAATATATGGCATTTAATCAAAATCGTTAGAGCCATTTTGAAGAAAATGAAAATTTTCGAAAAATGTTCCATGTAAAGGGTAGTTTAGGGTAAAGGAGTTTTCTTCAAAATGTTCGTGTGGCATCCTTGAAGGACATTAAACGTAAATACCAACTTTGGTTTTTAACCAAGTTTTGGTTTTTGTGTTATGGTGTCCAAAGATACACACAGACACACACGGACCTTTTTCTAAAAATGATTTTCTGGATTCAAAACATTGAATTTTTTTTGAGTAGAATACAATACTTCCTCTACTTTACGTAGTAGAGAAAGTAGTAGAGGTTAGGGTTATATTAGTGTATAACAATGCGTTCGTATTGTATTTGTTTATAAAAGCAGTTTGTGTAACTGCTTACTTTTTTCCAAGGTTGTACGTGGTCCAGGGATGCAGCACAATAATATCTGGAAGAAGGGTTTACATTGTTTGGTAGGGTGGGCAGACGAGGCAACACCCACAATTCTGTTACCCAGTTCCCCTGGGTCTTCTTGGACGGACGGAATTAAGGGAGGCTACCGTCTTACATGCGAAAGCAAAACTCTCCCGGGGTTGGCTCCAGCCCGCATCTTCTGGTGAACTTGCCCGATAAACTTGTCTCCCAGAGGGGGTTTTGACACGGCCCACAGTGTGTGTGGGTTTTAACGAAACCAAAACCTATTCAAGCAGAAAAGAAAGCAACAAACTTGAGGAGATCAAGTTCTCTTTATGCTGTCTCTATCGCTACACCAAAACTTATCTTAACGTTTCTTTCTTCTTCTTCCTTTCTATCGCACAAATATACATTCCGCATACTGACGTAGCCATAGTGAACTTCCCTCACTTGCCATTCCTTTCACGAACATGCAACAAATGTTACTAAACTTTATAGCACTGTATTCGCAACAGAAAATATCATATACCCACATAACTTTCTTCTCATTGCTTAGTTTAAGGCTTGTGCCTAGAAAATCTGATGTGTTACACTCACATGGCTTTCTCTACTCTTGTACTAACCATTCTTACAAACTCTTATTCCTGTGTTAGTTGAGATAAACATTTGTACAAACTATCTTTTGCTTATTTCCTTGTAGGTGCAAGAGGAATATTACAATACAGTAGGCTTTGAGCGACAGTCAAATCTTTTAAAGCTTTGAGATTCCGTTCTCTTTGCACGCTTAACATATAAAAAAATGAACAACGATGTTCCTATTCACGAAAGTTTTAAGTTTTCCGAAACTGACACGCATAACAAGGAATATCTCCGAAATGGTTCATCGTACAAGAAAATTTATTTGTACATAAATTGTGTATTTTGGCAAGATCTAAATATTTGTATAGTATGATTTGGTCTATCTCCAACGATTTAGCAGTTATGTAAAAGTCGTCCAGAGTAAATACGACTACAGGGGCTATAGCCAGGAAATTCAAGATATAAATTTCATTTGGCATAACAATATCTCAAACATACGACATTTTAATCAAAATCGTTAGAGCCATTTTCAAGAAAATCAAAACTTTCCATGTAAAGAGTAGTTTAGGGTGGGGCTATTTTCTTCAAACTCTTCGTGTCGCATCCTTGAAACACATAAAACTTAAATACCAGCTTTGGTTTTTAATCGACTTTTCGTTTTTTTTTTTTTTTTTTTTTTTTAAAAATTAACGTCCTCCAACATTGTGTCAATTCGGACGAATGAATGAAATGAAATGGGTGAAATGATGCTCAAATGAGCCCGAGGTCCATGGAGCTTTAAGTTACCCGACATTCGTCTTCTCAGGGTAGGTAAAACCTCGGAAAAAAACCTTACCCGGATAACTTACCCTAAGCGAGATTCGAACTCGCGACCTCTTGAACATGAGGCAGACACGCTAACGATCACGCTACCGAGGCGGGCGACTTTTCGTTTTTGAGTAATGCCGTCCACAGACGGACCTTTTTCTAAAAAATTTATTTATTTATTTATTTATTTATTATTATTATTATTTTTTTTTTTTTTTATTCAGGAGACTTCAAAACATACATTTCCGGTGAAATCTCAGGTGAAATTAGGTGGAATGTAATACTTCCCCTGCGTACTATAGATAGTAGAGGAAGTAATAACTGTGACAAATTCCAATAAGTTCTGTACCATAGTGGTAGAATGTCTGTTCTCATTTAAGAGGTCCTGAGTTCGAGTCTTTATTTAGGGAATTTACCGGGATAAGGATTTTTTCGCGGGTTTCCTTCATTCTTACAAGAAGAACATAGCCCAAATTTTAAAGTCTGTGGGCACCGGGCTCATTTGAACACCATCTTACCCATTTTATTAATTCATTATACCGCTCTGCATTTTGAAAGACAGTTTTGATGTTTGTTTTGAATGCTGTTTCCTCTAATTTTGGGGTGCGTATTCCAAATATGTTACCGGTAGGGAACGAGCCTTCATACAGAGAACGAAAAGTTGCGGAGTTTGGACTATAGGAAGTGGGAGGGTCAGTCTGTCACATGATCACAACACAGAGGAAGACAGATACAGTTTGCCCACGCATTTTTTAGATAAAGTTGTGTCATTTACATTCAATACTGATATCATTTGCAGTAAAATATTCACTCCCAAATTTTCCTGCAAGTTCAGCAATAAGTGAATATTTCGATTTTCGTGGTGCAGGTATTTTACTGTAAGGAGCTAGTGAACACATTCGAGAGACACTATGCATTGCAGGCAGTGTGCTTTGAGGCGTCACTGTAGACGCGCAATGACGTCACGCTCTGCCAATGTGGCAGGTAACTTGCGATTTTTGTTTTGCGATAGTTCTATTAAGGTTCGAAACTTAGTTATCAGTTTTCTTCTACTACATCCTTGTTTCGTATTAACTCAATACCGATATACCAGGAATCCGCCGAAAAAAAATAATTTGTGTTAAATGTTTGGATTACTTGGAGAGATCCAGCTTCTTAACGAATGGATATAAATTATTTATTATTTCACTAACTGTGTGAACAATGATATGATGTATTTTTATTCCAATACGAATGCATTGTCACAATTTTAGGTTAATGTGATGTTGTCAATTCTCTCTTATAAATGAAACTTTGTGTGATATTTTAACATTACATTGTTATATTCATTCGTCAGGAAGCTAGATGACTCCAATTTGAGAATCTGGCAATCATGAGTTCTATTTATTAAGACTATTTCACGAATTAAAGGACCATATAGCCTATTGAATGTTATTTAAATGATGTAACCTCAGCATCCAGCACGCTGTTTATATTAAATATATTTCCTGTTGTATTCTGGGTTTTCAGGTTTCCCTATTCAAATTATTTCTTGAAATTCAGCACTGGATGCTTCACCGAAGTGAGTTAGTGATTTTTGACGGTTAAATCTATCGGCTCTGTTTAAAAAAAAAAAAAAAAAAAAAAAAAAAAAAAAAAAAAAAAGACACCGAACTGCTGCAGTGACGTAATTCTCCCAGTGCATTCATGGCCCAATGAAGTAAAACCAGTCACCTAATGCATCCATATTCTAAACAATCAAAGTAATTGTTCGTTGAATTCATGCCAAAGATACAGTTTTATAATGATGGTATACAATTTTAGCCATGCATCAAGCTACCATTTCTACGTAACTCCGATTCGCGTCTTTTTCGTTAGCCACAGCGTAAAATGTTGCGCATCTATAGGACATTGCAGCTATATTCTCTAACCTGATTGGTTGAAATTTGAAATTGTTGTGCATATGATTGGTTGATTTTAACCAAGTCTCGTAAGAGTGGAATTATCTTAAAAAATACTCGAGATATTAAAAGTTTGAGCAGAAACACATTTTAGCTACTTTCTGCTTGCATCTTTGCTGTTAAAAAAGGGGAATGGTTTCATATACTTTCTATAAGCCACGGCAACTAGTAATATGGCATTACATTATTCATATTATTGTCACGTGCTCATATTGAGCCAATTATGCACGATACTGAACACAGTAACAACCTGTTCACAACGGTAGAATTGTATCAAATTGATAATGGCATCTAAAATGGTTGAAATACGCCTGTCTGCCTGCATTATTAGAAGGAGACGAAGAAGGTTTCGTTGTGTACAAAGCAGAGAGAGAGAGAGAGAGAGAGGAATGTTATCGTATCCTGGTGAAGAGGGAAAGCAGACAGGCAGGCAGGATCTAGAACATTCCGCTAGACTTGATGTCAGCACTTGGGCTTCCTAAACAAAGGTGTTAAATTTGTACGGGGGAGTACAAGCAAGCAAGCACACGGCTAAACTTTCAGCTTCCTCCTGATGGCCCTTTCTTGTTCTTGGAAAATCGTTATTCATGTAGGCGCTTCGTGATTAGCACAACTTTGCTCTCTGCAGCAACGCGCGCACTTTGATGTCGGTCGCTAAGCTTCTCAAACTTACCCATGGCCCATTGATGAACCATGTTTCAGTAAGTCCCATTTTTACCCTTCCAGCTCACCGACACTACTGTGGCTATTCCACCATAACACAATTTTAATGAGATTGTTGCTGCTGTAAAATTAACCCTAGATTTACCAAAGGTGGTACTGTATGCCCACGTTCTGTAATTGTTTACATTCTGTCTTTTAATTTGCGACTTTCATTTTTATTACAAATGAAATATATATCTTGAATTTTGTGACTCTAGCCCAGGGATCGGCAAACATGTACTCAATGAGGGGCGAGTATGACGTCTCAACATGCAACCCGCAATACACATGACGTAATGTAGAACAGGGGATGGCATTGACCTTCGTTCAGTGTCAGTGCTGGACTCACTCGCTACAGAGTACAATAAGGAATAGTACACATACTTGAATCCAGCTATTTTGGTCTACGATACTTTAGATAGGCCTAGATATTTGAGCAATATATTTCAATTCACTTCTATTTGCAATGTACCATGAAAATCTAGTGATATATCACAAGTAGCCACTCTCAGTATAGCACGCAAATTATCATCTGTTAATCGCGATACAAGATTTTTTTGGATTCAGTTTCTTTCCTTACACATATTTCTTAAATGCTTGAAATAATTCTGTCCCTATTGTATGTTCCCTAAGTGGAATGACTTCAAGCATATATTCTTGTATCGAGGGGTTGTTAGTAACTCCACGAGTGAAAATTACCAATTGTGCTGTGTCAACGTTGTCAGTGCTTTCATCCAACGCGAGAGAAACGGCTATAAATTCATGGACCTTGGTTTGTAGTCTTTTTTCGGCTATTTCTCCTATTTTATATATCCTTCTCTGTATGTTCATGGTGATAATGCAATATTACTAAAAATATCATATTGTTCAGGGAAAATTATGTTGGCAACTTTACTCTCACATTTTTTATGAAATCTCCATCACTAAAACACCTCAGTGACTGAGCAATCTCCAAAGCAACAGCATAGCTGGCGTGAAGTTGTCTATCAGTTATAATATTTGAATTAATATTAGGTGTATTATCTGAATATTGCTCTTTGAGCTGTTGCAGTTGGTTCGTCCGATCTAGATCTGAAAAAAAAAAATGAATAAGACATTACGTCAGTGTTATGCTACTTTAAATCGTGGTATAAATTTATGAGTACATGCTTGTCTATAATTGTATGGTGACCTTATGACATGTATCATAATGCCGCTTGATGTTCCATTGATGAGTGCCTTTTTGAACTTTAGAGCACAACAAACACCTTACGTTCCTTACATGATGAGAGAAGAAATAATCAAAGTGCTATTCTAAATGTCACATTTAATAGACCAGGAATAATTACATGCGCTGTAAAGCGCAGAAATTTATCTTTAAGTCTTAGTATTAAGTTACACTTTGACAGACATGTTTAGAAGTGCAGGTAAATACGAGAGGACAGTTCGCCCGTGATCGGTGTTTATGCAGTGCCAGTTAAAGCTGCGAGGGAGGGAGGGGGAGACAGAGTAAGCGCTGCCCCTGACACGTCATAGTTGCGAGGCCTCATTGAGTACATGTTTGCCGATGCCTGCTCTACCCCATGAAGTCCTATTTACTCCGGATGATTTCTGCCTAACTCGTAAACCGTAAGATATAGACCAAATTTTACCCTACAAAAAATGTAGATCTTGCTAAAACACACAATTTATGTCCAAATAAATTTTTTTGTAGTGTAAGCCATTTCGGAGATATTCCTAGTTATTTGTGTCAGTTTTGAAAAACTTGAAACTTTCGACAAATTCAAAATTGTTGTCCATTTTTATATGTTAACCGTGCAAAGAGAACGGAATCGTATTCTCATTTTCCTCTTTCTCCTACAAGAAAGATAATTTTTACAAATGTTTATCTCAACTAAAATGAGGATCTCGAAATAAGAGTTTCTAAGAATGTTAGTACAACAGTAGAGAAGGCCATGTGAGTGCAACAGATAAGATTGACAGTCACTGTTGCTACTACTGAATAGTATAATTATTTTCAAATTTTCATTTGTAACGATTTTAATATGTTGTTGGTGTTACTGTTTCGGGCCGAACGTAGATGTGCTAATTTAGTTTTTATTAATTCTCGTTGGAATGAAAGTCTTTACCAAGTTTTATTACTCGCGGCCTAGCATCAGTCTGAGAGCTATAAGATTCTATTACATCTGTCACAGGGAGTGGTATGTATCTATTTTATAGATGAAACAATATTGTTTCAATGAATGTTTTGAATAATTTATTAATACTTAAAAATCATTATCCTTCTCATAAAACGCTTTTACAATTTTCTCGCTAAGGATGGCGGACTTCTTCGCTAACAAAGAAAATGGCTAGACACAGCTAATGATTGCGGAAAGCCAATGTTCTTTTCTAATCTCGCCGCACTCGATTGATCTCAACCGATTATTGACGATATAGTTCCTTTTATGCATATCACAAAATTTTACAGTTGATTATTCAATTTTCGATGTATGATTATTATTTCTGGTCGTTATAATATCGATCAAAATCACTTCTTTCTCCTTCGTTGTATCACAAATAAACAGAAGTCACCTACACTGCCTATAATTTAACATGATTATTTTAGGGGGCTTTCTGTTACCTCTATGTACAATTTGAATCATTTCAGAGGGCTTACACAAAAATACTGTCTCACATTGTTGATCTTTTTGAGAAACAATGAAACGCAAAGTGGTCTTAATGTACTGCCCGGTCGGTATGATGTGAATCATCTAAAGAAGTGAAAAAGAAATAGTTAAATAATTTTAAATGTTACCTTTATAAGCATGACAAGATATAATATCCAATTTTAAAGTAAATTTGTTTTTAAAATTGCTCAGACGTTTTGTTACTAGTTGTGTTCACAAAGTACCCCCCACCCCCTTGGTAATCTAAGTTCTGGAACAAGGCTTGGTTATTCTAGGGTTAAAGGCACTGAACCATTGGTCATCAGCGCCCTTGTAAAACGGACCATGGCAGACGCCAGAGATCAATTTCAATACACAATACACAAGCACAAAAGCAAATATATATTACTATACCAAATAAAGGGGGAAAAGCAAGAATTAGAAAAAAGTGATAAAGAAGGTAAAATGTATGAAATTTTAATACGTAAAATTCTAAATCTATTGTTTATCGTCCAACAGAACCTATACAAGTCTTACAGACAGTTGCAGAGTCTCGAAGGTGTGTTACGGCAGCACACACTAGCACACGATATCCAACGTTAGGGTGTCTGAGTTTACCTCCTTCCAGTATAGGCGGACTTTGCCTCTCTTTAACCCCAGCTGTGCATTGTGTTGCAGTGGCAGGCTGGTTATATGTACGTTGGGTTTGGTTTACGAGATCATATTCAAATGTTATACGACAAACGTCTGTTCATTAGTGACTTCTTTGGTTCTGTTTACGTTTAAGAAGTCTATCAATATTTGGCGAGAAAGTCGAAGTGCATAGCCTTAGAAGATACACCAAGTGATCCTCACGTAGCCGCGACGAATATAGTTAAATTTGGAAAAACTGTTCGTAAATATATGTGGAGATATACTCTCATACACCTTCTTCTTGAAAATGTTTATGTCTCTATCTACTACATTTTAATCAACATAACCAGAATAAAGGTCTTCTGAAGAAATTCCCAGAAAATTCAAGACATGACTTAGAAACGACTATGTAATCGTCTGTTTGTGTCCGTCAGTGGATATTGACTTTTTGTGCCTCCGACTTGAGGAGTGGAGTGGGGTATTGCCGTTCATTGTGTAAGCTGCTCCAAAGAGACAGCATTGGACATCTCTAATAGCACGTGACGGACCGACAAAAGCTTGTCACATGGTGGACAAAGAGGAACAGGCGCCCATTTAAAAAGGTAACCATGTGTAGAATTGTAGTAACCGAGTCCAAGTCATCTACTTGCGACGAGATACGTGACAGGAGGTTACTTATTTTATCGCAAGTTCTTTCACTTCTGTTTTAATGATGGGTGCACTTGAGAGCCGAAAAACTGGCTAGTAGAGAAATAGAGGAGGTTAAGATGGTACTGAAATGTGTAGCTTACCTGTTACCAAGCAGTTGGGTCGTGTGGACCATCGTCTATGACTTGTATTATCTTCTTGCTAAACCCTAATCCATATAACTTGGCCCCGTACCAAATACGATTTTAACTTAATATCTGGTGTGTAGATCAAGCATGTATTTCCATTACTTACGGTGTAATAAGAATTGGAGATCAGGTATTCTATTTAGTAGACGCCAGAATCCTCCTCCTCATTGCATATACTGAAAATAGACGTTTGGTAACCTCTTTTGGAACACACAAAAGTCAGCGAAAGCTTCTGGTGGTTTCCGAAGCAGACACTTTCTGGGTGTGGTTGATTTTTCTTTGGGCCATTCTCATTCTTTCTTTCTTTCTCTCCTTCTTTCTCTCTTTCTTTCTCTCTTACTTTCTCTTTCGTTCTGTTTCTTTCTCTCTTTCTTTCTCTTTCGATCTTTCTGACTCTTTCTGTTTCTCTTTCTGTCTCTCCTTCTGTCTCTTTCTCCTTCTGTCTCTTTCTGTCTCTTTCTCCGTCTCTCTTTTTCCGTCTCTCTCTTTCCGTCTCTCTCTTTCTCCGTCTCTCTTTTGCTCCGTCTCTGTTTCTCTCTTGATTTCTCTCTCTCTTTCTCTCTCTCTGTCTTTCTCCCGTATCTCTTTCGTTCGTTCCTTCTTTGGTGTTATGCGGACATACCTTTCCCTTAGGCCATTTACCAATAATTCTAAAGATAGTTTTCGTTGTAGTTTTATGTCATGCAGGCTCTGTGAAATCATATAATCTAATTGGCTGATCCTATACTCCATCCAATCTTAGATCCACACCTTGTATCCCTCCGCGATAACCTGGTGTTCCTATCGGCTATGACTAACGCAAACAAACGCCACGTGGACTCATGCCTCGTGCTTATGATGCAACAGAAGACACTTACTCGGGAGTTTTAGGAATAACGCTGCTATAGCTTTACATTCAAGTAGTCTTTACCAGATCATCGCCAAATTTAAGGTACTATATTTTGTGGTGTACTTTGGTTTCGACGTGTGGCGGTTTAGTTGTTGACGCTTATGTTTACATCAAGTCAGGACCTAAGATGGAGCGATTATAGAATAATCTTTTAAGATTTTATGTTTGTGAAAACATATAAAATATTAGGGATGATTGATACAATTATGACTTCTCCTGTTGCATTCCCAGAGGAGTATTAATATAAAGATTGAAGGCAAAATCATGAAGCCACTTTCTTTCTATATTCTATTGCGCAATCATTTTCGGCACAGGAAGAACGCACCAAAAGATTGCGCTGTGCGTACATGCATGACCTTGTTTGTGATTCCACCTGTTTTTGAGCCAATTCAACATTACTAAAGCAGCACAGAGAAAAATGGTAAACACATGGGGAAGGTAGGTTCGTTTAAGAAAAGGGAGCAGTGTTCCAGTTAGTTTCACTTTGAGGGAAGTAATTCTTTGGTTGATGAGCTCTGTGCAAACGAAATGACATAGACAAAAGTGTGCTCAATAGAGCATGTATTTATTCTGCCGGAACCACTCTACTCCTCGTGGATTGCTCATACATCCTTGTTTTTATATCATCCCGCTTTAAGTTGAACAAAAAAATTGATTCTTCCCCCGTCATTGCTTTTCTGCTTTTTATCTCCCTGTACAAACCACTGTAAGGCAGAGTGGAAAGTAACTCGTGTGTTAGTTCTTCAGGTCACATTTATTCTTACTGCTGAATTACATAATTATGGAAATTGTTACGTATTCAACGAGATAATAGTATTTATGCAACCAAAGCATACCAGCAGCAATATTCTATAATATTCACACGAAAATCTTAATTGTCATACTCAAGTCCCATAGAACTTTTTATACTCAGCATGAATCTAGTTTCAAACCTTCATAAAATGTTTAAATACTCTACGCTGTATAGTATTGTGACTGGTGTCCAACAATTCACTATTCAAGGTAAATGTTGGAACGCACGCCCATTGCGATTAACACAAAAAGTGCATCGGCGTGCCCTATTCTGCCGTTCTCTAGCAAAGACACCAGCCATTTTTCTGGCTCAAAAGTTGGTCGGTCTACTTATCTTACTACTTGCCTTAATAAGATAAATGCAACAATAATTTTCATTGTTGATTTGGCCGTAAATAAACTGGGCTTAAACGAAGCACTGCAGCAAAGAACTTTCATTAATAAAAAGTTTGGCGGTTTAATTTTGGGACATCCGGTATAATGAGGTCCACTACAGTGGCGTTTAAGCGCTACATTATGGCGTGGTCGAGAATAAACCTGCCATTATGAATAGAATATCTCTAGTAAACAATATATGGGCCAAAATGTGCATGGTAAACAAATTAGAATAAAGTGCTCGTTTATATTTCTTGAAAATTGAATGCATTTATCAAAAACATGACTTTCTTTACTCTTGTACTAACCATTCTTACAATATCTTATTCCTCTATTTTCTTCGTATTAGTTGAGATAAACATTTGCAGAAATTATCTTACTGCTTATTTCCTTATAGTACAGGCTTTGAGCAATAGTCAAATCTTTAAAAGCCTTCAAATTGCATTCTCTTTTCACTGTTAACATACAAAAAAAAAAAAAAAAAAAAAAAAAAAAAAAAAAAAAAAAAAATTACGTTGTTTCATTTGACAAAAGCATTTTCTCCAAAATTCTCACAAATAACAAGCAATATCTCCGAAATCGTTCACTCTAGAAAAAACTTTATTCAGAGATAAATTCTGTGTTTTAGCAAAGATCTACATTTTTCGTACAGTAAGACTTGGTCCATGTCTTACGGTTTACCAATTATACAGAAGTCATCCAGAGTAAACAGGACATCATGGGCTTTAGCCAGGAAATTCAGGATATAAAGTTCATTTGTCATAAAAAGTATCTCAAACATATGGAATTTTAATAAAATCGTTAGCTATTTTCAAGAAAATCAAACTTTTTGGTACATTTTCGACAAACATTTTTACTACATTTTAATTGGCTTAAGCATTTTTATAAATGATCTTGTTGCTAATTTTCTTGTAAGTGCAAGGGGAATATGGGAATACAGTAGTAGGCTTTAAGCGATAGTCAAACGATTTAAGAGCTGGTTACCATGCGATATCTTTGAAACTCCGTTCTCTTTGTAAGGTCAAGATTTAAAAAAGACACGATTAACATACTCTTATTTGAGAAAATTATAAGCATCTCCGAAATGGTTCACCCAAGAAAGAAGTATTTGACATAAATTGTGTGTTTTAACGAGATCCGTATTTTATTATTTATTAAGATGTTGTTTGTCGGTTATTGTTTAGAATGTATGCAGTCATTCAGAATGAAGAGGTCTTCTGAAGGCATTCTCAGAAAATTGTGTCCGTTACTGGATACTAACTCTGGTTGTACGTCTACACGTCACAGGCAGTGGCTGATTCACTCTCTGACTGAAGGAGTGGGGTGGGGAATAGCAACTAATTACGCAAGCGTCTCCAAAGAGACAAGGTTGGACATCGCCGTTATAGAGCTTCTCGATGTAACAAATCACTGTATTACTTCTTGTCCCATCCGCTATAGGTCCTGTCGTTCGACACTGAGAAGAGAAAGGTCGAAAGAAGAAGTAGGAAAATAGTTTGTGCAATTTCAGAAAGCAGCGAACCAAAGAGAGTGAAAGATTTGTAACACGGGGAATAAGCAGATGTTTAATGTGCTTCAGAAGTGAGCAGCTGGTCGGAGTAGGACATTTAGCTACAACCAATTGAATTCTGAAACAACATCTAGCGCCCTTGTGCACGGAGAGGTTATTGGCGATTTGGCATATGTATCTACGAATGTTTTGTAGAAGGACTTTTCTCCCTACTACTTGAATTATTAACACTGAATTTTGTCGTAAATAAATTGTTTATAGATAATTTGAAGTCACAAAGACCTAGAAAGCTATCTCCTAGACGTGGTGAATGACTAGATAAGATTAGATTAGATTTTGTTCAGCGATTTCACAAGTAGCCATTGAATATGTCAGTGGAAATTAACAGTATAGCATAAAAAACATATATAGGCATAAAATAAGACAGAGATAGTAGAGAAACAATCTGCAGTTATAATATTAACATAATCTGTTTTCAAACACAAGTTTTAAACTTTCAATCAACTTTTCCTGCCATGTCCCATTATTTACGTGTATAATTAGCAATGAATGGCATCTTTTGTCAATGGTTCAATACATATAAGTTTATGTAGCTTTCGAACAGGCATAAAATATAATTAACAATGATTTGTCACTAAAACAGGAACTACTTACAGAACTACATAAGTATTATTAGGATCATTTCTCATTCAGATAATCTTGCAAAGAATAAAATGATTTTGAGCAGGAATTTCAAAAGCATTGAAATTGTCAACTTTTTTGTCAAGATCATTAGAAAGATCCTGAAATATTTTTATGGCTTCATAGTATACACCTTTCTGGAAGCAAGAAAGTTTTGCTCTATGATGATGGATGTTTCTCGTTAGAAAAGTTCTCCAATTCATTGTAACATTTACATTAACATTTGTAAATTAAAAAAAAAAGTGAAAGTTTGATAACATGGATAAGATGAATGGCGAAATGCCACTGAATTACAGGTTTACCCCTACAACTTCAAACAAGTTGAGAAATTGGGCAGTTGTTCGAACCTATTTGAAACACCCTGGTTATTCGCATAGATATATTACAAATTCCCGAGAATTATTTCCCAAAACAATTAACATATTCTGCACTGGAAGCACCTAGCCCACGGCCTACAAGCCCGAAATCTACCATCTATTGGATTAACTCCGGCCGTGGAAGCCTAAGCAAGCACACCAGTGTCATCAGCGAACAGTGCTTGCCATATACTATACGTCGTATATATCCATGTGTTACTCTATTTTAATTTGATGTTTGTTTTTTCATAATTAATATCACTATTTACTTCAACGGCCTGTTTTCTTTCATGTATATAGGTATGTTGGGAACTAGCTTAAATTTTCATTTCTAAATCCATACATTTCCAGTTTTGCTGTTACACAGTGGTTTATGGTCAGGTCTTTCGACTACCTTGTAGTAAACAGCGAACAGCGTGTGGTTAAGTACAGTGCTCGCTCGCATTATCAGCAGTGTCTTGTTAATTTCAAGTAGGAAACAGAAACATTCCCCCACCATCAATTTTCATGATGTCAGTCGCGCAGGTCCTAGCAGTCATTGCCACGTCTAAAAGGATACCTCTGTACATATGTTCTGTCTGGTGTATTATTTTCTTCCTTTGTTTTCCTATTGTTGTATTTTGACTTATTCCCTAGTCTGGCTTATTCCAGCATTAAAATAGTTGAAACAAGGGTCGTAATTAACAGTTCTGAAGCAACACTCAGATCTAGACTATTAATGTTCGTGTACTGGGTTACTTTCCGATCGACCTCTCCCAAAAACTATGATACAGAATCGCTTTCTTGGTGGCATTCCATTAGATAATGGTACCCCAAGCTCCACTTTCCCCTTCGCCCATCATTTCTCCCCCTCCATGAAAGCCGCAACCAGTTACTAATCTCTTATGGGTTCTATTCACCAGAAGGGTCCCTGTATCTAAATATGGATTAATTTTACACGGGCATGCATGCAGCAGTGGCGGCTGGTGTGTGTGTGTGTGTGTGCGTGTGTGTGTGTGTGTGTGTGTGTGTGTGTGTACGCGCGCGCGCGTGTGCGTGTGTGGTCCAAAACATGTAATCCAATTACGGAACATTTCTGGGCATGTAACGTAGCTCGGATCTTCCGCTACATCGGTCGTCAAACGGCCGCCTTTGATTCTCAGTTCAGACTTTGTGCCAGTAATTTGTTTGCAAGGGACTCTTTTCGATGTATTCGTCCGTGAAGGATAGATGAAGTGCTGGAAAAGGATGCGTTTGTCTGAATTTAATCACTGAAACCTCAGGGGGAGCTCAAGTATGTGAAGTTAAACCTCATTGTATGCTTAACCTCACTTTGTTCTATTCTCTATGAGATAATAAGAGAACATAGCTTGCGAAAGGAAAGAGAAAGATATTTAAAGGTATGTTTCAGAGAAGTCAAACTCTCTAGACACCAGGAACTGTAACGAGTTGCAAGAAAGCTCTTCTATAAGAATCTTATCTACATTTAACTATCTGATTTACAAAATTATTCCGTCTATAAGGATATTTGTTATACTGAGATACGAGATTTCTGCAATATAATTATAACTAGAGGGCGATTAGAGTGATTTGGTCTGTTATTTCAGTTACTAATGAAGGAGTTTGCTGTCTTGCCACGTGTCCCCTGTGTAAGGACTGTAAGTGAACAAATATACTGTGAAGGTGAACAATGGTTTAGATTCCAAAGACTCGTGCACAATTCAGATTCCACAATTCCTAACTTTAGTGGATCTTTTGAATAGTTTAATGTTATATAGAATAAGGTTTTTTGGTTATTCAGTACCATAATCTCCTTAAAAACATGAGTTATATAGTGGAAGAAGTATGTGTAAAAATTAAGGGAATCGAAGCCGTAGAAGTTAGGAAAAATGTAAACGTTAAACTCTAGAATGTGTTAGAAAAATGGTTTTTCAATAATGTGTGCTGTGCGAGATATGTTGCTGCAAAAAGTAGCCGAGCCCTCGGGATCATTGAGTTGTTGTTTAAATGAGAGGAGGAGGACGTTCTGTGTGATATGTAACACCGTGGAAAAAAATAGTCACGTCTGAAACGTATCTACGTATTTACAGACAGATATACGGGCAGATACATAAACATACCTCCTTATTAAAAACTGCAAGTTACTTGGCACTGGTGAAGTTATTCTCCACCGTTAACTTAGCCTGGCGCTCCAGGCATGACTCATTTGTTTTGTCCACAGGCGTACATTATTGTTAACTGCAATAAATCATATAAATATATATTCGTGAAAGATGGCGTTCTATAACGAAATAGTGGTCATAGTGCACGCCTTGTTTTCTTACAACTCGTGCGAGCACTGCAGGCACACGCCAGTTGTTTACATCAGGACTCACCCTCTCTCCTTCCAAATAAACAGTCTATACTACCAGCTTTAAACAAATACCTGGCAACACGAACTCGTGGGCTATGCTATACTGGTGGGGTCAAAAATATCCTCTCCCAATGAATACTGCTCTAATTCCCATTATAGTCCGAAGTGTGCAAGGGGTCATTCATAATTAAAATAAGAATATAACGGCCTAAAAATTGAGCACGAACCAAACGCGATATCTTGTCATTCACTATTACAAAGATAGTTCAAACAGCAGATGGCCTGCGCAATACACTACAAATTAATAAAAATGATCAAGAGGCTATCTGATTAGAGGACATTAAATGTACAACATCTAGATTCCTGGCCGTGCTTTGAAAAGCCAGTCGACACAAGATTGTATGCAAGATGACAGAGTAATCTTTTTCTTTTGTTATCTGATTACCCTCCCCTAATGTAGGACTTACACCACTTGAAGGGTGGCAAATTGAAGACTTGAAGCTTGCGAGTTCATAAGATTTACATTTAATTCAATGCTTATTTTTATGTTACCGTAATTAATGGAGAATGGTTCCGTTGCCACACATATCTATTTTTAAAGTTCACTTTAAGTTTCCGCTTAATTTTCATTGTGAATGGAGCCTGACGCTTAGCGACTTGACGGAGGAAGACGGTGCAGAGCCGAAATGAAGAATAATATTTATATAATGATCACAATAATTCATTATTCCGTTCACAAACAAGGTTTACAATCTTGATTTTATTTCCTACCCACTTACAGTAAGAGAACTTTTCATATTCCAAGCAAAAATTTGATACAGAGATTTTAATATAGATACATCTCTTGAGAGTTCCTGGAATAAAGGCGTTTTTAGAAAAAGGTATATGTGTGTCTGTGAACAACATAAATTAGAAACAAAAAGTCCGTTAAATACCAAACTTTGTATTTAAGTTTATCCTCTTAAAATATGCAACAAACATTTTCAAGAAAATCCCTAATCACAAATTACCGTTTACTAGGAAACTTTTCCGGAAATTTTAAGTTTTCTGAAAAGAGACTTTGAAGACCCCTTTAATCTGAAATACTTTTACAGAACTGGTAAACTGTAAGAAATAGGCAAAATGTCACCCTTGAGGCCACCTCCAGCCTCGTTTTCCAAATAACCTGCTACCAGCTGTTCTAGTGGTGAACTAAGAGATATTTTTCGGAGGATATGCGTGGCTATATATGCAAATGGACAATACTAGTTAAGCTGGATGACAAATTTAATGGAGGACATTAATGAGTTGTTTGATATAAGTTACCTACGAGTGAGTGTGTGAGTGAGTGAGTGAAAGTGAATGAGTGAAACTAAGTGGGTTGGTCGGTGGGTGCGTGAGTGAGTGCCTGAGTGGGGTTTAAGTACCAGTCGTCATTTGGGCCCGCCTACCTTTGAGAATGAAGAATTGATCTCTTTCCGAAACTTCTCACTCGAAACAGTTACTATTGAATTCAAACGTATCTAATTTGGGATAACCTCGACTGTACGGACAACCATAGGAAATATTACAGGAAAAAAAATGAAGCCCAGAAGATAAAGCTGTTTATTGTAAGATTTTAAAGCTTACGTATGCTTTATCTGGTAAGAAATAAGACAATATACGTTTTTTTTAAAGAAATCTTTGAACACCTTCTACTTCGGGATGCTGTATCGGTCTTGCGCGGTCCTGCTTCAGTAACAAGGCATTGGTTTTTGCTCCACATGGCGCAATGCCGTCTGCAACGCAGCGAAACCCTCACTATGACACGTTTACATTTGGTTTAACTCTTCCTCAATTTTTAGTCCATTCAACATTTCAACAAAAGTTTGTAAGAAATGCTTTAATGTTAACTATGGCTAACACAAAATGTAATAGCTATATAATAAATACAAATAACATTTGCTGCCATAAAATTTATCTGCACAAGAGAAAAGAAAATAATAGTGGTCAAGTATCAGCCGCCATTAAACTATATGCCTGCAATTCACTTCACTTCATTTGTCATTTCCGTGCACTCTTCATCTGGCTGGTCTCTTTTAGGGTATTACGTGTCGCCGGAGGTGTCGGCGTTGCATGGCAGGGAAAAGGCGATGCTCTTTGCTCACTTCCGTTCCTTGGCGGGGCGGTCTCCGGTTTCCCAACCCCACTGTAGGATGTCTAAGACCGGGGATGGCCGAGACGTCGGTTGTACACAAAACCAATTTATTAAACTGCACTGTTTTAGAGCATCTGTGTTTCTTATCGTCTTATGGGGTCTTAAAGGGCGTGAAACATAACTACTGACCAATGCACTGTTGAACAGTTGCAATACGCGGCTAGAGGCGTGGCGCTGTAATGAAGTCAAGGAAAAGTAGTGGTGGGGGATGGGTAGATACACCTGACCTCATAGCTTTAGCAGCATTTTCTTTAGATTTATGCGCGAATTCTTAATTTATATTATGGAAAATATAAATATTGCAATATTTATTCAGTTAAAGGATTCTGTGTTTGTCCTTAGAATCACACAGCAGTTGAGCTAATGAGTAACGATTTATTAAACCGTCAGAAATAATGCTTCCCTTTCATGCCGACCTGTCATTGGTTATTGCTATGTCCAGCCAATAGCATGAATATTGTTGTCGTTGGAGAGAGGCAAAGAAAGGGGACAAATAGAAATCTACGAAGGCCTCTTTAAATGAATATTATTTCTGTACTCCACCAGGGATTTTCAATCTGGAAATGGCAGGGTCCCTGGCCTTGCTCTGTTGTGACTCCTTGGGTCCGCAGCCTTCTGTAACCTCTCGCCTGATCCTTCCTTCCGGAGGTACCCGCAAGGGACACAGGTACAAAAGATCTTCAACTTCGACTTGCCGAATACCCTCCGCAATGTCCTATCATATTTTTCCTGACACGAAGTAGATAAGAATAGTTTGTTGAAGAATGGGTAGAGAAAATGGTACAACTTTTTTTTTACCATTAAGAGACTCACTTTCTGTACCACTCTGCAGACACTGGTAAATGATTCGAATTAAAAGAAATTTTCCTACCTCAGGTAGGCCAATCGAACAAGGAACTTCTTGTTTGTTCATTTTCCAACAAGAGATGTCAGACGTTAATCGCTTATATTCAGCACTATACCTCAATAAAGACATTGAGAATTCACCTGCTGTTTTTTAAATCAGCATTGCTAAATATGTAGATACACTATTGTCGATACATTTTGTCATTAGCAGTTCTGAAGAAAGAGAAAAAACCTCATTGGTATAATTATTTGCAACGCGCTTATTGCCATACCTTGGAAAGGGATAAAAGTATTTTCTGAGTAAGTTAAGAGAATTTATTATTCCCTTAATGTATTTAGTTTTTAAAGGATTTCGTTGGTGCGTGGAAAAATGGCCTGCAGTTATACCCGGTCGTTTATCTTGTGGACATAAATATTGTTTTCCTTTGTTAGGCGGTGCTGCAAAGGGTTGAAACATAATTCATGGAAGCCTGAGAATAAGAAACCTGTGTATCAGGGGTAACCAATAAACATACAATGTGCACGCTTCGGCCTTCGAGAATAAGGTGTCTGCAAGGTTTATAACCCTAAAGACCTTTCTATAACACCTTTAATTCTTCATTCATCACGTATTTTGTGTGTAAGAGGAACAATATGAACACAGTTGAGCCTATCGTAAATAAAGATAGACTACGGTAGTTCTCCTAGTGCAATTGGTCAGTCAAGAACCTACCTCCGCCTGCGGTGCCGTAGCAGTAAAAGCGGGCGTTAAACACTACAACAACAAAGAACCTACCAGCATTACATCTACGTTATGTGTGTTACATATCTACAGGGCGCCACCTCACATCACGTTGTTTACGTTATGTGATCATGTTTTACTAGATTCCTCTAGAAAGCGGAAGGGTTGAACTTCGACCTTCTTGGCCCTAGAGGGGGTATATGAAGGGTTACTTAACCTACGAAACATTAAGTGTCTTTAAAAACATTTGGAAACTCAGATCAAAGCCACTGATAGTGATTGTCTTGTTGCTAATTTTCTTGTAGGTGCCAGGGGACTATGGCAACACAATAGGCTTTGAAATTCGTTCTCTTTGCAAGGCCATGAGATAAAAGAGTAAATAACGACCTTCCATTTGACAAAAGTACAAGCTGTTCGCACAAGGAATATTTCCGAAATGGTTCACTCCACAAAAAGAATGTATTTAGACATATCTTATGTATTTTAACAAGATGTGCATTTTTTGTATGGTGTGACTTAATCTATCTCTTACGGTTTACCAGTTATGCAAAAGTCATCAACAGCAAACAGGACCATATGTTCTGCTGACAGAAAATTGAAAATATACATTTCATTTATCACAAAAATATCTTAAGGATATAGCATTTTAATCAAAATCGTTAGCCATTTTTTACAAAATGAAAATTTTCGGGTAGTTTTAGGTACAGGAATTTTCTTCAAAATCTTCTTGTCGTATCCTTGAAAGATATTAAATTTAAATACCAACTTCAGTTTTTAGCCGACTTTTCGTTTTCGAGTAATGCTGTTCACAGACATACACGGGCATTTAAAATGCTTTTCTGGATTCAGAGGGCCTCAAATTATGTATTTCCGGTGAAATCTCGACATCAATTTTTTGGGTGGAATACAATGCTTTCTCTGCTTTACTATACGTAGTAGAGAAAGTAAAAAGGCTTGCCAAGTAAATGGAAAAAATGTGATCTTTTTAGGTTCCCTTTTCTAAGAAACCAGCTGCCAAAGAGAGCTGAACCTTCTGTTACAGATGAAGTCATTCTGCCTCCTGTCACTGAACTACGGGAACTAAGCGGCCAATAATAATGGAAGAGTCAGTGAACTAAGAACCGTCAGCGTGGTGTTTTGCTACTGGGCGTGTGGACACATGATACCGCACTGCTGTGTAAACAAGGCCACGCTTGTGACGCGGTTTAACCTTGTTCTGGTTCTGCAGTATTGAGTTCATATCCATAGTTCAGTTAATACTAGGGCATAGCGTGTATTAACTTCTGACTCATATTGTTAACTCAGTGATCTGCAGTGAAAGTTCGATTTTCAGGAAGATTTCCAGGCGTAAAGGTTCCAGGCCGTGGAACAAGCTAAGAAACGTTAGACGAAATCGGTGGTGATGGATAGTTTCTGAAAGAAGTGCCAAAAATGTATGAACAACGGCGATGGCCATACATCGTGAGCAAAACCTTCTATAAAATTAAAAAGTAGTTTAAAATTGTATGCATTCACGCCAATATATGATACACACAGGCGGAAACGAGCGCTGTCAACGCTAACAGGAAAAACTCCGCGCAGCCGGTTCTGAGTTCATCAACTTTGCCATTACAGAAATAAGAAATACAGCCAATAAGTCAAAATGAACTTCTGCGAGTAAATTAGTTTTGTCTTTGGAGATATGGGGAATGTGTTCACGTTGAAGGTCATCCATTTCAACATCTGTTGTGATGCAGGCAAGTCTAATGTAAGTTAGTGAGGTGGTTAGTGTTTTTTACCCATGGCTTGCCGGTCGTTTACGTGCAATTCTGGCGCAGGGTGCGCCGGGTCGGTGCCCAACGGGACGGTCCGACCACTCTACCTTGATTTTCGCATCAAATAAAATTGCTCTACCATTTGGGTCCAGTAATCGTCTTCGCCAAAACTACTATATATCATCTTCCTTTCTTGGAAGAATGCTGGGAGAGGGGAGTTATTAAGCAAATCGGAAATAAAATTCTCGATATACTTTAATGCCAGTTGCACGAGAGCAGGAAAGAAATTTTTGTTTGCTTATTAGGAATACCGTGGAGCTTTTGGAAGGGAATATTTTATTGTAGAAAGCTTCCAAGTTGATAATGTTGCATAGAATAGGGAAAGAGACAAATGAAATGAATCAAATCAATATTGGCCATTTTAAAAGCCCCCGCTTCAAGGTGGATGCGACGGATAATATGGAACAAGTAACTTGAATAGCTAAGTTATGGTGCCCTAAAAGTTAGACTGAAGTATCAATTCTAATGATACTTGAAGTCCTTAGAGGAAACGACAGTATCCTACCTAATGCTTTAGAGTGAGGAAGTTAAAATAATGACCCAGTTGACCAAAAAGAAGCTTTTAGTGAGTGGCACATAAAGCAGTTCATGTTTTGGTGTAATATTCGAAAAGTTTACTTGTAGAAGTACCTGCTCGTGAAGTGGTATATTGATTTCTGAACGACCCTGCCGGTGTTTTTAGCTATCGCCACTTATAGCGCCGGTAAATTTATTCCCCTCACCATACCTACACATGCGCCGTTATGTAGCACTTCCTCGCAAATATTGCATTTCCCGCTGAACAGTGAATCGTTGCATTTTCTGGCTGACGTAGACTCAGTCGGTTGATTATAAAGTTAATGCAGTTGCAAACTTGGTCAGCAGCCTGTCATTTTAAGGAAGTGGATTGTCTTGACGTTCCATATCTCTGAAATGGCCCCATTTCAAGTTTATATCAAAGTCAAGCTGTCACTAGTGAAACACTTCGTATTGCACTGATATAATTGAAAACGTGGCGCTTCTACACACTTTAACCATTTATGTAACAAGAACCTTTAGATTACGGCAGCAGTGAATGACAACTTATGCGCTTCATCTCACAGTGCCATAAGAATATTGCAGCAAAATGACAAGTCGACAGATCCCACTGCTGACACCAAGCTGTCAAAATGATAAAGTCCAGTCCAGTTACTTTTTCTATCACTTTGTTCTGCTTCAAAACCTTTGCACCTTTACACACTTCATTTTACTTTCTTTACTGGTAAGTAGAGGAAGTATTGTATTCCACCCAAAAAATCGATGTCGAGATTTCACCGGAAATATATATGTTTTGAGACTCCCTGAATCCAAAAATACATTTTTAGAAAAGTATGTGTGTGTATGTATGTGTGTGTGCGTCTGTGTACATGTGTCTGTGTACGTATGTGTGCGTCGGTCAGTGGATAGCATAACTCAAAAACGAAAAGTCAGTTAAAAACCATAGAAAATTTTTAAAAAACTTTGATTTTCTCAAAAATGATTTTAACTATTTTAATTAAAACGTCATATGTTTTTATGGTAAATGAAATGTATATTTTGAATTTTCTGGCTATAGCCGATGTAGTCTTGCTTACTCTGAATGACTTTTGAATAACTCGCGAACCGTAAGAAATAGACAAAATCTTACTATACATAAAATGAATATCTCACTAAAACACACAATTTGTGTTTAAATAAGTTTTCTGTAGACGTCTGAATCATATCGGAGATACTCCTTATTACTTGTGTCAATTTCGGAAAAACTTAAAACTTTCGTGAAATGGAACATCGTTGTTCATTTAACATTTTAACATTTTATATGTTAAGCGTCCAAAGAGAACGGGATCTCAAAGATTTGACTATCACTTAAAGCCTACTGTATTCTAATATTCTCCGTCCACCTACAAGGAAATAAACAATAAGATAATTTGTACAAATGTTTATCTCAACTAACACGAGGAGGATGTAGAACTTTCTGTGTATGCTTAGTACAAGAGTAGAGAAAGTCATATGAGGGCAACACATCAGAATTTTTACTAGTCGTCAGTCCTTTGTGACATTACAACTCATAAATGTTTTCTTTTCGTATCCTTGACACACAATTTTTTGTATTTCTTCACTTTCTCGGTCGGTCAAAAGGGTGACTTTGACGCCTGGATAGCTCAACACTCATTAACTGCTTCCTAACCTCTTTTCGACGCAACGACCATCTTACGACAACCGAACACACGCAGCTGCCACACGTTTTTGATATGCTGCTTTCACATGCCTTTCTCTACTCACTGTTGTACACATTATTCTTACAAGTCGACATAAATATTTGTAGAAATGATCTTATTGCACACCTTATTGTAGCTGTAAGGGGAATATGGGAATACAGTAGACTATGACTAGTGAAATGTTTTGAACTTTGAAACTTCGTTTTCTTTGCACGGCCAAGAAATAAAGTGAGTGCCGACCTTCCATTTGAGAAAAGTATTGCAGAACGCACATAAATAACAAAAAATATCTCCGAAATGGTTCACTCCACAAAAATATGCATTCGGACATAACCAGTCTATTTTTGGACAGTAAGATTTCGTACATCTCTTACGGTTTAGCAGTTATGCAAGTCTTCAAGAATAAACACGACTAGATAGGCTATAGCCAGAAGATTCACACTATACATGTCATTTGCCATAAATATCTTAATGACATTTTAATTAAAATCATTAGAATCAGTTTTGAGAATATCAAAGTTTTCGAAAATTTTTCCATTAAAGCGTAGTATACCGTAGCAGGATCAGACCAGGGGGAATCGATCTTCGCTTTGGTGATAGGACACAGAGCCTCCGCTTGGGAGGTCCCGGGTTCAATTCCTGTGGGCCGAGCTATCTGACTGGGAATTTTTCGTGATTTCCCTCAGTCGGCTGGGTAAGTACCAAATTGAATATTTAATATCACGACCCAAGGTTCCACCTTAAGTTTAAAACAACAGTGCAAATGTAAAATGGATGGTAATAGCGATTGCTGTGCCATCTATCCACAGACTTGATGACACCCGAATGCCATCTGCGGATTGCAATCAGAGGTACAGTTACCCTGCACTAATCCCTCTACACGTGAGGAAGTAAGATGGTATGGTATACATAGGGACGAGGACTTCAAGGTGTTTAGGCAAACTGTCCAGCACAAGTTATCTCCTAATAGTCCAGTCGCACTATAGACAGAGCTACAGCGAGGTAAAATAAATAGAAAAAGATTCGAGATAGGCGCTTGGCAGTGATTCAGTGCTTGTGTTATAGGTGTGAGTGTCACACGCCCGGTCAGTGGCACCAGTAATCTTTCACCCCGTCCCTTTTTATGGACGGGACGCGTCACTCTTCCAGGCTAATAAAAGCAAAAGTTACTAAATCAAAAAGTGTAAAAGTTTGTGTACAAAAAACATAAATTACTGTAAGGGATTGCAGAGTTCATAACAGGTTATTAGACTGTTTGTGTAATTATCTCTGGGAGTTGCGAGTCATAAAATAATTTATTTTCCTCGGCTGAAATGGTATTTCCAGTAAACACGTGTAATTACAGTTGCACGCTTTTTCTGTCTCTCTCTCACTCTCTGCCGGCGTGTTAGTGTTGACTAATGATGCAACGTGTCCAATGAGAGCTCGCTAGCTCTGAAGAAGCTTCGCTAATGACTCCAGCTACGGTTGCCTGACGCATTCCAGCCTGCCAAACTTCGTTACTCCCCAAAATGTGGTTTAAAATGAACCCTTGCTTTTTGTAACACATATTAACCACGGATTTTGTGTTTAAGGGAGAAAAATAGAACAAGACTTTTCACTTCAGCTTCCTCCCTTTATCACAGCTAATATCACTAGAAGTTTTAACATCACCCAAAAGCATGTACAAATTCTACGATCAACATAACATCGGTTTATATTTGTTACTATTTCACTGATAACATTAATTTATCTCAAAAGCCTCGTGTGTGTATTTACATGACTCTTTCTATCCTTAAACCCCTATTCTTCTGTTTAGTTCATAATAATAGACATAAATGTTTGTGAAAATTGTTTATCTACTCATTTCCTTATAGTTACAATAGTCAAATACTTTAAGAGCCAGTCACTATGGGATGGCCTTGAAATTTCGTTCTCTTTTCATATAAAGAGTGAGTGAATGACTGGGGTTTAAGGGCCCTTCGACGACGAGGTCGAAAGTTCTGTTTTCCGAAACTCACACACATAACAAGGAATATCTCCGAAATAGTGCACCCTACAAGAAAATTTATTGAGACATAAATTGTGTATTTTAGCAAGATCTACATTTTTTGTATAGTATAATTTGGTCTATCTCTAACGGTTTGCCAGTTATGCAAAAGTCTTCCAGAATAAATACGACTACAGGGGCTATAGCCAGAAAATTCAAGATATACATTTCATTTGTCATCAAAATATCTCAAACATATGACATTTTAATCAAAATCGTTAGAGCCATTTTCAAGAAAATCAAAATTTTTTAAAAATTTTCCATGTAAAGGGTAGTTTAGGGTGGGGCTATTTTCTTCAAAACCTTCATGTCGCATCCTTGAAAGACATTAAACTTAAATACCAACTTTGGTTTTTAACCGACTTTTCGTTTTTGAGCTATCCTGTCCACAGACTGACAGACTGATACACAGACACACGCACGGACCTTTTTCTAAAAATGCCTTATTTGGATTCAGGGGGTCTCAAAACATATATTTCCGGTGAAATCTCGACATCGAATTTTTGGGTGGAATACAATACTTCCCCTACTTACCAGTAGAGAAAGTAAAAATGAAGACCTATATGAAAATGAACAATGTGAAAAGATTTCAGGTCCAATCAGGAAAAGAAAAAGAAAATGATCCGGTTATTTAATAATGATTGAGAATAATAGACCCGCCAAACAAGTTTTCAGAGTTTCTTTACGAAAGTAAGAAGGGTAACAAATGGAAGCAGAAGGATAAGAAAAGACAAATGAAATCGAATTAACAGAATACAGGATACAGCCAAGTTAAAGTTAATACAAAATGTCGAAGTTTTACAGCTCAAAAGAGAAGAAAACGACTGAAACTTGTACAGAAGGAAGTCGAGAAAATCACAGTGAGAGGATGAAGAAACACTGGAAAGATATATATCAATAATGTGACACTGAACGCGGTGTACAACAAAGGACAGTCGTGACCAAGTTACTTCACACCACATACAAAGCGACCAGGCGTATTGACCTTGGTTGTCGGGTGTTGAAATCGCTTGTTATCTTGTTTACTAGAACAGAGAAACACTACTAACTTGGTGTACAGTCAGAAATGCAATACAAATGATCTCTTACGTCTGCGGATATGGGACCTTGCTTTCCTGAAGATACGACTGTCTCCCGTGTATGTGCGATGAGCTCGCGTAAACACCTGGGCAGTTTCACATTCTTTCCGATACGCCTCATGGCTTTGTCAGCTAGTAACAGGCGGGCGAGGAAACAAAGGTGCTTAAGGTCAAGTTTCCCCACATTACTTACGCGAGCAAGTACATTTCTAACAATCAACTGGCAACACCAAGGGTTTTTCAGAGCCTTCGAGAACTACGCGGCAGCCGGCGCGTTTGTAGGACCGTGTGACGTCATCTCCACTATATAACAAGGCGAACAGAGGAACAGAGACTTGAGTCGGTCAGTGTGTCAGCGAATGAGACCCAGCTGTGTGTGTGTGTGGGGGGGGGGGGGGGGGGGCGCATGTGTGCGTGTGTGTGTGTGGTACTGTCGTGGAAGATGTTTCGCATCGAAGTGAATAAGTCTTAATGGATGTCAGTGATTGCATCGTCGCAGTTGGTGTATGAGAGACAGAGAAAGAACTGTGTCTCGGTTATGGGAAGAAAATAGTTGAACTGTAGACTATGTTAACTTCAGTGGAAGAGAACTGTGGTTTGTGCGAAAGTTTACGGAATCATTTTCTCAGCACTTTAGCTTGTTGACTACTCCAAATTATTGATTTTGCCTCCCGTTCCTTTCAAAGTTTACGCGTATGTTCTGAAAATTTAAATCATCAAAGCTGTAATATAATTTTTAACTCTTAGACATTTCTGATTGATTTAATTTTAAAGCAAAGTTGAAATAGAAAAATTGCAAATTTATAATGGTTATTTTAAAATTATTTTCTTTTGTCCTAAAACTAGCATAATTCAATCAATAATCAGCATAAATCAATAATTACGATACAAATTTGTAATCCATAACGACGGACCACGTGGTCCGTATTTAAAAGGGATTATTTTTAAAATGTCACCGCCTTGAATGCTTGGCATTGGTCAATAAAATTAATTTTTTAAACTCGTACAAGAAAATTTCAAAGAATACCGAAACGAAAGCTGTAGTTCTGTAATGTTTACATAGGGGAAATATAAGTTAAAATGTTTAATCAAATTGACCCGAAACTTAAAACAACAGCATTCTCACAAGTGCAATTCTCTGAAACATGACGCCACCATATGCAAGACAAGGTAAACAGATACACATACCTCCTCCTTGCTATACATACGCTACCTGTGAAGACCAGTAGAATGCCTCCAGAAGCTACGGGGATGGCATTAATGGAACTGAGTGTACACAATTGAAGGGCGATAGGGCGTTCATAAAATGTCTATATTCGTTCTTTTTACGTTCAAATAAAAATTTAGAAATAATAAACCGTTAGCATAAGTAACATTTAGAATATAAACAATCACACTTAGTGTTTGGCAGTTAATCAAAATAATGTGTGGGTTTGGATTTTCAAAGCCACGTCTTAAATTAATTTACTGTCTTTTAAATAATCTTTTAGATTTTTATTTTTAGAATTGTTACAATCAAGAGTTGGGGCAGTATACTCTAGATAAAACAAACAATAGCCAATTTCGATGCTAAGCTGCAAAATATTCACCCCTCAAAGTGATGCACATGCCCCTAAAACGCAATGGATTGCCGTTGCAGTGCCTGGGGTGCCATCTGTTAGCAAAGGTTGAAAGCCGCGGCCGCATGCAGTTTGCTTTACATATTATTCTCATTGATCATTTTAATTTTCTAGATTATGGCACATACATGCGAGCGCGTAATGATTTGCGACCACCGTTCGCAGGTGTGCTTTGTTTTTTATCACCCCCTGTTTACACAAACAATGAGCTCGTCGCTGATTGGACCGAAGTAGCTCATAAACGTGACGTCACATCCATATCGCTGTCGAGACAACGGCAACCATACACCTTCATTATTTTTATGGCATTTTTTTGTAGCAATCAATGCGAATTTCAGTGGACTATTGAGTTCGAACCTCTCTGGGGGCACTTAATTCATCCGTAAAATGCCAAAGAAACCTATGCGGTTTGAGTATAGAGTATTCATGTAGCTCTATAAAAAAATCTAGTATCCAATTTAATGGAGAATAAATTACAGTATCAAAAACAACAAAAGCTAAGGATAACATAACGATTTTCAATATTTTGCCTGCTGTGTTTTGTAGCTGTCTTATATTGTAAAATTATTAAACATGTTCAACTAAGCTATAATGTTTTTTTTTTTTAAATGAAACTTCCTATAGGAGGGCTTTGGAATCCTGATCCGCAACCTTTTAGTGTGACGAAAAGTGGTGGGGGTAAATACTGTGTCAGGTAGAGTGGGAGCAGTGTCTCGCTTGCCTTCGGGTTTCGGAGAAGAGTGACACTTCTCGCTTTCTTTCATTCTGGTTGTCCGTGGTTGCATGTACTGCGTTCAGGCGGCGTGGCGATCACTGGGTACAGCTGTTGGTTGTCAAGAAAGTATCCGCTGAAACGCGTGTGTATAACCAACGCATTTCATGTATTGTTCAGTGTTCTCGTTGTTTATAATCTATTTTCTTCATTAAAATATGCAATTTTGTTGTGAACATGCCCAAATCAGACGCAGAAAGAATAAGAGCGTGAACATCTTAGCTCAGCCACTTCCTCTTGCACCTATCAGGGATAATTTACAGTATTCTGATTTTAACAAATTCAAGACTGCACATCTTTTCCATCAAGATTTTGTAAATAATACATTCGATTTGAAGTGTTGTCTGCGCGACAGATTATTTAATAGGTATACAAAATGAATAATTAAAAGGTTTCTCTGTAATAAAAAAGTTTGTTCTACCGTGTGTCTTTAAGAATAGGAAGCAAAATATCTGCAAATGCAACCCTGCCAGGTTCCAAACGTCCCATTACATCAATTATTTTACTTGGGCTTTCCTTCTTTTACCACAGACACATTTAGCTGCAGTTGATGGGATTCGAAATCGCGACGTTTGGCTTTGGATGGATGGCCAATTCATTGCCTGCCGCTCTAACGATCAGGCTATTCGCATCGCTTCCGCTAAGGTGAGTTTCACTTGAACTCGCGCTGCGTTCCGTGTGTGTGTGTGTGTGTGTGTGTGTGTGTGTGAGAGAGAGGGGTGAGGGTTCACAGAGAGACCTCTGCATGTGGAGAGAAAAGCCATTGTAGGGTCCCGCCGGCATCACAATGTAATACATGGAAACGTTAGGAACCCCGCAACAGGGGGTGCAACCTGCCGCCCCCAATCTGCTTTTGATGGTTTCATTCCTTCGCCCTAGAGGTTTTCAAAAGGAAAATGTACATTGAACGCAGAGCCTCTCAAGATGCAAGGTGCAAAATACGACTCCGAAAAGTTGACCTCAGTGCAAACCTCAACTCGCTCTTTCCTTACGCAATGTCGCTCCCTCTTCCTCATTTTCCACAATGCGTAATTTTTCACGTGCGGTGTGAAGTGTTAATCTGGTTGATTTGGTTTTTTATGACTGAATCTAGTGTTTTGTTTTAATGATCTAGGAAGCCATAATCTGCACTTTCTCTACTGCATATAGTAAGTAGAGGAAGTATTGTATTCCACCCAAAAATTCGATGTCAAGATTTCACCGGAAATGTTTTAAGGTTCTCGAATTTAAAAAAGAAAATATTTTTAGAAAAAGGTCTGTGTGTGCAGGTGCGCGGGCGTGCTGGCGCGTGTGTCTGTGAACAGCATAACTAGAACACGAAAAGTCGATTAAAATCCAAAATTGGTACTTAAATTTAATATCTTTCAAGCATGCAACACGAAGATTTAGAAGAAAATTCTTCCATCGTAAACTATTCTACATGAAAATTTTTTGAAAAATGTTATTTTCTCGAAAATGACACGATTTTGATTAAAGTACCATATGTTTAAGATATTTTTATGGCAAGTGTAATGCCCATTTTCAGTTTTGTGGCTATAGCCCATGTAGTCCTATTTACTCTTTATGATTTTTCCATAACCGGTAAACCTTAAGAGATTGACCAAAACTTACTCTACAAAAAATGTAGATATCATTAAAACACGTAATTTATGTCCAAATTGATATATTGTGGAGTGAACCATTTCGGAGGTATTCCTTGTTATTTGTGTGAGTTTTATAATGCTTAGAGATTTTATCCCCTCTGGGAGGTCTGGCACGGGGTGCACTCAGCCTCGTTAGGTCCCGGGGGGACCAATTGAGGAGCTACTTAATGGAGAAGTAGCGGCCCCAGGTCTAGAAGACCGCATAACTGGCCGGGAGGGCTCGGGGCGCTGGCCACGTCCCACCCTCCAGTACTGCACCTCACCAATGACGCCTGTAGTGGGCAGAGGTGGGGGACGCAGCGGCTGGGCGGTAGGCCTTGCCCCCTCGTGGGCTGTCGCGCCGGGGTTTAACTAACTTGTAATACTTATACTTTCCACAAATGGAATATTGTTATTCAGTATTTTTGTATCTTAGCCATGCAAAGAGAACGGAATTTGAATTCTTTAAAACATGACTATCACTCAAAGCCTATTGTATTTCTATATTCTGCTTGCACCTACAAGGAAATTAGCAATAAGATAATTTCTGCAAATGTTTTATCTCGACTAATAGTAGAGAAAGTCATGTGAGTACAATACATTAGATTTTTGGACAAAGAATGCTTTCCTAGTAGATGTAGCAACCTGTCTTTCAACATATGATTTTTTGTACACATAATTACACATTTGGTTCTATCGTCAATAAGAAAATGTCCACTCTGATTTACATGGACTTTCTGCTTTCTTTGCTTTATTTGGAGCAGGTTGCTCCATTATTACGTAGTTGTATTGCATCTATTTCACTGAAAGCAAGCCATCACTCAACATACGGTTCTCCTATAGTTCGCTCTGCAGCGCACGAGTTGAGCCGAGTTTAGCCGAGTCACCACGATGCACGTTGCAAGAAAGCTTTGCACCTTTGATTGCACCCTGTGTGATTTTAAACTTTGAGAAGCTCTGACATAAAAGACTAGGTACAACTTAAAGTTTTCATAAAATAAAATTTCGAATGTATGTTATTGGATCCAGCAAATATTGTGCAGAACAAAATATTTAAAATGTGCATTAGTTTCAGTGTAACGATTTAAAAGCAAGGAAGCTGTTTACATTTTTCTAAACCTTAACTTTGACAATTCAAAAGCTATTAAAGGGATTTAAATGAACCGTTTTGTGATTTTTACTGCATAGTTAATCTATAAAACTGACCGAAATCATTTTACTTGATAACTTTTCTGAAAAAAGTATAATTTGGAAAAATTGGTTTGCTAATTGGAAAATAAATATATAATATTGCTTATACCGATAGAAGCTTGGCCATTTGCACTTTAAAATAGAAGCAACAGAATTTAAACATCTTTAAACATAGTGAATAAATAGAGATAAACCTGATTTCAGCACAGAAAAGTTCCAGCATTTTCAAAAATTAAATTAAGTGGGTACATTAATTTTGTGGAAATTGTATTTAGGTTCATCTGGCATCAAAAGTATCTTTTCAGACTTAATTCGTACTTTTCTGTGTTAATTATTAAATATTACTACAATTTTCGAAAATTATGAATTTCTAAATGTTGAGTAACCATTTCGATTAAATGTTGATCTTGTAAAACACAATTTGTATTTTGCTTTTCTGTGGAGTGAATATTTTTGCATATATTCCTTGCTGTATATCTGAATTTTTCAATAGTAGTTATTGTGCATTCTGTGATTGTTCAAAACGAACGTGTGATGGAATATCCCGCGTACTCTGCGGTGAAACGTCTTCCATTTTCAGACTGAAACAGTTACTGAAATAATGAACGAGAGAAATGTTAGAAAGTGGTGTGAAACGTTCAAAATTGGACGAGGAAATGACCATAACAAAACTCGATTAAGCCAGTCCTCACAGATAAATTGGAGAATAAAGTTATGGGACCCTGGGATTGAAATTTCAATTTTCTGTGTTTTTATAGGTATAACATCAATGCTTTGCATACTTAAGGGTGTTTGTGTTATATATATTAACTTTAAACATAGCGTCATAACATGTACATAGTGTAAAATATGCATTACAAATTCTAATCCAAAATTTGGCTAGCCATTCTTGCGGGAAGCAAATGCATGCAGCGTTGGTTTTCTGTTCTGCTAAAAAGGACTAAAACTGGTTCTTTAATAGCCAGATACAAGTCAAGAAGTACCTAAGTATTTTTAAAAGCATATAATACATGTACTTAAATTTGCTACAAGGAATTGATTTTGGGAATTAAATGTTTTCAGTATACATCATACGTGTGTTTAATTGGAAGCCAGCGTTATAAAAACTTACTTTTCATTCAACACTTCAGTCATGAAGATCCATCACTGTTTTTGTATAAAATTTCGGTAGGGATATTATCTATTTACGAAAGGGAGAAGGGCTTAAATAATTTCTACATGAGCAGAGGAAATTGTATATTGGGGTTAATTGTTCAAGTAAATAATTAAATTCACCAGTCTTATTTAACCTTAGTACACAAAGAAATGGTAACCAAATCTGCTTTGTATTATTTTGTGGGTGGTGGGTGTTGGTCATTGGCGTACTAACAAAATAGGTATGCAGTTTTGCATGTGTGGATGGAAACGAAGGCAGGCCAAAATGCAGGGCAAGCAAAGCTAAATGCGATAATACTGTCATGACAACGGTTTGTGGTAATATATAAACAAAAGAGCGTTGTGTGTGTTGGAATCTGCTTAGCAGGTAGCGAGATATCGATTGTCATGCACTATGGAATATTTTAATTTGGACACCGAAAGCCGATCGCTGTGTAGTTTGTATTAGGGCCGGGGATCGACCCCCTGAAGCTTGTAATCAGTTCTCACAGTCATATTCTCTGTAGCTTCATTTTCATTATTACTTTCTGTAACTAGAGAAGCTAAGGTCAAAAATTCGATGTCAAATTTCACTTAAATTGCATATTTTCAGGCCCCCGGATACTCCGAAAAGCACTTTTGAAAAAGATCCGTGTGTGTGTGTGTGTGTGTGTGTGTGTGTGTGTGTGTGTGTGTGTGTGTGTGTGTGTGTGTGTGTGTGTGTGTGTGTCTGTGTCTGTGTCTGTGTCTGTTTAATGTCTTTCAAGGATGCGATACGAAGATTTTGAAGAAAATAGACCCACCCTAAACTATCCTCTACATGAAACATTTTTCGAAAATTTTGATTTTCTTGAAAATGACTAACGATTTTGTTTAAAATGTCATATGTTTGAGATATTTTGATGTCAAATGAAATGTATATCCTGAATTTTCTGGCTATAGCCCCTGTAGTCGTATTTACTCTCAACGACTTTTGCGGAACTGATAAACCGTTAGACATAGACCAAATCATACTATACAAAAATGTAGATCTTGCTAAGGTACACAATTTATGTCTGAATACATTTTCTTGTAAGGTGAACCATTTCGGAGACATTCCTTGTTATGTGTGTGAGTTTCGCAAAACTTAAAACTTTCCTGAAATGGAGCATCGTTGTTCATTTTTTATATGTTAAGCGTGCAAAGAGAACGGAATCTCAAAGCTTTAAAAGATTTGACTATCGCACAAAGCCTACTGTGTTCTAATATCCCCCTTGCACCTACAAGGAAATAAGCAATAAGATAATTTTTACAAATGTTTATCTTAACACGAAGAAGATATAGGAATACGAGTTCGTAAGAATGGTTAGTACAAGAGTAGAGAAAGTCATCTGAGAGCAACACAGATTTTTTTTCGCATTATGACTTCCAGTACATGAACGTTTGTCATCTGTCAACTAGCTATAGAATTCGCATTTCGCGATCTGTTGTCGCCAGACCATGAAGACAACAATTTTGCATATAATTTCTCCAGCTTTTCAAATGTTTGGTACACAAATAAATATGTAACTCATCCAGAGTTGTACTATTTCTTGAACGATTTTGTTCTTAAGGGACCCTGCGAATGAAAAATGGCCGAAAGATTATCAGATAGACGATTTTTAGTTTTATGCATACAAATGCTCCCCAAAGCTTTAGTAATCGGATGACCGTGAAATTCTTTAGATTCCGCCACTTTTAAAAGTCTAGAGAAGGCTTTAAATGTCATATGCGCTACATTTAAAAATACATAAAATTCAAATTTCAATCCCAGGGTCCCGTAACTTTACTCTCCAATTTATCTGTGATGAGGGCTGAATCGAGTTTTGTTATGGTAATTTCTTCGTCTAATTTTGAACATTTCACACCACTTTCTAACCTCTCTCATTCATTATTTCAAAAAACTGTTTCAGTCTGAAAATGCAATACGTTTTAGAGTGCGCGGGGCGTTGCATTACAGGTTCGTTTTGAACAATCACAGAATGCACAATAACTACTGACAAAAGATTAATAGTGAACCAATATTCTACATTTATAGCATTACGAAATGCTTATATGTAACTATATACATATTTATTCCAATTTTTCAGACAATCGTACATAGTTCTGTGTTACAGTTGCAGGAGAATACCTTCCCTCTGTTTATTTACTTGATGCATTTAAGTATTTTATACCTACAGCGACTTAATTAGCAAAACAAACGGATTTTCTATATTTAACTGATAAGCTCTTAAACTAACTGATAATTTAAAAACCTAACACAGAACAGTTGAAGGTCTAACTGATGAGAATTTAGTTTATGTATTATAAAATACAAGAAAATTAAATTGTAGCTTATATTTTTGTTTTATTTTTTGTTGGTTAGTTTTGTGTTGGCTAGCCTATGAATACTTGGGGATATGCCTTGATTCTTTCACCAAGAACCATATACATGTATTGATGTGCCAAACGTTGAATCCCCACTGCTGTGACGTCACTAGCCAGCTCTCGGCTCTGTCTACCGCCCACTAACGGTGGCTCAATTTGATCTTGCATGAAAGCCCGATGGGGATTTGCGTAAGTGGAATACGCAAACAGTCGTTACTTCCTGGTTCAACCTCATTAGGTATAATCTGCTGTATTGTGTCAGTTTGTTACCCTTTTGTACGACGATATACTACGATATGATATAATGATATGAATAGTGTTACTTGGCTGGTGGATTATATGATAATATACCTACATTCATCGGCAACGTCCCAAGTGAAAAGAGTGAAACATTGATGCTTTATTAAAAGACATTATAATCGGAATTTGTGTCATCTTTTCAAAACTCACGCATACCCAGAGAGACAGAAATCTCATAGCTTCTATTAGTGGCAAGGGACTAAGAAACTTCGAGACATTGTTAGCCGGCATGAAGTATTATTACATCAAACAGGTAAATAACGTTTGGCCGACAACAACCTGCTTCAAAGTTCACCTCAGTCTGAAGCAAGTAAATATTGCTTCAAAAGAATATCTCCGAAATGGTTCACTTCACAAAAAAGATGCATTTAGACATCACCTGTGCGTTTTAACGAAATCCATATTTTTTGTATACTAAGATTCCCTCTATCTCTTACGATTTACCAGTTATGCAAAAGTCATCCAGAGTAAACCGGACTACATAGGCTATAGCTTGAAAATTCAAAATTCACATTTCATTTTTAATAAAAGTATTTTAAACATATGGCATTTTAATCAAAATCGTTAGAGCCACTTTTGAGAAAAACAACACTTCCGAAAATTTTCCATGTAAAGAGAAGTTTAGGGTGGAGCAATTTTCTTCAAAATCTTCTTGTTGCATCCTTGAAAGATATTAAACTGAAACTTTGGTTTTTAACCTACTTTTCCTTTTTGAGTTATGCTGTCCAGACACACACACACACACACACACACACACACACACACACACACACACACACACACACACACACACACACATGCATCCCGCATCCTTTCTAAAAATACTTTTTTTTTTGGTTGAGGGGACCTCAAAACATATTTCCTGTGAAACATCGACAGCAAATTTTTATCGAATGCAGTACTTCCTCTACTTACTATACATAGTAGAGGAAGTAAAAATAAACTATAACTAAATTAGTACAAAACAATGTAATTTAAAGGACAGTTACTTTCATTATACACAATTATTTTATATTAAAACTGCGGCCCGCGACCTGTGCCAGCTATCGTGCCGCTATCTGTCGGGAACACAACACTGTACTTTAACATAAGCTGAGGAAGATAAAACCACACTAAAAAACTCAATGCCGTAGTCGGGATTTATGTTCTCTCAAAAACAATGTGACATATCCTTGGGGTTTACCGGGAAAGATGTGAACACTGGATAATTTAGTGTCGTGCCGGCAAGTTGCCATGGTAGCTCAGTTGTTTAGGGCAGTCGGACGAAAACCGGAATACTCGTGCTTTGGTATGGTATTGAATTTTTCAATCTCGTTTTACGTAACTACTGACAATATGAACTAGAAGCGTGGTGGTTTAGTATAATGAGTAACGATTTAGTGAGTCGACAGAAGTACTCAATACTTCCCTTTCACGCCAACATGTCATTGTTTGACACTATGTCAGCCAGTAGTCTGAATACCACTCAGTCATTGGAGAGGGGTAATGAGAGGGCAAGCAGGGAAGTTACGAAGGCCTCTTGATATCCTTGCATTTTACTAAATTCACTTTCCGTACAAACATCACAAAGAGCTTTAGTAGAAATCGAACCGAAACGCATATGGTGACCATGAAAGAAGACAATGGCGTGAATGTTGACAATCGGCTAATGCTAAAGATTGGCAGCTGTGATTGCGCCCTCCCTTATTTTCATTCTGAACTCGTAGGCTCAGCTGGAAATGAGTGACGTATACGCCACTGTCCTTTTCGCTGCCTTGAGGTCAATAAAAAGCCACGGTGCTCCATCTCTTTCTGTGTGCTGATTAATCCCAGGGACGAGGAACAAAACACTGGGTGGGCGTCTATTCGACATACACCCCCTCCCCCCCCTCGGGGCCCGCAGACAAGACATCTTAAAGGGTCGATGAAATAAAGAAAAAACAAAGGCACATGCGGAGTTAGTTCCTTTAGGGATATGACAGCTCCATGGCGTTCGTTTTCTCTATGCTGCTTCTGTCTACTGGTGCAATTGCAGTTACTCGCGCTTTTGTCTCTTAAATTATTTTCAAATTGAATTTCAGCATGCAAGTTGTATCCTCTACAGAATAATCGGTTAACACACATAGATTTACGGATGTACCTACCATTACAGTGTGACAAAACGGCAATTCTCCGAAACCCACATCTGACACCAATGTGACAAAATGACAAAATCAGTCCGTTTACTTTTCTGTCACTTTATTGACTTCCAAAATTGTATCACAAATACAAAGAAAATTTAGTCATTTTTGCTACCACAAGTCACAACTTCTACTTCACTCACTTCTGTTTTTGGCCTCCTTGACTCTTTCTTGAGGCCCACATACACGCACCGGAAATGACCATAGCCATATCCTTCTTGAAGGAGCTAGAAGGGAGCCCCTTTTGATTCTACGCTTCTGTTCTTAGTCACGTATATACAGCAGGCACGCGAGGCAGCTTGACCTTGAACCTCTGCCCGCTCGGCGGCACGGCACGGCGCGACACGTGCAATACATAAGTTTCGCCCCGTCCGTCCTTTGTTGTGCGCCGAGTTCGACGTCAAAGCAAATCTGATGTTCCATTCACAAGGCCTTTGTTTCCCACCATACTTAAATTTTCTATATTTTCTCAAACTGTTCTTACGAAAGCTACTAGCAGGATAAATATTTGTAGAAATACTCGTAGCTTCATTATGTGCAGTGTGTTCATAGAACGGTCGGACCGCCCCACAGTGGCAAGAGACCGGGCGAGGGCCGGCGCGCTCTCCGCGAGAATCACCCTAAACGATCGGCAGGTCATGAGTAGAAAACACTACAAATATTGAAATTGATGATCTTCAACATGAACACATTCCCCATATCTCCGAAAACAACTCTGATTTACTTGCAAAAGTTCCTGCTGATAATTGCCTGTATTTCTTCCTGATTTTGTACTTAAATTCTTTCACATATCGATTTTAATTCTCGCACTTTATTCTTTAACGTCCCCATAAATAAAAATCGCATAAAGATAGGTCACAGTAACGAGGTGCCCACAATCCTCGACTAATTATTCTATCACCATACACACTTGCTAATTATTCATGCATATAATTTGCAGCAGTGTGCCCTCTAGCTGAATCCTGCTGAAACCCGCCACATAATCATTCATTTTTTGTTAGTTGAAGAATAAAATATATTAATAGTAGTACTTAAACGTGTAAACCAACTGTTGTGTCGTAAAATATGGGACCGATAATTCTACGTGCACTCCCTGCTCACCAAACCTCACCTTTTGTAGCGTGGCTAAGAACTTCATGAATAATTGCTTTCGGAGATACAGAGTCTGTGTTCACGTTGGACGTTATAGATTTCAGCATCGATTGTGAGGCAAATAAGCCTAATCTAGGTCAGTACAGTAGTCAGTATTCCGTACCCATGACTTGTCGGTCGTTTACGTGCAACTCTTGAGGAGAGCGCGCCGGTCCTAGCCCGGTCCGGTTCTGCCACGGTACGGTCCGTTCAATCTACGAAAACACTTTATAACGGAGGCCCGAGGAAACTGAATCAACAGTAAGGTGCTTAAAAGCAAGTGGCTGTAAGCCGATCTTCAAATTTCATACTCCGGCCATTGCTAGAAACAACTGAATAGCAACAGCACCTTAATGATAAATACATTGAAAAATTCAAACAAAAAAAAAAAAAAAAAAAAAAAAAAAAAAAAATCTGATGTGTTGCACTTAAATGACTTTCTGTACTCTCGTACTAACCATTCTTACAAACTCCAATTCCTATATCTTCTTCGGGTTAGTGAAGAAAAAAAATTTTCAGAAGTTATCTTATTATCTTCTCGTAGGTAAAAGGAGAATATAGGAATACAGTAGACCTTGAGCGATAGGCAAATCTTTTAAAGCTTTCAAATTCCATTCTCTTTGCACGGTTAACATAAAACTGAATAACAATGTTATATTTGAGAGAAGTATAAATTCTCCAAAACTAACAAATAATAAAGAATATCTCCGAAATGGTTCACTGTACCCCCCCCCCCAAAAAAAACAAAAAAAAACACGTAAATTGTGTTTTAGCAAGATACACATTTTTGTATAGTAAGATTTGGTCTATCTCTTCCTGTTTACTAGTTCTGCAAAAGACATCCAGAGTAAATGGGACTAAATGGGCTATAGTCAGAAAACTCAAGATATACATTTCATTTGCCATAAACATATCTCAAACATATGGCATTTTAATCAGAATCGTTAGACATTTTGAAGAAAATTAAAATTTTCGAAAAATTTTCCACGTAAAGGGTAGTTTAGGGTGGGGCTATTTTCTTCACAATCTTCGTGTCGCATCCTTGAAAGACATTAAACTTAAATACCAACTTTGGTTTTTAACGGACTTTTCGTTTTTGAGTTATGTTGTCCACACGCACGCAGGCACGCACGCACGCGCACACACACACACACACACACACACATTCTATTAGGAGACTAAATGGATTAAAAACCCACACAAAAGGAAAACACCCCTGATGGTCGATTGATTATTATTGTTGTTGTTATTATTATTATTATTATTATTATTATTATTATTATTATTATTATTATTATTATTATTATTATTATTATTATTATTATTATTATTATTATTATTATTATTATTATTATTATTATTATTATTATTATTGTTGTTGTTGTTGTTGGTGGTGTTATAATTATTGTTGTCATTGTTATTATTATTGTTGTTGTTATAATTATTGTCATTATTATTATTGTTATTGTTGTTGTTATTATTATTAGTATTATTTTTTCCATTTTTTAATCGTTTTAATCCTTATGATAGAGTAAACCGAAAGTGTTGAACATTTTTTCTGCATGGCTGCGTGTTCTTTAATTCACGGAAAAAATCTTGCGTTTATTGTCTTAATGAATTGCATTTCTTGATCAGTCATTCAGGTGTATGTAAATCCCGCATTCGGACACAGAACAAAAACCAGCAAGTTTTGTGATAGGTAAGGTTAGGTACACGCCTCAAAAGATCATAGGAAATGATACAAAAACCGCCGAAGGTTTCCTTTGGAACTGTATTTCTGGCCGCTTACAGGGCATTTAATTTTTTTTTTTTTTTCGATCACATTTGTAACTTCTTATAGCATGTAATCTGGTAACTTATGTCAGCAGTAGGGGAAAACCTCTGCAGAACGTACATTAATCAAGAACCAAATATTTATTACGGTATGGTAATGAAATATAACGAACGCATAAAAAATCCAATTAGATATGTGTTTGTTTCAGAGATGTTAATGTTTTTGTTTTGAATATACTTGGTTTGTGTTAGTTATGAATTCCTCATGTCGTAAATGGTTTTTAAGGATTTTATTTTGTTTCAACATATAACAATTATAATTCAGAGTTGGATCAGTTTGACCGAAGTTGGCTTATCTTATACCTACTATAGACTGTTTATGTTGAAGGAGAGAGGGTGAGACAGTTTGTCTGTGGACAACATAACTCAAAAACGAAAAGTCGGTTAAAAACCAAAGTTAGTGTTTAAATTTAATATGTTTCAAGGATGCGACACGAAGATTTTGAAAGAAGGTTCTCCACTCTAAAGTACCCTTTAAATGAAAGTTCTGATTTTCTCGAAAATGGCTCTAACGATTTTTATTAAAATTCCATATATTTCAAATATTTTTATGGTAAATGAAACGTATATTTTGAATTTTCTTGCTTTAGCCTTGTAGTATTGTTTACTCCTGACGATTTTGTATAGCTGGTAAACCGTAAGAGATAGATACATATTACTTTAGAAAAAATGTAGATTTTGTTAGAACATACAAGTTATGCCATGTATTTTCTTGTAGAGTTAACCATTTCGAAGGTGTCCCTTTTTTATTTGTGTGAGTTTTGCAGCACTTAAACCTTTTTTCAAATGGAAGCTCGTTATTCAGTAATATCTGTTCCGCCGTGCAGACAGAATCAAGTTTCAAAGACTAATTGATTATCCCTCAAAGCTTACTGTATTCTCACATTTCCCTTGCATCTATGTTTATCTCGACTAATATGAAGAAGATATAGGATTAAGGGTTAGAACAGGAGTAGAGATAGTCATGTGAGTGCTGCACGTCACACTTTTTTCAGATCTTTATCCAATTTCACCAGTTGATAAGCCTAAAAGGTTAATATTCCAAAGACGTGTGTAAGGCGATGCATTCAGTTACTCTTGAACTATTTTTAACACAACTTTCCCTTGTTCTTGTTTTGCGCCTTTGTTCTTGTATTCTTTTCTCTCGTTCTCTCTCTCTCGTATTTTCCTTTCTAAAGCTGTAGAGATTTCGCCAGCAGTCCCAAGACATCAATCTTTCTTCTCTACTATGTAGCTTTATCACCACCACTCGATCCACGCACACATTCATCTCTGTGCTTCCTTCTTCTGTTTCTTGATGTTTTTCTACATGAACGAGGAGACTTTCTGCTCAATATTTTTATTAAAGCCTTCCCCTACGCTGGTTAATAAAGTCGCAAGCTGTCTGCTAAATGACCCTCTATCTTTTGGAAACCTGCGAAAGGGTGCGCCAGTAGGTACAGTGCGAGATGAAAGTTTGGAACTGCGTGCTGGGCATTATTACTCTGTGTGCTGCTTATAGTAGTTAGAGTCAGCCCCCCTCCCCCCCCCCCCCAACAGTGTAATTCCCTTATACCTTTACTGTTTAAAGAAAACATGTTTCGTTAATATTTATTTCCTCAAAAGTGATCAATTTTGATTTAAAACCCATAATTATATTGACTAGTCAATTGTATATCTTGAATTTTCTACAAATAACCTATATAGTCTTCTGTTTTTGAAAAGGCATAGGAAATACAAAAAATGATAGCTTACATTCACTTCACTCTATCCACTTTTGTATAAACTATTCTTATAAAATATTATTTTTATTGCTGCATGAACTTCTAATTCCTATTTACCCACTTCATTACACAAAACAGTAGATATACGACTCGTATATTTCAAGACCGTAGACCTATGTTAGGGCTTTAAATGTCCCTTTACTTTACATAACCACCAGGGAAAAAAAAACACTTCACATTTGACAAAAACATAAGTATTTGAAGTATGAAACCAATAATAAAGAAAATTTCGGAGGTGGTTCACTCAAAGAATTTGGCATTAAGTGCGTGCATAATGAGCTGCACATTTTTATTTAATAAGATAGTATAGTTTATTAGTGAAGTAAAGGTTGCTCAAAATGAAGAGGTTATTCTCAAAAGTTAAAATACACATTCCAATTTTTATAAAATATTTCAAACTAGTTGTATTTTATCAAAATCGTTAATAGTTTTTGAGAAAATGAACATTTTGGAATTGTCGTTTAAGAGGGTAGGGTTTTTCCGGCAATTGTTCGTATTGCATCTGTGTGTGTGTGTGTGTGTGTGTGTGTGTGTGTGTGTGTGTGTGTGTGTGTGTGTGTGTGTGTGTGTGTGTGTGTGTGTGTGTGTGTGTGTGTGTGTACTCTACTGACAAGGGAAAGACAACTTACTGTATACATTAAACAAAGAGGTGGACAGTGGATACGCCCCCCTCGACCAATCCATTTATGAGGAAATGAATAATTCAAGAAATTACGCAATATCCGACTGAAATAATCTCCCCCACCATCGCTCAAAAACCACACGCATGATTCCAGAGTCATATCATCAGTTCAACAACCAACTCATTTCTGAGAAATTGACGTGGAGAAAAGAAATAGAGATAAATAAGATGATCATGAATTTCTCCACCCCAAACTGCATGCTCAGAATTCCTCAACATTGCACAATCAATGCTTCGTACCTCTCTTGGTCTCACAATTTTCGAAACACTCCTCTTTGTCTTTCTCTCTCTGTCATGAATTCAAGGAGAATGTTAGTGAATAAGGTAACTGCCAGTTGAGGTACCCTCCTGCATTAAACTCACGCATTCGGGATGTATTCTCATGTGCAATGCCATATTGCGTTCATTCACAGAATACATATGACATATTAGCTTTTAGCTTCTATAGTCTACAGCAAACAGCCAAAAAAAGATAAATAAATCAGTGGACAACAATTTAATCAATTTAATTACCAAATATTTGCTCTACAACAAACAACCAAACAAAAACAATAAAAACATAATTTAATCCCATTAATTATTACTGGTGTCAACAAAGTGGCAGATTGTTTAATAAGTCTCTTAATAAATGATTTTCAGACACATTTTCATAAACTTTTTTGGGGTGTTTTTTATTTAACACCAGTAGGTGTAGATGAATACAGGATGTATACATACTACATATATATACAGTGACTTTTATATATTTATATATATTTTATATAAACAAGCAGGATATATGTACGAAATGTAAATATATATATTATATATTAGGTAAAATACCCGGCAATGCTCGTGGTTTAATGATCCATCCATATTTAAAAATATTACTTAATACTCTTAAACAAAGATTTAAACTCTTAGGACACGGTAAACAATAAAAACTAAACCAAAGAAATAAATAAAAACTTGGAGGGCACTGTGTAAATACATTGTTAAACAATCACATACTACAAGAAGAAAAGTGAGTGGAGAAAACCGTGTGAATGTAATGCGATGCATTTCTATTTCAGTCATGTAGAAAACTATGAATTTTTTTGTAGAAGAGGGAATGGAGAAGAAGGTGCGATTGTGTTTCATAATAGAAAAGTGAGTACCTCCAGAGCACAGTGTGAATGTAATATGTTGCATTTCTATTTCAAATATATAGCAAATTGCATGAACTGTTTGTAGAAGAGGAAGTAGAGAAGGACATGTAAATGTGTTATGTAAAAGAAAATCGGACAGAGAAAACCATGTGAATGAAATACGTTGCACTTGTATTTCAAACATATAGAGAATTTTGTCAATTGCTTGCTGAACGGCAAGTAGAGGATATGTGAATGTGTTACGTAAGCAATGCAATGGCAGAGAAAACCATGTGAATGTAATACTGTGCATAGTAAAATGGATAGCAGACAAAACTGCCAAATTTTGAGCTGATTGATCAAGCGGTTTAGTAGATTAGGCGTTACGTACATATTTATACATACATTTATATATAAGATAATTACATATTATTTAGAAATGTATATAGTTCTTTGATTTATTGTTATCACAGATTGAAAAACAGTGCAATACTTGTATGCAAAACCAGTTGCATTTATTTACACCAAGAGAAAACATTGCCAACTGCCATACCATGCTGAAAACACCGGTTCTCGTTCGATCACTGAAGTTAAGCAGTACTGGGCGTGGTCAGTATTTGGATGGGTGACCGCTTGGGAACACCATGTGCTGTTGGTATAACCTCCGTAGCGCATTTCGTAGGGCGCCTGCCTCTGGCGCGGAAGATCCGGATTCGATCCCCGATACCGGCATGGGTTTTTTCCCCCGCTGGGAGGTCTGAAACGGGGTGCACTCGGCCTCTTTAGGGATTAATTCGGGATTAATAGGAAGTACAATCAGAAATAAATATAAAGGAATAAAATGTGGCTATCCGAAATTTAAATGCTGTACAGGATCAATAATACGTTTAGTAATACTGAAGAAGGGTTGCAAATAAGAGTTCGCCAATTAAATTGGATGCAGATAATGGTAAAATAAGAGTAAATGAATAACTTCCCTGGCAACTACCTGGGATTCAATTTACTTTGCTACAAAAAGTGTATGTTACTCTCACATAGCTTTCTCTTGTCACTTTTTTTTTTTTTTTTTTTTCTTTTCTAAGCACTTTTAGAGAAAATTGTTTTTATCTGTTAAAAGTTAATGGAGATTGCAAAAAAGGTTTCATCAAACATTCCGTTGAAAATATAAGGGGGATGTCATATCTTAAAATCTGGGTCACCATACACCGCCTTTGAAATTCCATACCCTTCCATGGCATCACTAGAAACAATTGAATGACGGCACCGCTTCAAAAACTAGACAGTTATTGGAAAGTTCAAACCAACAACAGCGAACATCTCGGAAATGGTTAATACCGCAATAATATTTTATATAGGTAGTATGTGTTGACACTTGCTGCACTAGAAGATAAATGTATTTATAGAAACTCAAATAGAAAGCTTTGTTGTCACCATGTTCAGTTTATTGGTTTCATGTACTCAACAGCAGCAAGACAAAACTTGAAAGGCAGCAAACCAAAGGAAAGCAGAATATAAATAACCGTAAAACACAGAGATATAGAACCTGGAACCCCTTTCATATTCTAACTCGCAACAATACTGTTCATATTTTTCGTACAGTAAGTGTTCACCCACCCGTATTGTTTACCAGTATTCAAAATGATATCACATTCATTCATACTGCAGAGAAACAGAGTATTGTAGAAAATTATGGATATATTATTCAATAATTTAATTTTCATATAATTATGCTAACATGTATTTTAATCATAATCTTATAGCCATCTTAGACAAGATAAAAAAAATCAAACAGATTTTGATTTAAACGGTAGTTTTCACAGGAAATATGTATTGAGGCCCCCTGAACAAAAAAAGCATTTTTAGAAAAAGGTTCATGTCTGTCTGTCTGTCTGTCTGTCTGTCTGTCTGTCTGTCTGTCTGTCTGTCTGTCTGTCTGTCTGTCTGTCTGTCTGTCTGTGTACAGCATAATTCAAAAACCAAAAGTCGCTCAAAAACTAAATTTGGTATTTAAGTTTAACATATTTTAAGGATGTCACAAGATTTTGAAGAAAATCTCTCCACCCTAAACTACCCTTTACATGGAAAATGTTTTGAAAATTTTGGTTTTCTTGAAAATGGCTCTAACGATTCTGATTAAAATGACATGTTTAAGATATTTTTATGAGAAATGAAATGTATATTTTGAATTTTCTGGCTATACCCCATGTAGTCGTACTTGCTCTGGATGACTTTTGAATAACTCGTAAACCGTAAGAGATAGACAAAAGCTTACTCCACAAAAAATATAGATCTCGGTAAAACACACAATTTATGTCCAAATATATATACACCATGTTCTACCCGCGTATTTAACATGGATGTTAAACACTCGATGAAATTAGTACTTATATAGATGTTATCACATCGCTTTTTAATATATTCGTAATTAGACAGCTGACGTTTGCACTTCTGCGAATGTTGACTGGAACCAGGGAATATTACATCTTAAACGGAATGTTTAGCTCACACGTTACTAGGTAGCTCAGTTGGAACGAGCGTAAGACTGCGAAGTATTCTGTCTGCTGTGAAGCTGGTTCGAATCACCTACATGTACTTATTTTTTTTTTAACCGTGCAATCCTCACAATTTACAAACTATTATTATGAAAACTGTTGTATTCATTTTTATGGTTTTATTTATGTTTTATGACATTGTTTGATGTTTCTTTATTGGTAAACTACAATTATGTAGTTGTTTAAACACACCTATAGGTAGGTGCAATTGAAATAAGGATCATTCATACACATTTGAACACATAAAGCAAGGGAATTACATCGTCAGAGTTTAACATGGAAGTTAAACTAAATTGTGCACACAATGAATTATTGTGCTATTAAAAATGCAGACAACCAAAAACGATTTAAATTATAATGTCCTAAACCCTCAGGGACTTCATAATTAGATTATTGTGAATTCGGTTTCCAAGTTTTGATGAACATAAAAAAAAATATTTACAATGCTGAGACTCGAACCTGTGTCACTGGGGGTTAAGCGCAGAGGACCCGCCACCATCCTATTCAGCTATTCCGAGACTTCCTGAAAGCACGTACCACGTCCAATAGTAGGACTTGCATGCCTGGCGCTATGCCATTGCCACCTCGCAAGTTTGCGTGCTTGATTTAGCCTTTTAAGACAGTTTTACTCATTTACTGGGCGTTTTAATATTATTACTTAAATGACAAAAGCTGTTATGCATATTAATTGAGATGCACGAGGCGTAGTTCACGCAAAAATGCAAATAAACTGTTATTTAATAATATGTCCGTTTTGAGTGTACGCGTCCATGATGGATTAGGCGTGTCTAAATTTTTCCTAATTTTTGGCAGCCAATCCCTGCCCTAAGTACAAGAACCCACCATTTTCTTTTTAGCTGACGTTAGTGTACTCATATGAGAGGTCCATTTTTTCCGAGGCGTTTACTGAATTACGTTTGTAAAATCGGCTGGAAACCGGAATTCACTCTCAGTAAACGAGTCGTATGTTTTTAAGGTATACTTTAGCGAGGAATACGTTCTGTCCCTTAAAGCACTGTTGCTCTCAATTTTGCGCATTCCTCTCTTTAAGAACGTCAAGCAATACATTTTAGTAAGCGCAAAACTGAACTAAGGCGCACATGCCGTTAGATGGGTGGCTACCTTCCAAAAAAATAAGGCGCGGCTGACTCATATATATATTTTAAAGCGCTTCGGAAATATTGCCTGTTATTTATGTGAGTTTTGGAGAACTCATACTTCTTTGAAATGGAAAATAAACATCGTTATTCATTTTATATGTTAACTGTGCGAAGAGAACGGAATTTGAAAGCTTTAAAAGATTTGACTATCGCTCAAAGTCTACTGTATTCCCATATTCTCCTTGTACATTAAGATAATTTCTGCGAATGTTTATCTCAACTAACACGAAGAAGATATAGGAATACGAGTTTGTAAGAGTAGAGAAAGTCATGTGAGTGCAACACTAGGTTTATGGTAGAGAATATTATATTTAGTCGACATTGTCAATTTCTCATGGAAGGTGTTTGTCCCTCACTGGAGGGACAGTTTACATTTCACGTGCTCTTACTCCCACAAATTGAAGTATTGGAGATGTGACCTGCCTGGAATCCAAACCCTTGTGAAGTGTTTGAAACACTTAGCGTCCTGCAAAAAGTGTGTTTTGTTTATTCTCGAGCCGACCGCTAGCTAACGCTTGAATAAGCCGTCTTGAGATGTGACGACCTCCCACTATGTTTATTTTTACTTCAAGTGCATTACGCTTCTTGTTTTAAAAATAACACGCTTCTGTTTGTTTAATGCCGTTCACGCAATGAGCACGAGTTTTAAGCGCCTTTCCCGACAGAAATATAAATAAATAAACGTCCATTCTCTTCCAGGTCAGCGATTCCTTTAAATCTTTACATCCCAGTAAAGGGCACTGTGTATTTATGTAACAACCTAATTGAATCATCTATGGCATTCTTAGCTGGATTTTTACTTTTGCTGCTATGTTTAAGTGGGGGATGTATTGTATTCCACTCAAAAACTCGATGTCGAGATTTCACCGGAAATATGTTTCGAGGCCCCCTTAGTAAAATTTGTGAAAAAAAAAGGTTCTTCTGTGCCTGTCTGTCTTTCTATGAACAGCATAGCTCAAAAAACACAAAGCTGGTATTTGAGTTTAATATATTTGGAGAATGCAACACGAAGATTTTGAAGAAAATTCCTCCATCCTGTACTACCCTTTATATGCAAAATGTTTGTAAAATTTTGGTTTTCTCGAAAATGACTAAGAATTTTAATTAAAATGCCATTGTTTAAGGGACACTGAAAGTGAAATTTCAAAGTTCCACATTTCTTGATAGATTTTTCTGAAATGTTTACTGTGTTTTTATTTATGTGAGAATAGGATGTACACCAAATGTCATTAAAATCGGATTGCTCGTTTATGATATATAAATTATGTTATGAATTTGTTTATATTGCCAGAACTGGTACTCTAAAACATGGGTAACAATTTTATGAAGAGATATTTCACATATGTTTGCTGATTATGCTGTACACATTTTTTAATAACAAAGAAAATGTAACCTTAAAAATCAGTGATTTTTTTTTTCATACAAAAAATGTTTTTTGAATTCATGTTAATGATAATATAAATATTGAATCATAGTTTTGTTTAGCTCCTATTTATGAATACTTTTGGAAATTTCCATTGAATTTGAAGCAAAACTCAGGCGCGAGCTTGTTTTAGAATATGCAGAAATGTAGTTTTGAGAAAAACAGGCTTTATATAGGAACATACTGTGTACCTTAAGGGAAGAGCACTATTTGAAAGGGCCGTAATGACCACATGAAGTGGGAGATATAAAAAATGTTAGTTGATCGAAATGCACAGGTGTTCTAGGAACATTCTAAGGTAAAAAAACAATTTTCGACTTTTTGTCAATTTTCACCAAAATTTTACTCCCAGTGTCCCTTAAGATAGCTATGGCAAATTAAATGTATGTTTAGAATTTTCTGGTTGTAGCCCATATAGTGCTGTTTACTCTTGATGACCTTTGCATACTTGGTAAACCGTAAGAGATCGATCAAATCTGACTATACAAAGAATGCAGATTTCGAGTTTTGCAATACTTAAATTTTTCTCACATGGAAGGTCGTTATTCACTTGTTTGGCCGTGCAGAGAGAGATTTGACTATCTCTCAAAGCCTATTGTATTCCCATATTCCTCTTGCATCTATAAGAAAATAAACAATAAGATAATTTCTACAAATGTTTAACTAGACTAAGATGAGGATGGAGGAATAAGAGTTTGTAAGAATAGTTAGCACAATAATAGAGAAAGTCAAGTGAATGCAACAGATGACTTTTTGTCCTAAGCAGGTAGTCTATTAAAGTATATTTAGATGTGGTTTATAAATAAGGCAGTTGATACTATCACGTTACCAAGATAAGGGTCAGGTGCACTAACTGAATAAAAAGGGAGATTGGGGTTGTTGGTCGGGTTGCATGAGCTTACTCGTTATTATTAGTATTGTTGGGCTGCCCCTACCCAGTTTTAATAATGAACGTCCTTACCGTATGTAAAAGTTGGAGCAGTGCAATCAAAAGGTAGCCAGCTAGCCAGCGAGCCAGCCCCTCTCCTGTTGTGCCCGCCAGCAATCTACAACAGTTTAACACAACATGTGGCTTTGAGAGAGTAATTAACCGCTTCCGTGGTGTGCACATCATTTTGGTTCACTTAGAACTCTAACTGCACCTACCTATGCACAAGTTACTTCACTCATAACCTGTCTTGCTTAACCCAACACTGTCATCTATTAGGTATACAATCAAAACAATCTTACGATAGTAAGTCGCTATTGAGGTAATTGTCTCTGATGTGAGACTGAGCTTGTGGTTTACCGGGAGAAATACGAATTTGTTGGAGAATTCAATGTCATTCTGGCAGGTTGTCACAGTAGCTTAATGTTTAGAACACCCGCCTGGTAAGCAACTGTGGAACCAGTGTCTGTGGCTCAAATCCTAGCTGTGGCATTGAATTTTTACTTTCTCTACTGGTAAGTAGAGGAAGTATTGTATTCTACGCAAAACTTCGATGTCGAGATTTCATCGGAGACATATGTTTTGGGACCCCCTGAACCCAAAAAAAAGTATTTTTAGAAAAAGGTCCGTGTGTGTGTCTATGTGTCTGTTAAAACCACAGTTGGTATTCAAGTTTAATGTATTTCCAGGATACGACACGAAGATTTTGAAGAAAATAACCCCACCCTAAACTACCCTTTACAAGGAAAATTTTTCGAAAATTTTGATTTTCTTGAAAATGCCTCTAACGATTTTGATTAAAATGTCATATATTTGAGATACTTTTATGTCAAATGAAATGTATATCTTGAATTTTCTGGCTATAGTCCCTGTAGTCGTATTTACTCTGGACTTCTTTTGCATAACTCGTAAACCGCTAGAGATAGACCAAATCTTACTGTACAAAAAATGTAGATCTTGCTAAAGTACACAATTTATGTCTCAATAAATTTTCTTGTAGAGTGAACCATTTCGGAGATATTCCGTGCTATGTGTGCGAGTTTCGGAAAACTAGAAACTTTCGTAAAATGGAACATCGTTGTTCATTTTTGTATATGTTAAGCGTGGAAAGAGAACGGAATCTCAAAGCTTTAAAAGATTTGACTATCGCACAAAGCCTACTGTATTCTAATATTCCCCTTGTACCTACAAGGAAATAAGCAATAAGATAATTTGTACAAATGTTTATCTTAACTAACACGATGAAGATATAGGAATAAGAGTTTTATAAGAATGGTTGGTACAAGAGTAGAGAAACTCATATGAGTGCAGCACATCAGATTTTTCAGTTCCAGTTCTACCTCTCAAACGATGTGGCATTTGACGAAAAATGTTTCCCGAAACTGACATAAATAACAAGGAATATCTCCGAAATGGTTCACTCTACGAAAAAATTTATTTGGATATTGTGTGTTTCAGCGAGATCTACATTTTGTGTAGTAATATTTGGTCTATCTCTTATGGTTTACCAGTTATGGAAAAGTAATCCAGAGTAAACAGGATTTCAGAGGCTATAGCTATAAAATTCAAAACAGAATTTTTCATAAAAATATCTTAAAATATCTTAAAACATATGGCATTTTAAACAAAATCATTAGCCATTTTTAAGAAAATCAAAATTTTCGAAATACTTTCCATGTAAAGGGAAGTTTAGGGTGGAGGGACTTTCTTCAAAATCTTCGTGTCACAAACAGCTTAACTCTTAGGACACTCTAAAAAGCAAAAAGTAAACAGAATAAGTAGATAAAAGCAAGGGGAAGACAATGTGGAAACGTTCTGTGAAACAATCACAAATACCACAGGAATAAAAGTGAGTAGAGAAAGCAGTGTGAATGCAATACGTTGCATTTCTATTTTAACCACATAGAAAATTGTGTGAATTGTTTGTAGAAGAGGAAGTGTGATTTCGTTATGTAGAAGAAAAGTGGGCAGAGAATAATAAAATTCATAGCATAAAACCTGCATGAAAAACTGCTTCAATGCCCCAATTTTCATGGTGAACGATCGACTGTTATTGGAGTTTATGTACTGCATACCTTCTCCATGAAACAAATAAATATACATGCTGAATTTTGAAGTGATCGGTCAAGCGGTTTATGGACGCATAGAGGACAAACACATATTTACATACATATAATACCGGGTGGTAAGGAACTTATTACATTATTTCTAATATGTGCTTCATAGAAGCATTCCAAACAAAAAAAAAAAAAAAAAAGTCTAATGACATTTTGTTCTTTGATCAACCGATGTCGAAAAAATAAATGTATTTTGTTCCAAATTGGATGCGTAATTCCACAAGAATGTACGAAGATAAGTTTGTTACTTGTAAGATGCGTAGAGTAACATTTCTGACATAGCTTTTGTAGTAATTATGGGATATCACAATTAAAGGAATATCCCATGCAACTTTTTCAAACGTGAAATAACTCGACAACGTTGCGTTGAGGTTGTTCAGGGAACTGAACGGATTTCTGAATGTAAACATGTCGGTCGCTTGCACGATCGCGTAGTGTTTTGGAAGGTAACGATTCTGATTGGCCTACACTCGCACAGTAAACATGGAAGCATACTGCATGGTATGTATTAATGTTTACAAGGCCCACCGTTACGTGTTTGTTTATGTACTGACCTAGTGAATTTTGCACCCACACAATCTGCAATGTTGCCAGCTTATTTTTGATAAAACTAAAATATCTGCTTAGAAAATGGTCGAAGGAAAAAACGGAAGATACAACTACTGAGATCTATCAGTGGTTTAAACTGATGTAATGAGTTAATGATTTCCCTTCTATTCTGTATATAAATAGATTAATCAAGAAACTACTCTCAGCATGTGAGGATTAAAGAGAAAATAAGAAAAACTTTATTCCTCTTTACTATGAAAATCCGCACAAAATAGTGCACAATTTGCATTTCTCACGCCCGTCGCAAGATTTTCTTTATGGCACAATCAATATTGGATTTACTAACGCTATCTTGCCTTGCTCTTGAACACAAGTCTTGACTTTACATGTGCTTTCCTGTTTGCAGTTTCCACCAGCTTTTAACAGTGCCTCATTCTTTTACTTCTCCTTTTTGTGCTTCTTTATTATCCTGTCTTCTTTTATCTCGTAATCAAACTTCTATACGGTTCCGCTTTTAATTAAAATATTAATAGCTAACACACAAACATGCGCACACATGCACACACACACCAAACACACATACTAACCACACCAACCCCACACACGAGTGGATGGTTTTCTAAAAAATGCTTTTTTTGATTCAGGGAGCCTCAAAATATATTTCCAGTGAAAGCTCGACATCGAAATTTTGGATCCAATACAATACTTCCCCATCTTACTACACGTAGAGTGTTGTGTTTTTTAAGGGCCCGTCGACAACTAGGTCATTAGAGGATGTAGTAGACAAAATAAAAACATAGTTTAATCTTAGCATTAAAAGGGTATAAATCGTACGAAATTACCCTATTTCTGACACCCGTGCCAGGAAATAAATGACTAATGACCATGATGGCAATGATGTTACCGCCACAAAACAATTTTCTCCAATGTGCGTGTAAGAAAACCCACATAATTACAAGTTCTGAAAAGTATGTCCGTAATGTGGTTTTGTTAATCAAACTAATGAATTTTTCGTTTCTAGATCCACAACAATTTCTACGCTCTTTTTGTAAACATTTTGATTTTCCTGGAATTAAGAAACTGGCATTACCCTTGGGTTCTTTCAAAATGTCAATGGCAGTACAATATATATATTCAATTGTTTTATCATTATCTTCTATTTTGCTCTATAAATCTTGAAACATATGAAACAATATTTGGTTGGCAACCATATTAGATCATGGATTAACCAAAATAAGTAAAGATTTTAATTCAAATATTTCAGTTACAAAGCAAAGCATTTATTCAAAACAAAATCAATAAGATAAGTTTATATATACACTGTTATCAGTAGATGTCTAAAACATACTTAATACTTTTTTAGGATCTGCAGAAGTTACCCCTCCTAACTTAGTGTATTACAAACAGAGCTAAAATTTCAGATTTAAAATTACATCAGTTTTAAAATGTTTTGTTCACAGTTTGTACACATGTACTTCTTACAGATTCCGTTTTACTGATAATGAATAGAAGCCATATGTGCTAACCTTTTGCATAGGGTTTTACAACTTTAATACTTAACTTTGAAAGCACATTAATGTACTGTAGAGAAATTGTTTATTTTTTCTTTTGTTTCAGGTGAGTTAAGCAGTTTTAACTTAGATGCAAGTACATTGGGTGAGTTGAAAATTCTTCTGTGGACCGTCAGTTACTACATTGAAAATTATGTTATTTAAACCTTTATATCTGTAAACGTATTTATAGTTAAGTCTTCAGCCATTGTTTCTTAGGTCAGAATTCCTCGGCGGTTGACAGGCTGCACTTTTCGAAAAATAGCGTATTACTATGAGATACCTTAACGTTTCTGCAAATGTTAGTGAAAATGCAGCGAATCATGCAATATATGTAAAACACTCGCTGTCCTTGAGTAGGACGCAAAGTACGGGCTGTGCGGTGTTTTGCCTGTCCGCATCCTCGGCGGTCGTTGCCGTCTTCCGCTATCACAGAAAGGCGCGGATGAAACCATAAATCATTTTAAAAACTAGTTACTTTACCAACTTTACGAAGGAGATGGTCAAACTGGCCACTATCGTCCATACTTAAACTTTTGGCACCTCTTTAGGGAAGTGTCCATTTCACGCCGCGAAATGCTGGAATTTTCCTGGCGGATATTTTGTTTTAACTCTTCCAGGGTGTGTGGGTTTGTCTTGTACACTTTGTTTTAAGTTAACCCAGAGATTTGGAGCTCTAAGAGACCTTTCTCCACTTATGACGCCGCATACACCAATTGTTTTGTCATGAAGCAGAGCTTGATGAACAATATTAGGTTCTGAGTGAACAGTTGACACCCGTACATACGTGAAAACAATTTTGCCCCCTTTGTTAGAGAATTAATAGACAAGGAGCGTGATTTTACCCTTTTAAAAACGGCTCCACAACAGTTCATATCACTAATCTTGCGATGGGAACAATTAAATGTATATTTCAGGACAGAATAATGAATTGAAAAACTGCTAAGATCTCTAATACTCAAAAGACTTATTGAAACTTTACATTTATGCTGAGTAAACAGATATACTTAATCAGGAAAACTGAAGTATTTGTTAGATCAAAGTTCAAATGCATATCTTGAAATACTGTAGGTACTGGTTGTTCACTGTTCAGCAGTGGTCGGTTCAGTGTCACCTGAGACACCGATAAGGACTCTGAGGTAATGTGAACAGGGCAATAAAACCCATCCATTCCCTAGGCGAGATTGGAACCCATGGTGCTGTGGTTGGCAGCTATTCGCGAGAATTTACAGAGGGCTCTAGTGAACAATTACGTCACGGGAATCACATAGCTGAAATCAGTTTGGCAAATAGCCGGCTACTACAAACAATATAATTTATATAATGTTTATTTAGCGGTTATTCGTCACATACAGTGAACGAGGCACGGCCAGTCGGCAGAGGAACACCTTTTTTGTTTTCTTTATTACTGATATGTTTGTATGTTTTCTACCACTGCTAATAAGCCAGCATCTGGCTTTAAAATTAATATCTGTACCCAGCAGATGTTGTGATCAAGTTTCTAACTCTTTATCGCGTTATTTCAGAGCAAATATACTTTCAATGCATCGCTTGGACACGGTTTCAATACCTATTTTATCATTTAGAGTATCTTTTTTTTTTTTTTTTTCACTTTCAGATGTAAAACGTATCGCTATGTCTATATGTTAAGGAGTTTTTGATAACATTCTAAAGGTTGCTTAAAATCTCTTTTGACTCTTTAGTAACAAACATCTTATGGTATGGTATCTGAAGCTAAAACACAAAGGAAAACATTAATAGATATAACTCTATGTTAATATAATTCGAGTTGTAAACACCTAATAGTTAGTAATCCTCTTCAGCTAAATTGATGTTAACTTTCTCATTGATAGCATGCATAATAGTTCGATTAGGAATAAATATGTAATGTAATTAACATTTTAATTAGACTGGTGACACTTTAATTTCAACTACTAAGTTTTCATTAGAATATATTTCCAAAACGTTGTCTTTGTTAGCTTTATACAGACTGTCATCTGCAAGTGTCTCGTTTTATTAAAGTGCTCAATAAATCGTTTACTGTTTTATTTAATTCCCTTAAACTGCTATACAGTGTGGAAGGGAAGTCATTACATTCCTTCTAATATGTGCTTCATAGAAGCATTACAAACAAAAAAGTCTAATGGCATTTTGTTCTTTGATCAGCCGATTTCGAAAAAATAAATTGTTTTTGTTCCAAATTGGATGCGTAATTCCACAAGAATGTATGAAGACAGCCGTTTTTTATTTGTAAGTTTCGTAGAGTAACTTATTTCTGACATAGCTTTGGTAGTAATTATGTGATATCACACAGGATTCCGAAATAATTAATCACTTAAGACGTGAAGGAACGCTTCGAGGGCCTTTTTCAGACTCGAGGCATGTCGACAAAGTTGAGCTGAGGTTGGTCAGGGAATTGACCTGATTTCCACGTGTAAACTGGTCGAGCACTTTCCCTTTCCCTTTCCCTAATGTTTTGGCAGGTAACGGTTGTGATTGGCCTATGTTCCTACAGTAAACATAGAAGGAGACATTCACGAAACGCGTGGTAGCAGTAGTGTTTGTTTATGTACTGAACCAGTGAAAGTGACACGCACACAATCGGTAGTGTCGGCAGCTTATTTTCGACAAAACGATCTCGGTAGGAAAAACGTAAGATAAAAAATGTGCTCCAGATACCTAAATCTATCATTGGTTTAAATTAATGCAATTACTTCCCTTTCCCTTTCATCCTATATAAAAATGTTCTCATTGAATGAATCGATAAGCACATAAAACTTATTTGTATCTCATAGCTATCAGGTACTTATCCACGCTTAAGTGGATAATAAAGTACATTAAGTTTTGTATCTTATTTTATATAAATCTAAACAGTGTTATATTGGTTACCTTCGATAGGCTATCACAATTTTGCTGAGATAACACAAATGTCTTTTGATGTTAAATACGACTAATAAAATTAATATCCCATAACTTCTCAATGAAAGAGCGGCGCATCAAGCTTGTGTTTTTGATACCCTACTGCGCTTGTGCCAGACTTATGTGTTTATATACAACAGGTTGTCTGGGGTACAATCGCAGATAATTTTATAATTGGTACCCTAATACAGCTCATGGTCCCTGGGAGGAATGCAGCGAGCCAGTACGGCAGTAAACAATTCTGATATCTGAAGCTGCAGTCTACTTCCGCTTACAATAATGTTGCCAACCTTGGTAGGTGTGGGTTTATCTACTTCTACATTGCTCTTTTCTTTGCTTCCAAGATAAGTTAGTGACTTGTCCAATCTTTAACCGAAATTAAGAGGTATTAGCGTGCAAGCATAACGGGAATAACACTGGAGGTAAGTTTACAAAACTCGGGTTATACTATCGTGAAATTCCTATCTTTTCCCTTTAGTTATAGTTATTATTTGATGTAGCATAATTTACCACCTGATGTTTTTACATGAGTTTAATTGCATCATAATCACTACTGACGAGTTTCATGTATTTTCAGGATTAAAAACAGAGATCCATTGTTCATAAATAATTGTTAAAATGCTGTACTTCCGTGTTAGATGGAAACAACAGTTAGTAGAATAATGGACTTGTCAAGAAGAGTATTTGCTCACAAAGACTGACATACACTGACGTGTTTCGTTTGACTGGTCGGTTCCGTTCTACTTCAAGGATTAATGCTTTTTTCCAAATGGCCTGAAAAAGTGAAAAGAATTGGCATCTTCTAGGATTAACAACCTCCCCCCCCCCTCCAAACTCCCTTTTGGTTTGTGTTCAGAATGTATATAACCCAACATAAGCCGCCATCAGGGAATCGAATTAGTACAACCCGTTCGCACCGGGCGTAAAAATTTAATTTCCGGGGGATTTCACACCCTACCTTTACATCCGCAAAACAACAGCTACGTTTTTAAAAGAACATCTAATAAAAATTGGTGAAAAGGAAATGGAAAAGAAGAGGACAAGAGAGAAATTTATGTGCACGGTTTTTGCACAATTTCCAATAAAAAGAAGGAAGGTAGCTGCAAAAAGAAATTACATTGAGTCGATATTTGTTCACACCACTTGCCCTGTGTACATAGCCCACTATGTTTCAAGACCACGTATGGGGAAGCAGGCATTACGCTCAAATTGGATTTTCACATCTTTCGCGTAAATTGAATTGAAGGCATGTAAAAGGGATGCAAGAAGAAGAAGTGCTTTGTGGCAGCTTTAAGCACTGCGGCTCAACATGCACCAGGGAAATCTTCGTGGAAATATGACGTCACGTTTTGACACTTTTCCTGTTTTATAATGTGGGAGGAAGAATTTTACACTTTCTTCTGGGGAAACTGTTATAGCATTACCTCTTTCTGAACAATATTAGGTTAAGTTCTACTGTCTCGTCACATTCTTAATGAAGCATCTTGTCAAATAAGGCCTAAGGTTGTTATTCTAGGCACGTCACCTAACGTCTATAACTTTATACTAAATGCAGCTAACAGCATTCGAAAGGAGATGTTCACGGAACACATTAAGGATATATATGACTGCAGTTTCATGAAAACCAAGCAAAAGTAACTTTATATTTGAATTGTGAATACGAAAAATATGTTGCTCTCACATGACTTTCTCTACTCTTGTACTAACCACTCTTACAAACTCTTATTCCTATATCTTCTTCGTGTTAGTTAAGATAAACAGTACCTGGGCGAACGAGCTTCGCTCGACGCGTTTCCTCTCTGTTTTTGAGTAGAAAGAGATGTGAATGTGCTACCTAAAAGTGAGTAGAGACAACAGTATGAGTATAATATGTAGCATTTCTATTTCAGACATAAGGAAGATTGTGTGACTTCTTTGTAGAAGAGTGTAGAGAAAGAGATGTGAATGTATTAGCTTAAAGTGAGAGGAGAAAGCAGTGTGAATGTAATAGCATTTCTATTTCAAACATACAGAATATGGTATGAGTTATTTTAAAACTGGGGGTAAAAATGATTTTTAGTGTAAAATCATGTTTTTATGGGAAAATGTTTATAGGAGAGTGAGTAGAGAAAGAGATGAGAATGTTACCTAAAAGTACTTAAGTAGAGAAACCACTGTGAATGTAATACGCAGTATCTCTATTTCAAACATACAGAAAAGTGTATGATTTGTAGAAGAATGCGTAGAGAAAGAGATGTGAATGTGTTGCCTAAAAGTGTGAGGAGAAAACAGTGTGAATGTAATAGCATTTATATTTCAAACATACAGAACATGGTATGACTTATTTTAAAACTGGGGATAAAAATGTTTTGTGTGTGTGTGTGTTTGTTTAAAATCACGTTTTTTATGGAACATTGTTTATAGAAGAGTGTGTAGAGAAAGAGATGTGAATGTGTTACCTAAAAGTGAGTAGAGACAACAGTATGAATATAGTATGTAGCATTTCTATTTCAGACATACGGAAGATTGTATGGTTTCTTTGTAGAAGAGTGAGTACAGAAAGAGATGTGAATGTGTTACCTAAAAGTGAGTAGAGAAAACACTGTGAATGTAATATGCATGTATACAAAAATTTAACCAAATCTTTAGAGCCGTTTCTGAAATTCCGGAAATATATATACAAGAATTGCACTGTAGAAGTGGGAATAAAAACATTTTATTTTTCATGTAAAATCGCGTTTTTTCGGGAATTACATCTATATAGATGTACTTAAAAAGCAAAACTCTATCTGAATATAAAATTTGATCGAAATCGTTAGAGCCGTTTCCAAGTTGCGCGGAATAAATAAATAAATAAATAAATAAATAAATAAATAAATAAATAAATAAATAAATAAATAAATAAATAAATAAATAAATAAATAAGTAAATAAGTAAATAAGTAAATAAGTAAATAAATAAATAAATAAATAAATAAATAAATAAATAAATAAATAAATAAATAAATAAATAAATAAATAAATAAATAAATAAATAAATAAATAAATAAATAAATAAATAAATAAATAAATAAATAAATAAATAAATAAATAAATAAATAAATAAATAAATAAATAAATAAATAAATAAATAAATAAATAAATAAATAAATAAATAAATAAATAAATAAATAAATAAATAAATAAATAAATAAATAAATAAATAAATAAATAAATAAATAAATAAATAAATAAATAAATAAATAAATAAATAAATAAATAAATAAATAAATAAATAAATAAATAAATAAATAAATAAATAAATAAATAAATAAATAAATAAATAAATAAATAAATAAATAAATAAATAAATAAATAAATAAATAAATAAATAAATAAATAAATAAATAAATAAATAAATAAATAAATAAATAAATAAATAAATAAATAAATAAATAAATAAATAAATAAATAAATAAATAAATAAATAAATAAATAAATAAATAAATAAATAAATAAATAAATAAATAAATAAATAAATAAATAAATAAATAAATAAATAAATAAATAAATAAATAAATAAATAAATAAATAAATAAATAAATAAATAAATAAATAAATAAATAAATAAATAAATAAATAAATAAATAAATAAATAAATAAATAAATAAATAAATAAATAAATAAATAAATAAATAAATAAATAAATAAATAAATAAATAAATAAATAAATAAATAAATAAATAAATAAATAAATAAATAAATAAATAAATAAATAAATAAATAAATAAATAAATAAATAAATAAATAAATAAATAAATAAATAAATAAATAAATAAATAAATAAATAAATAAATAAATAAATAAATAAATAAATAAATAAATAAATAAATAAATAAATAAATAAATAAATAAATAAATAAATAAATAAATAAATAAATAAATAAATAAATAAATAAATAAATAAATAAATAAATAAATAAATAAATAAATAAATAAATAAATAAATAAATAAATAAATAAATAAATAAATAAATAAATAAATAAATAAATAAATAAATAAATAAATAAATAAATAAATAAATAAATAAATAAATAAATAAATAAATAAATAAATAAATAAATAAATAAATAAATAAATAAATAAATAAATAAATAAATAAATAAATAAATAAATAAATAAATAAATAAATAAATAAATAAATAAATAAATAAATAAATAAATAAATAAATAAATAAATAAATAAATAAATAAATAAATAAATAAATAAATAAATAAATAAATAAATAAATAAATAAATAAATAAATAAATAAATAAATAAATAAATAAATAAATAAATAAATAAATAAATAAATAAATAAATAAATAAATAAATAAATAAATAAATAAATAAATAAATAAATAAATAAATAAATAAATAAATAAATAAATAAATAAATAAATAAATAAATAAATAAATAAATAAATAAATAAATAAATAAATAAATAAATAAATAAATAAATAAATAAATAAATAAATAAATAAATAAATAAATAAATAAATAAATAAATAAATAAATAAATAAATAAATAAATAAATAAATAAATAAATAAATAAATAAATAAATAAATAAATAAATAAATAAATAAATAAATAAATAAATAAATAAATAAATAAATAAATAAATAAATAAATAAATAAATAAATAAATAAATAAATAAATAAATAAATAAATAAATAAATAAATAAATAAATAAATAAATAAATAAATAAATAAATAAATAAATAAATAAATAAATAAATAAATAAATAAATAAATAAATAAATAAATAAATAAATAAATAAATAAATAAATAAATAAATAAATAAATAAATAAATAAATAAATAAATAAATAAATAAATAAATAAATAAATAAATAAATAAATAAATAAATAAATAAATAAATAAATAAATAAATAAATAAATAAATAAATAAATAAATAAATAAATAAATAAATAAATAAATAAATAAATAAATAAATAAATAAATAAATAAATAAATAAATAAATAAATAAATAAATAAATAAATAAATAAATAAATAAATAAATAAATAAATAAATAAATAAATAAATAAATAAATAAATAAATAAATAAATAAATAAATAAATAAATAAATAAATAAATAAATAAATAAATAAATAAATAAATAAATAAATAAATAAATAAATAAATAAATAAATAAATACACAAGAATTGCTCGTTTAAATATATAAGATTTGCAGAAATTATTTTATTGTTTATCTCCTTGTAGGTGCAAGGGGAATATTACAATACAGTAGGCTTTGTGCGATAGTCAAATCTTTTAAAGCTTTGAGATTCCGTTCTCTTTGCACGGTTAACATAAAAAAATCAAAGTCTGTTTTCCGAAACTGACACAAATAACAAGGAATATCTCCGAAATGATACAGTCTATAAAAAGTTTATTCGGACATAAATTGTGTCGATACTTCCTTCTACTTACCAGTAGAAAAAGTAAAAATCTGATGTGTTGCACTCACGTGACTTTCTCTACTCTTGTACTAACCACTATTACAAACTTTTATAGCTATTTCTTCTTCGTGTTAGTTGAGATAAACATTTGCACAAATTCTCTGATTCCTTATTTCCTTGTAGGTGCAAGGGGAATATTAGAATACAGTAGGCTTTGAGCGATAGTCAAATCTTTTAAAGCTTTGAGATTCCGTTCTTTTGCACGCTTAACATATACAAATATGAACAACGATGTTTCATTTCACGAAAGTTTTGTTTTCCAAAACCGACACAAAAAACAAGGAATATCTCCGAAATGGTTCACTCTACAAAAAAAATTATTGAGACATAAATTGTGTCTTTTAGCGAGACCTACATTTTTTGTAGAGTAACATTTGGTGTATCTCTTACAGTTTAAGAGTTATTCAAAAGTCATCCAGAGTAAACAGGACTACATAGACTATGGCCAGAAAATTCAAAATATACATTTCATTTGTCATATAAATGTCTTTACACATGCTATAAAACATTTGGATTTTTATACCCAATAGAGCGTTAGCAAAAAGGGGCATTTATAGCACCATTTTAACATTGTAAATATAGCGCTTTACGACTACCCTTAAACTGAAACTAAACAAAATTCGTAAAGGTACATCATGCTATACACAGCTAGCTGTATGGTGTAAGCCGAAGAAGCTGATTTCCTAACTTTTGACGTTTGCCTCGTGTTTACAGACGTAGAAAAATCACGCATCTGGAATTTCCGCCAAACACGCGTGAAATCGTGTCCCCAGTGTGACAAGTCTTGTCTTTGCGGCGAGAACCAAACGAAAATCGTGTGACAGTTGACATGTATCCGCACGTCACTTCCGCCTGATGTCGAGGGACGTGCCCAGTGGCCCAAGTCCCTCCCTATTTATGTTTTTCGGTCTTACGACACATTTTCATTTCACTCGAATATTGACAACTGCGATCGGAAATTTGGAACCGTCGTACTGCTGTGTTCACTGCTCAAACATAATTGATGCCACTTCCCACTCTGACATTCGTCTTTACTAAATCCTCGTTTTTAATGCATACAAAAAACAAACAACATTCAAGTTTGTGTTACCGCGTTTTTTCTCTCTATGTCGAGATTTCACAGGAAATGTATGTTTTAAGACCCCCTGAATCCAAAAAATTGTAGAAAAAGGTCCGTGTGTGTGTGTGTGTGTGTGTGTGTGTGTGTGTGTGTGTGTGTGTGTGTGTGTGTGTGTGTGTGTGTGTGTGTGTGTGTGTGTGTGTGTGTGTGTGTGTGTGTGTGTGTGCCAGTCTGTGGACAGCTTAACTCAAAAACGAAAAATCGGTTAGAAACTAAAGTCGGTATTTAGGTTTAATGTCTTTCAACGATGTGACACTAAGATTTTGAAACGAATAGCCCCACCCTAAACTACCCTTTACATGGAACATATTTATAAAATTTTGATTTTCTTGAAAATGGCTCTAACAATTTTGATTAAAATAGCGTATGTTTGAGATATTTTTATGACAAATGAAATGTATATCTTGAATTTTCTGGCTATAGTCGTATTTACTCTGGACGACTTTTGCATAACTGGTAAACCGTTAGAGATAGACCAAATCATACTGTACAAAAATGTAGATCTTGCTAAAATACACAATTTATGTCTGAATAAATTTTCTTGTAGGTTGAACCATTTCGGAGATATTCCTTGTTATGTGTGTGAGTTTCGGAAAATTTAAAACTTTCGTGAAATGGAACTTCGTTGTTCATTTTTTTGTATGTTAAGTGTGCAAAGAGAACGAAATCTCAAAAGTTTAAATGATTTGACTATCTCACAAAGCCTACTGTGTTCTAATATTTCCCTTGTACCTACAAGCAAATAAGCAACAAGATAATTTGTACAAATGTTTATCTTAACTAACACGAAGAAGATATAGGAATAAGAGCGTGTAAGAATGGTTAGTACAAGAGTAGAGAAAGTCACGTGAGTGCAACACACCAGATGTATGTGTGTGTAACTCAAAACCGAAAAGTCGGTTAAAAACCAAAATTTACATGGTAAATATTTTCAAAATTTTGATTTTCTCAAAAATGCTTCTAACGATATTGATTTAAATGCCATATGTTTAAGATATTTTCAAGATGAATGAAAAGCATATTTTGAATTTTCTGGCTATAGCCCTGTTCATCCTTAATGACTTTTGTATAACTGGTAAACCGTAAGAGGTAGACCAAACCTTACTATACGAAAATGTAGATCTCCTTAAAACACACAAGTTATATCCAAATGCATTTTTTTGTTAGGAATAAACCATTTCGGAAATATTCTCTATAATTTATGTGACTTTTGCAGTATTCATAATTTTCTCAAATGGAAGGTCGTTACTTTTTTATCTCTTGGCCGTGTGAAGAGAACGGAGTTCCAAAGCTTTCATATAGCGACCAGCTGTAAAAGATTTGATTGTTGGCCAGAGCCTACTGTATTCCGATAGTTACCTTGCACTTGGCCCGTCCTTTGTGTGAGCGTCGAGGTCAACGTGACATCTGTTTGCGAAGTTTTTAAACCCAGAATGGTGTACTTTGTAAAATGCTATATTGGTATTATTTTACATAGATCTTCCAGGAACTCACATTAGTGAATTTTCTTTTTTACTTTCTCTACTGGTAAGTAGGGGAAGTATTGTATTCCACCCAAAAATACGAAGTCGAGATTTCACCGGAAATACATGTTTTGAGGCCCCCTGAATCCAAAAAAAAGCATTTTTAGAAAAAGGTCCGTGTGTGTGTCTGTATGTCTGTCAGTCTGTGGACAGCATAGCTCAAAAACGAAACGTCGGTTAAAAACCAAAGTCGGTATTTAAGTTTAATGTCGTTCAAGGATGTGACACGAAGATTTTGAAGAAAATAGCCCCACCCTAAACTACCCTTTACATGGAACATATTTATAAAATTTTGATTTTCTTGAAAATTGCTCTAACGATTTTGATTAAAATGTCATATGTTTGAGATATTTTGATGACAAATGAAATGTGTATCTTGAATTTTCTGGCTATAGCCCCTATAGTCGTATTTACTCTGGACGACTTTTGCATAACTGGTAAACCGTTAGAGATAGACCAATTTATACTATACAAAAAATGTAGATCTTGCTAAAATACACAATTTATGTCTCAATACATTTTCTTGTAGGGTGAACCATTTCGGAGATATACCTTGTTATGTGTGTGAGTTTCGGAAAATTTGGAACTTTCGTGAAATGGGTCATCGTTGTTCATTTTTTTATATGTTACGTGTACAAAGAGAACGGAATCTCAAAGCTTTAAAAGATTTGACTATCGCACAAAGCCTACTGTATTCCAATATTCCTCTTGCACCTACAAGGAAATAAGCAATAAGATAATTTGTACAAATGTTTATTTTAACTAACACGAAGAAGATAGGAATAAGGGTTTGTAAGAATGGTTAGTACAAGAGTAGAGAAAGTCATGTGAGTGCAACACATCAGATTTTTTCTGTCTTCCTACTACCTGAGGATGCAACAAGTGATTTTGTTTATTTGTATTGCAGTGTTATTTTAACAATTTTCGCTTCTCTTTACAATTTAACGTAAACGTAGATCCCACAGTGACCAACTCTACACTTCAGTCGTACTACTGACTGTCAACCCCAAAGCCCTGGATACGCAGTGTTCACGTGTAGAGCATATTTTGAGAAATATTGTCCTAAGGTTGGGTTTCTTGGAAGTCATCTAGCACACTGTTATGTTAGTATACTGTTGTTGATCTTAAAAGCGGACATGTTGGCGATGCCTATCGTTTTCTTTGTATAAGTTCATCAGGAGAGACCGAGTTCCAGAGAAGTGTTTTTATAAAGCATTCACCGCTTTCCCCACAAGGGGAAGGGAGGGAGGGGTCCTGATAAGCGACGGTTGAATAGTTCTCGGTCTTCTTTATTTTTCTTATCCTGGTATATTTGAATTGGTCCTCTGTACCTACATTGCTTGACCTAATATACCTTCCCCTCGAGATCCATCTGCTGCTGGTATCGACAACAGTTCATTTAGCATTAAAAATCAACAGCAATCATTGTAAAGATGTTTTTATATATCGAATATTGGCTTTGCTTTTGGAACTAAAAACAAAATCTAATGTACATATGCAAGACTTTCTCCATTTATAACAAACCAGCTATAGGAGTTTTCTTTTAGACTCAAGTCAGTATCTCTCCTTCCGTGTAATAAACATCGCCGGAGAGTGCGTGATTAAGTACTCACATTATCAGCAGTCTCTTGTTTATTTCAAGTATGAAACCCATGTTACTCCTACCATCAATTACATGACGTCACTACACTAGCAAGGTTATTCTCTGCGTCTGAAAGTACATCAGTACGTATTACTAGATAGGGGACACTCGCAATTTAGACAGAGAGCCACGCATAGGCCATCCGCCCCTTTGTGCTTCTGCAGTGGGAGAAAGGACGAGACCCAAAGGCAACCACAACCGGATTATGAGCTATGTTGTTATGGACGGGGTCCCTAATGTTGCGATTTCGACGATGACCAAGCCTAGCCACAAGCCTCTAAACCCAGGGGTCCTCCGAGACCCAGCACCTCCTTTACATGTTACCACACAGTCATTTGTTCGGTTATTGTGAGATATTGCATTCAGTCCAAAAATTTCGATATCAACATTTCACATATTTTGAGGCCTCTCTGTGTGTATGTATGTGTTGTGAGAAAAAGAGAGAGACAGAATATGAAAGTTCAGATAAAATACCTGTAAGCAATTTACAAGGATTCGACACGAACGTTTTCATGAAAATCATCTCGCAACTCTACATGCAAAAACTTCTGCAATATTTTAATTTTCTCAAAAAATGGCAAAGAATTTTGATTAAAATTTAAGTCTTTAAAATGATTAATAACAAAATTTGATATTTTTGTGATAAATAAATTGTTAATAATTAACGCAAACTTTCTCTGAAATACATTTGCACTGCACAAAAAAGATAAAGGATAATCAATAAATAAAACAAAAACGTTCGGAGAAGTTTGTCTTGGAAACTCAATTACATTGTTCCCTCAACTATATAAATGCTTTTTGTTAAGTGACCCAGAAGCTGAGAGGGGTTGTCTTAATTGAACTTAATACAAATCACCCTTGGTTGTAAACCCATACAGACCAACGATTGGTTATCAGCCTTCTTAGGAAACGGTAAGAAAAATCTGTTATGTTGCACTCACATGACTTTCTCTACTCTTGTACTAACCATTCTTACAAACTCTTTATTTTTCTTCGTGTTAGTTGAGATAAATCTTTCCATAAATTATCTTATTGCTTGTTTTCTTGCACGTGCAACGGGGAATATGGGAATACAGTAGGCTTTGAGTGATAGTAAAATCTTTTAAAGCTTTCAAATTTCGTTCTCTTTGCAGGATTAACATATAAAGAATGAATAGCGATGTTCTATTTGATAGAAGTATGTTATCCAAAATTTACACAGATAACAAGGAATATCTCCGAAATGGTTCACTTTACAAAACAATTTATTTGGACATAAAGTGTGGTTTTAGCGAGATCTACATTTCTTGTATAGTAAGATTTTGTCTATCGCTTACGGTTTACGAGTTATTCAAATGTCATCCAGCGTTTGTTACTTGTAAGATGCGTGGAGTAACTTGTTTCTGACATAGTTTCGGTAGTAATTATGGGACAGCAGACAGGGTTTCGAAATAGTTAATCACCTAAAAGAATTTTAAAAAATATTGTAAGCAGCTTTTTGAGACGTGAAGCAACTCGGTGACGTTGCGTTGAGGCTGGTCATGGAGTTGAACCGGTTTGTGGATGTAAGCAGTTTGGTCGATTGCAGGGTGATGTAATTTTTTTGAAGATACACGAGTGCAACTGGCATTCTGATTGGCCTACGTTAGCACAGTAAACAAGAAAGGACATGGTATGGTGTTTGTTTATACTCACGAGACGCACCACTGTGATGTTTATGTACTGACCTAGTGAAAGTGATACCTACACAATTTGCATTATTCACGTAAACATAACTTTAATGTGAGATGCAATACTTCTTCAACCTGATGGAGCTAAACGGTAGCGAATTAAATATTAACTCAGTGTCAAAAGTATACAATGGCTGCCACAACATTTAACGGTGGGTGGCAGGAGGAGCTGGTCAACACAACATCCAATGAGAGGCTTGCCACGCCTAGTGGTGTTGTATAATTAAACACACTGTAAAGCTGGTAATATAAATATCATTTGCACGTACAAAGTTTATTTGCGCATCAGCTATCAGCCACTTAGTTTTTCGACGCTTCTTTATAGTCCCCTTATTTGGAACAATTATTCTGTAAAACGAATATTTAATTTAAAAGCGCCAATTTAATTTAATCCCTCACAATGATGCTAGAGACAACTGCGCATTCAATATTATCAGTGTTTTCCCAGAATCGAGAATTACCATGAAAGAAACTAAACTCTGAGAGGTAATTACAGTAAAATAATGTGAAACTATGATACGCAATCTCTCATCCACTCTATGTAGAATACGAGGAAAACAAAAGCGAAGCAGCGAGGTCGTATTGTGGAAACAATCAAAACACGACTGGCGCAGCAACTGTTCAATACACAACGTAAGGTAATACAAATGAAAACATTCGGGTCGATCCCCACTTTCCGATATTGCCTTTTTGGAAGCGGGACAGCAAGTGAAAGAATGTGACTGCCCCCCCCCCCCCCTCCCACAGCGCTGATACACTCTGTTCTGGTTAACGCTATCTGCATCTTTGTCTAATGACGTGCGCTGATTATATCGCACATCCCTGATCACACACCACCAGAAATACTCACTATTTAACACATTTATTCTCAGACCCACTTATCTATAGTACGTTCAGAAAGTGTTGCCTTCCAAACAGTCACACAAACATTTCAAAGGAAATACATATTTTGGGGTCCACTAACTCATTTAAATAAGCATTTTTACTTTCTGTACTACGTAGAGGAAGTATTGCATTCCACCCAAAAATTCTATGTCGATATTTCACCGGAAATATAAGTTTTGAGGTCCCTGAATCCAAAAAAGAGCATTTTTGGAGAAAGGTTGGTCTGTGTATCGTGTGTCTGTCAGTCTGTGGACAGCATAACTCAAAAAAGAAAAGTAGCTTGAAAACCAAAGTTGGTATTTAAGTTGAATGTTTTTCAAGAATGCGACACGAATATTTTGAAGAAAATAGCCATACCCTAAACTACCCTTTACATGGAAATTTTTTCGAAAATTTTTATTTTCTTGAAAATGGCTCTAACGATTTTGATTAAAATGTCATATATTTGAGATATTTATATAACAAATGAAATGTATATCTTGAATTTTCTGGCTATAGCCCATGTAGTCATATTTACTCTCGATGACTTTTACATAACTGGTAAACCGTAAAAGATAGACCAAATCTTACTCCACAAAAAATAAAGATTGTGTTAAAACACAATTTATATCCAACTAAATTTTTGTAGAGTGAGTCATTTCAGAGATATTCCTTGTCATTTGTGTCAGTTTCGGAAAACTAATTTTCGTCAACATCGTTTTTCGTTATTCAGTTTTTGTATTAACTGTGCAAAGAGAATGGAATTTCAAGGCTTTAAAAGATTTGACTATGGCACAAAGCCTACTGTATTCTAATATTCCGCTTGTACCTACAACGAAGTAAGCAATAAGATAATTTCTACAAATGCTTCTCTTAACTGGCACGAAGAAGATATAGGAATAAGAGTTTGTAAGAATGGTTAGAACAAGATTAGAGAAAGTCATTTGAGTGCAACAATTAGTTTGAAAAATGTTGCCTTGAACACAGTAAGTCGTAAAGGAAATGTGTCATAAATATGAACTTTGTGTTTAAGTTCAAAGATTTTTAAGAAAATCTCCGCACAGAAAGCGATACCTTTCATGAAAAACTTTTTTTTTGTACATTTTTATTTTGTCAATAATTGTAGAGCGATTTTTATACAACCATGTGTTCAGCGTATACGTGAGAAACGGAGCAACAAGGCTTCGAGGTAACGTTAGGGAGGTTGTGGGTTCGATTCTCATGGCCGACATTCCTGACTCGTAGGCTTTTTTTCGGAGCCACTAGGCGAATTTCCTATCCTTATATTTCACTTCACTAATAATTTCATTCATCCGTCATCTGTTGGTTCTTTCAGGGTCGCAAGTGTCAGCTAAGCTGTTCGTCCGTATACGTAAAAGATTAACTTCTAAAAGTATGGAACCGAAATTTGATATTAGGTGTAGAAAGTTGAAGAAATGTTGACATATTTCCTATTTGGTTGTAAGAGATTGAGAGACTATCAAAAATGTTGTTCATAGACAGACATCTAACACACTGAGCTAAAATATGTAAACCAGATTTGAAAGAAAATGTGTTGACAAATATACAGCCGAACACACCGAGTTGAGGTAACAGCCGAAGTTTTCCGAACCAAAGTTAAAGTTAGCTTTGCTAGTAAAAAACAAATGATACATGAAATATACAATGTAAAGGCTCCGCAGGAGGAAATGCAGTTTTATCGTTAATAGTGAAATACGATAATTAGGTAATGTGGTGCAGTAGCAAAAATGGGTTTTAAACATCTAGAATAAGCATTAAATGGGTTAAACGTGTTTCCTTTTTCTACGACATAATAGGTACAGAAAGTAATGGAATAGTAAGTATTCACCGGAAACACTATTTTGAGGCAGCATGAATAAACAAAAAAGATGAGAAATTCTTTAAAAACAACCTTAGTGTGTGTGTGTGTGGGGGGGGGGGGGGGGGGGAAGGCGTGGTACCTAAAATAACAGCATAGGTCAGTAATACGAAATTGTGACTAATACTAAATTTGTATTTAAGTTCAGAATTTTCCAAGCTCATAACCCAACCCAATCTATCACTTATATGAAAATTTGATTTTGATTTTCTCAAAATTACTCACGCTTTTGACTAAAATACCCTAAATAAAAAATCTGATGTGTTGCACTCACATGACTTTCTCTACTCTTGTACTAACCAGTCTTACAAACTCTTATTCCTGTATCTTCTTCGTGTTAGTTAAAATAAACATTTGTACAAATTATCTTATTGCTTATTTCCTTGTATGTGCAAGGGGAATATTGGAATACAGTAGTCAAATCTTTTAAAGCTTTGAGATTCCGTTCTCTTTGTACACGTAACATATAAAAAAATGAACAACGATGACCCATTTCACGAAAGTTCCAAGTTTTCCGAAACTCACTCACATAACAAAGGTATATCTCCGAAATGGTTCACCCTACAAGAAAATTTATTGAGACATAAATTGCGTATTTTAGCAAGATCTACATTTTTTGTATAGTATAATTTGGTCTATCTCTAACGGTTTACAAGTTATGTAAAAGTCGTCCAGAGTAAATACGACTACAGAGGCTATAGCCAGAAAATTCAAGATATACATTTCATTTGTCATAAAAATATCTCAAACATATGACATTTTAATCAAAATCGTTAGAGCCATTTTCAAGAAAATCAAAATTTTCGAAAAATTTTCCATGTAAAGGGTAGTTTAGGGTGGGGCTATTTTCTTCAAAATCTTCGTGTCACATCCTTGAATGACATTAAACTTAAATACCAACTTTGGTTTTTAACCGACTTTTCGTTTTTGAGCTATGCTGTCCACAGACTGACAGACACACAGACACACAGACACACACACGGACCTTTTTCTAAAAATGCTTTTTTTGGATTCAGGGGGCCTCAAAACATGTATTTCCGGTGAAATCTCGACTTCGAATTTTTGGGTGGAATACAATACTTCCCCTACTTACCAGTAGAGAAAGTAAAAACTAGAAGGATATAACGAACCATGTGGTACTATGGACGAAGGATATACAGGTTTTTAACTACTAATGTAAAAAATAAACCTGTCAAAAACATTTATTAAACGTTTTCATTTTTTTATGTTCTGGTGATATCGAAAAACTTTAAAATTAATGTTTAGTTTTGCAAAAATGTATTAAGTTGATTGTACTAATGAAATAAATAACTATTTTGTTTGTTAATGATGCTAACAATTGCCACGATCATATCGGCGTCGCCGGTATGCCGGGATTTTGCTCCACATAAACCCTTTTGTAAGTCAGTGAATCGCTCACATGGGGATGTAGCTTTTAAAGACACTTAAAAACCATCAATCTGTTCCGGGTTTGAACCCACGGCCTTGGGATTAGGAGCCAGCGTCTAACAAACTGAGCCACCCAGACAGACTTCAGTTCTCCATTTTGAATTACAATAACCCTTGATTGATGAACCTTCAAGGAGGATCCTATTATTAAGAGGCATTGATGAACCATAATCACAATCCTTCCCAGAAACTTCAGATGGCAATATCATCTGCAAACCCAAAAATGAACACATTTTCTAAGTTGGGAACTAGGTTATATCCATGAGTAGCACTAGATCTTTTTCTCCGACTTCTTTGACAACGAAATCAATGCCTATGTTGAAAAGTAGCGGTGTTAGAAGTGAGCCTTGAGGTATTCCTCTGTTTAGTTCGTTTTAGTGCGTGTTACAGCATACTTTCAATAATTAATATTGTAACGGGGTTGTGAAGCCACTTGTTACAGTCACTGTGGTTACAGTGTACATTGGGTGCCACTTTTGTGACAGTCTCTTTCCTGTCACATGAAATACTCGGTAGCTCATCCGGTGCAGTGGCTGCCTCTCCGCTGTGCGCCGCTGCGTGGATCTTGATTGGGATTAGGTAGGCATGAGTAGGATATTTCTCAGGCGCGAGGTTAGATGACAAACACAGCACAGACGTTTTCTGATTTTACTCTCCACCACATCATTGCCTCGAAGTGCCGACCTGAGCGAGTTTCTGGTATTGCGTTACGCTAATCACTGTCGCCTTTCACACATCGACGTTTTTGGCGCGAAACTATACATATTCGCGGTACAGGTTGACCCCCGTAGCGACCTCGCAACAAACAGAGCGTCAGTCCCGTTCCCTTCCAATTTTTCCTATTTATATCTCACCCCCGCACTTTCTCTCTAGTACCGTTATGGGGGAGGGGTGTATTTTCCCCGGCTGTGTCCTTGGACTTTAGGCAAAACGTCCCTCGGCGCGAGATGACAAAAGAGGTTTTGTCCTCTGGCCTTCAGAAATGTGCTCAGGTCAACATACTTTCAACAGGCAGGTTCTCTACACAATTTATAATACAAAATTATACTTTTACCTAAAAGTCTTATATTTACATTCTGAATATAAAATTACAAATACATAGGAGTTCCCGTCTCAATATTAATACCTAATAATGGTGACGATCATGATAATGATAACTGCTATCTAAATGTTTGTTTAATAAATACATCGAATAATATTCTCTTGGCGGTATTAATTCGATTACGGAATCATGATTTATGCCAGAAGAAGGTTTAGATATAAATATTATGGGTGTTATTAAATCGACATAAGCATTTACAGAAATTATCTTGTTGCTAATTTTCTTGTAGGTCAAAGGAGAATTTGCGAAGACAGTAGGCTTTGAGCGATAGTTAAATCTTTTAGATCTGATTGCTATATGAAGTCTTTGAAATTCCGTTCTCTTTCCAAAGCGAAGAGATAAGTGAATAAGTACCTTCAATTTGAGAGAAGTTTAAGTATTGCTAAACTATGACGTCAGCATACAAAATCTTGTAGAACGTTGTCACAATTGTTTAAACAAATATGGCAACTGTGTAAATGAAGAAAGATGTAAGGAACTTATGCTATGATGGTTTTACGTTTGATGTTATCACTTTATGAGGGTATGTTAGTCCCTAAATTGTGTGCACATAGCTACAAGTGTAACTATGACCTGCAGAGAGCGAGGTTCAAATGTTCTCGTGACCCCTTGGCCTCCAAACGCCACGAGGGAGTAACAGAAATCCTCGCATTAAAAAGTAAGAATGCCCTAACACAACACCCCCGCCAAACAATCATTAATTTTTTGTTAGAGCGTGAGATAACAGGGCCGGAAGAGGATTTGAACGCTACACACTTCCGCTCGGCAGCAGTAGCACGGCTAATACCTGAGCTTTACATTCCGCTAATATACTTACGTTGATTCATGCTAATTTTCGCCTCGTTTTTACCTCGTACATTATTAGCACAGGCGCGCGGGCGGCGTGAGAAACTACAGCACCGGCTTATTTGCAACTTTTAATAAAAAATGAACAAGAATCGTAGTAGCAACGGTGATTAGTGCGGCTTTGGTGCCCACTCAGGTCCATGTCCCACACGGTGCAACTTAAGATCTGGGATTAATCATAACAGCCAACCTAACAAACTTAACTACACTTATACTTATTTGTCATTAAACTCCAAGTTCTAATTAACTTAATCAGTGTCGACTCGTTTCACGAAGACATGTCTGATGTGTTGCACTCACATGACTTTCTCTACTCGTGTACTACTCTTATAAAACTCTTATTCCTCTATCTCCTTTACGTTAGTCGAGATAAACATTCGAAGAACTTATGTTATTGTTAATTTTCTTGTAAAGGGAAATATGGGAATACAGTCGGCTTTGAGCGATGCTAAAATCTTTTAAAGTTCTCAAATTCTCTTCTCTTGGCACGGCCAAGAGATAGAAATGTTAATAACGACCTTCTATTTGAGAAAAGTAAAACCATTGCAAAACTTCTACAAATAACAACGAATATCTCCGAAAAAGTTCCCTTCACAAACCATTTTAAACACAATTAAAAACACTTCAGTACAGCGAACTTGTATACTTTACTGAAGGAGCATTATAATACACCTGCAAGTGTTTCTGAACTAACACTTCCCAATGTTGCTTCAGACTATTGTAAATAAGAATGTAAGGAAGGATAGGGAATTAGTTTCCACTTCACCACACTCCCACTAGGCCAGCTACTTCCCATCCGCTGCAGCTCTCCCTGTTCGCGCCTTGTTACGATTGTATTACTTTAAACGTGAAAATAACTTTGAAAAATTGTAGTATTCTTTTATGGTCATATAATCTATAAAAGACAAGGAAATTAATCTTAGCAAAAGTTTTAATCCATAACTGTGGGGGGGGGGAGGGAGGGAGGGAGGGAGGGGAGTTTAATGCTAAAGTCGATACTTTGCATAGTGGTGCCCTTTGACACAGGTTTGATCATGCACTACTGTTCCTCTGTTGCTGAACATAAAACACCACTTCCTCGCATTTCATTCGTTGATACACTTCCTTTAATTGACGGTAGATTTCTTTAGATTTCAAATTCCGAGCTCACTCTTCTCTCACTTCACAGTTTGTAAGACTTTAAACCACACAACTAATTTTGAACAATCACAGAGTGCACAATAAAAACTTTTTTTCTACTGGAATTCACATAATACTGAGTTAAAATATATGGAGGAAATTATTCCTTACAGGTTCGATAGCGATCTGAGCAGCGGGAATGCCTAAACGTAAATGCCTAAAGTTTTCAACACTCGGAAAACATTCAAAAGCCCTTGCGATGGGGAAAAAAGGCTCAAGAATAGCAAACATTCAACTATGAAATGTTTAGAAATCTGCGAAAAATTTACACAATTTGCTTTAAAATGCCCTTGTAGGTTTCGTCTGTCCTCTAAGGTTCATGTGTTACACAAAACTAAAGGTTTAAATCTTCGTGGTCTATTATTTTTGCTGCGAATACTATCTAGTAGTATGTATTATGGTAGTTCACATCACATATTCTTGTTTGTAGGAGTGTGTCACTGATTTTCCCTTATTGGTAACGTATTCGAAACAATAGACACAGATATTTATTCTCAAGATAAGAGAATTTATTTAATGATACTTCCCTGTTTGACCTGAAAACTTTTGTTTAACCTACTCTAGTGTCTTGCGGTTGCTACTCTAAAATTCTATTTCTTCTTTTTAGGTACGCACCGTTGCCTATTAATCCTCGCTAGGTCTACCACAATATTTACTTTGTTTTCAGCACACAACATGGTTTACGTCGAATGTTGCGGATTCGATTATCTTAAACAGAATAGAAGTAAATGACTCCAGATAGTAATATGCAGAAAGCAGCGAAATAAGAGTTTCGTGCTCCTAATGGATATTCAGTAGAATACTGGAAAACTGCAATTAAGTTCATTGAAGAATAGAGCATTGATTCAACTGTTAAAGTGGTTTTGTTTTAAAGCTGAAGACTCCATTGAGGTACTGTTGGAATACTTAGGAATATTACCATCTAACTTTGCACAGGGTTGTAACAAAACACAAATACAATTTCAAATCTTGCACGTAGGTATATGTCAGTTATATAACATGTTAAATGATGCTAAAGAACAGAAGAAAAAATATGTGTATCGTTAGCATGACCTTATCTACTCTCTCTTCTACAAACTATTTGAAAAGTTTTGTCTTCATGTTAATCAACAAATTAAAGGTAGAAGGACACAGTAGGCCAAATTGATAGTGAGAGTTTTAAACCTTTGAAGGTCCATGATCCTTACAAAAACTTGCCACTTCAAAAGAGATTTAAGCATTTAAAATTCGTATCAATAACAAAGGTTATCTTGAAAAGGACTAACGGCACATCAAATTCACAAACTGTGTTTTAACGAGGTCTACATTTTTTGTGTCGTAGAAGTTTGAATCATTCCTTCCCAATGAAAAGGCTGTTGCTAGAAAATCTGGGACATACATTTTGTCATATAGATATCTTTTTGCAATACTTCATACGTAAGTTTATTATTGCTAACACATATTTGGTAGTGTAAGCTAAACTAACAGCTCATTCATAATTACCATGGCAACAAACCTAAAACTGGTACCATTTGAAATGGTCTTTAATACCTTCGCAAACCAGTACGAAATGATGTCACAGCCAACAGCATTGGTACGGTTATTTGTTCTTCTTTCTTGCCACACGTTGTTGATGCGACGTTTCAGACAGTTATTTACGTTTAATGCAGCTATGAGACTCTAAATACTTTTCATCGAAGTTCTCGATGTATCTCAGGGCGTGGTATAGGTCTACGCCTTACAAGGATGATTAAATTTCCTTTTTATATTTTTTTAATATACTTATTTATTGTTCCTTTACGTCACAAACAATAATACAAATATTCTGGATTGGCGTCCTTTGTCTCAAGCCCTGCGGGGTTCACACAACCCGAACACGGACTACGTAATTTTGCGAGTTCGTAATCTTCTTCTATCTTTTGATGCAGCCTTACTAATTATATATTAGTTCTCTGCATTTTTACTCCTGTTAACTTTTAAAACACAATGTTCTTCCAATAAACACTATATGACGATAATTTTTCAAATTATTCGCGGACTTTGCGATTTCCACATGACGCCAATCCCAATAATACATGAACAAGCCAAGACAATTGAAGATCTCTATCATTGCCCACTAGGACAATGATTCACAATTTTAGGGGGCTTTTTCTGCCACCACTATGAACACAAATTTTAACTATTTTAGGAGGCTTCTTATAAACAATATCGCCTCAGCATACTAACCTAAAAATAAGTTATCAATAAATCCTTAGCGAAATATAGAAACATATGAATGATTTATTTATTTACTGAAATACTAAATGTGCAATTGGGCATGTTGTTAACATTAAGGAGCGATTCAATTCTTTTTATTTCTTCAGTGCACCTTGAGGAGGAACCTGGATTTTCACATGAAATATACAAATTATTAGCCATATATGAGACAACATAGAAGTAGCTTTTCATTTGTTCACATTGAGAATTATTTTTCTTAATATGCAAAAGCAATTTTGATTTATTGTTTTTACGATTTTTTTAACTATTGCAAATTAACTAACCACAAACTGTAAGTTACTTATCAGATCTCCAATGCTTGAGCAAACTCGGCACTGCGGGCCTCGTATTCCCAAAATGCATCCTCGACTGAAAGGTATCAATTACAGTTCTTAGTACTATTAATAAATCGTGTCGAATCTTTGAATACCATGTTTGGTATTTATCGCAAGTACTATAAGACATCTAACCTAACCAATAAATTCTCGAGTGGAGTGAGTATTGTTTTGGGAAGCTTAGACAATCGAATGGTATTTATCTGCACTATTTCATAAATAAAATATGAATTTAAGTACTATGATTTGGCCAGAAAATATTGGGATATATTCACTATCCTTATTTACCAGTTAATATAAGTAAGAATGAAAGTAATTGTACCTATAAAAATAAGCTAAAATACAGTAATTCCGATTACCGAAGTTCGATTTACTCAGCACTGCCAACTAAGGAAAACGAAACCCAAGAATTACACTATTTCGATCTCCTGACGTTGTTACAATAGAAAACCAGTTTATAAATCTTACTTTACATTTAACATTAACGGATAACATTTCTACTGGAATATACAGCATGGTGAAAAGAACAATTTTATTGGTAAACCACAGTTGTCACAACGAAATTTGATTCTTATTCGATGATATAAAATCCAGGTGAAATGGATGATTGGAAGGGTGATAATGAAACAATTGGTGGAATGGATGCCGGGGAAAGCGGAGAAAACTCGCCCAGATGCAGCTTCGTCCACCACGAATACCACATGCGGGTCTCGCCTAGGTGGTAACCACTCAGCCACGGCGCCGCCATTATACTTCCAGACTCAGGGAAGGATGAGGAATAATCTTGGCTGGACAAAAATTCCTAACCCCCTGCCGGGAATCGAACCCGGGACACAGTACTGCAGGGGGGTGCTCTACCAACGGCCAGTCCGCATTTATGAAACAATAGACAAATATTAAGTACATGCGAACTGAAAATATTAAGAAGAATTCGAGGAAAAACCTTAGATAAAATACACAATATAGAAATCAAAGATGATTGCCAAATTCTGGATATAACAAAGTTTATTAATGAGCGACGGAATATAAAGACACATTTACAGGATGGGAATCAACCGTCTAGTAAAACGAGCCAAAGCACACAAAATGTGGTATCGTAGGCTGGTACGAGCCACCACTGAATATAAAGTTCGATTTTGTGAACAAGACTGGGTAATTATAACCTACCTTAGAGCAAATTTACTTGAATGATACTTGAGATTAATGTTCGAGTGTTTACGCTAAGCAGATTGATGGGTGCTTCTCTGCCGATCGCTTTTGTTATCTTAATAAAGCAGACTTGAGGCCGGCACACACACAGACACAGACAGCCCCTTGGGAAGAAGGTAAAGGCTGATGGAAAGTCTTGTACAGTCCTAATATATTTTGTGGTCAACAGACATGGAGAGAGGGGACTGAAAAGAGCCTTCAACAGGGATTTACCAGGATTTGCAAAGCTCTCTTGGTGGTCACGATGCCGGCAAAATAGGAGAGAGAGAAAGATCTAAGAGAAGAGAAAAATGGGCGATAAAGTACACACGAGGCATGCTCAAGATATGGCCTGCCTTAAAAAAAAAACCTATCTGCAACGTCAAACGATCTTAAGTACTCCTGATGTACCCTTATGATTAATAAAGAATTTAAACTCTTATCAAACACTGTGAGCCTTTTAAAAATCTGATGTGTTGTACTCGCATGGCTTCCTCAACTGTTCAACATATTCCTTCAGGTTACTCGAGATAAATTTGCAGAAATTATTTTATTACTTATTTTCTTGTAGGTGCAGACAGTAGGCTTTAAAATTCCGGTCTCTTTGCATGGCTAAGGGATAAACTTTCTATTTGAGAAAATTGTAAGTATTGCAACACTCAGACAAATAATTAGGGCTATTTCCGAAATGGTTCACTCCACAAAAATGCATTTGGTCATAACTTGTGTGCTTTAACGACATCTACATATTTTATATAGTAAGATTTGGTCTATCTCTTACGGTTTACCAGTTAGGCAAGTTATCAACGCTAATCAGGACTACTTGGGCTATATTTAGTCAGAAAATTCAAAATATAAATTTCATTTGTCATAAAGTATCTTAAATATATGGCATTTTAATAAAAATCGTTAGAGCCATTTTCAAGAAAATAAAAATTTTCGAAAAAATTTCCATGTAAAGGGAAAAGTTGTTTTCAATGTAAACGCTAGTTTAGGGTGGAGGAATTTTCATCAAAATCTTCATGTCGTATCTTTGAAAGACAATAAACTTAAATACCATTGGCATTTAACCGACTTTTCGTTTTTGAGTTATGCTGTCTACAAAGTGACACACACGCACGCACACACACACACACACACACACACACACACACACACAGACACACACACACACACGAACCTTTTTCTAAAAGTTCTTTTGGATTCAGGGGGCCTCAAAACACATTCCCAATGAAATCTCGACATCGAAAATTACTTACTAGTAGAGAAAGTAAAAAGGTACCAGTTTTACAGTGTTAAACATTACCTTTATAAACATGAGAAGATAAAATATTCAATTTTAAAATTCATTTGTTTTAAAAATTGCTCAGATACTCTGTTGCAGTGGTCGTCACTTCCGTTGGTAGTGTAATTTATGGAATAAGGCTTCACATTGCTAGGTTAATGGTTAATTCCTTAAGTAAGATATTAATTAAATAATTGCTGAAAAGTTTTATTTCTGTTGTGTTAGCTCGCAAAGATCTCAACGACCCAATTGGTGGACTATTAATGATTAGGATATTATACTATTGTGGTTTTCTTTCCTGACTCTATCGTTTAAATGCATATCTCTTGTAAAAACTTCTAAGCTTGGAATATGCAGACAAACTTTTTGGCGTAATTTTTGAACAGTATACGGATATTAATGTATGAGGTAGATGCGGTTGAAAACAGGCCACATCCCAACCCCTAGTCGCCCTCGGGGGTAAGTTCAACAGAGAAGGGAATCCAGCGTAAGGGAGGCGATAGGAAAACAGAAACAAAAAGCATATCCTGGGGGTGAACATTGTGGCTGTGAAATTTTACACAGTTTTAAACCAGGCTTTGACGCGCATTTTCACACTCAATAAATTAAAATAGTTATTACATGAGCCGTATTCTTCACAAAGGTTACTTTTATCTCTTGCTCTTGAAATAAAATCATAATTTTACTTCATCTACCTAGGGCCCAAATGTTCCACATCCAGATAATCAATGAAATATTCGTTTTTATGAATCAAAAAATTTCGCTTTAAATATACTGTATCATTCATATTATTTTCTCCACCATTACAATTGATATTTATGTAAGGTTACTATTATACAAAAAGGGACCCCTTTCTCCACTTTATATTAATTACGGTCAAACACTGCCTTGAAGTAGTTTTAAAGCAGCTCACATGACATTAAATACTTAGGGTAGCAATGTTCAACGTTTGTGAAAGAGAAGAGGTTGGATTTACCTCCTTCCACTATACGCAAACTTTGCCACTCTTTAACGCACACACTGGGTTACAAATGTGGTTTGGTTACTGTACGTTACGTTTGATTTACGAAAGAACTTTCAATCTTAAACGATAAACTTCTGTTCATTTAGTGACTTCTTTGGCACACCTTAAGTTTAAGAAGTCTATCAATATTTGGCGACAAAGTCGAAGTGCATAGCCTTAGAAGATACACCAAGTGATCATCGCGTAACCTGTTGTGATACAGACTTTTAATGTAGTTCAATTTGGAGAAACTCTGGAGAACTCAATTCTTGCAAATGTTTATTTCTCTATGTACTACACCTTGTTGCTAATTTCCTTATAGGTACAGGGGGAATACGGGAACACAGTAGGCTTTAAGTGATGGTGAAATGTTTTAAGAGTTGGTTGCTATGCGAAGCCTTTTAGATTCCGTTTTCTTTGCAAGGCCAAGAGATAAAAAACAATTAACATATTTGAGAAAAGTGGAAGTATTGGCACGAAATTCACACAAATAATAAAGAATATCTCGGAAATGGTTTACTAAAAAAAGTATTACACATAAGTCTTGTATTTTAACTATATCCACATTTCTTGTTTAGTAAGACTTTGCCTTGTCTTTTACTACTATTTATGCAAAAGTCATCCTGAATGAAGCTGTCTTCTGAAGACATTCCCAGAAAATTCAACTTATGGCTTAGAAACTGCCATGGCATCGCCTATTATTGTCCGTCACTGGATACTGACTGACTGGTTATGCTTCTACGCTTAGAGTGACAATTTCGCACATAGACGCATTAAATTATCGAATAATCGCATAGTCATTCCCTTGTTTTGGACAAATTAACACTAGCTCATTCTTTTGTTCAGTCAGTGCCGCCAAGTGTATCCCATAAACCGCTGAAAAATGATTTATTACAAATTACAATGATAAACAATACAAATAGAACTTCATTTCAGTTTGACAACTCTGTCTTTAAGAACTGATATTTAAATACTTGTATTTTTTCCAGAAGAAAAGTTCAAATCCTTATAGTTCGCTCACTCGGCAGTTGTTATTCGTTTGTTTTTCTCTCGTGATCACGTGATAAGCGTGGTATTTGAAAGTGATTACATATTCTTCAAAATTTACAACAAAATATGCACATGTGAATATAAAGTTTATGCAGTTTAAAAAAATCTGAAGTGTTACACTCTCATGACCTTCTCTAATCCTGTTCTAACTATTCTTACAAATTCTTATTCCTCCATTTTCTTTAAGTTAGTCGAGGCTTTGAGCGACAGTCAAATCTTTTAAACCTGATCGCTATATGAAGGCTTATAGATTCCGTTCTGTTTGCACAGCAAATAGATAATAACGTGAATAACGAGATTACATTTGAGAAAATCAAGTATTGCAAAATTCACACGAATAAAAAGGAAAATCTCCGAAATGGTTTGCTCCACACAAAAACATTTGTATATAACTGTTGTATTTTAACGAGATCTACATTTTTGTATAGTAAGATTTCGTTTATCTCTTTTGGTTTACCAGTTATGCAGAAGTCATCAAGAGTCAACAAAACTACATGGATATCTTAAATATATGACATTTTAATCAAAATCTTTTTGGCCATTTTTAAGAAAATCAAAATTTTCCACGCAAAGAGTAGTTTAGGGTTGAGGAATTTTCCTTTATATATTCGTGAAAGATATTTCGCTTAAACAGGAAATTTGATTTTTAACAGATTTTTCGTTTTTATGTTATGCTGTTCAACACACGCACACACACACACACACACAGACACAGACACACACACACACACACACACACACACACACACACACACACCTTGCCTGCCTCGATAGCGTGATGGTTAGCGTGTCTGCCTCACGTTCAAGAGGTCGCGAGTTAGAATCTCGCTTAGGGTAAGTTATCCGGGTAAGGTTTTTTTCCGAGGTTTTCCCTACCCTGAGAAGACGAATGTCGGGTAACTTAAAGCTCCATGGACCTCGGGCTCATTTGAGCATCATTTCACCCATTTCATTTCATTCATTCGTCCGATATGACACAATGTTGGAGGACGTTAATTTAAAAAAAAAAAACAAAAAAAAAACACACACACACCTGGACCTTTTTCTAAAAATGCTTTTTCTGGATTCAGTGGTCCCTTCCGCGAAATCTAGAAATCGAATTTTCGGGTCGAGTACTACATGTAGTAGAGAAAATTAAAATAGAGGAATAACCTTTTGTGGAAATGGTTTGTAGAGCAGTGAGGAGAGAAATTAACGCGAATGCAATACATTAGACTTTTTTAACTATAGCCAAAGCTTAACGCCGGCTATAAGCTGCTCAATAAGTCGGTTCCCATGGCCGCGCTTGCCAAAAATAATTTCTACACGGTATTTCTCTATAAAATGATAATGGGTGGAGAAAATAAGGCAAAATGTTCCCGTATTTCGGTCCACGCACAACCCATTTCTGGAAGTTCCGGCGCATAGCTTAAAATAGGGGAAGACGCGACAATATGTAGAACTTTAATACATGCTGAGATAGAAGCGGGTGTTGAAAATTACAATTACAGGGTTGAGTGACGATTTTCATATGCAGCACCTTACAGCAAGTACCTTCTGTGTTGTGCTGTGTGAAATATGGCTTTTTGGGAGGGGAGAAAGAAAAGGGGGAGGAAGCAATAAGACAGGCGGTGCAGATGGCAAATTACGGAACTCCTAAGTTGAACACAGTTCCACTAGGCTAGAAATCACTACAACACTACCTCCTCTCTAAATGCTCGCTCATTCTGGTGTCACGAAACGTTAATTAATGATTCGTACATGTATTAATGATTAAATTTCCCTTATCATTATCTGTCCCAAAAGAGTAGCTTTTGAAACCCCTAGGATGGCAAAATATGATCTTATAACTGTGTTGGATGTGGTGAAAGGGGAATCAAACATCTTTTTAATTTATGGAAATACTCCCACTTTAAACAACAGCTTACGTAGATAAATTCCCATTAACAATTAGAATGTTACATTCTGGATATAAAGGAGTGTATGCTAAGCTATGTGGTCCATTCCTGTAAAGCAGATGTTCCTTTCTTCCCTAAGTTATTCATACTTAACTGCCAACTGAGGAAAATGAAACTCAAACCGAAAGCAATCTTGCTGTTATAACAGAAAAGCAGTTTACAAACTCTAATAAATCATACTTTATTTTTAACGTTAACAAATAAGATTTCCTATGGAAGAATATATTAATTATTTAAAGAACAATTATTAAAACACAGTTTTCAAATGGAAGCGGAGGGCAATTTTGACTGTTAATCAATTTTAATGTTAATAAATTATTGTAAAGCGTCCAAAGAAAATATAATTGTACAAAACAAAAGAACGACCAGGAGATAACTCCTATATGATAATTTAAGGCCTCTATGTATGAAATAGTTGAGCAATAGGCTATTATTGCTATATATTTGCCAATATCAGTAACTACTTTGGTCCATAGGCATTTAAATTCCAGCAAAATATTAATAATTCCATACATTTGTACTTCGCATCCCGTTTGTATTATTCTTACGCCAAAACTAATACAGTTTGCACATAATGTGACTGGGTATGAACCATCAATGATGAAGGGAGAAATTTTACAAGTCTAGCTACAGTTTTGCTAGCAAATATAGCCCACAGTAGCTATCTATAAACGTAAACACATATTTCCCATTTTCCCCAAGAGTGGCGTTCCAATTCTAAATCGTTCTTGTAGCTGCAAATAGTTATATTTTAACCATGTGTGAGCGAGACACTAATTGAAACTCTAATTGCTATAATTTCAACGCAAGAGGACAATAAGTATAAATTACTTCAACAATAGGTAGACTGTATTTCTTCGCTCCAGCAATTAATAGAAAAAAGGAGAAAGTTTAATCTAAAACACACATGCTATTCATCGACTACGAAAAAGAATTTGATAAAGTGATACAATATAAATATTGGCAAATTATAAAAGAAAAATGTTACCCATCACTTCTGATAAAGGCAACTAAAAGCTTACACAGAATAGCAGAATACGAATAGAAAAAGGAAAGGGTGTTGGAGAAATGTTTATAGATATTAATAATGGAGCTAGACAAGGTTGCATACTCTCACCATTGCCTTTTAGTATATATTTGGACGATGCCATAAGAAAATGGCAAAAGTTTTAGATGAAAGTGTGAAATAACGAATGAAATTAAATTGTATATTATTTGCAGATGACTAAGTTGTATAGCCTCTTCAGAAAATCAATTACAAAAGGTAGCTCATGAATTGTGTAAAGTAATGAAAGAACACAACTTAAAAATCTCGGGTAAGAAAACAAAATCTATGACTTTTCTTGGACCTTACCACAAGAGAACAAACAAAAATAATTGAAAAAGTGAGTTGTTTTAAGTATTTGGGAAGTATGACCACATACAGGTGTTAGATGGAAATAGAAAAGAAATTAGAAAAATTTCAACATCTCTGTGGTACAAAAAATGATGTTTAAAAAATAAAACAACTAGGGAAACAAAATTAAAATGTTATAAAACAATCTCAGTAACAACAATGGAACAGAAACATGACTTTTAACAAAAATGGAGGAGAGAAAAATAGAAACAGCCGAAATGCAGTTTCTCAGAAGACCCGTAGGAGTGACGTTAAGAGATCAAAAGAGGAGTGAAAATATCAGGAACAAATTAAACATTTTCAGATTAAATGACAAGATAAAGGCAAATAATTACGATTGGTTTCAACATACAACAAGAATGTACGAAGATATTTTTTTCTAAAAAGATGTTAAATTATAAACCTTTAGCCCACAGAAGTATTAGCAGACCTAAACAACCCTGGAGGGATGATCCGTCATAAAGTTCCACTGGGACGGAATCAACAGGCCCAAGCCATGATGATGATGATGATGATGATGATGATGATGATGATGATGATGATAAACTTCAAGTAGCACAATGACGAAACGATGACGTGTCTAGACCCAAACCAGATTAGTGTCGCATTTTATTCTGATCTGACTCCATGACTTGGAAATTTCCTCATAGCTCCTTCTTGCACTAATAGTACAAGTTTGTGAAATCAGACAGCTGGAAATGGAACTATGTGACCAAGGGGCAAAATATTCCTTCTCTTACTGGGAAAAGAAGCAGTACATCATTTTATCAGCCCAAACACGATATATTTGTTTGTGTGGGGGACTTAGATGTTTTATTTCCCCGTCTTTATAGCCTACCCCTGCCTACCCCTGCATACTAAACCCTGTTCTTGTAAGCCTATGCCACATGTAAACATAGGAAATGTGTTGTTACTCTGTGTTGGCAGTATCCTGATTGGTTAAAGCCGTTGGCGTATTAAAATACAGATGTTAATGCTGCATTATGCTAAAATTATTCAATACATTGTGAAATTAACTAAACTTTAGTCTTATTTTTTCCGTTTTGTTAAATGGCTGATGGTCCAATGGTTCTCACCCCTTCAATTGGATTCTGAGTATAATGCTGAAGTATTCTTTTCCTGAAAATGTACGTTTGAAATGTTTGAACTGAACTGTTCAATATATTTTAAAAGGTGGTTCCTGAAAATATTAAGCTAATATAATTCGTGCTGTGGTCAAAAATGAATTTTAATTTAGGAAATACGCTGTGAAGCAAGTAATTGAGAAAAATTGAAGTCCAATATGGTGCTCTACCTAAGCGGAGCGGAAAGAGGTTTAAGTCATCCCGTCTTTTGTTCTTCTGTTTGCCTACTGTTGAAGGAGCTTCTATTCTCTTAGTACTGTGTCGCCGTGAAGTCCGACCACCCGCAACATATTGTGTAGAGGGGAAAAGTAGGAGACGAGCACCACGGAGAACAAATTAGTATACCTGAAGTAATTATTAAAGGTGCGATTAAGTACTAATCTACGGCTTTGAAGCTGTTGAAATTAAAATCCAATTGTTTCGTGGGACAGATCTACGACCTGAAGCAACCTGTAAAATTCGCAGCCTAGTTACAAAGGTAATTATAATGTAAAAGACAACAAAAGAAAGTGTTGACTTCTTGACCAAACTTCACAGATACATTCCTTTCACTATTAAAAAACTTTCTCCTGTTTGAACGGTTGTTTGTATTTTCTTTTTAGCCGATTCTGCTGGACAACCTGGCGTTAGGGATATCTGTGAAAAGATTATGGATAGAGAAAGTGCCACGTTAGATCTTTCTTTATAGATGACCTAGCAAAACATTCCACCAGATGCACTAACCGTTCCAAACAGTGATAGAAATCTTCGTTTCTTTATTACTTGTGTCACAGAGTTCGCCGCATCCCGTTTGATTTCTAGTTATTCCGCTTCCTCGCCGATACTATTCTTTCTTTTTGACTTAGTTTACTTGTGCCTTCTCTGTTCAATCACGTGGAAGATGGAATATATCGAGGGCCTTGTGGTGAAGAAATCGCAAGAAGGGAGGTGGAGCCAAGATATCGAACAACAGACCACTCGCTCTGCTCCGGTAAAGATCGCGGCGTACTCTCCAAAAACGATCTTCTCTCTTCTCTCCCACAGTTATGTCCGCTCTTGTGAAAAATAGGAAAAACAACGAGGGGGTTTCGGCACCACTGTGGCATTTTCAAAACAACAAATGAGAAATATTCGGCAAACATTCAACATCACGCACCCTGTATCTTTTCTACAGTAATAGTGAAATGATTATGTATAGGTATAAAATTGTTAGCCAACTAAGCAGCATGGAACTGCGCGTTTTCAATATACCACATTTCCAATTATATACGCTCCGATGGCTTAGTATATGATGTTTACAATGGGACCGACTGGACTGCTTCTTGCATTTGAAAGGAGTTAACTACAAAACTTTCAGACAAATGAGATCTAATATGCCAACTTAATCACAATACTTGTCAGGTTATGTTGACATTGATATTTCACCGAAAACAAATGTTTTGAGGCCCCCTGAATACAAAAAAAGCATTTTTACTCAGAGGTCTGTGTGACAGTCTGTGGACAGCATAACTCAAAAATGAAAACTCGGTTAAAAATCAAAGTTGGTATTTAAGTTTGCCCTTCAAGGATTGGTCACGAAGATTTTGAAGAAAATTACTGCACCATGAACTACCGCTTACATGAAATTTTTTTCGAAAATTACGATTTTCTTGAAAATGGCTCTAAAAATTTTGATTAAAATGACATGTTAACATATTTTTATGACAAATGAAATGTATATTTTGAGTTTTCTGGCTATAGCCTATGTAGTCTTGACTTTCCAATAACTCGTAAACCGTAAGATATAGACAAAGTCTTCCTATACAAAAATATAGATCTCGCTAAAACACAATTTATGTCCAACTGTGTTTGTAGCGTGAACCATTTCGGAGATATTACTTATCAGTTTTGGAAAACAAACTTTCGTCATTCATTTTTTATATTTTAACCGTGCAAAGAGAAAGGAATGTTACGGCTTTAAAAGATTTGACTATCGCTCAAAGCCTACTATATTCTCATATTCCTCTTACACCTACAAGGAAATTAACAATAAGATAGCTTCTGCAAATGTTTATGTCAACTAATAACAAGTTAACTTTCGTGGATATCTGAGAGTGTCAACAAATGGTTTATTAATTACTCTTATTGTTAAACCACTAGTATTGAAAAATAAAATTTAAATTATTGTTAATAGCTAACAATTTACTTACGCTTCCGAGACTATTGTCTTGCTAATACGAGCAAAGAACATTGACTATATTTGAAGAAGGTGGATTGAAATTAGAGGAGGTGGGTAAGAAACTCCCCTAATCCCTCCTCAATTTTGTAAATGTTTATACAATGTTCTATTGTCTGTACTTCGGTAAGAACAGTGCTTTTTAACAGTAGAAGATATAAAAATATCTAAGTTTCGTCAAGATTTGTACTCTGTCACTGCAGTAGAAGCACAAGAGCGAAATTGTTTATCACACTATAGCTGAATTTTGTGTTGTCTAGTATGCTAGGAATTAATGGGCGATTCCGGTTGGTGCATGTAACGCATGCTTATGGTTTGGTAGGTAACATTACAATGAAACACCAGACATCTAAATCCCCGGCTCCAACAGCCACTGAAATTAATCTTATACTGAGTCTATATTTTACTGAATCTAGCTGCACAGCGAACGAGCGAGCGATATATAAAACTGTAACCTTACTCCATAATAGATCTTTACTTACTGGAAATAGCTTCTTAAAAGTAATAAGATAAAATAGTCGGCTTTTCCCGTCTCTTTACCTGCTCTTTTATAAGGCTTTTTACATAACCTCGCGGCGTGTTGTCTCCGAAAACATTGAGGAGACAACCTTACTTCGGGAAGGTACTTACTTAGCTTGAAAGCCTTATTAAAGCAGCTATACGAGGTCTGAGACTTAAAGATAATTCTGATAGGCCATAGAAAGTAATTTAACTTCCATTAAGATGGGAACGTAAAGGTATCTAGACTGGTCGTTTGTGGCACAATCATTTCACACCATGAGAGGGCTGTTTTTATACAGGGTGTTAGGGGCATTCATATACCAGCGATGTACAGCGTTCGCAAAAGAGAGAAGATTGGATTTTCCTCCTTCCACTTTTCGCGGACATTGCCACTCTTTAACACTCCGATATGCATTGACAAATATGGATGTGCTGATAATATAATTAATTAATATATTTCTTTTGGTTTCTTAGTTCGAAATATGTTTTAAGGGCTCAATTAGTTTAAGAAAATTAATTACAAGCATCTTAAACATGTTATTTTAATCAAGCTCGTTAGGTATTCATAGAACTTAGATACATGGAAGGTCTAAGTTAATTTTCCTTCGTATATGCAGCCGCACTTTCTTGAAAAAATTAAAATTACTGTCTTACCCTGAAGATACTAAACATGAAAAAATCAGATCTCAATGTTGGTGACTTTGTTCTTAAGAAGTACATATTTTTATCCTGAAATTTGTCTAAAATAATGATGAAGGTGACTAAAAGACCTTATTTGAAGATATTTCTGAAATGTCTCTCAGAGACAGTCCAATTCTAGAAAAAAACGAAAATAAAGTACATGTGATTAGTAGTATTTACAAGGCTCTCTCTACTCTTCAAAAACCTATTAATACAAAACCTTTTCCTTCTACGTACCTTTTCCTAACTCAAATACTTTCATTACGCATTTAAAAATATACTTCTAGACTCTAGGGAAGATGGTGAATAACTATGCGCTAAAGAAACATTTTCAACATCCAGCCGAGAATGGAACCCGAAACCTCTGCATTTGAAAGTTAGCATACTAACCGCCCTTGGTTTTTAAAACTGCAGCGCAATATGATGAATTTTAAATTTCTTGCTTCTTGCATAACCATAAAAGGAATAGCGACTTGCCACTTGAAAACTACTAACAAAGAATATCTTGGAAATGGTTAATGCTCCAACAAAATAAATTAAGAAACTCTACAGTTTTCTTACGGTTTACCATTTATACAAACGTCTTTCAGAATGAAGATGATTTCAGACTATTGCTAGAAAATTCAAGATTTAATTTGTTTATGATAATGTGTTAAATATTTTTCTTTAAGTTATTTTTGGTAAATACAAAAATAACGAAACATTTTCTAGTAATGTGGGAGGGATTTTCCAGAAAACCTTCGTGTTGCACGCTTGAAAGATGAACTTTCATACCAAGTTTGGTGTTCAACCGAGTTTTCGTTTTTAAGTTATTGTGTTCACACAAACACGTGCATAGATTCAGACACAGACAGACACACATAGACACACACAGAGAAACACGCGGACACACACACAGAAACACACAGACACGCAAAGCCAGACACAGCCAGAGACAAACACAGACACACACATAGACCCAGAAACACACACAGACACACGTAGACACAGAGACACAGTCACGGACAGACACACACACGGATACAGACACACATATACACAGACACAGACACACACAGACGCACATACACAGGCACAGACACACATACACACAGGCACAGACACACATATACACAGACAGACACACACATAGACACAGACACGCATAGACACAGACAGACACACACAGACACGCATAGACACAGACAGACACACATAGACACAGACACACATAGACACAGACACACATAGACACAGACAGGCACAGACACACATACACACGGGCACAGACACACATAGACACAGACAGACATACATACACACAGACACACATAAACACAGTCAGACAGACACACACATAGACACAGACACACATAAACACAGTCAGACAGACACACACATAGACACAGACACACAGACACACATATACACATACAGACACACACAGAGACACAGACAGACACACATAGACACAGACAGACAGACACAGACACACAAAGACACACATAGACAGACAGACACACATAGACAGACAGACACACACAGGCACAGACACACATACACACAGGCACACATAGACACAGACACACAGACAAAGACACATATAGACAAATACACACACAGACACACAGACACACAGACAAAGACACATATAGACAAATAGACACACACAGACACACAGACAAAGACACATAGACACACAGACACACACAGACACACATAGACACAGACACACACAGACACACAGACAAAGACACATAGACAGACAGACACACACACAGGCACAGACACACATATACACAAACAGACACACACACATAGACACAGATAGACAGTTACTGACGTAGAACATGTTGCGTAGAATACAAACTTCCTCTACTTAGTAATAGGCAAGTAGTACAGAAACTAGCATATCAAAAAAGTGTTTAAAAAGCTTCAGAAAATAGTGAAAGCTCTGAGACAATATTTATGAAGTGCCTACTACTTGTAGAACATTTTCCTATAGTGTGTTGTTTCGCGGACCACGGTTTGAACACCATACCGCATTAGGATCTACGTAGGTATCCACGTGCTTGACTTAGGGTGGTCCGATACTTTTTATATCACATTGTTACAGGCACTAATACAGAAGGGCTATTACAGATCCTACCGCGCTTCCCCGCAATTTTTTGAAGGGGGGAGCATGATCCGTAAAATTAACGAGCTACATACATACAGTACTTGCAGAGGATTACATAATCCTCGCAAATTCGTTATTTTGTCTCCCTAGCTCTAAAAGGTTCCGGTGATTTGCTCTTTTTTGCCCAAGTTTCCGCCGTTTTTATTTTTTCGCCGAGAAATGAACATCTGCTACTGTTCTGGCTATTACTTCTCGACTTTAAACTCTGAGTGGATCTTAATCCTCCATTCTCTTGTGAAATAGGTACCCTACACTTCTGCTAACTTGAGCACACGTACCTAGTCTTATAATCGCTGAATTTGTAGCCTCAGGGGCCATTCCTGCGTCATTCTATTTAAATGTGGCAGCCTTGTAAAAGATTCACTTTCCTGTAATCACTGAACTTATAGCAGTAACATTATTAATGTCTTTTAAATTATATACCACTACAAGAAAAATTTGATGTGTTGCACTCTTATTCCTATATGTTCTTCGTGTTAGATGGTATAAACATTTGTACAAATTATCTTATTGCTTATTTCCTTGTAGGTGCAAGGGGAATATTAGAATAAAGTAGGCTTTGTACGATAGTCAAATATTTTAACGCCTTGAGATTCCGTTCTCTTTGCACGCTTAACATATAAAAAATGATCAACGATGTTCCATTTCACGAAAGTTTTAAGTTTTCCGAAACTCACACACATAAAAAGGAATATCTCCGAAATGTTTCACCCTACAAGAAAATTGGTTCAGATACAAAATGTGTATTTTAACAAGATCTACATTTTTTGTATAGTATGATTTGGTCTATGTCTAACGGTTTACCAGTTATGCAAAAGTGTTCAAAGTAAATACGACTACAAGGGCTATAGCCAGAAAATTCAAGATATACATTTCATTTGTCATAAAAATATCTCCAACATATAACGTTTTAATCACAATCGTTAGTCATTTTCAAGAAAATAAAAATTTTTGAAAAATTTTTCATCTAGGTGGTAGTTTTGGGTGGGGCTATTTTCTTCAGAATCTTCGTGTCGCATCCTTGAAAGACTTTAAACTTAAATATCAACTTTGGTGTTTCACGTACTTTTCGTTTTTGAGTTATGTTGTCCACAGACTGACAGACACATACACGCACGCGTGCTTTTTTATTTTTTTTTTTTTTTATTTTTATTTATTTATTTTATTTTATCTTTTTTTTGATTCAGGGGGCCAAATAGCTGTTTCCTCTATATTTGAAATACCGGCGTTGCCCGTGGTTAGAACTTGCAATAAATAAAATAAATAAGTAAAAACACTGGGAAGACACTATGCAAAAGCACTATTGAATAACTCCAAATACTACAGAAAGAAAGGCAAGTAGAGAAAGCTGCGTGAATATAAGATGAATATAAGACATTGCATTTCTGCATCAATCATATAGAAAATTGTGTGAATTCTTTGTAGAAGACATGGTAGAGAAACAAATGTGATTGTGTTTCATAAAAGAAAAGTGAGTAGAGCAAATTGTGTGAATGTAATTCGTCTAATTTTTGGTTGTTCTTCTTCCACTAGCTGAGCCATAACCAGTGATGCTTAACCTTATGAAAAGAGAGGAGAGCGAATTTGCCCCCATCTACTTTGCGCCAAGTTATAAGGCACAAAAACAAACCTCTCTAATGCTTGGCTACTTGAGTGAGTAAAGAGGAAATGCTCCGCGCACAAAACGAAAGAGGTAGGATGGAGGGAAACGCCGTCATTTATGAGCCAAGGTTGGGCATCACTGTCCATGACTAATCTGGTTAAGAATATAAGGTATTTCAAACAATAACAGCTGCCTGTGACATACATTTTATCGTTTTCGTTTTATCAGTTTAAATTTATTGCACTTGTGATGGATTTCTATAAAAAGAACAAATTAAAGTTAGTTTTAATGACGAATTTAAGTTATCTTTTCAATAGTATAGTTGGTATCAAAGCGAAACCTATATTTCCCTGCCGAAACTTCTCAATCTATCTCTCTCCTCTCTCTCTCTCTGCCTCTCTCTCTCTCTCTCTCTCTCTCTCTCTCTTTGCCTAAAAGGGTATGCGCGGAATGGATTCAATTGTACTGGCACAGTGAAGGCATACATGATAATTATTAAATACCATAAAAATTCACCGCTAAACAAAATTTTATACTTATATAACAGTCTTCACTATTTTGATGTAAATATTCTCAGCATCTCAGAAATGCCATAGTTAATAATTTAAACTTACATAGATTAATATAAAATTAAAATTAGAGTGAATGTACAATGCATTATTATTATTTCCTTTTACTTTCTCTACTTAGGTAAAGTAAAGGAATTACTGTATTCCACCCAAAAATTCGATGACGACATTTCACCGGAGATATATGTTCTAAGGCCCCCTGAATCCAAAAGAAAGCATTTTCAGAAAAAGGCCCGTGCCTATTTCTGTCTTTCAGTGTGCGGACAGCATAACTCAAAAACGAAAAGTCGGTTAAAAACCAAAGTTGATATTTAAGTTTAATGTCTTTCAAGGATGCGACACGAAGATTTTGAGGAAAATTGCTCCAACCTAAACTATCCTTTAAATGAAAAATTTTGATTTTCTTGAAAATGGCTCTAATGATTTTGATTAAAAAGCCATATATTTTAGATACTTTTATGAAAAATGAAATTTATATCCTGAATTTTTTGGCTACAGCCCATGAAGTCCTATTTACTCTGAATGACTTTTGCATAACTGGTAAACCGTAAGAGATAGACCAAATCTTAATACAAAAAATGTAGATCTTGCTAAAACACACAATTTATGTACAAATAAATTTTTTTGTAAAGTGAACCATTTCGGAGATATTGCTTGTTTTTTGTGTGAGTTTTGGAGAACTTACACTTCTGTCAAATGAAACATCGTTATTATTTTTTTTATAAGTTAACCGTGCAAACAGTACAGAGATAATTTCTACAAATGTTTACTTTGACTAACACGAAGAAGATATAGGAATATGAGTTTCTAAGAATGGTTAGTACAAGAGTAGAGAAAGCCATGTGAGTGTACAACATTAGATTTTTCAATTAAATTTCGTAGCTATTTACAAAGTTTTCACCAAGAGCGTCATAGTCATAAATTTTGAAACTATTCATAAAACCTATTATGTTGCCTTCACGTGAACTTTTCTACTCACTCTTCCATAAACCATTCTTACAAAACCTTATTCTTTTGTACACTTTATGTTAATCGAGATACAAGTCGATAAATTTCCTTTATGTTTTTACGTAGTCAGATACGTACTAAGCGTTATTGGTATTTTTGGGACAGCATATGATGTATTTAAGAATTACAGATCAGCGAATTGTCGGTCTGGGTGTCTCAGTTGGTTAGACGCTGGCCTACTGTTCCCAAAGTCGCGGGTTCAAACCCGGCCCCGACCGATGGTTTTTAAGTGTGCTTTAAAACGACAGCTCCACGTCAGTAGATTTACTGGCATGTAAAAGAACTCCTGCGGGAAAAAATTCCGGCACACCGGTGACGCTGATGTGATCCTGGAAATTGGCAGCGTCGTTAAAACAACAATATATATAGATCAGCGAATTAATTTCATTTGAGGTCCCACAATTGCTTAGCTTTCTGTATACCCTGACATGTATTCAAAATATAACCCCATAAAAATGGATTGGATATTAAGAAAGTCTCCAAAAGAGCTTGTATATTGCTGGTCTTTGTCGGCACATGGCAACAATGTAACGACCCGATATGATTCTAAAAGTCAAAGCTGCTATTTACCGTCACACTCGAGAGGGTCATAGCGGGGATATTAAAATGTTAGAGAGAGGGGAAGTGGAGTCCAGTCCACTGACATTTAAAATGGGCGGCCGTGACAGAGGTCCGGTTGATTGACTTGATACCCACATAGCAGACCACAGTTCCCCCTTCGTTCGTTATAACGTCGTCTATGTCAGCGGTGTCATCGATTCTGCTGAATCGTTCGTTACAAACTGTCATTGTCTTACTTCCAAGGTGCACCACCACAAAATTATTAACTACCTATATAATTGAAGATTTGAAGTTTTCACGGCGATGATTATTAATTAAAGCTTCTCGGGTTAACAGCCATGCAATATTTATAACATTGTTCGAGCTTTCAAACTCCATGACCATCATTAGCAAATGGAAAATTAATAAATGGCCATCTCAAACCCATGACCTTCATCGGGAACTGCATAAGAAATAAACGGCCATCTCAAAATCATGGCCTTCTTTTAAGCATTCCTGTCCAAGCTGTGCTCATCGTAGGCCGTTGTCCCTATTAAAGTTATTTAGCTCTAATTTAATTGAATCAAATTGACATTAAGGTAATCAATTTGAAACAAAAATGAAGTGAAAAAATAAATCTTTAATTACATTCTCTGTAATAATTTCTCAGTGGTCAAATTAACTACGTCATAACTCGAACAATTTAAGTGTTGCATAATCAGATTTATTCTCTTTGAGTTTTCGCTAAAAAATTTGAACAAGATTGATTATTATAGCCCACCTCTATGGTGTGACGGTAGTGTGTGCTTCATATTCAAGATGTCACGAGTTTGAATCTCGGTTATGTCCAGGAAATAAATACAGGCCTGGGCGACTCGTGGGATACTTTAAGTAGCATGACGACAATAGAGCGGTCAGAACAAAGGCGACTATGAGTGCGGCAGAACAGACTGTTCGGAAGACTTGCGACTGCCGACTTATATACAGAAAGGTGAATTTCGAGAAACATCCGTGCTACATCATTACATAAGTGAAATGGCGGCGACAAAGTGCATTCTTCGGAGTTATTAAGTGTTGAACGATACAGCTGTTAGCAGTGTGTGTCAGCCGAGAGCGAAAGAGAGTGATAGAGAGTTTGAGTATAGACAGGGCCAATCTTAGATATTTAATCGTCGCGTAGGAGTTGCTTGAGTGTTGAAGCAGTTTTTAGCGAGTGAATGCTATTAGCACTTTGTGTTAAGGTTGCGATAAGACAGAACAATATTTTTGCTTCTATTTTAAGACAAATATAGTGACATAAAAAGTAACTGGGCTTGTCATTTGACACTATGCAAACAGCAATTTGATGTGTAGGGATTTTCTTGAATAATCATTGTATCGCATGCTTGGAAAATACTGTATTTAAAATACCAAGTTTCGTATTTAGCGGACTTTCCGTTCTGGAGTTATCCTGTTCACACGTGCGCATACAAACACATGGATCTTATTCCAAAATTCATTTTTACTGTGTTCAAGAACTCGCAATATGTATTTCTGATGAAATTTCGATATCAAACCTTTGGATACTGTATAATAGTTCCTCTGCTTACTGTAATTTATAGTAGAGAAATTGAAAACGATAAATATATAAAAGGACCACTCTCATAATACCTTAATTGTACTTATACGTCAGTAAGCAGAGTTCAGAAGGATATAAAATCTATGCTAGAAGGACGATTAAAAGCGTATTAGCAGAAGACGAGAATGCATTCCAAAGCGGGAGATCCTTTATATTAAACGGGAGGTTTATACCTTAAAGTAGAACAGGCCTGGGGAAGAGGGGTGACTACAGTGCAGTATTTACCCTCCCACTTACTGACACTGGTAGCTAATTGCTGTGAGGTAGTTGACGGGGAAGTGACTCATTGAGTCAGTTTCCCCATTTATGAACTAGAGGCAGGGAAAAATAATATATCTATTATTCGGAAATTTTACAAAAATGTATCATAGGTATAGTTATACAGACAGCAAAGAAAGAAATTAGCACTGCCTTCTAGTGAACATTGCGTTCTTTACCGTTTGTAGGATACCTTATTACGTCATGATTTCATTGTTGGCTAATATTGTATCTTGTGTTCTGTATCGAACGAATAGAGCATACCAATGCTGGTGTTATCAATTAGCTGGCTAATTACGAATGGGTATAGCCACCTCCCTCAACTGAAAGGGAGGGGAGGTAACGTGTCTCATTTCAAAGTGGTGGAGACCGATATCAGAAGACACTCCTTAAGTGCCCCAACAGACCTCGACATTTATTGTTTCTCAAAAAGACCAACAATGAAAACTTTGAAACAATTAGACAATTCAAGAGTAGAAACAGTGATTGATAATAACCATTAACTGCATGCCTTCAAAAAAACTAAGACGGAATTAAAAAAATAACTCAAGGTGGGCTTTAGTAATACTAGAGGTAATATGGTTAAATATTCCCCAATAACGCTCAGAGCTATAAAAATAGAAAATGATCCCTCCAATAATTTTCGATATTCATACATTTACACTTTGTAGCGTTCATAAATATATTTTTTTCGAGTATTTATTTGGTTTACTGTAGCAGTTTCATTTCTCCTACCTGTATTCCTTTCTTCACCATCAGTTGTGTTTTAGTTTTTCTACAGTTTATTTTTCAATTACATTTTTTGTTCCTGTGAAGCGTATTTTTCCATTTTCTCACCACACTCGTTTCCTGTGGCGCTGCAATACTGATAACAGCTTCTCCGTCTCTGTTCTCTGCTTGTTTATTTCTTTCCGTAGTTTTCTTCTAATTATTTCTGCACTTGGACCCCTTCTCAAGTGGCGCATAAGAACTCGTTGCCATGACTACAAGTACTGACTCCGGCCAGCTGCCGAGGAGAGAAATAATTCAAGGGTCAGCAGAGTCACAGCTGCCAACTCTCACTAGATAAGTAATTCGACAGGCGTTCTGCAAAGAAAGTCTTCTTGCGTAGGTGCAAAAACTGTTCCTCCATTCATGGCAGCGTTTTCTTTATTACCTGCTAGCACAAACCGCAGCGCCACTCGCGTTATTACGTTAACTTCACTCCCTGTGCCCCTTTCATTTACTACCTCCCTCTACCCCTCCCTTTCACCCCTTCTACACTCTGTACAACATGAATCGGCCGCCCCTTTAAGTATGCAACCTTAACATGTATCAGACCTGAAACCATCGACCATTTTGGAAAATGCATGCACTACTCCAGAAACAGTTGTTCTCTGGTTTAAGAAATACTAGAAACCAAAATGTCTTATTTGCCTGACTTTTTATTTAATTCTTTCAAAAATTGTCGATTTATTAAATTTTTACCTTCTCTACTGGTAAGTAGGGTAAGTATTGTATTCCACTCAAAAATTCGATGTCGAAATTTCACCGGAAATATATTTTTGAGACCCCCTGAATCCAAAAAAAAAAGTATTTTTAGAAAAAGGTCCGTGTATATGTTTGTGTGTCAGTCTGTCTGTTGACAGCATAACTCAAAAACGAAATGGTGGTTAAAAACCAAAGTTGGTATTTAAGTTTAGTGTCTTTCAAGGATGCGACACAAAGATTTTGAAAAAATAGCCCCACCCTAAACTACTCTTTACATGGAAGATTTTTTGAAAATTTTGATTTTCTTGAAAATGGCTCTAACGATTCTGATTAAAATGTCATATGTTTGAGATATGTTTATGACAAATGAAATGTATATCTTGAATTTTCTGGCTATAGCCCCTTGTTACGCCTCCTTTGGCGTTTTACTTACACCTACTACCTTTCCCTTTCCCTTTCCTTAACGTATTCCGCAGGATCGTGACAGGATACTACCAAGTAACACAACAAACTACAGCATAACATAACATTTATTATAATGAAAAGTGTTAAACATTAACAAGCAATTATTAAAGACAACAATAATTTTAAAAATGGACTCCGTTACATAGTAACCTATAAATATTAAAATGAAACAACAATTTTGATATTGAACTCTGTTAAATATTAACAAGAAAAATTTAAAAGAAAACAAGAAATTTTCCTATATTTGAAATCAAGACAGTTACGGAGAAAATACTATCCAACTGGAAATCTTGCTTACAGTCTGTGACAATCTCCACCTATACCGAGTTGCTCTCCGGTTTACTGATTAAGGGCCTCATACAGAGCAATCCCCCTTTGTTAACTGTCCCTCTGGAGTTTTCCCACTCCTACAAAGTATTATTAACTAAACTGGTACTCATCCCGATGTCGGCACTCGAAGATATAGGATGTACGGAGAACTTTCAGCCTGGAATAGCCACGCCCTGGTCGACAGTGTACAACGGTGTCCTCTGGTTTCACAGCCACTCATCGAAGCCTCCTTTGCACATAGGCGACGTCTCTTACCAGCCTTAACTGGCACAATCACCTCAGAAGTCCATACCGCTCCTTTCCCAAAGGCACCACATGCACCAAGTTGAATTACTTGTAACTAGCAGGATTAGGCTTATGCGCCTGTCCTGCATTCACCACGGGTAATCGCCGTGCCAACCACTTGCACTGGTGCCCGGGTTCTATTTCCCCTTGCTGATGGCTGACCCACACCTGGTCACATCTCACGGTAGACTCTCAACCACACACACTAACCACGTAGTAGAAACCCACAGGTAACCGGCTTTTGTCTCTGACGTCATCTCAAGCTGTTCCATCTTTTGCCGGCCACCCTCTCTTTTTGGCTCTTCAACCTGCCGTTCGTGCTCCCCCCCAAATTAATCCGTTACACCCTGTAGTCGTATTTACTGTGAACGACTTTTGTATAACTGGTAAACTGTTAGAGATAGACCAAATCATACTATACAAAAAAATGTATATAGATCTTGCTAAACTACACAATTTATGTGTGAATAAATTTTCATGTAGGGTGAACCATTTCGGAGATATTCCTCGTTAGGTGTGTCAGTTTCGGAAAACTTAAAATTTTCTCCGTAATGGAACATCGTTGTTCATTTTTTATATGTTAAGTGTGCAAAGAGAACGGAATCTCAAAGCTTTAAAAGATTTGACTATCGCACTAAGCCTAGTGTATTCTAATATTCCCCTTGCACCTACAAGGAAATAACCAGTAAGATAATTTGTATAATGTTTATCTTAACTAACACGAAGAAGATATAGGAATAAGGGTTTGTAAGAATGTTTAGTGCAACAGTAGAGAAAGTCATGTGAGTGCAACACATTAGATTTTTATGTATGGTGTTTACTAAATTATTTTATACGCAACGGTTATCCATTGTTCATCGTAGTAGTGATAGAATTTCAGTGCCAATTATACTAACCTGCTTTTAAAATTTGACAATCGCTTCTGTTTCCTCTATATCAGGGCCTCTCAAAGCTTAAAATCGCACCGGGTGCAATCCAACGTGCCGAGGTTACTTGCACCGTGCATCGTGGCATTTCGGATAAGTTCGGCTCAACTCGTGCGTTGAAGAGCGAAGAATCGGAGAGGCGCGGAAACGTGTGTGGATGGCATTGGTATGTGCAATATACCTACTTAATGGTGTAGCCTGCTCCAAACAAAGCAAGCTGTACAGAAAATATATTTAAATTAGAATGCCAATCTTGTTTTTTAAGTCGTGAGCTAGACTCAAATACTTCATCTGTTTCAGTTTTAAAAAGAATGAACCTTTTTCGCTTATTAAAAGCATTTATATTATCTGATAAATTGTTTGAGCTGGAATATTGAGCTTTTGCGCAGTTATTTCTTTATTTGTTTATATTAAGTGTGCCAATGTTCAAGTAAACAAATGTAAAATTGAAAAAAGTTAGAACATTCATTCAGTCCTAGTGTCCCTTAAGTGCTAAAAAATTATTTTGTTGTTTAATGACGCTGTCAATTGTCAGGAGCACATCAGCGTCTCCGGTGTGCCGGAATTTCGTACCGCAGGAGTTCTTTTACATGCCAGTAAATCAACTGACAGATTTTTCTTTACGCAGGAAAAATCTCTACTGCATCACCAAACATTTTTGCAAGTAACTGTACTATTTGTTAGAAATCAGATTGCTGCCTCTGTATCATTGCTATTCTTTTGTCGATTACTAGGGAAGAATCACCACAACAATGAGCATCTTTAATCTTATTCAAACACTTTGTGACGGCATATGATTTTTGGCAACATGGAAGGCAGAACAAAACGCTACGGGTGGTGATATGAATTACTGCGTGAACAATAAAGGTGGTAATGCACTATGTTAAAATTGTGTATATCTCATTGAATGACCTGTCAGGGAGCGCACAATGAATGGCTAGAGTATAAACAGTGCTTCCCCAGCAGATATTAATGCCGCGCCATTTCGTCCGGAATTAAAAGCATTGTTGTTATTCATCGATTGTTTTCAACATGGCCTTACAGCGCCGCATTGCTACATGTTTTACTATTAAATTAGTAGAGACCTTTGCTGACCTTTCCAAAACGTCATGTGTGTGTAAAACATTTCATAACGCCCTGTAGTGGTCACGTGCTATAGCAGTTGCATTTGAAAGAGATATTATCTGAAGGTAAACACACCAATTTCTCCAACCGATACGAACACTTCAGAAGGGTTACAATTCACTCATTTTAAGAACTAATATGTATTACAAATATCTTAATCACATAAAATCATATCATTTCTTAACAAAGAATTGATCCATAATCTTCTGTTTTAAGCCCATGTGGCGTTTGAACGAAGTACGGTTATATGAATGCTTTATCATTAATAGTTCAGCTGGAGTGGTTTCTGGCTTCCAATTACGCCATAATGTTTGTCAGCTGGTGCGCAGCAACTCCCAATTCAGCAGCTGTTTTCTTCAATGTTTCTCCTTTATCAATTCTATTAACAGTATCCAACTTTTTATCCATTGAAATCACGAGTTCATTAGCTTTGATGTAATTTTAAACTTGCACACGGAATTACACTTCCAAACACTTTGAAACACATACGATAAATTTAATGACACCTATTGTTTAAAAACAGTAGGAAAACTGAGAGGATTTAGAGAGGTGTAGTGATCAAGGTCAACGCTATCTTCCGGCGTTGTTGATAACTAGGGAGATATACCACGTGAGTGCCGTGTGACACATTATTAAATCTTTCTTAAACTCACGTACCGCAATTTATGCAAGAACCATACATGAATCAAACTTAAAAGCGAATATTTGGCACACTTACACTTACGTTCTTGTTATCATAAACGTATTCTCTAATTTGAACATTACATTATCTGTAGATCTGACCCGGATAATCCGGATAAACGAGGGCCGGATAAACAAAGTTTTACTGAACGCAGTAAATTCACACGTAATTGGGAATTTATCTCTAGGTGCAGATGTAGGCAAATGTTTTCTGCTTTCCCACCACGGCTGCACCGTTGTTCTTTACGTTCACCCAGTGTAGGCTACGATCACAGAAAGAGAGAGAGAGAGAGAGAGAGAGAGAGAGAGAGAGGGGGGGGGGGGGGGTGAGCCGAGAGAGGGGTTTGCGACTCCGACGTCCGTATTCAGACTCTGTCATTACGATTTATAATTTCAGTGTATAGATTTTTCTCATCGTTTCTGTATTTTATTGGCTTGGCTTAATTTATTACAAGATTCGTCGTATTAGCTAGTATTTTGGGAAGATCCAATGAGTAGGCAGAGCCACAGAGGGGTAAAATCATTTTTTAACGTTTAACTTCCTGTAATTTCAACGGTTATTACCACAAAATGCAAGATGTGCAATCAAAATATTCGGAATATATAGCATTTTAATAAACATTTTTAGAACAACGTTTGATAAATTAAGAATTTTACATATAAATGGCAGTTATGGATGAGGGGAGTTTATGGGAATTCATATTTCAGCACACAAAGCTGGCGAACTTAAATGCCAAATTTAGAATTAAAGAGACTTACTTTGTTTTTGAGCTATGACGTTCACACGCACGCACGCGCACGCACGCGCACGCACGCACACACACACACACACACACACACACACACACGTCATTTTTTAAAACTCTGGTGCTATACATTCACATTGTTTTCTCCGCCTACAAACATGTATTTTTAGGATTGCACAATCTCCCTTTAGGCTGACGTGGGAGAAGTCGATAGCGCTCCAAGAAAGCCTGACTCATATAATGGATTATTTTTTACGCTTTTTACGAAGATTCTTACGCAACTTTTTTTTTTTTTTTTTTTCCTTCTTGTTCCCCATCTTGATCGAGACATGCAAATATCGTTTCATTAGAAATTTCGTTATAGGTAGATATAGAAATAAGGGAAACCGAATTGATAGTCACATGTTTAAAAAAGTGAATCATTATGGCTTTAGTACCATAGGGTTTCCATGAAATAGCGAGAGACAAGTGAATAATGATGGGGCTTGAAAAAATTATAAAGTATTGAATAAGTGGAATTGATATAAACGAATTTCATGGAAATGGCTGATTCCACAAAACGTTATTCGAATAAAATGTGTGTTTTAAAGAGATGTAAATTTCCTGTGTACTGCGTGTTTGTATATCTCTCAATGTTCTCATTGGGTTTTCCTGAAATTATGAATTATTCTATGAATGATGAAAAATATTTCAAGTGGTTATTTACATTGATAGCCACAGTTGAGTCTTAAAAACTGTTTCATCTGGCAGAAAAATACTAAAATTTACTCTTAAAACGTCTGAATTCATGCACCTTTTTCTCAGGAAGTAAAAACCTGTATAAAACACCTAGATGAACTTTCTTCTGAACCACAATAATACTTCTATAATATGTTACTCATATTAAGAAAGCAAAAACGTTCCAAATGTTCCACATTTTTAGCATTTCGATTCTGAAAATGTTTTTTATGTCTAGTAAACTAAATTATTGAGTTCAGAAAATAACTGATTATATTAAAAACAACCTTACAAGTGTGACTCTGTATTACAAGTAGTTCATATATATGTAAATAGTTCAGTCGTGCTATATTATTTTATATTGCTGGGTGTCTAATTCAAAAGGAATCAAATGCGCTTCTTTAAGGTTTTTCCAGAAGTCGCCCTGTAAGACGCTATTCCATTTGGTGGTAAATCTAACAACTTTATATAAAACGTGGAAACATGGCTTCTCGATTTATGTGCAGATTCCGCAGCGAGCAAAATTCGAAAGGGTGAAAACACATAAATCGAACTTAATTTCTCAGTAAGCATAAATCTAGTTCGCGGCGTGTGCCTTAGATCGGGGGCTACATATTTTACACACCTACATACAGTGAGAAAGTTAGTGTCGCAGTCTGCAGTTTTATCCCACACCGTTACTGCAAAATTAATTTCTGTCATAAGGGATGGAATTTCCAAATGTCTATTAAAGAAAGTTAGTTATAAGCCAAGATCGCAGAATCTCATTGACGTTTTTCTGATGTTTGTCAAAGTAAATAAAGTTCTCCGCAAGGGGAGCTGCACAGATGGATTTCAGGAATTCCAGTTTAATTTTTACCCTCTCTGGCATTTTCTTAGAGTAGAGTAGAAGTATTGCAAACGGACAAAAAACCAAAGTTGGTATTTGAGGCTGCGACACAAAGACTTTGAAGAAAATTCTTCCACAGTAAACTAATCCTTACACGGAATATATTTTTCGAAAATTTTTATTTTCTAAAAAATGGTTCTAACGATTTTGATTAAAATGTCTTTTGTTCATCACTTTTTGATCTGTTTAACAATGCAAAGATAATGGAATCTCAAAGCTTTAAAAATATGACTATCGCTCAAAGCCTACTGTATTCCCACATTACCCTTGCATTTATAAGAAAATCAGCAATACGATAATTTCCGCAGATGTTTAGTTCGACTAACATGCAGAAGATAAAGGAATAAAAGTTTGTAAGAATAGTATAAGAGTAGAGAAAGATATGTGATGGCAACAGATCAGAATTTTTAAATCTGGGCCGCGCAAAGAGAACGGAGTTTCAAAGCCTTCATATAGCAACCAACTTCAAAATATTTTACTATCGCACAAGGCCTACTGCATACCCATCCCTTGCACGTACAACAAAATTAGCAATAAGATAATTTCTGGAAATGTTTATCTCGACTAACATGAAGAAGATAAAACAATAATAGTTTGTAATAAGTTAATACAAGAGTAGAGAAAGTCATGTGAGTGCAACACCTCAGATTGCCATTTTATTGGCGCTTTAGTTTGGAATGTAATGATATAGAAAAAAAGAAGAGAATCTAGTAGGCAAAAAATGTTATGAAAATTTGTAATTCAACATTAGACGAATGCATAGAGAAAGGAGACAAATATTTAGAAAAATGAGGTTAAAATGTTTAAGGGGATGTTGTAAGCTGCTTTGGGTAAAAAATATCAATTTTGTTGCTGATTTCTCAAGTTTTAATCCTATTTTATCATAATCTAGTCTTTTAACCCCAAAAAACTTCCCAGAAGTGTTTTTAAAATAAATTTAACTGTCCAATGACGGATATGAATAAGGAAAACACTATATATTCGTTAATTTTTTTCTAAAAGAATATGCAAATAATATCTATGTGACAAAAAAGTCAGCAAGTAAAATAAGGCATTGATTTAGATTGTTCAAAATTTCGTACTTCTAGGCTGAATAGTTTATCTCAAAAGTGGTGTTAAACTTCTTATAATTAACATTGCAAGCAAAGAGCTTACAACCTACCCTTAAAAGAAGTATGAGTAAATAAACAGCAAAAGGGTAATGAGGGGTTAAAGTTATAATAAGCTTCCTCATTATATATGAAACATGTTAAATATAAGAGTAATTAATAGAAATAAGCAACTCTAAGAGGTAGGAATAAATTGTATACTGTGGGAAATAAGGTTATAATTAATTGTTTGTTTTATTCTTATGATTGTTTTAGACTAATAGTGGAACTGGTATAATTGATGTATTCGTAATGACTCCACCATATACAGTGTTTGTTATGAGACGAGATAGGAGTTTTCTGGTTGTTATTGTGGAAGTATGATAAACAGAGTGTAAGAAAGGGAATTTTGTCACGTTTTTGTGTGATGTGGTGGTATCTAACATGCTCGCAAAGAGAGAGTGAGTGAGATTGTTGTGCTATTGAATTAGGCAGCCAGCGTTCCCCCGCCCGCCCGCCCGCCATCCAATTAACATTTCTCTGACAGTAATGTGCTGTATACGTCTTGAGCAAAGATCCAAGCCAGCTAGCAAAGGAAACCTCGGCAACTTGCGGCTGTATGTACTCATCTGCTCCCGGGATCCTACGTAGAGAAATACAGTCAACACCTCCAAATAGTAATATTTCTCTTCAGAGGGCGCCAAGAGTAAGTAATCGATCCCTCGCGAGGTGCTTCGCTTTATTAACAAATACATTCCTGTACGTGTAATTTGTCTTTAGCTGGCTTAACAGCAAAAATATAATATCAAACATGATACGACGTTTTCTCTACAATTATTTTAATGTTTCCTTTTTTTGTCCTTTTTATAGAAAAGCATACAATAATTAGCTCTTTCTATGCAATCAAAGCAATGAGGATAAAAAATAATAATCGCGGGGCTTTCAAGTAAGCTTTGTTACAGTTCTAAATTTTCCACCGCAGATGTTTTCAACGTTACGAACAAATATGATGTTCATTATTTATTTTTACGAGTTCTAAACTTCCTAGTGGTGTGTTTAATGTTGCATTATTACACAAACTTTCGTAAATTCCATCAAATAGTTGACTTGACATATTCATACAAATGTCTCAAACGTATTTTGTCATTGTAAGGAAAACTAAAGTGTAATTAATTTTGTATGCGAAGAATAGTTCTAGAGAACGGTCAAAAACCAATTGGGAAGATGTGTTTGATTCGGAATGGGCTTTATAGCCTCATCTTGAGTTAGAAGATGAATATTTTTCTGAACATTTTACTGTGACATCTTTGGAAAATATAAAATACCCAGCTTGGATTCATCAACTTTTTTGTGTCAGTTATCGCACACGCACACACACACACACACACACACACGACCACTAGAAACAGACGAACTACCATTTAGCTCTTCATAAACGTGCTTTCTATTTGAAGTACAAGCAAATAACAAATATTTTGGAAATGGCTACTGCAATAAAAATGTAACAGAGAGTTCGGATTGAGTAATTTTTTAATAACAAATAAATATCAAGTTTCGTACTGATCTAAGGGAAACGTGCATGATGTCATATAAACACACTATACCCGCGAGCCAATGTTCCCAAAGATGCCCTTGCTAAGATTGAGTGAATTGCAAAATATGTACTTGATACGTGACTCTTGTGTAGAGTACAGTGCTCTTCTGCATATAAAAGTACGCAGTAGAGAAAGTGGGGACTAATGAAAGCATAAATAATTGGGAGAAGTTTATGAAAATAAAATACATGATGAACTATCCTGTAATGTCAAACGATGCGCTTAAGCGCAAGCGCGTCCTTAGCATGCTCACGCTGCCCGTAACAGGAGCTTGTAGTTGCTCTACTTGGGGCAGTGTTAGTCAGGGCTGCACAACGTACACACCATGGAAAAAGTGAAGCCACTTCCATATCTGCAGTCCCTTAACATAAGCGCAGAAATTAAGTATTGTGACGTGTTGGATGCACCCTAAGAGGAGCTTGTTGGGGGATTTTCACATTTGAAAACTCTCAAATCTAAACTGGATCTATTTCCCTTGCCGCATTCTATTCCTCCCGAGTGTTCCAGTTGAACCTCGACTAGAACTTGTTGATTGATGTTGGGATTCATATCTAAAAAGTCGTATAGCAATAATATTGCCAATTTTTATGAAGTACTTGAGCCACAAACATACCCAGAATTCCGCAAATTTGCTACAGAAGTTGAATATATTGGTTTTCCGACGAAACTTTACTTCATGTATAAGTTATTTATTGTACAGTTAGTGAAATTAATTTGTGGGACAGTGCTTAGTGCAATATTCTTGGAAGTTGATGCTGTATTGAGGTTAATTTGTATGTTTTGTGTAAGTTGCATCTTACTGTCACTAGTGTCCGACATTTTAGCATTTTCTAAACTGCGCTAGTTGCGAATTAATCGATATTGCGCTTTACCATTGTTGCATAGGAATTCTCTGGTTAGTGGAACACCTGTCCTTTGATGAAAATTGAATTGTTTGATTGGATTAAGACTTGAATAAAAGTTTGAACTTAAAGAGGCCCATTAAAGGGTCACTATCAGACATTCTCACGTCGTCGTTCAACCAGAGCGGACGTGATTTGCTTCTCACTGGTGGAAAGACGGTATCCAAGCTGACTCGCCGAAGCAGGAGATCCCGTGCCGACTTCGTGGAGTGTTGTGGTGTGCGTCGGTGGATTGCACGCTTCAATCTACGAACTAATACATTAATATTAGTCACAGTACAATTTGGTGTAGTTCCTAAAGGGGCTTGACAAGCAAGCTTTGGAACTCACCACAGGCTAGCTTCCCGGAGTGGCATAGAAAGCTACACTCAGGTATTTCCCTTTTCTTCCTACTCTTTTACTTTATTCTTTCTTTCCTTGACCGACTTTCAGACTGACTACTTACGTGACAGCGGGCTCACAAGATCCTAGCCAAGGGTTGACGGCTTTGTGCCTGAAACCTCGAGCCGAAATGGCTCGCAAAGGCGCCGCCTTAGAGGAGGTGCGGTCCTCTGTGAGCAGCCGGAGGGCAACCGCAATGACTGCCGATGATGGACAACTACCTTCGACATCATCTTCATATAGATCTCTATCACCAGAAGCAGTGGAGCCAAATAGGAAGCGCTCCAAGATGGATACGCAAAAGCGTAAGTGCTCTACTCCACGCCACATACCCATGGCAGATCTAGAGAGCCTGGGTTCAAACAATCCCTTACCTGAATCTGACTCCGAGTCCGATATGGAGCTGGGGGAGTTTACGGTTGTGGAAAACCGTAAACGGGGAAAACAGACGCCATCACCAAATATGATGCAACATGCACAGGATGTTGAATCATCCAATATGATGCAACATCCTCAGAATGTTGCATCATCCCAAGCCAAGAAGGGGCCAAGAATTCCGCCAATCATTGCGGACGTATTCCCTAACCATGTTAGGGTAATGCGTACATTGGCCAAACACCTCAAGTATACTTTTGAGGCAAAAAGGAAGCCTAAGAGCGTCCATATCCTTACCCACAGTTTGGGTGATTTAGAAACCGCTAAGTTGGTGTTACGAGAAATGAACATAACGTTCTACTCGTACTCACCACAACGTCCATACATTGAGCGTCGAGTCATCAGAGGCTTAGACTCAGAGTGCACCCCTGATGAAATCAAAACTGCACTTAAAGAAGAACATGGCATAACTGTCAATTCAGTGGCACAGTTGAAGAGAACCGTTAATACCGCGGGGGTATTAACAAAGTTCCTATGCCACTATTCTTGGTAGTACTTGACAAAGTACTTAACCAAGAAGTACAGCCAATTGACACTGTAAGGAAACTAATTTTCACTGTAGTCAAAGTGGAAAGGTATTACGGCAGAGAGGGACCTGTGCAGTGTTATCGATGCATGGGGTACAACCACTCCAGCATGATGTGTGAGCGTAAGCTTACATGTCTGCGGTGTGCAGGGAACCACTTGCTCGAGAACTGCCCTAAACCTAGGGAAGAGTGCAAGTGCGCTAATTGTGATGGGACACACGTAAGTGTGTACAAAGGATGCTCCACAAGAAAAAAGATCATAGAGAGCCGCCGCAAGAACCGCCCCGATGATCAAGTGGTTCGCCCAGGTGTGTCCTTTTCCAATGCCTTAAATAAGGCAGAGTCCACTCTGCGTCGAGTGGAACAAGAGACTGCTACACCAAAGAGCGATTCCCCTCCAAATTCTGTGCCACCACCTCCAGGTCCTATAGAAAAGGCAACAGTGCCTAAACCCCCTGCACCAAAACCACGCAGGAAGAGGAGGAATAGAAAACCTAGGCAGAGCAAATCTTCTGCCCCCAATGTAACTTCGGAGCCACAAGCTCCTGTAATAACTACAGACGCACCTGTAGAGGCAGAGCCTATTTCCAAGGTTAGGGATATACCCCCTACCCCTATCCCACCAATGCCTAACACGGCAACATCCTCCTCCACACTTGCGACTATTTCGCAAAGAGACCTGGAGGAATTCAGCTCTTTATCCTCATGGTTTGGGGATTTAATAAACAAGGCGTTACCTGCTCTTAGAAACTGTAAGATGCAGTTGAACAACCCCAACCTGACCCCCATGCAGAAGCATTCCATCTTGCTTCAGACATTGGAACAGCTCTACCCCAACTCCGCTCAATAATGGCTGGAAGACATGTCCGGAGACCATTTAGAGCTGCGATTTGGAACGCAAACGGACTACGGAGTCATTACCCAAACATCACTAATTTTGTACAGTATTTCGGAATCGACATTCTGATGGTCTGTGAAACTCATTTGGATGCTGCCACCAACTTCTCCCTCCCTAACTACGTCACCCATCGGTCTGATAGGGTTGGCCGACAAGGGGGAGGTACAGTCATCTTTGTTAAGAACCATATTACACATAAGCCTTTCCCTCTTCCACCACTTCAGCATGTAGAAGCCTGTGCTATTAGGCTATCTTTAGGAGGTCTAGATACATTGCTGATAGTGGCATATGACCCCCCTGATCACCGCTTCTATGAAGCAGATTACACGGCTTTATTAAACCTCCACCCTGTGGTCTGCATTGCAGGTGACCTAAATGCAAAACATGCCAACTGGCATAGTCGTGCCACCAATGCGAAGGGGCGAGGACTATTCCGCCTTATAAGCGGTAACCCAAGCCTCATAGCTCATGGACCGAGAGAGCCCACTTTTCATCCTGCCCGAGGGAGACCGGACGTGCTGGATATTATGGTCACTAAAAATTTAGGATTCCACATAGACCTGACGACAGTCAATGAACTGGATTCTGACCACGATCCTGTATTAATCGACACCAATGTTAACATGTCAGCATTGGTAACTCCTGATTGGTCGTACGAGGTATACTGGGATGCAGCCGTCCTTGAACTGAACCAATCAGTAGATCCCAGACCGCACATAAATTCTATCGAGTCGTTAGAATTAGCGGCGAATGCATTCTCCCGACAAATATCAAATGTGATACGAGGGCACACTTACCGCATTCCTTGCAATACTCCTAACCCCACAACCATCCCAAATGAACTCCGACTGTTGCTAAGAGCTAAGTCAACAGTTCGGAAGCTTTGGCAGCGTTTCCGCCATCCCAGATTGCAGGCAATTTATCTGCGATTTAAGACCCTGGCTAGGCGCCTCTTACGTGCACATCGCAAAGAGGCCTGGGAAAACACCATGAGGAACATAAACCTCTCAGAAAAGAAGCCCTGGCGGATAATTAAATCCCTGAGAAGGGACAAAACGCTATATCAGCATCCTATACATGGCACTCGCGGGAGATTATCTTTCGAACCGCAAGAGAAAGCCACTGACTTCGCGGACTATTTAGAGTCCCAATTTGAGCCCCGAGAGGACATAGAAGACGAGGATTTTTCAGAACTAGTTGACGCAACGGTGGATTACCTCTATGAGGATCCTCCACCACCACACGAGGCGACTCGCATACCAATTGTCACACCAAGGCAAGTTTCCTCGCAAATTAGGTGTCTCAAACCCAACAAATCCCCTGGATATGATGGTGTTACGACACATATGTTACAACACCTGCCTCGCAAAGCCATTATCCACTTGACGAGAATTTACAATGCTTGCCTGTATCTCCGACACTTCCCTACTGCATGGAAGGAAGCGAGGATGATTTGCATATTGAAACCAGGCAAGGATCCCAAGTTTCCATTAAGTTACCGTTCCATTAGTCTACTCCCAATAATTTCGAAAATTTTTTAAAAACTTCTACTGTCCCGTCTAACTCCTCTATTTGAGGAAAGGAGGCTCATTCCGGATCATCAGTTCGGGTTCCGTCAAGGTCATTCCACTACCTTACAGCTCCTGCGTCTTGTTGAGAGGGCTGCCCTGGGTTTCCAGGAAAACTTCAAAACTGTCGCAGTACTTCTGGATGTGGATAAGGCCTTTGCAACAACATGGCACCAGGGCCTACTGTACAAACTTAGAGATGCAAATCTCCCCTCCCCCACCTGACCCTCATAGCCAGTTTCCTTCGTGACCGCACTTTCAGGGTGCGAGTGGAGGGCAGGTTATCAACTATCAGACCAATAGCGGCCGGAGTACCGGAAGGTAGTGTTCTATCGCCACTGCTCTTTGCCGCATACATGTCTGACTTCCCCGTTGAACCCAGCACTGTTACGTGCCAATATGCCGATGACGTCCTCATACTGGCCCGTAACAAAAATCTACGTTACTGCCTTCCCCCATTACAAAGACACCTAGACGCCATTGAGAGTTGGAGTGAAAAATGGAGAATGGGAATCAGTCCACAGAAAAGCTCTGCTTTTGTGTTAGGTAAAATTCATTCCTGGAGACCAGAAAGGGACCTGACACTTGGTCAGAGGAGAATCCCTTGGGTCAACACAGCCAAGTACCTTGGTGTACAACTAGACCGAGGACTTACCTTCACCAAGCATGTCACAGCTAAAGCTGCCCAAGGTCACGGCGCTCTGGGAAAGCTCTATCCCATCTTTAGGTCTACTATGCCTACACGACTTAAATTACGCATTTATCGTGCGATCATCCCTCCCCTGATCCTGTATGGATGCGAGGCATGGGGATTCGTGGCTCAAACCACCATCCGCAGACTGCAAGTCGTGCAGAACAGGGCCCTTAGGATGATCTCCGATACTGACCGTAGATTTTCTTCCCATATTCTCCATACTCATTCTGGCATTCCATATATTGTGGATGTTGTGCGAGATAGAGCCCGCTCTATGTATGCGAAACTTACGCCACACCCTAACCATCTGGTAAATACCCTGGGTCAATATGATCACCATCTACCCAGGAGGCGCAAAAGCTATCGTTTACCCAAGGATGTCTTGGGCTAATTAGCTTCGCTGCTTCCTCATTTCACCAAAGATTCCAATGCATTCGGTTTCTCGCTAATTTGACACTGCTTGACTTGCTGGTTAGACAAGCTGACCTTTGCTAAGTGAGCAGAGGGGCATGGGTGCCCCAGGATGGGTAGACATTCTAACTGGCACTCATATCCCTAGTCTATAGCAAGAGAGAGTAACCAATCATCACCATTGGCTGACACTGACACAAATAGCTTGTACATTTGACTACACCTTTCATACCTCACGGGTAAATCCATACTAAATGGATAGGTACCGTGGGCATACATCCCGCCCGGGTAAACCCGAGCGACCTGATTTGGCTCTTGGCTCTTGGCTCTCACTATCAGACTGATAACACTGGTCGACAAGAATTTTTTCACAAGAAATCTGAATAGTGAATCTAGTGCATTTTTTCATGCTGAACTCAGATATGTAGTCAGAATTTTCCCATCAGGCATAGTTTTTCTGTGAAAGCTACTTTTCAAAATATGATTTTAGCGTTTTCTTTGACCTGTCATAGGAACCTTTACCTCATATGTAGCTATTTTACTCAAGCCATATTTATTGAAATTATTTGTAATATCACGCTGAAGCACCACAAAACAAGACTGTGCAGGTTCATTCATGTTTAGACATGCTCAGACCTGTCTGGCATTGTGATGTGTCAGTATTGAGCTGACTGTGACATTGTTCACTAGTGAAATATTTCCTTCCTTTCTGTTTAGAAGTGTATTGTGTATGTTGTGCATGTTGTATTTCAGTGCTTAATGTTTTCATTATGTCAAGAAAGTGTGTAAATCATGCAGATAATTTCTGCTATATTTGTGGTGAGCTGACCAAGTCTCAGAGGCGAAATACACTTGTAAAGAAGTGTTATCATCTTTACTTTGGCTGTCAAGTTGGTGATTTTGATAAGAGCTGGGCCCCAAATACATGATGTGTTTCGTGTGTTAGACTGCTGACTGGGTGGAAAAATGGTACACATCATATGCCATTTGCAATTCCCATGATTTGGAGGGAACCGAAGGATCATTCAACTGACTGTTATTTTTGTTTGACAAATATTAAAGGAATCACATCTAAAACAAAATATACAATTAAGTATCCGAATTTGCAATCTGCATTGAGACCTGTCTTACACAGTGAAGAGTTCCCCGTACCAGTATATGTAGATACAACCTTAAGTGATAACTCTGATTCTGACCTAACTGAAACTCAAAATGATTCAGATGAAAATAAAAATGATCTTACATATGAAGCCAGTAGCTGTTCATCAGAACCATACTTTTCCAATCAGCAAGACCTTAATGACCTGATTCGGGATTTAAATCTGTCTAAACTGGAAGCTGAAGTTTTAACTTCCAGACTCAAAGGGTGGAATTTACTCCAAAAAGATGTAAGAATAAGTAGTTATCGTAGCCGCCATAGTGTTTTCAAAGAATACTTCTCTGAAGAATATGGTGTTGTGTTTTGTAATAATATTTGTTCACTTATGGAAACTCTTGGGCATCAACACCGACCAGATGAGTGGCGATTGTTCATAGACTCCTCTAAAGTAAGTTTGAAGGCTGTGCTGCTACATATTGGCAATGAACTTCCATCAATACCAGTAGCGCATGCCGCTATGAAAGAGACATATCAAAATATGAAACTAATTTTAGAGAAAATACAATATGGAAAATATGAATGGAATATCTGTGGTGATTTAAAGGTCATTGCTTTATTGCTTGGTTTGCAACTTGGGTTCACCAAATTTTGCTGTTTTTTGTGCGAGTGGGACAGCAGAGATAAGAAGTCTCACTACGTTAGAAAGTCATGGCCAAAACGTGAATCTCTTCTCCCTGGCCAGACAAATGTGGCATGTGTCCCTTTAGTGAATCCTGAAAAAATATTTTTACCTCCATTGCATATTAAGTTAGGAGTTATGAAAAATTTCGTCAAAGCTATGGATAAACTTTCTGATGGATTCTTGTACTTGAAATCGAAATTCCCCAAAGTCAGTGATGCTAAATTGAAAGAAGGAGTTTTTATAGGACCACAAATCCGATCATTAATGGCTGATGAACATTACGAGGGACTGTTAAATCCACTGGAGAGAGCAGCCTGGCAGTCTTTCAAAAGTTTATGTTGCAATTTTCTTGGAAACCATAAAGCAGAAAACTATCGTGACATAGTGGCTGATCTTCTGCATTCTTATAAAGCTATGGGATGCAACATGTCTTTAAAAATTCACTTCTTGGACTCTCACTTGGACTTCTTCCCCGAAAACCTTGGAGCTGTCAGCAATGAACACGGTGAGCGTTTTCATCAGCAAATTTCTACGATAGAGAAGAGGTACCAAGGCAAGTGGAGTTCCAATATGCTGGCTGACTACTGTTGGACTAAAATGAGAGACGCTCCAGATGCAAAATATACCCGAAAATCACTATCTACCACTTTCTAGGTAAGTCAGAATCAGTAGTTATAATTTTGAGTTAGATAGCTAGTTACGGATTTTTTAGAATATTATAAAAATTCAAATGAATATCACACAAAACTCCTGCCCGATGCGGACAAACTTTAATTATATTTGAATTCAGCACGAAAAATACTTTTAGAATCTGTTATTTTAATTCTTGTGAAAGAGAAAAAGTTAATTTTTGTAGACCAGTGAATTAATACATTTGGGTATGGCCGAGATAAATAGGTTTGAACCAAACAAAAAAGAAACACAACAATAAAAAGAGTGCATTTTATTTCCCCTCATGTTTTGCTGTTTTCTTTAACGCCGCCGCTGTCTCTGAGCGCTTCAAGCCCAGGAGTACCGCAGGGGTCACGAAATTGTGCTTTGATTGTATAATACATCATTTCTATTCTTCCTGAATTAAATCTTTGGTTTCTGTTCCACATCCCATATAAAAATTTTGCCTTCTAAATTTATTTTCAGCGTCCATTTATCATTCTTCCAGTAACTTTCTAAGAATAAATTCCATATCTTCATACTCTTGTGCAAATACAAGTTAATCATTTTGCTATACTTAAAAGAAAGTATTATTAGCAGCTGTTCTTATCCACATTAAATATATCTATATTTTGTGTGAAGTATCAAATGTCTGTTTGCAACGACTTGTCGGATAAGTAGCAATAAAAAGAATGAGATGAACAAGGAGCAAATAGAAAAACCCGTCTTTCATTAAGAAGGAACGAAAGAGGTGCAGATAAAAACTGTTGCTTTCAGTTACTTTTTCTTCGACTTCGCATTTATCTCTTTATTTCTTTTTCTATATTTAATTCGCTCTCTAAGAAGGAGATATTTTTTACAATTTGCTTATCCTGCTCTTTCATCTATCATCCCCCAAATAAAGAAAAACGAGGACAGTTCCGTTTCCAGTTTGTTTCTGGTTTAGTCTCTCAACTTGTTCCTTTGTTACTTTTGAGTGTAGTCGTAGTTTGTTTTTACATGTGCAGTTCCAGCTTTTCTTACAAAGGATAGTTTACTTAGTGGAAGTGTTCACGAAACCGTTCACCCAAACAAGAAAATCAAACCGAATGTTCAAACTTTCTATTCAACTTCCACTCTTCGTGCACCTTGTTTCTCCAGTTGTAAGAATCCTCCTGAATTTACAGATATCTTGTGTATAACTATCAATTGTTTATTTGCAATTTTATGGGTTACTAAGTAACCCGAAGCAATTACCAAAACTCTGATGCATGGCTTCCTCTTCTCTTGTACTAATTATACTTACAAACCCTCATTCCTCTTTTTCAATATTTGCAGAAATTATTTAGCTGGTCACCTTTTGAAGGTTTTGAAATTCCGTTCTCTTTGCACGGCCAAAGGATAAAAAAGTAAATAACAACCTTCCATTTGAGAAAAGTATGAGTATTGCACAACTCACACAGATAACAAGAAGTACCTCCGAAGTGGTTTACTCCAAAATCATTAGAGCCATTTTTGAGAAAATAAAAATTTTGCAAACATTTTGCATATAAAGGGCAGTTAGGGTTTTTAATAGATTTTTCGCTTCTGAGTTACATTGTTCAGACACACGCACGCGCACGGACCTTTATCTAATACATATAATACTTTCCCCATAGTAGAGAAAGTAAACATTGTGATGTATTACCTTCATTTAACTTTCTCTCACTGTTCTTTACTTTTATGTAGCTACTACAAACTCAAGATAATGAATGACTCAATCCTGCAGTGTCCCGTAAACGGGAAAGGGCCCCTCCAAAAGGGAAGTTGTTTTGTAAGAGTCACGTGATGAGCTTGTTCCACCCGGGTAGGCAGTATTATAAATATAATAACAACGGCCGCCGGCCGCACGTCAGAGAGACGCTGAAGGTCAAGTTATCTCACACCACTGCTTGTAAATACGCGACCGCCGACAATGGCGCGGTCAGAAAAGAAAGACTACGAGCACGGCAGAACAAAGTGATTTCATTCTGTTCTAGAAGCTGTTCACGTGTCACGCTTCTTTGCCAAAAGGATCGAGAAAAGATATATTTTCTAGAGAATTTACCTTATGAAGTGCAATTACCGTATAAAGTTGGTAAGTAAAAGTAGTTTTTAAAATGTTATATGGTTTCACCCGTCCATGCGTCGAGCAAGCGGACAGGCAAAACACCGCGCAGCCGGTTTGCATTTTGCTCTTCCGAATAGCAAAAAAGAACACAGTAGATACGCATGCAGGTATTTCTAATGCTCCTCTATTTCATTATTCAGTGCTCTAGTTTGTTAAATTAGAGGAAGAAATGAAAATGTTGATTCTAGGGGCTAATAAAGTTTTCAAATTGTTCTTTACCTACAATTTGGCGATGATGTCTCTGAATTAAAGAGTGTAATGTGACAATCAGTGTAAAGTGGACACACACACAAATTATTGAGCACACAGCTGACCTATGGCTGGAGTCCCTTAAGGGCTATATAAAATATGAAATAAGCAATTATGGAGCCGCGGTATGTCATTTTACTGTTAACGATACATGGATATAACAAGCTCTTTGTGCGTCTCTGTGTTATTGTAGCGGCGGACCCTTCCTTATATATATCAGGGGGCGCAGCATAAACATTTCACTTTTTGAAGCTAGCCCCCTCCACTCGAACCACCCTCCTCTTCTCTCTCTCTTTCTCTCTCTGATTCATCATAAGCTCGGGGAAGCTTAAGTGAAGTTCGCGTGCTTCAGCTGGAATTATTGGGTTGAGGGGAGTGCGTACGTCATGAAATTGCTGCCCGCTTGCTGGTATAGCTGCCTGCCTGCCTATTGTGGAAGACTGAGTGAGTGGCTTCGTGAAATGCTTCCAATATTCAAAAATGTATCATGCATTACAATCACACAACCTTCTATACCTACTAATCTGCTTTCATTTTTACTTTCTCTACTACGTATGGTAAGTAGAGGAAGTATTGTATTCTACCCAAAAATTGGATGTCGAGATTTCACCGGAAATATATGTTTTGAGGCCCCCTGAAGCCAAAAAGACATTTTTAGAAAAAGGTCCGTGTGTGAGAGGTAGAACTGGAACTTAAAAATTCAATGCCACAACTGGGATTTGAGCCACAGAACTTCCGCTTACCGGGCGGCTGCTCTACCACTCAGCTATTGTGACAAACTGCCGGAAGGTCTGTGGTTCAAATCCCAGTTGTGGCATTGAATTTTTAGGCTCCAGTTCTACCTCTCAAACTTTGCCCACACACGGCTTGTATGTTTAAAAACACCAACAGTAAGTTTGTTGGCATAAATAAATAATAATTATCACCATCTGAAGGTTATTTAATCCTGGGATATAAAGTACTTACAATAGTAAGTCACCATTGGGGTAATTTGTCTCTGATGTGAGACTGCCTTTGTGGTTTACGAGGAGAAATACGAACTGGTTTGAGAATGTAATGCCATTTTGGCAGTTTGTTACAATAGCTCAGTGGTAGAGCAGCCGCCCGGTAAGCGGAAGGTCTGTGGTTCAAATCCCAGTTGTGGCATTGAATTTTTAAGTTCCAGTTCTACCTCTCAAACTTTGCCCACACACGGCTTGTGTGTTTAAAAACACCAACAGTAAGTTTGTTGGCATAAATAAGTAATAATTAGGTCCATGTGTGTTTGTGTTTCTATTTCTCTCTGTCAGTCTGTGAACAGCATAACTCAAAAAAGAAAAGTCGGTTACAAACCAAAGTAGGTGTTTAAGTTTGACATCTTTTAAGTATGCGATACGAAGATTTTGAAGAAAATTCCTCCACCTTAAACTACCCTTTACATGGAACATTTTTTGAAAATCGTTATTTTTCTCGAAAATAACTAACGATTTTGATTAAAATTATTTAACATATTTTTATGACAAATGAAATGTATATTTTGAATTATCTGGCTATAGCCCATGTTAGCCGTGTAATATCTATAAAATTGTTTGAGCCTTAGGCCATACTAAACTCCATGACCATCATTAGGAAATAAATCATTTAAGAGTGTAACATGGCTGAAAGCTCGAAAAATTGTATAAATATTACACTGCAAAGTAACCGGAGAAGTGCTATAATAATTATCGCCGTGAAAGCTTCAAATATTTTACAAATGACGATAGTTGTTAATATTAAGCTGTGATAGCATATACAGGCTCAAAGGGAAGTCAATACATTAATTTCCGATGCACCTCGTTTGTCAGATTCTGATTATTTTTTGGTTCCAAACTTGAAGAAATGGTTTGGTGGTAAAAGATTTGCCAATAATGAACAGGTGGAATCTGCAGTTGGTGGCTATTTTGAACTGGTCGAAGTGCTCACTATGTACAGGGTATCGAAGTTATATAGAGATATAAAGATGCTTTCTCCTAATAATTTTGTCCTTCATTTGTTAGGTTGGGTACTTCTGGGATGGTCGTGTAAAAAATGAGTTTAGTAAAAGGAACTGTTTGGGGTTCTCAGTTTCTTATCGTTTTACGGAGTCTCGCAATGGGAGGGGCATAACTATTGCCCAGTGAACTGCTGACAGTTACAATACGGGGCTAGAGGCGTGGTGCTGAAACGATGACTAGGAAAGGTCCCAGATGAGGGAAGGTAGATGCATCTAGCCTCGTAGAAAAACCAAATTTAAACTTTTTTTAGATTTATTTGCAAATGTTTAATGCCTATTGCGGAAATAGTTGCAAATATTGCTTCAAATAGAGTTAAACGATTCTGTGTTACAAGAAAAGCGTTAACCTTGCACGTTTTTATGATTCTAAGGACAAAGTGTTACAGCAAATATAATGCAATATTATATAAAAAAAAGTTTAATCTAGAGATTCTCCCTATATTTATACTGGGGTTAAAATTCCTATCGAAATAGCTTGAAACATATTTGTCTGTTACGCTATATTACAAGAGTTTCTACTCTGGAATGAAAGGTTTTCTTCTAATACGTATGCAATAAAATGACATTAAACAAGATGGCATTAAAACTTAATTACATTTCTATAAATTTGCACAGTTTCTAAAATTCTTCGAACTGTATTACCATTTTCCATAGACCAAAATCTGGCCACGTGTAGCTCCTGATTTCTGACAACCAATAATTGAGTAATTATATACTTTCCTTTCATGCCGACGTGTCATTGGTTATGACAGTAGTTTGAATACTGCTGTCATTGGAGAGGGGTAAAAGAAGGGGAACCTAGGACTCGTTAAATAATCATGATACCCCGCATTTTAGTAAATTCGCTTTCAATACATTACGATGTTGAGTGAGCCGAAAAATATTCATTAACTGGACTCGAACCCTTGAGCTTTCCATTGCTGGAATCGAAATGGCACGGTCCAACCGTTCATTTAATGAAAACACTAAGTTCCCTTGGTTTCCCAAACGATGGCTTACCTAGCAATGACACCTTTATATTACTCTTTATTTTCTTTACGATATAGACTTCTCTTAGTCGAAACGAGGGCATGGAAGCTGAATAAATACTGGAGAGCGCCCTTGTTATTTGACTGAGTCACTGACATATTATCAGAGCAGTGCCCTTTCCCAACACCATGCGCCATTAGGTTTGAGAGTGCAGCATATCTCCAAGGGGCTACGTGACGACATTAACCTATATTCCGAACTGCAGGTGTCTGTCCGAATGTCCGCAAGGCTCTCTATCGAAAAACACCCTTCTGACGAGGGATTCTATTCCACGTTTTATGTATGTGCAGTACAAAATGGATCTGCAAATTATGGGACACCGTAAAGTATAAATTCCAGGGCTTGCATCCAAACACAACTTAATCCAACCACCTGGGACTTAAGCTTATACGCCTGATTATCTACTTTAAATTTATATATAATTTATTTTAGCTGTATCCCTTAGGAATATCGCTGAATAAGGTATATTTTAAAAAATTAGACTTGAGATGGATATTAAATTCGTAAGCTCTTAATTTATTTCAGGATGCATTGAGGTTGTCACATTGTAGAAAATAATATTGTGTATTGTATATTAAATTTATATTACTTTCATTAAACCTTAAAAATTGGTAGCTGGCCCCGTAGCGCAGTGCTAAGGGTCCCGGTTTCGATTCCCGGCAGGGGATAGGAATTTTTCTCCAGTCAAGATTATTCCTCATCCTTCGCTGAGTCTGTAAGTATGTGTAAATGTGTGTGAATACAACGTACAATAACGCCAAAGATCGAAAAACCCACTGTAAACGAGTAACACCATTACCAATAGCCAAGGCCGCCGATATCACCTCTGCAGTTAGAGGTGCAACAATTTAAAAAAAAAAAATTGGTTTGCTATATGCTAAAAAAATAAGTGTCACGTCATTACGTGTTTGAAAATTCAAGTCCATGTCAAAGAAAATATGTAGAAAATGTTAAAGTTATTAATATGCACCTGGCTTAAATTGTTTCGTTTATTGATATATTCTGCTGTTGTCAGGTTTTTTTTTATCGTTTGACATTCCAGTGACACAATGCATTCAGAAAAAAGAGGTTATGTATTTCGATATTCATTCAAATGTCTTAACATACGATATTTCGTAAAAATCGCTAAACCTATTTTTAAAAAAAAATTTAAATTAAGAAAAACAGTTGCATACAAAGACGGTTTTAGGTTAGGGGAAGTGTTAAAAACTTTATTGTATCCTGAACTTAAAATACCACGTTTTTTCAAACTTTCCTTTTTGAGTTGCGCTGCGCACGCGCGCAGACACATACATTTTTTCTAACATGACTAACGAGTTTGATCAAAATACTACGCATTTAAGATAACATTCAATCTCTCTTTTGTGACATCAGCTATTCCCAAAACGTCCTCGGTTGTTTGTTTGAGTTTTCCAATGCCTGGTCATTTTTTGGAAGTGTTATCGCTAATCTGTTACTTCTCGCGAAGCCATGGAAACTTTTAGCTCAGATATACCGATTTAAATATCTTTCTGTAGAATCTCTCACAAAATGTGCAATATCTGCAAATGTTTATCTCGATTAACACAAATTATTTACACAGTTTCAAATTTTGGAAATGTTTGTTTATGTTTAAATAAACGATATTGGTAGAGAAAGTCATATCAATGTATCACATCAGATTTTTCACTCGGGAGGTTCTCAAAACTATCTGATGTTTGGAATATAGTTGCAGAATGGATATAACATCAACGTGTGATAAAAATTAAATTGCTTGAGGGATATTGAATATCAAATTCTCTTAGATAGGTCACCTGAATGAAAAATGTTAAAGTGTATTTTTTTTTATTAATAAATGTTCCACTATCGAGCTATACCCAATGTGTGTGTATGTGGGGAGGGGGGGGGGGGAGGATATAGGTGCTCCGAAATAAGACCCACAACATGAGATGTGTTGTGTGTCTTGTTTTACTGCAGGGCATTAATTGGCAACATGATTTACAAGATGCCTTAAGAAGATGACTGTGACACATGTGCATATCATCACCACCCTCAACACCCCCCCCCCCCTCCCCACACCCCAGTAGTGACGCACGTCAGCTGCAGAATATGGCCCAGCTAATGTCCGCGCGTCATAGCAAGGAATGTAGGTTCTGTAAACACTTGGCTGTGTCTCAGGGCAGTTAAGGAATACCAACTTTAACACACTACCTTCATCATTTCAAAACTACTGCAAAGACATTCAGTAAATAATTCATAATCATTACTCTCGCAATTCACAATAAATATTACCTAAACAATTCACAATATATTTATTTTCTCTACTACGTATGGTAAGAAGAGGAGGTGTTGTCTTCGACACAAAATTTCACCGAAAATATATGTTTCAGACTCTCTCTAAACACAAAAACCATTTTTAGTAAAAGCTTCTTGTTTGTGTGCGTATGTGTGTGCGTGTGTGTTAAGTTGGTTAAAAGCCAAAGTTTGTATTAAAATTTAATATCTTTCGAGGATGCAACACTAACATTTTAAAAATGTTCATTTTCTCAAAAATAGCTCTTATCGAGTTTGATTAGATTTCATATGATGAAGATATTTTTCTGGCAAATGAAGTGTATATTTCGAATTTTCCGGCTACAGCCTATGTAGTCCTATTTAGCCTTCATGAATTTTGCCTAACTGGTAAACCGTAAGAGATAGACCAAATTTTATACAAAAATGGGGATCTCCGTAAAACGCACAAATTATATCAAATGATCTTTTCTATGAAGCGAACTATTCCGGAGGTGTTCAGTTATTTGCCACAATTTTGCAATACTTAAGACGTTCTCAAATGGGAGGTCCTTATCCATATTTTTATCTCTTGATCATACAAAGAGAACAGAATTTCAATCATCATACCGCGACGTCTGGGCGGGTTTCCTCCGGGTTCTCCGGTTTCCCATGCTACTCGTTCCACCAACTGCTCCATCATAGCCTTTCCAATCATCGATTTCGCCCTCATTTCATATCGTCCTCTTCCTCACTCTCATATCTGGTGCTTGAATGACTACCCCGCTTACAGGTCTTCGCCCTAGGTTCCTGCGCAAAGACAGGCGTCTGACCCTAGGCACAGGCTTGCAAGCCCTAGGGGGTGTAAGTCCTACGTAAGGGGAGGGTAATCAGGTAAAGAAGAATATAGCGACCAGTCTTTAAGAGTTGACTATCGCTCAAAGCCATATTCCCCTTGTAGCTGCAAGGAAAGTAGCAATAGCATAATTCCTATAAATGTTTGTCGATTAACATGAACTAGATACAGGAATGAGAGGTTTTAAAGATATTTTTAAAGAGTAGAGAAAGTCCACTGAGTGCAACACAAGTTTTTATAAAAATCTTGAGTTACATTCACATGCATTTCTCTCTCTCTCTCTCTCTCTCTCTCTCTCTCTCTCTCACACACACACACACACACACACACACACACACACACACACACGTGTTCTTTTCCTAAGAACACTTTTTACTTTCTCTGCTGGTAAGTAGGGGAAGTATTGTATTCCACCCAAAAATTCGATGTCGAGATTTCACCGGAAATACATGTTTTGAGGCCCCCTGAATCCAAAAAAGGCATTTTTAGAAAAAGGTCCGTGTGTGTGTCTGCGTGCGTGTCAGTCTGTCAGTCTGTGGACAGCATAACTCAAAAACGAAAAGTCGGTTAAAAACCAAAGTTGGTATTTAAGTTTAATGTCTTTCAAGGATATGACACGAAGATTTTGAAGAAAATAGCCCCATCCTAAACTACCCTTTACGTGAAAGATTTTTCGAAAATTTTGATTTTCTTGAAAATGCCTCTAACAATTTTGATTAAAATGCCATATGTTTGAGATATATTTATGACAAATGAAATGTATATCTTGAATTTTCTGGCTATATTCCCTGTAGTCGTATTTACTCTGGATGAATTTTGCATAACTGGTAAACTGTTAGAGATAGACCAAATCATACTATACAAAAAATGTAGATCTTGCTAAAATACACAATTTATGTCTCAATAAATTTTCTTTTAGGGTGAACCATTTCGGAGATATTCCTTGTTTTGTGTATCAATTTCAGAAACTTAGAACTTTCGTGCAATGGAACATCGTTGTTCATTTCTTATATGTTAAGCGTGCAAAGAGAACGGGATCTCAAAGCTTTAAAATATTTGACTATCGCTGAAAGCCTACTATATTCCAATATTCCCCTTGCACCTACAAGGAAATAAGCAGTAAGATAATTTGTATAAATATCTCAACTAGCACGAAGAAGATATAGGAATTTTAAGAGTTGGTAAGAATGGTTAGTGCAAGAGTAGAGAAAGTTATGTGAGTGCAACACATCAGATTTTTTGTATTCCAGGGCCTCAAAACAAATATTTCCGGTGAAACCTCGACATCGACATAGAATTTTTGGGTTGATTACAGTACTTCCCCTATTTATTCATAGAGGAAGTAATAGATAAGCAAATTTATACCTAAAGTGCTTTTAGTAGGTCTCTGCCAACAAACGTGGAGACGTTTTTTCTCAGACGACAAATAATGGGATTTCTAAAAGCCACGAACATACGAGGACTGAGTCGTAAAGCCATGGCTATTTTTCCCCTCTGGTGTACCCCAACACTGGAAATCTAATATATGCGTTTGAAGGTGCGTGAAATTTTCTTCTTAATGGTGCTACAAAGTGGGAAAAGGATAGAAGAGGAAAGCAAAAAAACTGGAATTTCAAATCGTCGTTTTATTATTTCTCAATCATATGCAGCTGATGGTGTTTTCCTCGCATTCCCCCTTCGTGGCAACGAACCGCCAACAAACCTGCGAAATTATCATCAAGAATGTATATTAAATTTCCAGTGATGCTGAATTTTCCACCCAGTAAAAAATGTAGCCCATTGTGTTTACAAATCAGCCGTTTTAAAACAGCAATTTTGTTTGAAAACATAATTGGGTATGAATGTGCAAAGTTTAATGACGACCTCTTGATGTTAAACTGAAACATTGGTTACTCTACCATTTTCCTGTATAGTGCATGGTTGCATAAATAAAAAAATAACGATGTTCCGTGTGACAGAAGTATAAGTTCTCCAAAACTCGCACAAATAACAAGGAATATCTCCGAAATGGTCCACTCTACAAAAAAACATTATACATAAATTGTGTGTTTTAACAAGATCTACAGCTTTTGTATAATAAGATTTGGTCTTTCTCTTACAGTATACCAGTTATGTAAAAGTCATCCAAACTAAATAGGACTACATGGGCTGCCAGAAAGTTCAAGATGTGCATTTCTTATTATAAAAATATCTCAAACATATGGCATTTTATTCAAAATTTTTAGGCATTTTCCACAAAACCAAAATTTTTAAAACTTTTCCATGTAAAGGGTTGTTTACATTGGAGTAATTTTATTCAAAATCTTCGTGTCGCATCCTTGAACAACATTAAACTTAAATACTAACATTGGTTTTTAAGCGACATTTCGTTTCTGAGTTATGCTGTCCAAAGACTGACAGACACACACACGGATCTTTTTCTAAAAGTGCTTAGTTTTGGATTCAGGAGGCCTCAAAACATTTAATTCCGATGAAATCTCGACATTGAATTTTTGGGTGGAATACAATACTTCCTCTACTTACTATACGTGGTAGAGAAAGTAAGAAGTAAAATTGATCGAATGTTTGATTGTAAATATGTAAACACTCCCTTATCTTTCACTCCTGCATAGAGAGCTAGAACTTCAATAAATGAGTTAATCGTTACTTCTCCTTTTTTTTCTAAAATGTGTCATTTAGCCACAAAATGATATTAAATAATTGGATTCCAACGTGTCTATTGCAATAAATCTATAGAACACTCTTGGTAGTGCATGTAGAGGTGAAGGTAAGGAATGTTTATAGTAAGAACTATCTATTAGAATACTGCTTGGAAAGCTTGAAAGAAACCCACCCCTTCCCTCGTTACTTGCAGCAGCTGACAACCAGGGCGAGGATTTTCAGTACCTTTCCGGTCTCAGAAGAGCAGTGCAGGTTACCATGGTACGCACATTAGGGCAAGGTCAGGCACTGGCTGTGTTACCCACAGTCGCTGCCGCAGAATGCATAGCCGGTATAGTGCAGTAGATGTGAATAGGCATCCTAACTCTGAATTAATTGTGTAATTGAGATAAATCTCTGAAAACATTACATATTCGCTGCGCTTCTGACAATGGTTATACATTGATATGTTTTCCTTGATGCGCAACTACAAGTAACTTGATGCATCACATTTGAAGCATCGTTCTGCAGTCTAGCTGCTACAGTGATGAGCTATATTATTATTTTTGGTAGTGTTTAACGCCCGCTTTTACTACATGCGGCACTGTAGGAGGTAACATTGATGATACATGGAATGAAGATGGAGAACCGGTGGAATGAGAAGGCGGGGGAAACCGGAGAACCTGGAGAACCTGGAGGAAACCTGCCCCAGAGCCGCTTTGTCCACCACAAATCCCACACGCGGTCGTCTGGGAAAGACGGATGGTTTAACTACTCCCTCACGGCGCTGCTGAACTATGATATCTATGTGAGAATGAACAATGATAGTTACACTGACTGATAAATTTAATGGTCTGTTCTGTAACAGGTTATCGACTATTAAACTGTGTCCGAATCTTATCACTCGAAATTCTATTGCATAAATACGTCTGTTAACATCTGACCTGGTCCGTCATTATCAAGTTGGTACAGAAATTTATTTCATATCGATAGTCTTAATTAAAAATCTATGGATAAAGTGCTTATCACAGTTTATTTATACATATACGTATGTTTAGTTGATTATGAAGTCGTACCTACAAAAAGATTTAGTGGTCGGCATGTCTCGTACAATAGTATACCAAGTAATGTCATTAAAATGTTTTAAAACTTGAATCCGTCGTCATCTTCCACAAAACTTACGCATACCCTGAGATTAATATCTTCATTGCTCGAGCTAGCCAGGAAACATCATCTACAACAACCAGCATTATATTGTCAAGAACGGAGTTCATTATAAGCTTTAATTACTACTCCGACAATGTACTACAAGGCGAGGCAGTAAAGTTCTAAGGTGCGCTCAACAATCGTAGCTTAGTGCTTAGTACTCCAGTTCTATGCAATTCAAATTAAAAAATCCCTAATTTCAGTTGATCATTTGTATAGTTTAATTTCATAAAGAATAACTTTTGTCGCTTATCCAATGCCATAACCTCATTAGAAACGTCTGAGTTATGTGTCAAAGGCTATAAGCATAATGGAAGAAATAGATATAAAAATTAAGGAAATCAAAGACAGAAGTTAGGAAAGCTGTAAACGATAACACCAGAAGAGACGAAATGTAGATTTTTCAATAATGTATGCTATGCGAGAATACGCATTCTTTTGATACAATTTCTACTAGCACTGCAGGCACGCGCCTGTTTAGCTTTGGACTCGCCCTCTCTCCTTCAACATAAACATTCTATAGCAGTAGTATTCAAATCTTTTTTCTCCGCGTACCCCCAAAGACAATTTTCCATTCCAGCTTGTACCTCTAGGCCTACATACTAGGCCTAACCCTAGAGTAGTTTTCAAACCGTTTTTTCTCCGCATACCCCCAAAGACAATTTTCCATTCCAGCTTGTACCTCTAGGCCTACATACTAGGCCTAACCCTAGAGTAGTTTTCAAACCGTTTTTTCTCCGCATACCCCCAAAGACAATTTTCCATTCCAGCTTGTACCTCTAGGCCTACATACTAGGCCTAACCCTAGAGTAGTTTTCAAACCGTTTTTTCTCCGCATACCCCCAAAGACAATTTTCCATTCCAGCTTGTACCTCTAGGCCTACATACTAGGCCTAACCCTAGAGTAGTTTTCAAACCGTTTTTTCTCCGCATACCCCCAAAGACAATTTTCCATTCCAGCTTGTACCTCTAGGCCTACATACTAGGCCTAACCCTAGAGTAGTTTTCAAACCGTTTTTTCTCCGCATACCCCCAAAGACAATTTTCCATTCCAGCTTGTACCTCTAGGCCCAGACACTAGGCCTAACCCTAGAGTTATCCTCAATTCAAATTCTACATAACCGTGTCTAAAATAGATTATAACATTTATAACTTTTAATACTACAAAAGGAGGATTATGCTATAGATGTATAAAATAAATACATGAACTATGTCTCACATAACATACGGTAAAAAAGAAACGACATTGTACAAAAGTTTTGTTTCTGAGCTGTTAATGAGCGTGTTTTCTGAACATCAGCTGTTTTATTCGTGGCTGAACCTTCGTTAGTCCGAGAGATTCTGGGTTCAAGTGGTTTCTATGTACCTCTCATTGGCGATGGATCAACACTATCGCCACTTCTCACTTGTTTCATTGATTTTAAATTTTTCTGCTATTATGAATTTTTAATTTTTACAACAGAAGCTAAAATATGTACGTTCACTATTATTATTAGTACTATTATTGTTGTTGAACCATTCAGAGACGTTTATGTAAATAAGTATAGTTATTTGAATGAACTAGGATCTCTTGAGGATATATTGTAGGTAGGTAGGTAGGTATCTTACATAGTGAAAAGGAAAGGAAGCCCATCAAATACACAAGTGTCTTTGTGTTAGCTGTCAGGGGGTGTTGTTGTCAGATGCACGTGCCTCATCTTTCCATTAGTATTTCCATCCCTGCCGCTGCTAGCTACACTTTAGTAAATCTATAATCGATTCTGACACAACAAAGGCTCAGTGTATTTCTTTTTCTACTGGACACCTAATGTTCGACACATGACGTCAAGTGGCACTGGACGTCGTCTATCTAAATATCTGACGCAAGCTCCTTTCACCTGCAGAAGCATTACATTCTTTAACTTAAAATATTTAAAATTAAAGAAAGTACCAGCTCCGTTAAATGCAAGGATCCTTTACTATTTCTCCCACTCTTTCTTTTCCTCCCCATTTTCTCTACACTCATCCCTGAAGTTTTTTGCATTACAAACTGTGTTGTAAAATATATGTGACAATCAAATTTTTACCTACAAATCAAGACATATGTCATGTAAATTAATTCACAGAAAAATAACTACGGTGTGCTGATATTCACATAGATTCACTTATTTGAAGAACCCTCTCTTCCAGTGACTTTGAACTAATTGTGAAGCAGAAAACAGTATTTCTGACAAAATGAGCAGGTAGATTAATTCTTCAACATTTTAATATCACAGTGAAAATTATTTTTTGTGTATAATTTAAAAAACAATTGGCTCAATGTTTATAATATATAACATCATAACTTCTAAAGTGTATGTCAAATAATGCAAAACTGCTCCACTCATTTTAAAGTTCATGTAACGTATTAACGGTTCAGAAAAATTGAGTTATGAGTTATGTATGGGAAAATGAAATAAAAAGTAAAAAACCAGAAAAGGGCGTGGTATATTATTTAAATCTGATTTTGACAATTATAAAATGTACCTACAAGCTATATATTATATATCAATGGATGCGGGAAAGATTGGAGATTACAATAGTCAAAAGGAAAAAAAAATTAGATATTTTCTACCTGAGAAACAATGGTGTGGCCTTCAGGGTTTTTTATTTAAAACCTTTACGAGACGCAGCTTTTGCATTCGGTGCTTGCAGTTCAGCAGAAGGTGCACGTAGTTGCTCATTCTAACTGGTTTACCTGCACGTAGGAACAGAAAACGTGCATTATTTTCTTACATAGTTTTGTTTTTACTTTTTCTATTACGCATAGTAAGTAGAAAGAGAGAGCATTGCATTCCATCCTAAAATTTTATGTCGAAATTTAGCTGGAAAACCTCCCAATTAAAAAAAAAAAAAAAAAAAAAAAAAAAAAAAAAAAAACTTGGTATTCAAAAATTTGTTTACGTAATTAGTAAATTATGCAAAGCGCACAAAAAATATAGATCTTTTTTGAGTTAACCATTCCCATCATATTTCTTATTATTGGTTTCAATTTTAAAATACAAAACTTTGCTCAAATAAAGTAATTCGTTTCTCTCTCTGTCTCTCTGTCTCTCTCTGTCTCTCTCTCTCTCTCGGCCATGCAAAGATTGCGGAATTCCAATAGTGACCTGGTGTTAAAATATTGGGCTATGACTTAGTCTATTGTCTTTCCACAAAGCCTATAGTATTTTTCCAGTCCTGTTCTACATACACTTTTATGCATTCTGATATTTGTGCTGCTTTATCGGCCGTTGTTACTTGTTACTTCTCGATTTAAGTTTTTTGTGCTTATTATTTTTGTACCTAATTAATTAAAATCTGAAACCTGTACAATAACTTTTCTTTCTACTTCTAATTTACATCTCAGTGGTTCTTTTGATAATGTTAGAGATTTAGTTTTTTGTGTGTTTATTTCCATGTTATATTTTCTACCTTTATATTGAATTGGTGTAATAGGCTTTGAGATCCATCGTCTGTTTCTGATATAAGGACGGCATCATCTGTGTAGCACATTATATGATATCTAGTAAGCCCACTCTTTAGCAGATCTTTAATTAGTTTATCCATTATAACATTAAAAAGAAATGAACTTAAGGAATCGCCTTGTCTAATTCCCTGACCAATTGCTATTACTTCAGTTTGTTCCTTTACCTTTATTTCTTGTCTTGTAGTCTGTGTTGATCTGAATTATTGGTTTAGTCAGTAGCCTAATGATATTTGTGAAAAGGTTCATGGCAATAGCCAGATATAAAACAAGATCATAAATATAATATCAACCACTGTTTTATCGTCCGCTAAGACCTCTGCAAGACTGGCAGGCAGCTGCACAGTCAGTGGCATTAGTGCGCGTTTTTCTTGTAATATATGTACTACATCTTTAAATTTTACCCCATCGAAATCTATTTTTAAGTCCATAAAACACAAAAAATAGTGGATCTGTGGGATCTGTTGGTATAAAATAATTGTGTGAAATAATTAAAGACACAATCAAGTATCAAAAGACAGCACTTGGGTTGACAATGAAATGACAGGAGTCAGGTGATGATTATTGAAGTGTGGAGATTTATTTAATGATGTGGTTGGTGTCTGTAGCGAGGAGAAGTCTGGGAGCACTTGTGTAGGGAACACCCAGTGGCCGGTCTGCCGCCCGATACCGCACTGTCCACTTTATATTAATGAAGTCAGCAGGGTACACCAACACTTTCCGGCACTGCGGACACAAATTGTTAGGCTCAAATGTAGCATTTTTAAGGCTCGTTTAATTTCCGGACAGCACAATGTCGCCACATTAATGAGGTTCTCGGGTCTCGTATTCGATTACCGCCTTGTTCCATCCTGTGTGCTAACAAAGTCACTCTCCCCCAGGTGTGTTTTTTTAAAAGCAGCGGCAGGGGAGTACCTGCCGCAAGGGACCACAGGCTTGCGACAAAGGATTTCAAGTCCGCCTTTCAAAGCTTTGAGCATCTGTCGCTCGCTCTATCGCTTTATTAGTTCTTAATTACTCTTTAATGACTCGTTGACATTGTTTTTTATTTATATTTTCGTAATAGTGCAGCTTACATCCCATGTGATGTGAAAAAATACAGAACAAAATTCGTTTCTGAAATGTCAATATGATGTGTTAAGTTGACGAAATTTCTCTTGTCACTACTTTCTCTACTACGTACAGTAGGTAGGGGAAGTATTGTATTCTACCCAAAAAATCATGACAAGACTTCACCGGAAATATGTTTTGAAGCCCCTGGAATAGAAATAAAAAAGCATTTTTAGAAAAAGCCTCATGTGTATATGTGGTTTTTATTATTTTCTTAAATTTATTTATTATTTGAAGTCGCTTCAACATAAAAGTCATATCGCGACTAGACATTGAGGAAAAAAAGGAGGAAACAAATCATGAAGTTTACATTGAATTTAAACATTAACTTGTATGTCTGTGAAAAACCAAAAACGAAAAGTCGGTTAAAAAGCAAGGTTGGTATTTAAGTTTAAAATGCTTCAACAATGCGACACGAAGAATTTGAAAAAAAATTCCTCCAACCTAACTACCCTTTACATACAAACTTTACAGATATTTTCATTTTCTCAAAATTGACTCTCGATTTCGATTAAAATACTATATATTTAAGATACTTTTATGGCAAATGAAATGTATGTTTTGAATTTACTCTTGATGAGCTTTGCATAGTTGGTAAAATATAGATCTGGTTAAAACACAACATTCTGGGGGTTGTGAGAGAGCGATGTGACCGCCAAAACATAAAAATATGGTGCTCTCTAAAAAGCTGTTACTATTACTGCTATTGTTCTCTTCAATATCATCAGTGAAAAATATTGGAGAGCAAGAGGATTAATGACTTCATTGTCAGAAATCCAGCATTAGCTAACAACATATTTTTTGTGGAGTGAACCATTACGAACTTGTTATTTGTGTGACTTTTGCAACGCTCATAATTTTCTTAAATGGAAGATCGTTACTCACCTTTTTATCTCTTGGCTATGTGAACAGAACAGAATTGCAAAGCCTTCATATAGCGACCAGCTTTAAAAGATTTGACTGTCGCTCAAAGCCTGCTGTACTCCCACATATCCCTTGAATCTACATGAAAACTACCAATAAGGTAATTTCTACAAATGTTTATCTCGACTATCGTGAAGTAGAGTAAGTACAAGAGTAGAGAAAGTCATGTGAGTGCAAGACATAGATAGTTTTGGTAAGTATGTAGTAATATAGAACAGTTAGTGCAAATAATGACACTATAAATAGGAATGGCGATCTTGATTATTGCATCAGCAGTGTTCTTTGTGAGGAGGTCGAATTTCCTGTCTGAATTTTACGCGATGGTGGTCAAGGATAGACGTCTGCTATATAGTCGTCTTTTTTAATTGGGAACTGTCGCCCAGACTCGTTTATAAATTAAATCTTTGCAGTGCGGCATCCTGCCAATTTATACACTGTCTGGATTATTACTTTATTGATTTCCTCTCTTTCTGTGACTGCCACAGGGAAGAGATATAATGATTTACTTAGTAGTTTTTTTTTTTTTAATAGACAGATAGCTGACCGTACCTACGTCATTGCTAGGGAGTTGACCACAATTTCATGCACTCGGGCATCAAAGTAAGATAATTAAATGATACAAAACCAGACTTCGATATGCTAAACTTAACATATCGTATTAATTGTGTACTTTCACATAGTTTCGTTGCAAGACATGCTTTAACGTTTTGAGTTCTTGCATTAATATGTGGATATTAGTACCTTTGTTTAGTTTTTTGTCTCTCAAATACAAGGAAATGTAAAAAAAATATTTTTTCCCAGTTTCTAAAACAGCTTAGGAATTTCCTTACAACTTGGATGTTCACCCTACGAGAAAGAAGACACTTTCTTAGCAGCTCATTATTGGGCTGCACAAAATATGTGTTGCAGTCGTATGGCTTTCTCTACTCGTGTACAAAATATTCGTGCAGATGCTTATTCTTTTATCTATGTTTATCCAAATGACAATTTGTAGAAATTATCTTATTGCACGTTTCCTTGTGGACACTATTGGAATAAGGGATTATAGTAGCCTTAGACTGATAGATACAACTTTTAAGAGCTGATTTTTAATTGCGTTCTTTTTACATTGCTAAGAGAGAAAAAAAAGGACTTCCTGTTTAACAAAAATGTAAGCATCTTAAAAGCAAACCAATAACAATAAATATCTCGGAAACAGGTAACTCCACAGAAAAATGTATTTTACATAAACTGTGAACTTTAACCAGGCTACATCTATGGTATAGTACAGTGATGTCAATCCAAGCGCAATTTCGTGACCTTGGCAGTACTCGTGGACATAAGGCGTTCCGGGACAGACTGTGGCATACACACAGGTAGTGGCGGCGTTAAGGGCGTACAAAGTTCGAACGGAAAGTGAAATCAACTCCTTTTATTATTGTGTTTCTTATTGTTTGGTTTAATATTAATTACAACAAGAACGTAATTACTCAAAAAAATAATATTCCAAAAACAAAACATTAAAATCACAAGATAAATAATTAAATAACCTTTAAAATTCAAAAGGAAACAACCTGCTGTGTCACATAAAATAAAAGTAACTCCACATGAAAGCTTTACTCGTGGTTACACTTTGAACTTAATTACGTATTTATTATGGCCAGTGTATGCTTTTCCACCAACATCTTGGTGAGATACAGAAGCAAGTCTCAAGGCAGACATAGGGTTAAGGTTATTTCACTCTTAGACAGCACTTCCTTAAGTTTCTTAAAGAAAAAATTGTTCGCAGTTGTATGTACTGCCAAACATACACAATTTCAGCAGCAAATTTACTTACAACTACTATCGCTATACGACTGTTTTAGATCTGAATCACAGCATAAATCAGCAAGTTCTAGTTGACGTTTAACTGAAACATTCCCGGGATCAACAGATTAGGACAAGGAAAACAGATCCAGTTTAGATTTGAGAAGTTCCAAATCTGAATCTTTCAACAAACTTCTGTAAGAGTTCATTCACTATATCACAATTTTTATTAAACAAGAGACTGCAAATGTGGAAGTGGCTTCGCTTTGCCCATTGTAAGCACACTGTACAGCCCGGATTAAAGCAGAATAAGCAGGTGCTGCTGTTACGGGCAGTCTGCTAAGCTTCAAAACTCACGCTTTCACTCAACGGTTTGGCATTACTGGTGTAGTAAAATTTTGTCTAAGGCTTAAGGTTTGTCAGTTACGCAAAAATCATTTAGAATGAAAATTACTTCAGAGATTATTCCCAAACAAATCAAGATATACCTTTTATTAATGGATTTCAACAAAATTGATCTATGCTTTCGAATGACAAGGTTCTGATTGACAAAAATTAGTTAATTTGTAACATATATCACCACTGATGCCATCTAGTGGTTCATAAGGGAGATTTAAAAATGACAGTTCTATTTGCAGAGAAAAAACGTTCACCCTTTGAAGTGACAAGGTTATATCTGCAGTATTAATCTGTTTGAACTGAGAAGTATATCTGCACGATTAATCTTTTTGGAGTAACAGCATACTATCTACAGACTTTTATTATTACATCGGTGTTTCGTTGTGTAATAAGCGAGGTTATAGTAGATATAATGGATTTAGGAATTAATTCACCTCCAAAGAAGCAGAGCAGAAAGAATGTTGCAAACCAGAGCAAAGGAAAAGTAATGTCAGAAAACAGAAGATGAAGCAGGAGGAACTTATGTAAGTAAAATAGGAAAATTGGTTCCACAAAAACAAGTACAAGCAACCGCGGATTGTCAACAGCATCGTAAGCAATAAAGAAATTTCCAGGGAAGATTTAAAAGACATGATGAAATTTATGGCTGAACATTATAGTATTATTCTACTCTGCTCCAAATTTAACTGACAGATTATAAATGTTTACATTGTTCTTTTTTCTTTCTCATTTATTTATTGCAAGCATCCCATAGACAAATATATTCTTAGTTAAACCCAGAAATGTGTGTATGATAGTATATTCATACAGTTATATATTAGCAAATGTTACAAATCAACTAATAAAACTGCATTTTGGTTTAAAATGAGCAAGTAATTTAATTCATTTTTAACTGATTAAAAATGGCAGTTAGAACCTTGTAATGCAAACAGTTTAGCTGAGTGGGGTGTACCAAGGTTCCAACTGCAAAGCATCAAGACCCTCTGGTCACAATGATCATAAAATGCTGAACTTAATACTAATTTTATTATACATATTCAATTTATGAACAATATGTAGCTAAATATTATAGTTATTGGACTCTATAGCTTTAAGGCCTGATTTCTCAGAACCTAGTCATTCCAAAGCAACGGATAATATCGACAAATTTTCCTGTAACCCTGTACCTATAAAAGAATATGAACTTCGCAATTGTGGTTGCAAAGTGTTTTGTGCATACGGACGGACGGACACTTGGAACTGATTAATGATTTGGTGATGCACTTCCTCTGTTTAACATTGTTGTGAGATGTATAATTTTAATTTAAAATAAAACAGGATTTCATGCATTTCAAAGTTGCATTTACGTCTAACTTGCAGAAAAGTGCAATAATTTGTTTACTGTATATGACGTCATAAGTTTCTGTGCGAAGTCTTCTAAAGAACAATGTACTGCATTTCTGTTTAGATTGAAAAATCTGTTTGATTAAAGCCAAATTAATTTTGGACTGTTTTGTTAAAGAAACCGCCCAGAAGAAGTCGTTGGACGAAAGCGCCAATGTTTTTACAAAGACTTGAATCTGGCTGAGAAATCCACCAGCATAATTCTGGTTCGTAGGAGTTCTCGAGATGATAGTGTAGTAAATTTGTATAATTGTATTTATGTAATTGATATCAGCAAGAGAAGTGCAGATCTTCTGGAAGTTTCTCCCCCTTCTGGGCGGTATAACCAGCTTCCTAATTATCCTCGTTAAGAAGTCGTTAAAAATCGCTGTCCCCTCCCAAGAGTTTTCTTTTCTAAGAAGTTGGAAAATTTTCTCAAGTCGGTCTCGGAATCGTTCTTTATTTCGTGAACAAATTCCTCGAGGACGCAAATGATCACTCTCATTAATATCTGCAGCTCTTTACCTAAGAATTTCTCGCCAGCTTTCCTAAACATAACGGTGAATTTGTCCTCCGTGGATTAAGGTGTCTGATAGAAATTGTGGCTTCGGTAGGCAGCCTTTGCTATTACTTCTAGCATGAAATGTGGATGCAATAATGTGATTTCGGGTTTGCAATATAGGAGTGCTTTCATGGTTAATACGACAGCGTTCATTCATTAAATCCGGTAGGCACATGATGTTCTCAATTCCAGCATTTCAATCGTTATATGAATATTTCAGAGTAAAAATTCAGCATAACTTATGTTTTTCTTACAGAAAAAGGTGTGGATTGAGCATTTGTTCTTTGAATACTACGACTGGCATTCGGAAACGATTTACAAATGATTGTTTAAAAAATACATTCCATCTGCGAGTACGTCCTCTCGTAGGACAATGAATTGATATTAGTACACCGTGCAAACACCAGATGGTAGGTAAAGCCAGTGTATAAATGGAGAAAGCCATGGACAATGTGGAAGTGACTTATGGACTAAGATGGACTGCATTGTTTTTGCAGAAGGAAGGAGTAAAAAAGGTGTGTGCACATTGCATTCTAGGGAACTTGACAGAGCCCAGAAGGAGAACAGAATTGAAGTCTGTTGTAGACTATTGGAAATGAAGAGTGAAGATCCAAATCTTTTACAGAAACTGGTGACGAATCAGTACCATACACCTGAGAAGAAAATCTTTGTTCGATAAAATGAACGACACGCTGCAACGTAAAATTTAGGTAGCAATAAAGAACTACAGGCAGCTGTTCACGAGTGGTTGCGTAGTAACCCCAAACAATGGTTCCGTGACGCAATAATGAAGTTCCCAGGAAGACGGCAGCAGTGTATTGTTGAGATGTATTGAGATATCCCATGTACATTTAATCGTTTTTATTAACCCATGGGGCATAAAAGCTATTATTGTAAATCATTTCCCAACGCAGAAGCAACTCTCATAACACTTTTACATTAAATTGGCAATTTTTGTGGGTCAGGCCACTTTCTCTCGACTACTTTCTTTCGACATATATCTAATAGTTTAATCGATATTCTCTAGTAATTTGCAATGTTTGTGCAATTTATATTGACCTGTATAATGTGCTAACTTGAAGCCAAAAATCGCGTCGTTTTATATAAAGAGAGAGACAGAATGTGTTTAAAAATTTCCTTTTGCATAGAAAATGTTTTATTTTTATTTTCTTTACTCGATATATAGCAGGTAGAGAGGTACTGCATTTCATTAAAAAATACAATTACGTTGTTTCACCAGAAAGGCATGTTTTGAGACTTCGTGAATCCAATAAAAATGTTTAGAAAAACGACTTTGTGTGTGAGCAGCGTAGCTCTTTTTCTTTCTTTACCTGATTACCCTCCCCTTATGAAGGACTTGTACCTGACTAGGGTCAGATGCCTATTGGGGAGCAGACGAACCTATAGACCGCATAGAGTGAAGATCTGGAAGCGGGTGGTTAATCCAGCACCAGGTATGACAGTGAGAAAGAGGATGATATGAAATGCAGGCGAAATCGATGATTGGAAAGGTGACAATGGAGCAATTGGTGAAATGGGGAAACTGGAGAACCCAGAGAAAACCCACCTAGACGCCGCTGTGTCAACCACGAATACCACATGCGGATCCCTGCGATCGAACCCGGGCCACCTATGTGGTAGTTGACCACTCTAACCGCTCGATGATGGCGCCACCGTATCGCAGTTCAAGACAAAAATTCTTGCTATTTAACTTTATCATCTTTCAAGTATGTCGCATGAAGATTTTCAAGAGGATCTCTCATTTGAAGCTGTTGCAGTCTGGTGGATAATAGTTCTGTCTTGCCTATAGAAAGGTCTCTTGACTAAATCATTTAATTCCTCTAGCTGATTTTGTGATGTTCAGATCAAACATCAGGTCAGTAGCATCTACATTCTTATCTAGTTACAATTTCCTGATATCAGTAATGTGCCATACTATAAAAATAAAAAGCAACTGGCAACTTTCAGCAACATTTTCACGATAATGGCTGCTCAATTCATTAAAAACAGCATACACCACTCATGTCGCAATTTTCCTGTAACATAAGACTAGCAGAGGAGGTGATAATTAAAATTCAGAGGTGATAATAAACTTTGATAATTTTTTGCGAATGAAGGCTGTCATTGGATCAAATATGGAATTGTGATGCACATGATTGGTTGATTTCAACCAAGTCACGTGACTGGAATAGTCCTGCAGTATTCCCTAGTGACTCGGGGAAACTCGAATTGAGGTTGCTCAAGGAAATCGAACCTACGACCTCCCGAATACGAGCACCACACGTTACTGTGAAGCCATCTCTATCGATAGGTTGATCAAGAAGTAAGCTTAATGATCGCATAGACGGATCAGTTGAAAACAAACGTGAGGCACGCCAGGCATTTACACACAGGTTTATTTATAAGCGAGGGAGGAATGTGGGTCCAGGTTGGTCCCTATCATTCACGCTCAGCAGCTCACAAAAAGGAACGCTATTGTTGGACAGGAATGCGGAGGTTGCTTCTTGCCACATCAAACGGTCCGACCAGACGCCAGCCGCTTCACGCCCGATAAGTAAAGTATTCTTATTTACGCACGTCTTTAAGCAAAGTCGGGGATGAAACTCCAGATTTTAATTATAAGATTTTACTTTGCTAATCCTCAAACATGAGCTGAACCTTTCCTGGATATTTACCTGGCTGGAAACCGGAGCATGCAGCTTCTGACGTCATGATCACTGATTCTGTCAAAATTTGCAACCTTAAGAACACAAACATTTTGTGTTTTACATTAGAATCCTCCAACATAATTTCATATCGTACGATGAATGAATGAAATTGATGAAATGATGCTCAAATGAGCTCAAAGTCCATAGAGCTTAAAGTTACCATCTTTTCGGGATAAGACAAAACCTCGGGATAAAAACCTTACCCTCCCCTAACCGAGATTCGAACTACGGACCTCTTGGATGTGAAGCAGACACGCTCCCAGCATATGACACAGGCGGGACACAACGCCATGATAGACAAAGATAAAATACAAATATAATGTGTTTTTTTTTTTTAATTTATTTAATTGGCAATGTAATAATGTGTGCTTAACATCTGTTTTCACACTTTATATAAATATATACACGAAAACGTTTACATTGATGTCCATAATATTACATCATAGTTATTAACTATCAATTTCTGTAATGGAAATAGAACTATGTTTATTATTATTTATTTATGCTAACAAACTTACTGTTGGTGTTTTTAAACACACAAGCCGTGTGTGGGCAATGTTTGAGAGGTAGAACTGGAACTTAAAAGTTCAATGTCACAGCTGGGATTTGAACCACAGACCCTCCGCTTACCAGGCGGGTGCTCTAACCATTGAGCTATTGTGACAAACTGCCAGAATGGCATTGAATTCTCAAACCAGTTCGTATTTTTCCTGGTAAACCACAAAGGCAGTCTCACATCAAAGACAATTACCCCAATGGTGACTTAGTATTGTAAGTACTTTATATCCCAGGATTAAATAACCTTCAGATGGTAATTGTTATTTATTTATGCCAACAAACTTACTGTGAGACTGCCTTTGTGGTTTACCCGGAAAAATACGAACTGGTTTGAGAATTCAATGTCATTCTGGCAGTTTGTCACAGTAGCTCAATGGTTAGAGCACCCACCTGGCGCCTGCGGTGCCGTAGTAGTAAAAGCGGGCGTTAAACACTACAACAACAACACCCACCTGGTAAGCGGAAGGTCTGTGGTTCAAATCGCAGCTGTGGCATTGAATTTTTGAGTTCCAGTTCTACCTCTCATACTATGTTTATTTTATAAGTGTAAATAACAATTTATCTTCTCGTTTTTGCAAGTCTACTTTTTTAAAGGTTATAGCATACATACTGTATCAGTGTGTCAAGGTCAACATAAAAGTTGAAGGTACAACTATCGATTATCGTAGGTATAGTCAAATAACAAATACATGCTTAAAATGTCAGACAACACTGACGATAACAGGCAGTCGATCTAGGTGGTTCAGTTGGCCTACTGATCCCAAGGTCGCGGGTTCAAATCCGACCCATACCGATGTGTACTTAAAAATGACAGCTGCATGTCAATTTATGACGTGTAAAAGAACTCTTTTGGGACGAAATTCCGGCACACCGCGACGCTGATATGATCCTGGCAATTGACAGCGTCATTAAACAACAAAATAATTTTTAAAATAACATGCAGCATAGAATAGTAAAAACATACGAGGATAAATAGTCATATGAATTTTCAGTACAATGGTAATTAAAATGCTTGTATGAATGTTATGAAAGTCGCTACTGCTGGTTTTATAAAATATACTCTCGCCCTAGTTTTTGCCATTATGTTCTCGTTGCGTAATATACAATTATGACTTTGATAATGACGTAATGACGTGCATTACAGTGCTCAGTGTGATATTTAATTTATTATTCATTACTGTAATAAATTAGTATGCTTACTAAAAATTTGTAATATAATAAAAGCTCAAAGTATTCAAGCAAACCTTTATGTCCTTTAGCACCACTTCTCTTAATCCCCATGTGGTTATTATAGATAAACTTGATTTACTGGGCAACTGAAGCAATTGTCGAAAGTGCTAGTTCAATATCTGAATGGATACTTTCTTCGGAATCAGTTGTTACTCAAAGCGAATTTGCCCAGTTTTGTTGATTGTAGATATTCTACATTATTCGTTGTTATCATAAACAAATTAATATCGTTAGGTTAGTTCTTTCGTTTCTAAACTAACTTTACTGTGATAGACGGAATGATATTAACTACATTTTGGTTCACATTGAATCACAGAGTATCATAACGTGATGATATTATTTATAAATAAAAAAACGTGTCGTGAACGCAGATAAGGTAGCAATCATTAAACGGTTGCCGATAAAATATTGTATCGATTACTGGAATCACCATAAATTTGTATTATAACGGGTGCTAAGTAACGTCCCCCCCCCCCATCGTATTTAACAATAAAGGTAACATTTTCAGTACAAAATAACTATTATAATACAAGAGTTAAAAGAAAGATTTTATTTTTGAGTAGTTGTGATTAGGAAACTAGGCCACAGATCGAGTTGAGGAAACCTACGAACAAAATAAAATCCTTTTAACCGTGCATCGTAAACTATTTTAGAGAGTACTGAATATGTATAAGTATATTATAGATAATATATAAATGTGCCCTGACTACATTTAGTTTAGCTGGTTTTATCTAAGAATCAAGTCAACATTTTGAGTACAAAAGTATGAAATAATTTTGTTACTGTCCAAACAAAATACATAACACATTTTTAATCAAATCCTTCAAAGAAATAAACCATATTTATTTGTAATTAATAAGGTTATCGGCAGTTTCCAAGAATTCAGTATGGCCAACGTTACACTGAGCACAGTGGACATTACACCAAAAGGTAGTGCTGCCAACCTAAATTACTAACAATTCTATGAGAAAACCCCAGAGCAACAGGAAAAGATTTTTCAGGGCGTGTTGAAATGAAGATGTGAATTAAAATTTGTGTTATGATGCTTAAAAGCATTTATTACCTAAACCACATTCATGCCGTAACCATCAACCAGTTAAGGGGATACATCTTGTTTCTTGATTAAGTAAGAATTCGATATGTTGTAATACCAAATAATTTTAATGTTTTCTGTACAAACAAGGCTGCACTCCGCTTCTACAATGAAAGAAAAATTCACTTCTGAACGCTAAATATCCTAATATTCATTGGAAGAACGCTCACCTTACTATTTTTGCTCTTACTCCTATATTTTTACCTACGCTTCGAAGGAAACGAAATAGTGATCGTTTATCAAAATAAAATAATTATTTCTAACCTAAAATATTATAGAGTTAAGGTTAAGCGATAATAATGCTTGAATTTCGTTATCAGATAAAACTAGTGAACCTGCTCACCTTCGGCAAATCTTGTTCTGCAATAACATTTTCGGATAAAATCGCTTCTGAACCACAATATATAATTTAAGGCTGTGTTGTGAACACAAAAATAACAGTAACTATAACTGCACATAATGTTCTAAAACAATTCAAGACTAAACCACGCACACACGAACAATACAATAGCGTCCACAGATTAATACGGCGTCTAAACAGAATTTTTTTTTTTTTTTTTTAATTTATTTAGAGTCGCTTTAACAATTAAGTCATATCGCGACTATTCTATGGAATACAGCGGTATACAATAAATTTAGTACAATTATTTTACCAAAAACATGAGAATACAATCAAATCAGTACAACAAGTATGTTTCATATTATATTTTCGCATGCAAGCCCGTACCTTTGAGAAATGATAACACCCTTCTGCAGTTGGATGGCGTGTTCAGAGTGGTGGATAAGTCTCCAGTGATGTGATGAAGCTGTCGTTGTGTAGCGTATTGCTTACATTCTGTGAGGAGATGTTTTACTGTGAGGCGGGTGTTGCAGACTTCACATTGTGGTGGCTGGCCTTTGCTGAGGAGGTATGAGTGGGTTAACCTTGTATGACCAATGCGGAGACGTGAGATAATCACCTGCTCTTTCCTGCTAAGAGAATAGACAGGGGAAGAATTGGTGTCTCCTTTCCTTACCATGTGTAGTTTTTCTGGAGGCGATTGATTCCAGGCCTGTTTCCATCTTGTTTTTATTAGTTTGGAGAAGTACTTTGTAATATCACGATAAGGTACTGCTTGGTGTTCATGTGTGTATGTTAGCCGACTTGCTTCTTTAGCAGCTTTGTCCGCTTCTTCATTGCCCTTAATGCCGCAGTGTGAAGGGACCCAAATGAAAGTAACTATTTTCTTTTTATTTAGAGCAATGGAATAAAGACTGTGGATATCTTGAAGCAGTTGGAGGTCAGTTGAACGATCTCTGAGACTTTGGAGAGAGCTTAATGAATCAGAAATTATAAGAAATTTACTCTCACTAGATTGGATGATGTATGTTAAAGCTTGCTTAAGTGCACAAAGTTCGCAGGAGAATATGGAATAATATTTAGGGAGTTTCAGCTGAAGTTTCTTATCTGGGGTAATTATGGCACACCATTGTCGCTGTCCGTTTTGGAACCATCAGTGTAGATAAATGTATGGTTAGGGTAGGCATTTGTTATTTCTTGAAACAGCTGTTTATAGCAAGATGCATCTGTATGGGATTTATGGTAAGCTGTAATATTCAAATTTAGTTGAGCAGTTGGTATTCTCCAAGGTGGTAGACAATGAAACTTTCTGGACATTATGGCAGGAACTTCTATGTTATATTCTTCAATGCATTTGCTTATTTTAGATTTAAATGACATTTCTTTTTGTGAATTAGCCTGTAAACGTTGGTTGGACGTTTCTGGGAGGACGTACTGGTAGATCATTGATTCGGGTCTTGCTAAAGTTTTAAGGGCGAATTTTAGGCTCACATCTGTTCTGCGGACGTTCAATGGTGGTTCGTCGGTTTCCATTGTTAAGGCAGAAACAGGGCTGGTTCTGTAAGCTCCCAAGCATATTCTTAGAGCTGCTGTTTGAATTGTATCTAGTTTCTTTAAAACTGAAGATTTAGCTGTATTGTAGATCTGGGCTCCATAGTCGAGTTTACTTCTAATGAGAGCTTGATACGTTCGTTTGAGGGTACTGAGATCAAAACCCCAGTTTTTGCAGCTTAGGGTTTTTAGTACATTTAATCTTCTGAGGCATTCATTTCTCATATCATCAATGTGATGTTTCCAGCTTAGAGTTGCATCAAACGTTAAACCTAAAATTTTGATAGCCTTCACTGAGTCGATTAGCTTGTTATCCACGCAGATTGTGGGGTTTGGGACTTTACATGGTGATTTGGAGAAGCATATGCATTTCGATTTATGATATGACAAGTTAAGACCAGCATGATTAGTCCAAGTGTGCAGATTTTCCAGTGTTTCTTGAAGAAGTGTTGCAGTAGTAGAGGGGTTTTTCCCCTTACAAAAGATAGTTAGGTCATCTGCAAATAGTATACCTTTTACAGGTGGTGTAATACTGCTTACTATACTGTTGATAGCTATGAGAAATAGTGTGACACTGATTACTGATCCCTGTGGAACACCTCTATTAATGGATTCTTCTTTTGACATGGTTCCTTTGTAGCGAACTTTAATTTTCCATTCCTGAAGGAAGTTGTCAATAAAGTGATACAAATTACCACGGATACCGATGTTACGTATTGTTTTGAGTATGTAAGCTCGTGAAATTTTATCATACGCTTTTTCTATATCTAGGCTTATTGCCATGAGATGTTGTTTCTGTGTAAATACAGCTTTTATTTCAGAATCAAGTATTAAAAGATGGTCAGTGGTGGATCGAAACTGGCGGAAACCATTTTGAAGTTCGGTGAAGAACTGCATTTTCTCTAGTTTCCAACGCAATCGGTTATTTATAATTTTTTCAAGTATTTTACACATAGAGCAGGTGAGGGCTATAGGTCTGAAACTTTCAGGTGAAGTAAGATCTTTGTTTGGTTTGGGGATGGGTACTATAGTTGCTGTGCGCCACTGTTTAGGAAAAGTTCTTGAGTTCCATATATAATTAAGGATTTCGTGAAAGTAAACCAGTCCATCTTGCGGTAAGGATTTTAACATTATGTAAGGAATGTTATCCGGCCCAGGGCTGGAGCATTTACTCTTTTCAAGTGCCTCCATGAATTCTGTGAAAGTAATGTTATCATTGTAGTTTTCTTGGTTATTTTCGTCAGGTTGGTAGCAGTGGGTCACCTTGCTTTCGCAAGCTTCTTCTCTTGAGGCCTCTGCAAAAGTATGCGCCAGTATGTTTGCTATGGTTTGGGGGTCAGTACTTGTAGTGTTTGTTGTATAATTGTGGAAAACTATATTATGTGTTCCATCGTAAGATCCCCGTATTTTGCGAATTTTTTGCCATACCACTCGTGACGGGGTTTTTCTGTTTACAGTGGACACGAATGTTAGCCAGGACTCTTTCTTGCTGTGCTTCACTACTTGACGTGCTTTAGCTCTGGCTTTTTGAAACTCGATTTTGTGTGTGGGGGTAGGTTGCCTTTTGTATTTATAATAGGCTTTATTTTTTAATGCTATCGCTGTTTTACATTCTTCGTTCCACCAACATACAGTCTTCCTAGAAACAGGGTATATCCTAGGAATAGTGACCTCGGCGGAATTGAAAATCACTTCTGCAAACGAGTTTACTAGTTTGTCAGTATCTGACTGACTGAAATTCATGGGGGATGTTAGATAGGATAAATTGTCAGAGACGTGTGCTCTGAACTTGTTCCAGTTTGCGCATTTTAAATTCCATCGTGGCTGACAGTTAAAACTTAAAGGAATGTTATTTGCATTAGTTAATAAAATTGGGAAATGGTCACTGCCATGTAATTGCTTGGCGACTGTCCATTCAAATTTATCTTGGATATCAGGAGTGATTAATGTTAAGTCGATTGCACTGGAAGTACCGTTGGCTGTACTGAAGTGAGTTTGTGAGGTATCGTTAAGCATATTGAGATTTTCGTTGTGCAAGAGCTGCTCCACTATTTTACCTCTTGCGTTGGTATGCTTACAACCCCATATAGTACTATGGCTATTAAAATCGCCCAGTATAATAAATGGTTTAGGAAGTTGTTGTGTTAACTCCTGCAGTGCATGTAAATCAAGTGGGCTTTTATTTGGTAGATATATGTTGCAAATGGAAATAGGTGTAGGAAGGTTTACTCTAGTGGCAATTGCTTCAAGTTCAGTTGTAAGCGGTATTGCCTGATGTTTGATGCTGTCTTTAACGTAGGTTACTACGCCGCCACTAGCATGGAGGCAGTCCTTGCGGTTTTTGTGATATTGAGTATAAGCTCGTAATGATGCAACATAGTTTCCTTTGAAGTTAGTTTCTTGAATGCACATAATTGCAGGGTTATGTTTATTGATCAAGAGTTTAAGAAACTCGAAATTGCCATGGAAACCATTAATATTCCATTGAAGTAAGTTATTCATATGTTAATTTTGTTTATGGGATAAGGTGTTATATCTATGGCGATTAGTTTTCGGGACACATCGGTTTTGTTCGCTCAGAGGCATTGTTGACCTGATTAATGTATTCCAGCAGCTTTTTTTGAATTTTACTACTTCTGGTCTTTATACTACGCTCTGTATAATAGGGATAGACTTTTTGCATTGTGTTCACTAGAGATTCTAGATCTGAAGTGTATTCCAAAGCTATGGGAACAATGTTTGTTACTCCAACACTGTTTTCCATAAAGCTTTGGAACTGGCTGAAGTTTAGTGCATAATTGTGGGTGTCGGCGTCGATAATATGTTTAATTGGTCTGAGAGATTCAGCTATTGACGAAATAAGGTTTGCTTTCTTAATCTTCTTAGCCTGCTGTGAAGCGAGGAGGTGCCGCGCTTCTTTTCCATAAGCATTATCCTCTGAATCAGTTGTGCTGTTTGATATTGGTCGTTTAGGTCTTGTTTGTGTTTCCATTAGCATAGGTTCTGGGGAATTGTTGCGTTCGTCTTGAAATGGCAGGATGGGCTCAGGGGTAGAAGTAAGGTTAGGTGATTGCTGCTGTTCAGTATCTTTTCCTTTAGGAGGGGAAGGGGGACGGTCCTGGAGGTTTTTGGTAGCGGTAGGCAATTCAGGAAACATGTCTTTGTTTAAGACCTGAGGAGTAGTTTCTTGTATACCGTCAGCTTCACGGCAATGTTTTGCAAAGTGGCCTTCCTGCTTGCAGATGAAGCAGGTAGGGGTATCCGCTGTTAGGTATATCCAATATTTAGTGCCTTCATATAGGATCTGTAAGCTTGGAGGTAATTTCTCCACATCATTGGGTGGAATATAAAACTGACGTCTGAAACTAAGGATATGGGAAAGTCCTGGCTCTGAAATGCCAGCTCTTAAGTAGGTAATGTTTGACATTAGTTTAATTCCATATGCATTTAGCTGAGTTTCTATGAGTGAGTTTGGTATAACTGGACACACATTTGAAAGAACGATTCTTTTGTTTGGAGTAATTAGAGGACGGACCTGAAGAGTAACATTGTTTATATTTATTTTAGGATGTTTGGTAACCAGTGATTCTGCTACTTTAGATGACGTTAGGTATATACATATTCTGGAGTTCGAGATCCGTGAGATAAATTTTATGTTACTTGGTTCAGTTAATTTACTTACTGCGAGAGCGTAGTCTCTGATGGTAAGTCCGTCATGGGAGTCAATGATGATAGCTTCTTCTTTCTTAGGAGAAGTCTGAGTAACTGTAGCATAGCTGGAGTTTCTTGTAGCACTGTTGCTCATGGTGGTTGTGTCGACGTTGTGAGACGGTAGACTGCTGTACTCAGCAGCTGCCATTGCTTCTGATGGTGTACACTAGTTTGCTGTGTGAGGATTTTTAATAATGTCTTACTAACCCGCTTGTTATACTCGTTTAATTGTTAACATACGAGAAAGCATATTTAGTAGACTCGTTCTACTTATCCGTTATGTACGGTGAGCGTCTTTTGGATTCAGATTATTGATGTGTATCGGAGAACGTTTAAAAGTTGATTTCTTTGCTGTCACGGCCTCCTGTGGAAATCTAAACAGAATTTTGTTTTAAAGTCTATTGGTTGTCTTTTCTACATCGGCTTCAAAAAGGATCCGATGTGTTGTACTCACACGACTTACTCTACTTTGTGCTAACTATTCTTACAAACTCTTTTTCCTTGATCTTCTTCATGTTATTCGAGATAAATAATTTCAGAAATGATGCTGATTTTCTTATAGATGCAAGGGGAATATTACAAATTCCGTTCTCTTTGCATGGCTAAACAAATAAAAAGTGAATAACGTTCTGCCATTTAAGAAACGTTTAAGTACTGCAAAACTTACTCAAATAACAAGGAATATCTCAAATGGTTTTTTAACGATATTTGCATTTTTTGTGTAGCAAGATTTGGTGTTATCTCTTACGGTTTACCAGATATGCAAAGGTCATTAAGAGCAAATAGGACTACATGGGCTATAGCCAGAAAATTCCAAATGTGTCTTTCTTTTCCCATAAGAATATCCTAAATATATGCCATTTTTGAGGCAGTCAACATTTTCAAAAAATGTTCCTTGTAAAGGGTAGTTTAAGTTGGAGGAATTTTGTTCAAAATAACTTTTCGTTTTTGTGTTATGCTGTTCTCTCTCTCTCTCTCTCTCACACACACACACACACACACACACACACACACACACACACACACACACACACACACACACACACCAACAACAACATGTACGCGAGTGCCGATCTTTTTTCTTACAAATGCCTTCTTTTAGTTTCATAGGGCCTCAAAACACATTTCCAGTGAAATCTCGACATCGAAATTTTGGGTCGATTACAATACTTACGTAGCAGAAAGTAATATAATAAGGCATCATAACGGATGCAATAACATCACCTTTGGCCGTAGCTTTAACGTGGTTGTATTTTCCGAACAGTTGGCAGTACTAATGCGACCTAAGATGGAATATCACCAAATATAACCAGATGTCGCTATAATAGGGGGGGGGGGATGTCGCAGTTTTTTGGGGTATTCCAATAAGCAGTTTCCTCTATATATTCCAACACATGGATAATTTTCATGAAAGTGCCAAAATTGCTCTGCTCCTGGACAGGGTTGTGAAGTTGAAAACAGTATTGTGCTCATGGAAGGTACAGTGGTAGACACAGCGGCGGCGGCTCGTGTTGTGTGCGCTCAGCGCCATGGGGGAAGACAAGAGAGAGAAAACCGTCAGGCAGAGGCAGATTCGACCGATGCGACGCGAGGCGACGTAACGAATGGTTCACACCCGAGTTCTCCCGTCACCCGCTGCCTTCTTCCATTTTTAAGTCGTAATTGTATCACGAGGAACAAGACCCTTGCATGGGTGCAAACGTGGTGATCGACTGACACAAAGGGGAGAAAAAAAAACGGGAGAAAAGGTGGCTTTTCTGCATTGACGGCAGTTGCATGATATGCAGCCCACATTTTTAATATATTCGCTGAGCGTGACGATTACGAGATAATGTTATGTGGCCATAATTTTTACTGAGATAAAAATAAGCGACAGAGGCCATTGTTAAAAGTCATCCACCGCGTAGTTTGAGACGATAAATAAGGAGAATTCGAGACGAAACTGGTTTAAGACCTGCAATCCTCAGAAAACAGCTCCCAACGTCGAGAGGTAACCTAAAACAGAATTCTTTAATGCGTTATACAGGGTGTAAGAAAAATGTGCGGCACAAATCGCTGGACATATTCCTCACTGATAGATGAAGACATTCTTACATGAACATAAGTCTGGAAACGCTATTTTCCATTTTCTTCAACTCATTAATAATGGGACACACAAGAACAAGACGTTAGAATCATGAGAACACCATTTTAATGTTAATGTCCGTTGGCATCTAAATAATAGATTTGCTGACAAATACAAAGGTAGAGGTGCCTGGTTTCCACGCTCTCCGGACCTAAACCCACCCTAATTGTGGGGGCATTTGAAAGCTCTTGTGCATCGAACCATAGTACCAGATATTCAGTATCCGTGTCCGTATTATGTAAGGCTGCGAAGGCATACGCAATGCTCCAGGGATACATCAGAGCATCAGGGGTTCACTACGACGGCGGATTGATGCATATATCGACGCATACTGAACATCTCCCGTGAGAAAGAGTTGCATGTGGTATACTGGTAGTTGTTACTGTTTCCAAAAGTATAATTTACTTTTCTATATTTCAAATACATTACATTCCTTTTAACAAGCGTTCTGTTTATTTCAACAAAACATGAAATGATCGGCTTCCAAATCCTCTATAATTATAGTTTCTCTTATTCGCCCCAACATTTCGATGTCGAGGTTTCAGCGGAAATGCTTTTGGGGACCCCTCAATTCAAAAACGGCATTTTTAGAAAAAGATCCACTTGTGTGTGTGTGTGTGTGTGTGTGTGTGTGTGTGCGTGCGTGCGTGCGTGCGTGCGTGCGTGCGTGTGTGTGTGTGTCTACCTGTGGCCAGCATAAGTCGCAAACGAAAAGTCAGTTAAAAACCAAAGTTGGTATTAAACTTAAATATCTTTCGAAGATGCGAGTCGAAGGTTAAGAAAATTTCTCCACCCTGAACTACCCTTTACATGGAAAAGTTTTGGAAGTTTATGATTTTCTCAAAAAGGGCTCCAAAGTTTGATTAAAATGCCGTATGTTTAAGATATTTTTATGGCAAGTGAAATGTATATTTTGAATTTTCTGGCTATAGCCTATGTAGTCCTGTTTGCTCTTATTGACTTTTACATAACTGGTAAATCGTAAGAGATAGACCAAACCTTACTGTGCAGAAAATGTAAATCTCGTTAAAACATACAATTTATGTCCAATTGCATTTTTGTGAAGTGAACCATTTTGGAGATATTCCTAGTTGCTTTTGCAATACTTTTTCTAAAATGGAAGGAAGATCGTTATTCACTTTTTTATTTCTTGGCCGTGCAAAGAAAACAAATTCAAGGCTTTAAAAGATTTGACTATCGCTTAAAGCCTACTGTATTCCCATATTCCCCTTGCACCGACAAGAAAGTCAGCTATAAAAGAGATAATTTGTACAAATATTTATCTTGACTTTCATGAAGAAGACAGAGGAATAAGAGTTTGTAAGAATAGTAAAGGAGTAGAGAAAGTTATATGAGTGCAACACGTCAGATTTTCATTTACTTTTGAGTGCTTACAAAATGTTCAGGACGTAATTGTCATAATGATGATAGATTTAAAATTTTGTCAAAACTAGGCTCAGGTAGCAAATCTGTATTGGTTGACAAACTCCAGAACTATAGGACTTCAGTGAGATGACATTCATGCAAATGCTTATAGTATGAAAGATGTACCTCCGACAGTCGCATGAGACACTAAAAGTTTAAAAATGTAGTAATATCGACAGTAGGCGTTCTCCCAAGGCGAACAATGCGATATTAACTGTCAGAATAGAATGTAAATCGTTGCGCTTTTTCTTTTTCCCGTGCTGCCTCTCTCTCTATACACAGAATTTATTACGTCTTTCTTTTTGCATCTCCGGCGGGAAGGCCGTAATGATGACACTGTGAAATATCGCAGTTCCTAATGGCAAACTTGTGTTTCAGTGTTCCGCCTCCGGTAAGAAACATGCATCCCACTTCCTTAGCGTCATCGGCTTTGAGGATTTCATGTCCCGAGGCACCTGGAGCTCCTGTCACTTTCACAGACGTTTTTCAAACCCTGGCCCACGAGACCGGTTCGCAAAATTGTTGTCCTTGTTCTCGGCTTTTAAATGAATTCGGAGAAAACTCAGAAGAAAGCTCTAGCGACGTAAGTAAACATCTCAAGTTGAAGACTAAGAAAAATATGTTTATCCAATATGGACGTCAGATGCTATAAGAATATTTATATTTATATACTTTCCAATGAATGAGAGCAAATATGAAGTTAATGTAGTTTTCACACACTATTTATAGTGTACACAAATACCCTTGGTTTGCAACGGAAAGTACTATATTTAAGAAAATGTTCTAAGTAGCAATGTACAACCTTGTCTTTTTGGAGAGGCCTACATAATTTTCGCCTATTTCCCATTACACTCAGTCGTAGTGTGCATCAGCTCACAAGAGACAGCGGGTATCCAGTGACAGACACAAACATGTGATTCCATGGCAGTTTCTAACCTCTTCATTCTGTAAGATTTTGGTACAATCGATAAACAGTAAGGGACAGACAAAGTCTTACTAAACACAAAATATGGATCTGTTTAAAACACAACGTTTAGGTAAAATACTTTTTTAGTGTGCCACTTTCCAGATACTCTTTATTATTTATGTGAATTTTTCAATAGTTATATTATTCTCAAATAGGAATATGCTATTCGTTTTTTACTTTCTCTACTAGTAAGTAGGGGAAGTATTGTATTTCACCCAAAAATTCTATGTCGAGATTTCACTGGAAATATATGTTTTGAGACCCCCTGAATTCAAAAAAGGCATTTTTAGAAAAAAGTCCGTGTGTGTGTGCCTGTGTGTCTGTCTGTGGACAGCATAACTCAAAAACGAAAAGCCGGTTAAAAACCAAAGTTGGTATTTAAGTTTAATGTCTTTCAACGGTGCGACACGAAGATTTTGAAGAAAATTGCTGTACCCTAAACTACCCTTCACATAGAAAACTTTTCGAAAATTTGTATTTTCTTGGGAATGGCTCTAACGATTTTATTAAAATGTTGAGATATTTGCATGACAAATGAGATGTATATCTTGAATGTTCTGGCTATAGCCTACGTAGTACCATTTACTCAGGATGACTTTTGGATAACTGGTAAACCGTAAGAGATAGACCAAATCTTACTATACTAAAAATGTAGATCTTGCTAAAGCACACAATTTATGTCCAAATAAGTCTAGAGTGAACCATTTCGGAGATAACCCTTGTTATTTGTGCAAGTTGTGGAATACATATACTTCTGTCAATTGGAACAATGTTATTCATTTTTATATGTTAACCATGCATAGAGAACGGAGTTTGAAAGCTTTAAAAGATTTGACTATCGTACAAAGCCTACTGTATTCCCACATTCCCCTTGTACCTACAAGGAAATAAGCAATAAGATAATTTGTGCAAATGTTTATGTCAACTAACACGAAGAAGATATAGGAATAAGAGTTTGTAAGAATGGTTAGTAAAAATCAGATTTCTTTATTAAAGCTACTTTCACTTTCTTGCTTTTCGATATGTTCTAATTTCCCTCCAGACAGTCTTATTTTTATTGTTTTATTGTTTTAAATATTTTTAAAGGTACTAAGTAGCATTGTTTAAATGTCTCCAAAGAGACACAAGGTCATTGTGCAAGTGCCAAATAGGTGCGATGTTTTTAGGGATAAATGGTCAAACCTCGGACAATGGCTGATATTTCAGATAAAAGACGAAGGTGACATGCCGATGTGAAGCAACAGGTATCTACCTAGACTTGCTTTGTTGTGCGAGGAACTTTTTAATGACGTGAACAGAGGTAAAGCTGTTTAATTTGGTGGCGAGTGGTGGAAGACGGATGAGTAAACAGTGCTGTCGTACCACTTTGATGGGAATGACGTGGAAATGAGAAGGAATCTCTTAATCCCTGATTAGAGCAGCATTGTGTCTGTCGTTGAGGAAAATATAGAAAAGGCTGTTCATCGCTCGCTTGCGACTGTTTGCGGAGCTCGCTCAAGTAGATGTCAATTCAAATCAAGCGGTCGTTTTCATCAGCATTGTGTGCTCCGCGTAAGGGCTCTTTTTATTTGAGTTCTTAAATTGCAATCAAGAACTTTTTCCCTCTTCCAGAAAACAGCGTTTTATTATATATTCCTCGAACTCTTCCGTCCGCTCGTGGAAGAGAAGTGTCGATAGATACCGCGAAGCCTACCATGTTAACATGAATATCTTCTGCTGAACCAATCACTACGTTTTCATGAACAGTTGAAATAGACCTGAATTCTCATTCCGGATTGAATCCTTTGATCCGATCCTCTTAGAAGTGGGATCGAATTAAAATTGTTGCATGGAAACACCTAGTGGATTCAACTCAACTTTAATCCGCCAAAGATGCTAATTTCTACTGCACTTGTAACACGCTGCACGCCTCTCATTGTTTTCTTAGCGAAAGCGGTACAATAATGCACCTCAGATCCACTTATTGTTTCTATAATAGGGCCATGTAGGTATTCTTCCCAAGAACATTCACTAACCTGTAGCGCTTTTATGTTATGGGTATGTTTTGTAGCACTCCTGCTTTAGCCCCACGTTGGGCGCCAGTTATATGGCGCATTGTATGTCTATCTGGTTGCTCGGCCAGCCATTGGGTGTTTTTATTTTATTGTGGCGTATCTCAGGGCGTATAAGTGCAGAGGAATAAATAGACAAACAACCGGAACGAAAAATGAACTTGTTATAAATAGTTAGGGAAATTGTCACGAAAAAGGAACGATTTTGTAAATTTAAATTAATTGCATCCAATATTCAACATTACTACAATCAGTAATACACTTGTTATAAATAGTTAAGAAAAAGGAACAAAAAGAGTATTTTCTGAGTAAACAAACTGTTTACGATTTAAGTTATTGGAAGAAAGAGAGAACTGTAGTTATCTTAGAATTGAATTATTACGTTGATTGTTTGAAGAAAATACAAAGAAGGTGCTTAAAAGCACGGTATCTTAGTATTTGAAATCCAGTATGTCATTTACGTATTCTTCTGTTTATTTCTCTACACCTATACGCTCATAAATATAAATAAGAACAAAAAGGGACCCAATGGCTGACCGAGCAGACGAGAAGTGAGTGGTGAGACATAGTAACCGCCAGAACCTCAAAAACCCATTTAAAACACGCAGAAAACATATTTTACAGGTTCGTGAACCAAGTGACCAACATAAAAGCAGGAATTATTTATGTTTGAACCACAATTATCTAAATTGATCTCAATACAGGTTGAATTCAACATGGAAATGCGGATGTATTGAAATTGCATTGAACTCGAATCGATTTCAGTTCCCCATGGAAGTGTAGTATATTATATAGAGTTATGCGTTTGTGGATTTGTTAGACACTCAAAGATTGAAATTGTCGATTTTAAAATTTAACTGGTGAATTACTTTTAAGGAGATGATTGCTGTGGTCTTTATTTTTATCTATATAGCCCATATTTGTGGGCTAACGCTCCTGATCCATGGGTCTTTTCAGAGGTTTCCCCGGGTGTCCAGGAGAGTGCTGGAAAGGATGTGCATATCCTCCGAATTTCCCATTCGTCTATTTCGTAGCATTAATCATTTCAACCTTCCTCCTGTTAGCTTTCTTTAAGGGTTAGAAGCGTCGGCGAGCGTCGCGGTAGGGAACAAGGTTGCGCTCTGTAACTCTCATTCCTCGGTTTCAAGGCAAGCGTATTAATTTTCACCCCCTCCCCTTGGGGTGGTACAAGTCCAAGTGGGGAGGAGGGGGAGCAGGTTTCCAAGTCCAGCGCCCCCTTGAAAATACAAACCCAAACGGGTGGGAGACAGGACCTACCTGAGACAGCCTTCGCCAGGGTGCTTCTAACTGCCCTCTGTTCTGTCGTGGCAGCGTTCCGGCCACCGTTAGGATCCATTCGCCTCATCCTTCTCCCAGGGGGTGGTCGTCAGGGCCAGTCGTGGTGCTGAGTCCCCCTCCGCAAGTTTTCATTGAGTCATCAAGGGGCTAAAGAGATTTACAAAGAATATATTAGAACGCGAAAATATAGAAATTGTGGTATGTCATACCTTTGTAAATATGACGTGTTGCATTAATGATATTGTCTACTCGCTCTTCTATAAACCTACTAAAAAAGCTTATACCTATATATAAATTTCTATTAGACATTTACACGTTTGCTATAGGTGTATATTTAGTAAAAATAACACAGTAGATTAACAACGGGGGGGGGGGGGGGGGGGGGGGGGGAGACTTAGTCGGTATATCTGCTGCCTGCTGTGCAAGGTCCGGATACGATTCCCGACTGGAGAATGGACATTTTTCTTCAACTAGGATTATTGCGAATCCTCAATAGCGTCTGGAAATATGAATAGGAGTGTGAATGTGTGTTTGTGCGCGCGTGTGTATGTATGCGTGAATTTAATGTAATAAATTAATCCAAATTAATAGACATCCAAAGTACAAAAACCGCCTTTAAACAAGTCAACACCATTGCTACTGAACAACTGTTCCTAGGCGGCCCGGGTTCGATCCCAGGGACCCGCATGTGGTATTCGTGGTGGACGAAGCGGCGTGAGGGCGGGTTTTCTCCGGGTGCTCCGGTTTCCCCCGCCATCTCATTCCACCGGTGCTCCATCTTCATTCCATGTGTCATCAGTGTCACCGCCTGCGGTGCCGTAGTAGTAAAAGCGGGCGTTAAACACTACAACAACAACAACAACAACAACTTTCCACAAGGTTAAACGCGACCGATATGGCCTTCGATGTCAAAAGTCGTGAAACATTACAAAAGGCATAAAGCATTTTTTTAATTCTGTAGCGGATCAACGATTTGGTTTTAAAATTCCGTGTGATTTGCATGATGGACATATCAGTTGAAAATACTATAAACATGTTTTTGAAAATCCAAACCAATAACAAAGAAGTCTCTAAAATTTTTATCACCTTAAAAGCTTTATTTGGCATAAACTGTGTAGCTGAGTCCTTTAACGGAATCTGCGTTTGTTCCCCTTGTTTGCAAGATTTTATCTGGCTGCTTATCAATTACATTGTTTTAATGAAAATAATTAGAGCCATATCTGAGGAAACAAAAACTGGGTAATGAACAGTTTTATTTCAAACTATTAAAATGTTAATAGTATTTTACTCATATTTTGTTTTTTATGGTATTTTCTTCTAAATGGAAGCATTTATAAATAACTTTAGTAACATCAGAAATTGTGTAACCCCTAATCTGCAACAAAAAATCAATATTAAAATTTTGGAAACTAGAAACCATAAACCTTGAATTAATCATTCTTCATAAGAATACACGAGTACCAAATAACTTAGTTTTCAACAATTAGGTAGGTATGTCTGACTGTCTGCCTGTCTACCTGTCATGTGTGTGTATGTATATATACGTATGGATGCGTTCCAGATATGACTCATTTGTTTTGTCCACGGCAGTATGCTGTGGATACTGTACTGTTTCACTCAGATTCCAAACTATACGAAACAGTTCTCTTCAAATCTCTTTCTCTCCCTCTCCCTCTCTTATTCATTGCATAACTGGACACAGCCCATAGGTGAGCTACGGTCTAAAAAACACTGATGATTGTCCCTGTGGAGTAAGTGAATCGTCTGAACATGCCGTTTGGGAATGCCCATTCACTACTAATACATGAACCACGACAGTATCATATCTTGAAAACAGACAGATTGGAGGAATCCTGCACAACTGACGCCTATGGACTTAGCTAGACAGGCTTACCAACATGGTATCCCTAAGAGCCTCTACAGCCTACAGGAGACGCAGAGTGGACTGATGCCAAACCTAGAAGGCTATGAAAATGCCGACTTCAATTACCATTATGACGCCCAACTCTGATTGAAAGCCTCTTCATACATAATACTTAGGTTAGACACAAGAATCACTTGTTGAACAAACTGAAATATAGAAACTGATTCTAATAACATTGTAAAAGTGAATAGTATAAACAGGTTAAGATACTACTAGTTTAAAAATATGTAACAAAACAATGAAGGAAGGAAACAGTAGACTGTAAGAGTACTGCAAAATTGAATAATGTAAACCAGGTTAAGTTACTTAAACATTATAACAAAACAACGTATGAGACATTAATAAAGAATGAATAAAAGATCCTGACTGACCTAGAAGACTTGAGTGCTCGATATTGATCCAAATTATGACATCTGACTGATAGAGGATATTTATTTATGAGCTAGTGCAGAATCTTATGAGCTTTGTGATGATATATAACACTGGGTTTATCCACAAGACTGCGTCAGCTCACAGTGGCTTAATGACAATGTTACCAAGTTTATAGCGCATAAAGATTGGCCATCGCAAAGTCCAGATCTGAATTCGCTGGATTATCAACTTTGGGATATTGAGTTAAAACCGGCTTGACACGACACAGAGATCCGGAGGTCCCAAAACGAGATTAGAAGGGAGTAGTGCGGAATGTGGACATAAATAACATATGTACTGCTATAGATGATCGGCTGTGTTGCTTTAAAGTCTGTGTGGGCACCAAAGGAGGACATTTTGAGTCACTATCTGTTCATGGTATTCAGTATACTATAGTTAATAAATTTTATGAAAATGTTTTGGATAATGTCATTGTTGTGCTGCCGATGTTTATAGTGGTGACAGAATCTGTGATAAGACTGAGTACACAGAGTTCGTCGATGTGATAATGGTATAACCCTATTAATACCAATGGAGGATACTTTGAGATACTTTGAGATCAACGGAGTGCAATTAATAGATATAGCTAGTTAATCACTGCTTATGTTATTGAATTGTGTAACTGTTCCGAAGTTTTCATTGTTGGTCATCAATTAAACTCAATACACAACCAACGTACGTTTCAGCACCTTCTCTGTGCCATTTTCGAGGTAAACTGACCTTGGTTACCCAAGCTGTGAACCGTTACAACCTAGCGCTGACGTCACGCTGACATGTGATGACGTCATTACCCACCACTGATCTCAAAACGAATTTAGTAACAGGATCAATAGAAGGTAAGGTTAAATATTACCTTTATAAACATGAAAAGATATACCCTATTTTAAAATAAATTTATTTTAAAAATTTATTGCTAGACATTTTGTTACCAGTGGTGGTCATAAAGCACTTTCCCCTTCCGTTGGTTGTATAAGTTGTGTAATAAGGGTTAGTATTGCTAGGGTTAAACCTAAACCACTTAAAACGTATCTCTACTGTGTATTTTTGAAATGTTGTCACTTCCCCTTAAGCGCCCTTCATTTTCTACCTCATGACCACCTATTTAACACACATCAACTTGTATTATGAACACATTTCACCTCATCCTACTGCGTATAGCACAATCTGAATTCTCCACTCCAGACAGTTTTTGTTACTACATGAAAGTAGGCATATATAGCTCGTCTCCCATTTCCCTATTTCACGTCTCGCACTAAGACGTGAAGCGGCTCCATCATTGGGGTAAGTTTTCGCTTCACTATGTCAGACTTGAGGAAGTCATGATTTCCAGAAATGCTGCATAGGATAATTTAATGCATAGATTTGATTACAGTTTAATGGATGGAAGTGCAAACAACGGTTTTTCCCTACTAATTTTTGTTCCGTCGGTTTCACTGCCTGCCTTCTACACGTCTATTTTACATAAGTAAAAGTAAGGGAATTTTCTCTGGAGCACTTCGATTGGTGCACCATTAGAGCAATGTAATATGGTGAAACAGCGGGGTGTTTACCCTTTCCCTACTTCTAGAAGGAAGAGCAAGTACCCATATTCATATATTCACACATATTAAGATCTCTTGAACCCAACAAAGTCAACTGCACAGGGTAATTAAAACAAAGTTTATAAATATCAAACTTGGTGTATTAGGACAGATTAAAAGCCCCATACGATATTAAGTGTAGCCAGTCGATCTTAAGTCTCCTAAATTAATGACCATGACCATCTAAAACTATTTGAGATGATGTACTGAGAGCTTTCCTATAAATAAACAATTTATTGAATTATATTCAGTACTTCATGAGAAAAGGTGTCATTTATGACAGAAAATGTTCATAACAGAGCTGTTTAACCGAAATAGAGAAATCAAACTAGCATGTATTTGAGAAAACAGAGTTTACATGGCTTCAGTCCGAAGTAGCTGCCATATTTAACAGTGGTACCAATTTTTATACCAAAACTTCCCCTAAAAGACAATGTTGCTATTTTGTTGAAATAAATCAAGTTCCCACTGTGTTGCAAAATATAACGAAGTAAGTCTAAACACATGCATAACATTAATAGCTGTTAGAAAAAAGTTTGAGGTTTCACTTTAACAATTTTACAGACAGTACTCAGATTATTATGGTTTCATGCAATTCAAATATTTAAATACAAATCATATAACAAACATACCTTGTTTGCACTCTTAAGCTCCAAATAAGTGGGATCTTGTGTAGATTAGATTAGATTGCGTTCAGCGAGTTCACAAGTAGCCATGGAGGCTGGTGAACATTGAACATGTCATTTGTGATGTACAAAATATTGTCAATAAATATACAGAATGAGCACATAAAAACTCATTATATACAGGAACAAAAAGAAACAAACAAACAACAACAAAGGAGATAATGGAAACATAATCAAAGCTTACCTGAAATTTGTCAGATAAGAATTGAATTTTGTGTTAAATTTACACTAGGCATTTACAGCCATATTCTACTGTTTAGTTGTAATATAATAATAATAATAATAATAATAATAATAATAATAATAATAATAATAATAATAATAATAATAATAATAATAATAATAATAATAATAATAATAATAATAATAATAATAATAATAATAATAATAATAATAATAATAATAATAATAATAATAATAATAATAATAATAATAATAATAATAATAATAATAATAATAATAATAATAATAATAATAATAATAATAATAATAATAATAATAATAATAATAATAATAATAATAATAATAATAATAATAATAATAATAATAATAATAATAATAATAATAATAATTCAGTTATAATATAATTAGTAATCAATGTCACCTTTTTCTTAGTTGGTTCTATACATATACATTTGAGTAGCTTTCACACTGGCATCAGAGGTGATTAACAATGATTTGTCACTGAAGAAGCTAGAGATCGTGTGTAGAAGTTATGCATATTTCAGAGTACACAATTATAGATGCAGCATTGAAACAAGCTCAGTAAGGTGAAGAAGAAAGATAGTAGGCAATAGAAATAAGTGGGAAATAGGGTCCCAGGGAATTTCAATAACTTCGTGTAGTGTTTTGTAAATTAGGTTATGGACTACTACTGTAGAATTAAATTGTGCAATTAACATGTGACTGCACGCCACTGCAACGGATAACAGGTTGTGGCGAACGGCTAAAGGAACACAGGGCATCTCTAAAACGTGGACGTACGGACTGTGGACGTAATAAACACGAGAAGTCGAGTTTGATGAACCTAGATGAACCTTTTTTTCACAACTTGGGAGCAATGTTGTGCTTATGCTTCAAAATAGCAAAATGCTACCTTCATATGCAATGCACAAGGTATTGTTTACTTTTCCTTCATCTCAAATCTGATGGGTTAGACTGTATTACGTATAGACATTGGTCTGAAGCTGTCGGTTGGCTATAGTTGCTCATGCCAATAAGAGCAATTTTCAATCTAACAGTTAACCAGCTGTAAAGAATTCACAAAACGTTGAACCAAGCAATAGTACGAAGTACTACGACTCTCCAAAAGAGGCGCTGAGTACCTACGTGTTAGCATACGGCCAGTAGGTGACCTTGAATACACTAACACCGGCATGTGGTGACTGTTTCCTACTCAAGTCACCCACATCTCATTTCCTATTTGCCTTCAGCACACATTACATTGAAGGAGTTACACAGGTACTCTGGGAACATGGACCAAAATTACACTTGTGCCGAGTTAGCTGACATGCACCTAGTGTATGGCGAAGGAGGAGGTTTTTCTGCAGCAGCTGCATGGATTTACAGCGAAAGGTATCCCAATAAATAGCAGCCCCATAGGACTACGTAGATCGGCATTTGGGAGAACACAGTTCTTAAGAAAGAAAAACAAATAAAAGAGTCTAAAAAAAGTGTGCGACCACGGGGATTTGAACCCGAGCTCCTTATCCATGTGTACCTTCGTCGTCCTGGCAACATATCCATTGCGCTAAATAAACAGGCTACAAATTCGCCCGCTTGTTTTCTCATCATACGTTACAGCTGCAGTGAACATGGTCAGTGACGTGCATACCCCCAAATAATTTTAAGGCATAGTTCTGTAATTTGTAATCCTACACCATAGGTTTCGTATCTCAAGTTGATTGTCAACCGTCTATTACCAGTAAAATTCGTGCGGTGTTATTATATTAGCCTGGTTAGTTATACATTAGATGTGCTGTGAATATCTTATAAAGTTTTATGCGTTTTTAATGGCATCTGTAGATTTTGTATAATTCACCATAAAAGATCGATAGAAACTTGGCTTATGACAGTCGATTTTTGTAATATTAATCGTTTCCAGGAATGCACTGCTATCCGTTTAAATTCTTAACACTTGAGCAGAGATTTTTAGGTGACAAGGCAGTAGATTTTTGTTCTTCGTAATGGCTGCTTTCTAAATATTTAAGAATTGCTTCTATCTCCTGTACCTCCTTTGCACATAGAGTAATAAAATAATTTCATAAACCCTCATTTTCGATTAAATGATATATGAAAATAAGGTTTGGTAAGAATAATTTGTAAAAGGGATACACAGTCGATAGGGACTTCTTTATATTAGTCGATATGGCACCACACACAGTAGTGCAGAGGAAGACAGTGTAAGCGGTGTGATGTATTGGAACTAGAGCAAGCCTATCTGTTGGTGTGACGTCAGACGAGAACTGTGTAATACCATGTTGCCTAGATAAACGGCGCTGTGAGCACGAAACTGGAGGGTTCAGTGACGTGTAGCGTTTTCGGTGACAATAACATGGCCAATGTCTCTGTCTGGTTCTGTTATGAAATCCGCCTGAAGCATCTTGTCAGATCACAACCTAAACTGCGTTTTCGGTTACAAGTTTCCCAAACATTACGTCCTAACATTGATAAACTAGTTAAAGAAAAACGAAATAGAATCATTTTAATACATTTTAATTAGAATATGCGAACAACACTGAAAAGTCCAGTTCAATTTTTTAAACGAAGATTCCATGCTAAGAGTTCTAAACTGATGGAAGAACTCCTGGTAGATGGTTGGGTTTGAAGAGAAATATGTAGTTCCCTCGAAAAGTTTTGTCTGTTGCTTTTCCTCCTATAAGCGAATTCCGGAGCATCCCTATACAGAGGCCATCAGGGATCTGCAAGCATTGCTTCATTCCAATAGTCATGATATTTCTTTTTCTATTTCTCGTTTGCTGTTCAGTATATTTGATTGAGTTGAGGAGCGCTTTCATTTTTGAATGTCTCCTTCAGGTAAACTGCATGACCAATAGGAGTAGAAGGAAGACGGTTGCTATTGTGAAGTAATATATCTTTCAAACGTAGCTTGGAGGAATCTATGAATAGCCTGCATTCTAGAGCAAGTAGTAGAGTATGTGAATGTGGAATATGCCAAATACCAGATGGAAGATTCGGGTATTGAATTGCGCTTCTGTCTTTCATTGACAATCCTGTCTTTATAGGTACAATCAGAAATAGTAGTCATCTGTATGGTTTGTAGTCTCTTGCCAAACCTATGTATAGCAAAAGCCATAAATTGATTTTATTTTACAGTCATTCTCCAATATAACAGCACAAGTGTTGCAACAGGTGATTCTGGAGCCCATGACATACCCTGGTCCCATATCTGCATACAAAAATAATGCCAATAGTCTTCACAAGTGGTGTCAGATGCCATTTCTGTGACGAAAATGTTATTTCAAGAAAAATGTAATAAGAGTTCACAGAATTTATATTATTTAAACATTTAAAGTTTACACCTTAAGACATAAAACACCAGAAATTCTGCATTAATTACAACAGAAACAATCTTAATCTCATAATCACGGCAACAACATGTTTATAATCTACAAACAGCTGAGGATATTATGTTCAGTTGATAAGTATCCCTATTTCAAAAATAAAATTTTCCCGAAATAGGAAATGTAGATTTTAAAACATTAGTTGTTGCTTTATCACCAAACAAAGAGCTGATCAGTCACCGTTATGGTTATTTATGAATTTAGTTGGTGAGAATTCATAAGAATCAACTATTTTTGGAGCCCAAAACATTTTCATTGTTGTGATAATTGACACACATTACCTTTCCTGTGAAAGTGTTTCTTCACTTTTTTTTCTTTATCAGTTACCATAGTCTTGCAGGTTACCACCCTCTCCTTCTCATAACTCATCAACAGTGTTTTCTAACTACCAGTAACATATCACGAGCAAATCTTGTGCATTTTATTCTTCTTTCTTCTGAGATCACTCCTCGTTTGACATGGAAAAAGACGTTCACTAAAGCTTCACTTGGAATCTAAACTATACGGGTGATTCGGGGTATCCTTTTGTATTGCTCTATCTACTCTCTTCTTCCTTCTAATGCTATAAAATATTCAGGTAGAGGCATATTTTAATATACTGTGCGGTTGAGGAATCACCTTGAACGAAACTGACCTGATTCTCAGGGATGTATTGGTCTTCCCTTTACATTTTAGCAGTACGCCAGGGGGTGGCGCTCCCATTAGTGAAATGGTTGATCCTATCAACTGGCAGCTACCTCACTTGATCAAAGGTAGATGAGATTAGGCACTGCAGAAGAAGCAGCTAGCTAGCTACTCCTCGAGGGACTGCAGTATGCTGCAGCATCGGATTATCTGCGACTTCAATACCAACCAGCCCGGTCCCCGGAATCTTATATTTACATACGTACATGCAGCATGTTTTGCGTCTGATAGCTCACAATTAGCTTTCCACAGAAAATAAAATAGACAAAGGATTGCTAAAGCATATAGGTTGCAAGAAAACTATTCTATAAATTGCTATTCTGTTCTTACTTTCCGGATCTGTTAACCTGTACCCTGCAAGATGCTTTAGAAAGGTTAAATCTGTGGCACTGTGAGCCTTCAGCTATTGACACGGCTGCCGATATCATGTTCACATACCCAAAGAAACGGCGAAATGTGGTCAGCACCATGCTTCCCCCAACCGGAATATTTACTTTCCAGGCCTACAGACCCCACCTATCCTAGCTCTGCAAATGCAACACGATACTGAGTGCATCGAAATGCTTCGGTGGTGCCCCTGATGGCAATCTCCCCAACTGTAAGGGATTTCTGCAGGACCTTCTACATACTGGACCTGACACTGGGATTCAAGATGGCGGCCTATGTGGTGGGAACTACTTATAAACAACTCGTCTACAGGCTACGATTTCAACGCAGTAAAATAAAAATGTGTGTTAAACATAACCTCAAGTAAACAAAAACTAATGACATTTAATATTAAACGATAACCTATGGGCAATGAAATATATAACCTTAAATAACATTCATACAATCTACAGTTTTACATGCCATTATGTAACTGCATTACACACTCAAATTACAAAGAAGTTAGACAAAACTGGAAGCAGCATGTTACTTAAATAAAACAGAACTGTTGACATTGAGTTGACTCAAAATTATTAATCATTGTTCACATGTTTTTCACACTTGCACCACGTACATAATGTTATATACTTATACAAAACATATACTGGATGGGTGATACACAAATGCTGTTATTTAGAATAATTAGCTACCTACTGAATTGAAAAGCTTTAGGATGGAATTTTGCTTTTACTTTTATTGCAAACTTATGATTACTCAGTTAGCAACAACATATTACTCAGCACTTCATGACACTTCATGTTACAGGGGGAATCCACAAAAGCAGATGAAATATTAAAAGTAATAACCCTAAAACTGCACCGTAAATGAAATACGTAACCTTAAATCAGCATTGTAAAGCAACTTTGCTATAGTCTACAGTTTTACGTGCAGCAACATAACACATTTCTACTAAACTACAGCTACACATTTAAATTACAAAGACAAAAGATAATGTATAAATACAAGCAGCATGCTACTTACATGAAACAAACTGTTGGTGTTGCAGCTATTACTAATTGACTTCACTCGAAATTATTGTCTTTCACTATTCAACATTATATATATACACCGGCAACTAACACAAATAACGCTGACATTTTTTGCAATTAAACACTGAATTTATAAGCTTTACGTTGCAATTTACCTTTTGTTTTAACTGAAAGTTTCTCGTTTTTAATTTGCATCCGGGAATGCAACGGTTACGGGGCATAGTGATGTTTGAGGTTAGGTACTATATCAACAATAGCATACTCTACTGGAACAGTTTTTCTTCAACAATCTTTTACCACTGTAATCGTGGCATAAATTGTACTTGCAAATAGATAAATTAACCACACTATACGGTTAATGTAGCCATAGTCTTAGATGGAACACAATAAACACGAACACGTGGATAGCACACGGCACAGTCAACACGTTATTAGATTTATTCCCGTTCGTTATACTGCCCAAATACAAGTTTTTAAACACTCGCTTTGCTAATATGAAGACAAACTGACATAGGGATTATTATAACAAATAATAACTCAAAGCCATAGAAAATAATACGAAGGACAGCGTGTGGAAACACCTCAGAAATCAGGACCAACAGCCGGCGCCATTTTTGTACTAGAAAGTCTTGGATTTCTGTGCTTCGCTGGCACTGTCCTCTGACATACCTGTGTCTTCTCTTCACCTCATCCCTTCCCTGAGGGGCGTCAAGTCTCAGGGTTGAGATGTTACCCTCCTGTTCCTTCAGTTACAATCACAACAGCGGGGGAAAAAAAGAAAAGAAATGAAAATATGCCTATTTGTCTCCCATGTGTCTATTCTTATTGTGCGCTTATAACTAAATCTAAGCTGCTTGTTGTCACAAACTGTGTGAAACATTTGTAAAGGGAATATATTTTCTCAGATGCACTGTGCGGCAATTACCAAACGCTGTCCGCAATATCCAATAAATCAACTTTACTTTGGTGCAGTGCACGCTTTGCAATCTGTGAAACGAGCTTAATGGTCCAAGTGGGGTCCAACTGTTAGTTAATACGAGAAAACTAAACTCCGCTCGTTAAACTTCCAAGCATCGGCTCTGATGTATTTACATTTAGTATGTCGCCTTTAATCGACACCATATACCACTTCAGCGATGCCCGCTTAAAGCTTCAGAAGTTGGTGGGCGAGGATGTAAGAAAAAAAGTGTTAACTCATTGCATATTTTAGACCTTATATCATTTACACTCTGCACAATAGATCGATTTATTGTGTTTTAGCTAGTTTATTGCCTGTGTTTACTGTTGCATAATGGAATCTTACTTTTACGTCAACCGTGATTAACGTCCAAAAATTATAATTTTCATTTGTTCATAGCGCACTAAAACATTTCAATATTAAAGCTAAAGTGATAAGCCTAAAACATAACTTTTTTACGTTTTTCTCCATTCTTTAGCTGTTAACTTGTATTTCCATTCCCATTCCTTCCGATCAAATGTGCCATCCCGCTCCAGACACCGATCATTCATCAATCTATGGATATGTCCTCTCTAAGTACTTCTTGGCCTTCCCGCATCCATCTACCGTGAAGTGACTATTCTAAAAGAGTCATCCTCAATTCCCTCCACATGTCCATGCCGTTGAGGAACTATCAATTCAGTTCACCACTGCCTCTTCCATATCCAACATTTGTCTCACTTCCTTCTTTCTAATCTAGATACTACAACACTGAGCCTTATTCCGTTCATTATCACCGCCATAATCTAAGATGTTATCTCTTTTCCAAAGTGTAACCATCAACACCATAGCTCATCATACTTTCTACAACCACTTTTAAAATACTCTTCTTTGCATGAGTCACCAGGCCCTACTCCACAACACTCCAATATTCTTATAGTTATTCCTGTTTCTACTAACCGACTATCTTCTTCACCTTTACAACTGTGATTCATAAATAAGTAACCCTAGATACTTGAACTTTGAATAACTCTTAGTAGTTCTTTCGGATGAAATAATTATATTCCACTTTCTCTTATCACAAGAAGCTTTTTTCACCCTCCATATTTTCCCATAATCTTTCGGTTTCAATGGCATCTATAAGTTTTTCATCATATTTCGCATCCTCTGGACTCAGAGTCACAACACCTGATCATCTGCAAATACCAATAAAAACTGGTTGTTCTTCTGTCTCAGGCCTGACGAAATGCACTCACTAGGTGTGAAGACGTTCCTGGTTTTCCCCACCCTTTGTGACCACGAAGGGGAAAACCGAAAGGAAAGCCGGTTCCTTTTAATGTGTGTGTAAGCTACTGCAATTAAGGAGGGGAGGGTCACACCTCCGGAGTAAAGTTCGGACCACCTTTGCACTTAATTGTTTCTCAAAAAGACAACAATGATAACTTTGAAACTATTACGCAATTCAGTATTAGAAATAGGGGTTGACAATTATTAACTGCATGCCTTTAATTAAAAAGATTAAGACAGAATTTAAAAAGTTACAGAAAGGTCGTATAAAGTAGAATGTGACACGAAGACCCTAAAAGTGGTAGATATAAGCAGTAAAATCTCGATATGCAATACTTGTTTGGAATAGCTTCAGTACCACGTTAAATGTGCTGAAAGAGCATTAGCTTTTAAATTGCTTTTTCACGTCGCAGTTGAGGGCCGAAATGCACCTTTGTTCCTTGTAACAATTTTCATTTCACAAGAAGAGCTGGTCGTGATATATTACCCTCGCTAGATGACACGTGTTTGCCTGCAGCTATACACAACTTTAAATTTGACAGATACAGAAACACATCCTCTTCTTTCATTCCACAAGTTTACTTGTTACAATCAACTTCCCTCTCTTCTCCTCTCTCCTTCTCTGCTCTTCTTTACCGATATAAATTCTCCCCCGAAGTTCCACCTCTGTGCTCTCAAATCGAGAGGGAATGTCATTTGAAAAAGGCAGAAGCTACAATTTGCATACTTGAAAATGTCATTCCCGTAGCGACTGATTTGATGGAATTTTGATACGTTTGTAATGTGTCGAGCAGCGCAAAAGTTTTTTCAATGACATTACCAACTGCAAAAAAGTCGCTCTCCTTGAGGCTTTTCTACGTTCGTTATTCCTCCCCCTCTCTCATTTTTATTTTCACAACTCGGATATTCATATACAATTCCCAGCAGAATGTTTGCAACGTCGTACTTTTTGGGATGTAGGAAAATCTTACTCTCGAGCGGAAAATAGCATAAGAAAGGTGCATGTAAAGAAACAACGGAGAGAGAGAGAGAGAGAGAGAGACGTCAAAATTATTTTTGCATGAAGTATACAGATCACAAGTGTACAAGTTTCGAATTAACCTGAGCTTATAAAATCGAAGATGTGTGTATTTCTACAAGCATATTAAAACTTCGAGTCAGAATATGAAAACTGTAAAGGAATTGTAATGTACATATTAAAAGCTGAAAGGATTTATTACCTTTATGTTAATTTCTAATCATAATAGTCATTAGTTTGTTTAATGAATTGTTTAAACAACTCTGGTGCTACAAAATTAGCGTATAAATGAATTACTTTCTCAAAAATTAATATGAAGAAAACTTAATCTTGAGCTTTCTTGAATCCAAGAAAAGCATTTTTAGAAAACAGTAAACATGTCTGTGAATCCAAAAGGAAAAATTCTAATACACAAACTAAAAATCCTATTTATACTGTGAAAGTTTGCAAACAGGTTCTACAGTACACCTGTACTAATATGCATGACCTATTTCTTAGCTACTGAAATCAAAATAGTACATAGTGTGACTTTTTGGTGGGTGTGAAGTAAAGAAGACAGATGTAGTCGAGATAAAGAAACACTTTTATTTCCGTAAACAGGAACTTGTACACTCGTTGCAACAGCAAGAAAGTCTTTTCCGATTCTCCAACAGCACGGCTCCGAATTCGTAACACAAAGAACTGTCCCTTCTCCGTCGGCACGACTCCTGTCCTCGGCACGACTACTCAACGCTTCACATACGTCTGACTCACTCTTCTCACACTTTACCGCTATTTATATCTCCCAGGCACTATTCTGGAAGCTTCAGGAACGTTCACTTATTGCGGCGAGATACAAAGTAGAAGACTCCAGAAGAATCTATCCTTTTCTCTCTTTCGGCAAGCGCCCCAACAATGCGGCCATTCTCTGTCTCTTTCCTTCGGCTCCTTTGCGGTAGTGCCGACAATAATGCGATAGGTGACACTGCGGTTGTCGGCAATTAGATGCGGCGGGCGCGGTGACAATACTGTCCCGTTGACATAGAAGAGCTACGCAAATTTCAACTCCGTGTAACGGGGACTTCTAGAACTACAAGGTAACTCTGTGAGCAGCGTCGGAAAACTAGAAGCATCCATTAGTTTTGTTATTCTATGGTCGTTGTCGAGCAGTTTTGTGAGTTAGATGAAATAGTTTTGTCTTGTTTTCGAAAGCATTATTTTTAAATAAAGAGTTAAATGAAATTATGTTTGAGGCCAGAGTTATTACCGTTGCAATAAAGAATAAGGTAACGAATTGTGCGAAATATTTATCACAATACTATTCTTTAAAAATTAAAAATGTGCCTGAAGAAAGCAGAATGTTAAACTTATTCTCTATGTAAGGTTTATTTATTGTGAATACATTTATTTAGTTACTTAGTCATAATCAATAGTAAGTTTAATGACCAGTTTAATTTTTAAAATTTCAAGATAAAGTACATGTTGTGGAAGTCCCTAAAACTTGGTTTACGAACATATAATTTTAAGTTCATTCAAACTAAACTTATGCCAGTACTGCTATAAAAATCCCATACGTTACATTCTCATGGATTTCTCTTCTCATATACGTACTATTTTCTTACAGAAGCTTTTAGTTATACATAATTCATACTAGTAGAGAATGCATAAATGGTTTCAGCACGAATTTTATTACAGGTACAAAGGGAATACACTAAGCTTAACCAAGAGTCACATTTTTAAAATGTGCATCGTTGTGTGCAGGCATTGAAATTCCCTTGACCACGAGAAACAGCTGAATGACTAGGACAAAAGTATTTTAAAATCATAGCAATAAAACATAAATGATACATATCATAAAAATGCATTTCACACAATTGTTTAAATGGTATCCATATTTTTATTGCAGAAACTGTTGTCCATGTGTTATACTGTACCAATTATACAAAGTGTATTCAGAATAAGGAACACTCCATAAGATATTCCCATAAAACCAAAGATTAATCCAGAGGGAGTTCTTGAGTAAGTATTTTGTATTTTCATCGAAATAATTCATTTTGAGGAAATGACACTTTCAGGGTGGTTTGTGGTGGTTTGAAGGTGGTAAATGTAAATGCGAAACGCGCCGTTCGGTGGCTTTGTGACACCGTTTTATCATCATCACCACCGCCACCGCCACCGCCACCGCCACCGCCACCGCCACCGCCACCGCCACCACCACCGCCACCACCACCACCACCACCATCATCATCATCATTAGTATTATTAGTATTATTAGTATTATTAGTATTATTATTATTATTATTATTATTATTATTATTATTATTATTATTATTATTATTATTATTATTATTATTATTATTATTATTATTATTATTATTATTATTATTATTATTATTATTATTATTATTATTATTTATTATTCAGGGGTCTCAGGATATACATTTCCACTACTACACCGGCTATTTGGGCGGAATGCAGTACTTCCCCTTGCATAGGCAACCGAGTGGGATGGTTCAGGTGGCAACATCTGTAGCCCACATTTAGGAGGTCACGGGTTCGATCCCCGTGGTTCACCTTCGCCGGGCGAATTATGGGAAGGATTTTCATATCCTCAGATTTTCTTTTCCTTCCATTTCGTTGCATTAATCATTTCATTTCACCATTCATCCCGTCAGGGTTGGAAGCTTCGGCGAGCGTCACGGCAGGAGCCCAGCAAGGGGAACAAATTCGCGCTGGAAATCTCGTCCCCCGGATTGGAAGGTGAGCTTATTAGTTCCTGGGCCCTGCATGGGATGGTACAAACCTGAAGGTGAAGGGGAGTCATTTTCAAGTCCCGCGTCTCCCTTGGGAGTACCAACCCGAGGGGGGGGGGGGGGAAGTAACGGTTGACCCAGCCTCCGCCGGGGTACTTCTAACTGGAAATATGTAGTGAACCTTGTTGTGGCAAGTTCCGGTCGCCCTTCGGATACATTCACCTCATCCATCCTCCCGAGATACCGTCAGGGGTATAGACACAAAAGACCGTCTTTCGGTCGAGGTGTTAAGCTCTCCTCCGCAAGTTGCCATAGTCATATCTAGGCAAGTAATAGAGAAAGTTAAATATGGGGATTAGCGTAAGAGTTTTGTTGTATTTGGAAAGTTTACGGTTGATTTATTAAATTGCTGACAGCCACTAACGGTTCGAATCATTCCATTCCTCCATTCTGCCTTATATCTGAGTATCCGTAACGCTGGCAATCAATGTAGCAATATTTGTAGTTGAAATTCAGCAAAGCCAACATTTACGATGGAAATTCACTGCAAATACGTGTTAATGCATACGAATACTTATTAATACATTCGAACGAGGAATATTTAATGTTAGAAAATAAAATGTGTACATATGAAACGTATTATGTATTAATATGGAGAAAGTGAAAAGTATGCTTTCCCTCTCTCGCAATTAAAACGTCAGAGAGAATAACGTTTTATTTTAATGAATAGTTATAATTTTAACAGAAATGGATGACATGCTGAGCATATTAATGTTTGCAGAGGTTATGTTTTTATGATCAAAAGCTTTTATTCGTTTTGTTTTTACTTTGATAGTTTCATGCGTTATATTTTTTTCTCCCATAGTGCTGCACATAGCGGAAAATATCGGACTAAATATAATAACACGAACTTATGAAATAAATCGTTGTTATGACCTCTGTATATACAGGGTGCTTGTTAATTACACCTAAGTAATATTATATTGTAATGGGGTTTAACGAAGAAGCAATCTTCTTCTTTTTTTCTTGTTCTCCTTCTCTTCCCTTAATGCCTTCTCAAGCGTCGCAATCCTCTCGGTCAGTCCACTTCGGGCCCTGATGAAGGGCCCTTAAGCATCACCACTCACTCACTCACTCACTAACTCACTGACTCACTCCGTCCAACCAGTTCTATTCTTGGCTATCCTGCTCATTTCCACCATTGTCTTCCCATACTTTCGTCCAATCCTTTCAGTTGTATCTTCCCATGCTATACGGGGTCTTTCTCGCTAATTTCCTCCTTCTACTGGCATTTCAAACGCCTGCTTTGTCTTCCTTTCCTCACTCATTCTTCTTACGTGTCCATACCATTTGAGCTGACCTTCCTCTACCAATCATTCCATGGTTTTCGTTTGCCCAACTTCTTTTCTTATCCTCTCATTCGGTGTGGTATCACGCGGCACGGCTCGCCGAATAATGTGTGTCCATGCAATCTCGCTCTTAGGCCACACACACGTTACGGCAGAGGCCCTCGCCTCGGAAAACACCCAGGAGCTACACCCTGCCCGCGCAGGAAAACAGCGGGAAAATGTAAATATTGTAAATAGTGCAGTGCGCGAGCTGGGACGCATATTTCTGGTGTGCCCAGTGAACGTGTGTGTGTAAGCTTGTGAAGGTGAGTGTGTGGGTGAATGCGTACGTGTACGTGTGTATATAGATGTATATATGTATATAAGGGGAAAAAAAACAACAAATAATTGGAATAGACACCAAAAGACTAACAAAAACTATTCTCGGTGGCCTAAAGATGGCCACCGTATGGGTTTATGGTGATACCCAAAACTTGTACCGGCACCAGGCCAAAATTATGAATAAAGAAAACTTGAAACTTATCTCTTCTTGTCCGGCCCATCAACCTTCTCACATATTTCATTTCTATTGCTATAAATTTATTTAAATATTTTTCTTGTAGTGCCAAACTCTCCACTCCATATAGTGTTATGTAAATTTCTAAGTTTGTTTTATTACTAATCTCTGATTTTCCTACAATTGTATTATTCATACTAAAATATGATGTGGTATTTAATGGGAACGAAAAGGCTACAGGAAGAATATACACTAGATATTGATGAGTTGGACTGGATAGTAGAGCAAAGGAAGGACTAGGTGTTATTACAAGCGAGAACCTAGAAAATAAAGTAGCGAATGCAACCAATAAATTCAAGAATAAGCGTGATAAATATCATCGAAGCGTATGCACCAACAGAATACTCAGACGTACTCGATAAAGAAAAATTCTATGTACAACTACAGAATACACTGAATAAGGAAACAGCTAAGGAAAGGAAAATAATAGGTATGGACCGAAATGGGAGGATAAAACAATAGTGCATGGATGTGTGGGTATATATGGATGGGAGAAGACAAATGATAATGGGAGACGATGTGTTGAAAATCAACTAATTATTGGAAACTCAATCTTCCGTCATAAGAAAGTACATAATATTACTTATGAAGCAGAAGGTACAGAAGAAACAATATTCTTGAAATAAATAATGAAGTTATAGCACAGGCACTTTATCATTTAGGCCAACATCCAAGTTAAAACCACATAAAGTGAAATTTTGGCTTAGAAACCTGATTTTCTTTAACTCGTCATCAGCGTTTTAAAACTTTAATACCTATTATAAAAACAAAACAGCCATAATCTACCCACTTGCCGTGGTGCATATGCTTGAATATGGCACTGTGTGGGGGCGGTCGGTTCGTCCTCCATAGCAGTGGCGGTCAGTGCATCAGGGCCGATTGGTAATAAAAGGGAATATATTAAAGGGAAGGGTGTCTACGCCAATAAATTATTTCAATACTGAAAGGGAAGCTCCATACTTTATAAATTTAGCGATAGTGCTATTTGTTTAATTTGTCACAAAAAATACAATTGCTGAAATTCTTCAGCGCCTTTTAATATTTATTGACGTATTTTTCAAATGGCAAATACATTGAAAAAACAATGTTGCTTCCCAATATCTCTTAATCTCAATTGCTAGTTTTAGTCTTTTAATACACTGCGTGGTAATGATTATTCATTTGTTGAAAATTAAGAACTATGTCCGAAAGTAAGTGAATATATCAAATTCTTACTTCAAACATCTATTCACTAGACAGTTTATATTCGTTTAATTTAAACTCGCCCTTGTAATGTTATCACTTTGTTGTAAGTCTTATTTTCTAATCTTATATTTGTGCAACTTTTCCAGAATTAAAATTGTACTAATTTCCATTAACAAAGCACTATTAAGTTCTAGTGAAATAAATTACATGTGCTGTGATTTTGGTTGTACAGGACTAAAGGTTATAATTGCTTTGAGTGAGTGAGACCTGTCGACAAGGTACCTCACACCACTAAGTTGCTAAGCAACGGCTGACAATGAGCGGACCAGAATACAGGGATTCAGAAGTTCATAATTCACAAAAGCCAGATTTTTACGAGTTGCATTGAGAATAAACCAGAAAATTGTGTTTTGTTTTTTAGTTCCAGAAAAAACTATAGAGACATTAAAAGTAACTGGACTTGATTTCGGGTGTGGTGGTTATACTTACATGAAATTTTAAAAATTATTGCTTAGTACCTTAAAGTATTTGTGAAAATGAAACCTACTCATTTGAACGCCTTCATAGATACAGGAGCCGATGGAATGTTGATTTGACTCGATTAAAGAGTCTGGAGTATAGGACTTTTCTTACGTGGTTAGGAATATACGGGGATTTATGAAACCACAGTTACAACGAATAAACCATTTTAATGACTTTTTCAATATTTTATAATGAATATGAAGGGAGATAATTGAAACGAATTACATTCACAATCGAGATTTAAAATTTGGCTATTTTGGTTCACCGCTTGGATTTTAACGTTCCATTTATATGCTGCCTTCAACATTGAAGGTCATATCGGCGGGTTTTAACCTCTTGGAACAATTGCTCAACAGTAATATGTGATTGGCTTACGGAAACTGGGACTCAAAAATGACCGAAAAATTGTCAAACTGGCGGTTTTTAGGTTTATGCATATAAATGCTCCCCAAAAGTTCAGTCATCGGCTGGCAATGAAATTTTTTATATTCCGTCATTTTTAACGGTCTAAAGCAGGCTTTAAGTGCCATGTGCATTGCATATATACGCCCCTTTTGTACTTAAATTGTCTGTAGTATTTGGACAAAGTATGGGCCGAAAGAGCTCAAAAATAACTAAATTCAATGGAAAGGAGTGGTTAAGTTATGAATATAAGGAGATAGATTACTAGACAAAGGGGAGATGTGACAGGTAATCTCAGGCATGTGTGTAAAAAAATTGTTTTTTTCCGACTTTACATTTTTAATACAGTAATTATTCGTGCTATGCTCGTAGTATTTGTCCAGCATGTGCTACATTTATGTGAACTTCAACTTGAATCTTCGGTTTCAAAGTCTTAAAATTTAAGTGCCCAAAAGCATGTTTTAAAAATATTTTTAATGTGCATCAAGGCAATGAAATTAATTACTTTAAAATTAAACATTTCTCTAACTGCCAGAGCTTGATAATGTTTGTTGGGCAATTAGAGTTCATAAAATAATAAAGATGTGATGTTTTAATTTTGATGCGCTAGGAGTATTTTGTATATTAAAATATTTTCGAATTGAGATTAAATTGAATAATTAATTCTCTCAAAACTATAACACAGATTGCGCTAGAACTTTGTGTGATAGTTTATAATATAACCACCCTTAAGTGTGCAAAGATTGATTTTAAGACTTACGTCCCCCTTTCTTTTTACTCTTGTATAAGTTGGTTCTAGGACTTTTTGTGTCACCTATTTTTGAAAAGTCGTGTAGTTATCGTCATCGTCACTGGATGTCCGAATGTGACAGTTTGAATACGATCTGCACGTGAAAATCCGGTTTCTATCCATTTTTTGTTTCGTTGTGTTGGCAATATTAGCGGACGGGAGGATATGGAATAATTAATTCCCTGTCATTGAACATGTTTTAATATTAACACTGGATATACATTGCTGACAGGACTGTATTATATTTGTGCTTTTTGTTTCCAGTTGAGAGATAGTATTACTGTTTTCTGGTTGGTCGTTATTGCTTTACGGCGTCCACAAGACCACCAGTTTTATGACCAGGCTAATCTGCAGGGAGTCACTACCCCACAGCAATTAAACCTAAATCCTCGATGTAAACATCATTGATACCTTTATGTCTGCAGTAATTACGGCCCTTGTTATCATTGGAGCACAGAAGCGCATGTGCTCATTATCGTAAACCAATAACTTTTAAAATTATTTAATAATTACAACGTACCCGGCGTTGTACGGTGGGCTTTTATATTTGAAAATTATATATCAGGATTATAAATAATCTCATATGTAGTCATGCCATTTTCTCTACTCATTGCATTTCCGAGAAACTCCACAAAAACTAACTTTTCCAATCACATAATTCCAATTCCTATACAGAAGGGGTTTAATTGGGAAAATTACGGCTCCGAATGAAGATTATTAGATGTATATAACGGGACAACAAAAAAGTTGCGAATCGCCTACGAGGTGTTTTGCCTGTCTAGGTCCTTGGCGTTCGTTGCTATCTGCCGCTATCATAGAAAGGCACGCATGAAGCCATACAGCGTTTTTAAAACTAAAACTAAAACTAAAACTTTTAAAGGTTTTGCTTACCATCTTTGTGAAAAGAGATGCTGAAACTGGTGACCGTCGTTGTCCACACATCTTTGGTACCACTTTAGGAAGTTATCCGTCACTCGCCGTAGTTTACATTGAAAAACCTTCCTCCACTAATGGCGCCCCATACACCATTTGGGGTACTTCATGAACAATATTAGGTTCTGAGTTTAACGGCCAATTTATTTCGAGTCAACATTTGACTCTCGCACTTACCTGAATACAATTTTGACCCTTTCTTACAGAATTAAACGACAGGGAAGGTGATTTTACCTACTTCCAACAAGGTTCTACAACATTTCGTATGGCCAATTTTTCAATGAGAACAATTGAAAGTGTGTTTTAGGATAGAATTATTGGTAGACATTGATGGCTCCCTGGGTTCCCCAACCTTCCTCTGCGATTTCTATCTCTGAGGTAACTTAAAACAAAGTGTACAAGACAAGCGGAAACACCCTGGAAGAATTAAGACAAAATATTCGTCATGTAATTGCCAGTATTTCTCAACGTAAACTACGGCTAGTGACGGATAGTTTCCTAAAAATTCCCAAAAAATGTAGAGACAACAATGGTGGCCAGTTTCAGCATCTCTTTTTGTAAAGTTGGTAAATAAAGCCTTTGGAAGAAGTTTTAAGAATGTTGTATGGGTTCATCCGCACCTTTCTATGATAGCGGCAGACGGCAAGGAGCGCCAAGGTCGCGGACAAGCAAAACGCCGCGCAGCCCGTTCGAAACCTTTCTACTTTCTCTATACAAATATATACGTTTTAAAGGACTCGGTGATTACGAAAAACGACAATGTGTTGTAATTCGTTCTCTTAAGTTTCATTTAATTTAATTCACCGTATACTAGGCAATTAAAACTGTCTCAGATCAGTCGTGATAATATGAACAGGTAGTAACACATCTGTGTTATTTGAAAAGGGATACCATTGAGTATAAGTTCTAGGAAACAAATTAGAGCTACCTGATACAGCAATTTCGACAAATTTTCCCATAGTCGCTTTTGAATATTCTTCTCAGAAAAAATCTTTATACTCTGTGTAACTACAACATCAATTCTGTTCTACTTTGGCCATTTTAAGGTTCAAAGGTTAGGCTCAAATTGAATTTGCGCAAATAAGATAAAATATTCTGGTAGTGGTAGGGTGAATGTTGCGTTGACTGTTGAATGGTACAGGTCGTCAAGTCAGCGTGCAGCTTGCCTAACAATTGTTATTAATGACAATTTTGCGAACATACAAACACATAATTTATTCTGCGCACTTATTCTGGTTAATCTTGTGAACATTTTCCATTTTCCAACTTTTGACATCGTTTTGTGCAACTAATTTGCCAACACTCGGTACAATAGATTTGGCAGTAGAAATGTCATGCTACCCCTTCTAAGTCAGTATCAGCTAGAGGGACATTCTGCATTTCCTTTAATTTAATTGCAAACATCTGTTCGCATGAATAATTTGTATCGAACATTGATAGAAATTTTAAGGCAAGTACATTAATTTGAGACACTCCTAGTGGTTAAAACCTTTCTGAAATTTAGTTAAATCACTGCTGTAGTGGTAGTACCTGCATGTTAGAATCGCGTCGCATTGTAGTTTTATCAGCTCTGTTTGGAAATTTGTGAATTAGCATTGGACGTTCCCTTCGGTATTGATAACAAAATACAGATACTCCCATGAAGAATTACACGACTTTTGTAACGAAAGAGAAACTACAATAACTGCTCCGCTATCTGCTATGTCCTAAGAGAAGACAGGGTGATAGAGAGACAATGTTAGTCGTATTGCATGTCGCTCACATGCAGTCGCAGTGGCCGCTACATGGGGTAGGCACCAAGGCCACTGAGAGACGTACCCCAGTGCTAAGTGCTCGAGTTCCAAAGGTCTGGTATAATGTACCCCACTCTTGGAAATAGTGCTGCAATTTTCACAGCCGCATTTAGAGAGCCAAGAGCCAAGAGCCAAATCAGGTCGCTCGGGTTTACCCGGGCGGGATGTATGCCCACGGTACCTATCCATTTAGTATGGATTTACCCGTGAGGTATGAAAGGTGTAGTCAATTTGCACAAGCTATTTGTGTCAGTGTCAACCAATGGTGATGATTGGTTACTCTCTCTTGCTATAGACTTGGGATATGAGTGCCAATTAGAATGTCTACCCATCCTGGGGCACCCATGCCCCTCTGCTCACTTAGCAAAGGTCAGCTTGTCTAACCAGCAAGTCAAGCAATGTCAAATAGCGAGAAACCGAATGCATTGGAATGTTTAGTGAAATGAGGAAGCAGCGAAGCTAATTAGCCCAAGACATCCTTGGGTAAACGATAGCTTTTGCGCCTCCTGGGAAGATGGTGATCATATTGACCCAGGGTATTTACCAGATGGTTAGGGTGTGGCGTAAGTTTCGCATACATAGAGCGGGCTCTATCTCGCACAACATCCACAATATATGGAATGCCAGAATGAGTCTGGAGAATATGGGAAGAAAATCTACGGTCAGTATCGTAGATCATCCTAAGGGCCCTGTTCTGCACGACTTGCAGTCTGCGGATGGTGGTTTGTGCCACGAATCCCCATTCTTCGCATCCATACAGGATCAGGGGAGGGATGATCGCACGATATATGCGTAATTTAAGTCGTGTAGGCATGTAGTTGAAGACCGACCGCCGCCAAGTGAAGACGTCCCTGACCGAGCCAACATGCCGAAGAAAGGAACTAGAAGGACCGCTGTCTCAAAGAAGCCTCTTACACCGCCGGCATCACCACCAGCCTCGCCGCCAGCCCCGCCATCAGTCACCCCGCTGCCAGCCACACCACCAATCACACCCCCAGCCACACCGCTGCCATCAATAGACAGCGGTCACCGAGCAAATACGTCTTCGACTAACCTCCGCCGAGTCGACACTTTCGACGACTGCACATACACAGCACAGTCACCAGTCAAGTACCATTCACCGAGGTTGCAGAAATACAACGCTGTTGTACGTGGTGTACACCGACAACTACCAGACGCATACCTCCTCAGCACAGCCCAACATCTATGGCCATCTCTATTAACAGCAACACGTATCTACACAACCAAAGGGCCATCACCGCTGATTCGACTGGAATTTTGGGACGAAAGTGACTACAGAGCTGCCTTGGACGACGGTTTCCCTGCCCTGGGGCAGGTACTCCCTGTCGAAGCCAGTCGAGACGTCCGACCCGTCCCATGCCGACGCTGCTGCCAGTACGGACATAACGCCGAGAACTGCACAAACGCCCCACGATGCCATTACTGCGGAGCAGGAACCTTCACAGCGACATGCAATAGCCACGACCTAACACAACGCCCCATCTACTGTGCCACGTGCGACTACATCGGACACTTCACGGGACAAGTGGCATGTCCCAAGAACCCACGCCGAAAGCCCACCACAGGTCAACCACAACCAACAACACCAGTCTTCAACTATTGGACCGACACATCCACAAGCCGATCACACGCAGCCCACAGCAAACGACTCGCCGAACCGCTCAACTTCGAGACCGCCGAACCACACAACACCCAGAACGATCCACACTACAACATGGAAGCTCTACGACAACTTCACATGATTATACAAGAACTCGTCAGACAAGTCACAACATTAGAATCAGCCCTCGCCAGCACAATCAACAGAGCACACACCACAGAGACAGCATCTCTACAACACGCCGAGACACAGACAGAGCCAACACAGGAAGAACAACAAGTGACTGAGCAACAAAGTAAACTACTACGAGAGACACCGACGGAGACACCACACGAAGAACAACAAGAGACCGAAGGCGAAAGAAGAAGACGACACATTCTAGCTCAAGCAAAATTCTACATCACTCATGGCAAATCCTGCCAAAGTTTATGCCGTTATCCTGGAGCAACATGCAGTAATAGTAACATACCAAGATCTCCCGGCCAAGTTCATTTTGTATGTAAATAAAATAAAATTAATCCCGCGGCTGAAGAGAGCGTTTATGCTCTGAAACAGCCTTAGGATTACCCTGGGTGAGATAAACCCAGGGTAAGTCCTTAAATACCCTTTAAAAAAAAGTGTAGGCATAGTAGATCTAAAGATGGGATAGAGCTTTCCCAGAGCTCCGTGACCTTGGGCAGCTTTAGCTGTGACATGCTTGGTGAAGGTAAGTCCTCGGTCTAGTTGTACACCAAGGTACTTGGCTGTGTTGACCCAAGGGATTCTCCTGTGACCAAGTGTCAGGTCCCTTTCTGGTCTACAGGTATGAATTTTACCTAACAGGAAAGCAGAGCTTTTCTGTGGACTGATTCCCATTCTCCACTTTTCACTCCATCTGTCAATGGCGTCTAGGTGTCTTTGTAATGGGGTAAGGCAGTAACGTAGATTTTTGTTACGGGCCAGTATGAGGACGTCATCGGCATATTGGCACGTAACAGTGCTGGGTTCAACGGGGAAGTCAGACACGTATGCGGCAAAGAGCAGTGGCGATAGATAACTACCTTCCGGTACTCCGGCCGCTATTGGCTGATAGTTGATAACCTGCCCTCCACTCGCACCCTGAAAGTGCGGTCACGAAGGAAACTGGCTATGAGGGTCAGGTAGGGGGAGGGGAGATTTGCATCTCTGAGTTTGTACAGTAGGTCCTGGTGCCATGTTGTTGCAAAGGCCTTATCCACATCCAGAAGTACTGCGACAGTTTTGAAGTTTTCCTGGAAACCCAGGGCAGCCCTCTCAACAAGACGCAGGAGCTGTAAGGTAGTGGAATGACCTTGACGGAACCCGAACTGATGATCCGGAATGAGCCTCCTTTCCTCAAATAGAGGAGTTAGGCGGGACAGTAGAAGTTTTTCAAAAATTTTGGAAATGATTGGGAGTAGACTAATGGAACGGTAACTTGATGGAAACTTGGGATCCTTGCCTGGTTTTAGTATGCAAATCATCCTCGCTTCCTTCCAAGCAGTAGGGAAGTGTCGAAGATACAGGCAAGCATTGTAAATCCTCGTCAAGTGGATAATGGCTTTGCGAGGCAGGTGTTGTAACATATGTGTCGTAACACCATCATATCCAGGGGATTTGTTGGGTTTGAGACACCTAATTTGCGAGGAAACTTGTCTTGGGGTGACAATTGGTATGCGAGTCGCCTCGTGTGGTGGTGGAGGATCCTCATAGAGATAGTCCACCGTTGCCTCAACTAGTTCTGAAAAATCCTCGTCTTCTATGTCCTCTCGGGGCTCAAATTGGGACTCTAAATAGTCCGCGAAGTCAGAGGCTTTCTCTTGCGGTTCGAAAGATAATCTCCCGCGAGTGCCATGTATAGGATGCTGATATAGCGTTTTGTCCCTTCTCAGGGATTTAATTATCCGCCAGGGCTTCTCTTCTGAGAGGTTTACGTTCCTTATGGTGTTTTCCCAGGCCTCTTTGCGATGTGCACGTAAGAGGCGTCTAGCCAGGGTCTTAAATCGCAGATAAATTGTCTGCAATCTGGGATGGCGGAAACGCTGCCAAAGCTTCCGAACTGTTGACTTAGCTCTTAGCAACAGTCGGAGTTCATTTGGGATGGTTGTAGGGTTAGGAGTGCCCTCGTATCACATTTGATATTTGTCGGGAGAATGCATTCGCCGCTAATTCTAACGACTCGATAGAATTTATATGCGGTCTGGGATCCACTGATTGGTTCAGTTCAAGGACGGCTGCATCCCAGTCTACCTCGTACGACCAATCAGGAGTTACCAATGCTGACATGTTAACATTGGTGTCGATTAATACAGGATCGTGGTCAGAATCCAGGTCATTGACTGTCGTCAGGTCTATGTGGAATCTAAAGTTTTTAGTGACCATAATATCCAGCACGTCCGGTCTCCCTCGGGCAGGATGAAAAGTGGGCTCTCTCGGTCCATGAGCTATGAGGCTTGGGTTACCGCTTATAAGGCGGAATAGTCCTCGCCCCTTCGCGTTGGTGGCACGACTATGCCAGTTGGCATGTTTTGCATTTAGGTCACCTGCAATGCAGACCACAGGGTGGAGGTTTAATAAAGCCGTGTAATCTGCTTCATAGAAGCGGTGATCAGGTGGGTCATATGCCACTATCAGCAATGTATCTAGACCACCTAAAGAAAGCCTAATAGCACAGGCTTCTACATGCTGAAGTGGTGGAAGAGGGAAGGGCTTATGTGTGATATGGTTTTTAACGAAGATGGCTGTACCTCCCCCTTGTCGGGCAACCCTATCAGACCGATGGGTGACGTAATTAGGGAGGGAGAAGTTGGTGGCAGCATCCAAATGAGTTTCACAGACCATCAGAATGTCGATTCCGAAATACTGTACAAAATTAGTGATGTTTGGGTATTGACTCCGTATTCCGTTTGCGTTCCAAATCGCAGCTCTAAATGGTCTCCGGACATGTCTTCCAGCCATTATTGAGCGGAGTTGGGGTAGAGCTGTTCCAATGTCTGAAGTAAGATGGAATGCTTCTGCATGGGGGTCAAGTTGGGGTTGTTCAACTGCATCTTACAGTTTCTAAGAGCAGGAAACGCCTTGTTTATTAAATCCCCAAACCATGAGGATAAAGAGCTAAATTCCTCCAGGTCTCTTTGCGAAATAGTCGCAAATGTGGAGGAGGTTGTCGCCGTGTTAGGCATTGGTGGAATAGGGGTAGGAGGTATATCCCTAACCTGGGAAATAGGCCCTGCCTGTGCCTCTGCGTCTGTAGTTATTACAGGAGCTTGTGGCTCCGAAGTTACATTGGGAGCAGAAGATTTGCTCTGCCTAGGTTTTCTATTCCTCCTCTTCCTGCGTGGTTTTGGTGCAGGGGGTTTAGGCACTGTTGTCTGTACTATGGGACCTGGAGGTGGCGGCACAGCATTTGACGTTGGGGAAGTGTTCTCAGATGCAGCAGCCTCTTTTTCCACTCGACGCAGAGTGGACTCTGCCTTATTTAAGGCAGTGGCGAATGACACCCCTGGACGAACCTCTTGGTCTTCAGGACGGCTCTTGCGGCGACTCTCGATGATCTTCTTCCTTGTTGAACATCCTTTGTACACACTAACGTGTGTACCGTCGCAGTTGGCACACTTGCATTCGTCCCTAGGTTTAGGGCAGTTCTCCAGCAAGTGGTTCCCAGCACACCGCAAACATGTAAGCTTGCGCTCACACATCATGCTGGAGTGGTTGTAACCCATGCATCTATAACACTGCACTGGTCCCTCTCTGCCGTAATACCTTTCCACTTTTACGACAGTGAAAATTAGTTTTCTCACTGTGTCAATAGGCTGCGTTTCTTGTTTTTGTACTTTGTCCAGTACTACCAAGAAAAGTGGCATAGGAACTTTACTCACTGTCCCCTCAGTATTTACAGTTCTCTTGAGCTGTGCCACCGAGTTGACAATTATGCCATGCTCTTCATATAGTGCGGTTTTAATTTCATCAGGGGTACACTCGGAGTCTAATCCTCTGATGACTCGACGCTCAATGTGAGGGCGTTGTGGTGAATAAGAGTAGAACGTTATGTTCAGCTCTCTTAACACCAACTTGACTTTTTCATGATCAGCCAGGCTGCGAGTCAAAATATGAACGCACTTAGGTTTGCGTTTTGCCTCAAAGGTTTCCCTGAGGTGTTTAGCCAGTATACGCATAACCCTGACATGGTTGGGAAACACGTCCGCTATGATTGGCGGAATCCTTGGCCCCTTTTTGGCTTGGGATGATGAAACATTCTGAGTTGGTACATCACTCCGGGATGATGCAACATTCTGGGCTTGTTGCGTCAGAATGTTTGGTGATGGCGTCTTTCTACCCCGTTTACGGTTTTCCACAACCGTAAACTCCCCCAGCTCCATATCGGACTCGGAGTCAGACTCAGGTAGCATGTGGTTTGAACCCAGGTTTTCTACTTCTGCCGTGGGTAAGTGGCGTGGTATAGAGCTCTTACGCTTTTGGGTCTCAGGTTTGGAGCGCTTTCTATTAGGCTCCGCTGCTTCAGGAGATACAGATCGATTAACAGATGAAGTGGATGCAATCTGTCCATCATCGGCAGTAAGCGCGGTTGCCCTCCGGCTGCTCACAGAGGCCCGAACCTCCTCTACGGCGGCGCCTTTGCGAGCCATTTCGGCTCGAGGTTTCAGGCACGAAGCCATCAACCTTTGGCTTAAGACTTGTGAGCCCGCTGTCACGTAAGGTCTGTCAGTCCGTTGGTCAGTCACAGAAAATAGATTATAGGAAAAGAGGAGTAGGAAAGGGTTACCTGTAAGTAGCTCTTTTTACCACTCCGGGAAAGCACGCCCTGGGTGAGTTCTAAAGCTTGCTTTCCAAGCCCCTTTAAGAACTTCACCAAAGACTGGTCTAGTATTGTTATACTAGATCGATGTTTTGTTGTGTGAGATCTACAGTTTGCTTTCCAAACTGCTTCAAGATCTACACCGGAGAACTGGTCCAATATGGCAATATTAGATCGACGATTGAAGCACATGTGCAGCCACCGACGCCCAATTTCTTTAATGTGTTGGCTTTTATAAATATTTTTTCATAGACAACTGTCCAATAGGATATCTGGAAAGCCCGGTTCATTGCTAACAGAAATCATTTGAAATGTGAAATTCCGTAAATCTTACAGGATATGAAGAAAGTGAAGATTATCATAAAATAAGATCTTAACCACACGTTATGAAATATCAGACCGTTTTATGTGCACAGATTGTACGCATTGCAAAACGTAAAATTTTTTTCATGATGATAGCAAGAATTATCTAGAATACAGATGGGGAGAACTGACTCAATGAGTAACTTCCCCTACATCGTACTTTTGGACCCTTCCACTGCCTCACAGCGGTTAGTTACAGGCCACACGCCTCCCGATATTGTCTGTCTACCTCAGAGAACCGGTCAGTTCTTCAAATTGTGTCAGTAAGTGGCGACAGACAGATCCACAGGCACACCCACGAACCTTTTCCTAAAAATGTTTCTTTTTTGGATTCAAAAGATATATTTACGGTGAAATCTCGACATCGAATTTTTGGGTAGAATACGACACTTCCTCCAGTTTACTATACGTAGTAGAGAAAATAAAAAAACACAAATTTCATGTGAAATGCAAGTTAACGCCATCTTAATATACAGCTACTTTATATAAATATTTAGTGCCACAAAACTGTGCTATTTTAGTCCTGGACCATCAACATGAGACACATCTATGTTCTGAAATCTTGGTTTACTTCAACAATATCCTTTGTGTAATATACAAGTATAGCTTTAGGTAAACCACGGTAGACAGTGTTATTGAGAAACATTACCTTGGTTTACATGACATCTTCATTTTCAAAAATAACTTTTGTCGACCGTGCTGTGATCACCTGCAGCGCCACACCAATGTTTCACTGGCGTATAAAGACTGAAGGAATCAAATTAACCGTCTAAAGTTATAAAAGGCTATTTTTATTGCTTTTTTATGAGCGCTCTGTATATTGTTGCTTTCCTTTGAAGGAGTAACTTCATATTCTCCCTTTGTTATTATCATTAATTATATTTCCTACCGAGACTTGCCTTTTTATAACAAATATTTTCAAAGTTAAATTTTCCTCCCTCTTTCAGATAATGCTCTACGCGGCATTTACATAATATAATGAGATATTTAACGAAATACAAGCAAGTTTATTATCAAAGCTATGTTCTCAAAACAAATACTTGGAAATAAAAGCTGTAAAAACGCCATCGCATCGCAGCAGTTCGTTAAATATCGATGTTACATTCCATCAGCTCAGCGTCCTGAATATTTTAATTTGCTACATGATGACATAACAGCTAAGCTCAGTATTCATCATTGTTTGGCTGCAATGCTTGCTATAAAGATTCTTCTTTCTTCTTTCCTCTCCTCATATCACGTACAGTAGTGCTTCTCATTCTCTTTTAACTTTCTCAACTGGTAAGTAGGTGAAGTATTGTATTCCACCCAAAAATTCGTGGTCGAGATTTCACCGGAAATATATGGTTTGAGACCCCCTCAATCCAAAAAAAAGCAATTTTAGAAAAAGGTCCGTGTGTGTGTCAGTCTGTGGACAGCATAACTCAAAAACGAAAAGACAGTTAAAAACCAAATTGTGTAATTGAATTTCATGTCTTTCAAGGATGCGACACGAAGATTTTGAAGAAAATAGCTCCACCCTAAACTACCCTTTACATGGAAAATCTTTCGAAAATTTTGATTTTCTTGAAAATGGCTTTAACGATTTTGATTAGAATGCCATATGTTTGAGATATTTTTATGACAAATGAAATGTATATTTTGAATTTTCTGGCTATAGCCTATTATAGTCCTGTTTAGTCTGGACGAGTTTTGAATAAACCGTAAAAGATAGAGAAAATCTTACTCTAGAAGAAATGTAGATCTTGCTAAAATATACAATTTATGTCTCAATAAATATTTTTGTAGAGTGAACCATTTCGGAGATATTCCTTGTTTTGGGTGTCAGTTTCGGAAAACAGAACTTTCGTGCAATGGAACATCGTTGTTCATTTTTTATATGTTAAGCGTGCAAAGAGAACTGGATCTCAAAGCTTTAAAATATTTGACTATCGCTCAAAGCCTACTGTATTCTCACATTCCCCTTGTACATACAGGGAAATAAACAATAAGATAATTTGTACAAATGCTTATCTCAGCTAACACGAAGAAGATGGAGGAATAAGAGTTTGTAAGAATGGTTAGTACAAGAGTAGAGAAAGTCATGTGATTGCAACACATTAGATTTTTTATCTTTGTCTAAATCGATCAGTGCCATTTGGCGCTATATACGACATTAGAACCGTCCAATATGACATTACGTTGGAGGATGTTAATTTAAAAAAAAAAAAAAAAAAAAAAAAAAAAAAAAAGAGATATGGCATTAGAAAAGTAACAACACCGATATAAATCAGAGATCCTGGTGGTGACAATTGCAATCTTACAGTATACTCCTGAGCAGTTTTCATTGCATAAAACTGTAATAATAAAGTATACAAATAGTAATATCTTGTGAATAAATTCACTGTTTCTTACGTTCAGTTCATTTCACTTTAAGAAAAAAAAGTGAAAATGCGAAAAGTTTTTGACCACTGGGATCCACACATTCTAATTGAAATTGAAAAGTGGCAGCAAATGGAGCAATACAACACAGACCTTTCTTTATCACGTTATCGACAATGGGACAGTACTGAACCTCCTGGTGAAAGCTGAGATCGAGTTCCAAGTGAACACAAAACCACACCTGGAACATGTCGAAGATGATGAAAGGACTTCTGTGCCTGGTGTGTGCTGGCAAGATATTCGAAAGCAAATACTATTTCTAATATTAATTCAAAGTTGAAGACAAAAGTAAGTGTAAAAATTTGCTTCTGAAGGGCGCTAGAAAATACATCAGCAACAGCGCTGGTCTAGAGCACCCATTTTGCATCACTTTTTTTTTTTTTAATTTATTTAGAGTCGCTTCAACAATTACGTCATATCGCGACTATACTATGTAATACAGCGGTATACAATAAACTTGTTACAATTATTTCACCAAAATCATGAAAATACTAATCAACAAACCAGTACAACAAAAATATCCTTCATATTATATTTTCGTATGTAAGTCTGTACTTTTGAGAAATGATATTATTCACGTCTCAAGTATGACCTGCCGTTCTAGGTTAGGTAGTGCAAGTTGACTGTTCACGCCTCTCGGGTGAAAATAAACACGTATGACTTGTCTGTGGCACGACTACTTGCGGGTACTAACCAACCTTAAAACATACTACCCCTAATTATTAAAATTATATGTCCACAAGTGAAGCACATATTGATGTAATATTGTTGATTACCCTGTCCTCAATTACCAGTATAAATATGTGCACTTATACCCTTAATAGTCTGTATTAATCAAACAACTTAACCTTAACCTAAGTTGTTAAACAAATTATGTGCTGAAGCTTGTACTACATGAAATAATTAAACATTAATAATAATAATAATAATAATAATAATAATAATAATAATAATAATAATAATAATAATAATAATAATAATAATAATAATAATAATAATAATAATAATAATAATAATAATAATAATAAAGTCTTTAAATTTCGAGGTTACTATCCATATACAAATATAACATTTCAATCGAATAACTATATAAGAGGTTTTATCTTGCACCAGTGTACGCTTGCCTCGCAATTACCAATATCAAGAAAGTGTGATTTTGCTACTCTTTGTCCTTCTTGCTTGTGATTTTTGTGAAGTTCACTAAGAAAAATTTTGATGGTGGAGTAAAAGTTGACTGTAGGCTCTATCCTGCTAAATAAACTCGCATTCTGACTAGACGCCGCTGCCTCAAATGCGCTAATAACAGTTAAGTTATGTGCATCCAGTCTATATTTGACAATAATCTCAATCCTCTGAGGAAGGAGATATCTGCTCCTAAAGGCTATTCCAGTTGGACTGAAATAATAATAGTGACTGTTTCTTTGGCGTGCCGCTAAGCGACTGCCATTACGTATTCACTTTAATCTATTAATTAGCATGTACGAGGTAATCTATATAACGTTCGGCGGCTAACTTCTGCAACGCCCATTGTCCTACTTACAACTGATGAATTCTCCATCACTAAACACTGTCCAACAACTTCAACTCTAATGTTGAGTAAGCTTTCTAGACAAGTAAAATTGCTTTGTGACGGTATATTTAGATGACCACATATGTGAAAGAATTGATGTATTTGTTAAAATGGTTGAGGAGTTGATTGAAATTTGTTTTATAAATATTTATATTAGAGTTGTTGGGAAATGTTCATGTTATATATACCACAGTATTTCCTTCTTTATATCACACTATTATAGCCTGCACAGTTACCTGCCTTCTTCCAATAAATTTCTAGAAAGAATTTTCTCTTTTGAAATTCGGAAGTAATTATTTGTGTTTCCTTTATGTTTCTTTATTTTTAAGGCCCATTGTTTGTTGCACGGCATTCTACGCATGCCAGAACCAACACGAAAGAGATGCAGCTTGCCATTGAAGGCGTTCCTTGATGTAAACACCGTGTTAGTGGTTTCTATGTTTACATTTCTAGTGGCGTATGAATACTTTTTTCCTCCGTCGAATAGCGCCAGAATTGGGTTATTGCTAATTTTCTTGGAATATGTTGTCTAATACTCAATGCTATGTTACCACTATACTGTTTATTTAATGGTGTATCCTTCTATCCTAGTGGTTTTGTTCAACTTAATATGGAAATATGAGTAACTAATTTTAATTGTAGCACTGTTTAAATACTTGTTTGCATTATTGTATCTGTATCTATTTTACTAATGCATGATTTCATCAGGGCTAGCAAGGAAGGCACTCGAAGTGTGAATTTACCCATCCTCTCGTCCCTACTTTCTTTCAATGTCAAGTAGAGCCTATCATACCGGTTCATTCTAGCTATAATCGCGTGATATTGTTATCAGTGCACTGGCGGCTTGCATTTGCAACCGAGTGAACGACGACTTAATCGGGACAGGGAGAACCAGTATCTGTTTGTTATTTTCCCTTGCCATAGGCGACACCACTGATATTAAAGGTGTATTTACATATGGTCCTTTGGTGGCCCAAGGTGAATTGCAATTGGAATTAATTAAGCTTTAAAGCAACACACCATTGCGCACTTCAGGAAAACTTGGTTTGAATTTGTACACATCACTACCGAAAACATTCAGAAAGTCTTTCTACAAGCATAACTTAAATGCCGACAATAGGCAACCAGTGCGAAAGCCTATCTATGAAGTTTCGGATATAAAAAAGATGTCTACACATTGCATTCCATGGGACTTGACTCATGCTCACCAGAGTTGAACTGAGCTGTAGACTATTGCAAATGGACTATAGAAATCCAGATTTTTTTTTTTTTTTTTTTTTTTTTTTTTTTTTTTTTTTTTTTTTTTGTGGAACTGGTAACAAATCACTACCTTACACCTGAGAAAAAGCATGTTTAATAACATGAAGGACGCGCTTAAAATTTCGGCAACAATGAGGAGTTGCAGGTGGCTACTTAGAACCCCCAGAAATGGTTACGTGATGCAACAATGAAGCTGCCTGGAAGGTGTCAGCACTGTATTGGCATTGGTGTAGAATATATTGAGATATCCCATATAGATTATATGTTTACTAATAAATAAGGTATAAAAACCATAATTGTATATCATTTCCGAAAGCCCCTCATATAATACATTAATGTTAATTACCAAAGCTAGATGGCTCCGCGCTAATGTTCTCGTTAACCTTGCGGTTTTGTGGTTTTTCCTAAACCTTCAAAAGTATTTTTTTTTTTTTTTTTTCGAAAGCAACACTTTGTCTTTTAGGAGAGAAAATAAATATTAGCAGAAAAGCTAGACATTGATCCCGCGGATTCAAAGACATGTATGAAACAATGGACAATACCCATTGGCTTGGAAACAATAGGATTTGCGGAGGCCTGGAACGATGAAAAAATACTGTTATATCGGAACATACAAACTGGAAACAAAAATAAAGGAATACAAAGGGCAGCTAGCCATTAATTTGTAAAGAAAGCCAGGAAGGGTGTTATTTATCTGCGAGTACGTGACTGTCAATAGGCTCCTGCTCGTCATTTGTTGTGATGTATGAAAGGAACACACGTGCCTATCTCCGTTAATTCTGGAAACTAGCGCAAGAGCGCTTCGTGGGTCAAGGCTTACCGCCCGGCTACTGCGTCCCCCACCACTGTCTGCTACAGGCGTCATGAGTGGGGTGCAGAACTGGAGGGTGGGACGTGGTCAGCGCCCAACGAGTTATGTTGCCTTCATGACCTGGGGTCGCTACTTCTTCACCAAGTAGCTTCTCAGTTGACCCCCCGGGACCTAACGAGGCTGAGTGCACCCCGTACCAGACCTCCCAGCGAGGGAAAAATCCCCATATGTATCAGGGATCGAACCCGAGTCGTCCACTTATCTATGGTAAGAAATATATTCCACCTGCAAATTAGGTATCGATATTTCTGCACGAATAATTTGAGCTATCCTGAGTTCCTAAAGCATTTTAGTTTCTCGTCAGTAAGTAGAGAAGTTTGCACTACACTAGTCCCTTTACATTTAAGCGATTTTTACAATATACTAATACTCCATGAAATGTACAGAACTATAGAGCAATGGTTCGTTGCACAGAACTATAATTAATATTATAATTACAATTCAAGTGCTAAAATGTGCAATAAGTAGCCCACAATTGAATAGAACATTTTCATCTCATAAATAATCTGGCATGGATCTTGCAGGCAATAACCTTTAGTAGGCAGTGTGCTTTGTGCTGTATCTGTACTGGGGCAATGACGTCACGCTCTGTCCATGTGGAAGGAAACTTGCGATCACCTCATTTCGCTATAGCTGTTTAAAGGTTTCAAGCCTATTCATAACGATAGTGCTGTCTACCAATCAAAGGTGCACCTGTTCATAGCAATACTGCTATCCACCAATCAAAAGATTCGCATGTAGAATCAATAATTTGCTGTCAGCGCACATTCCCTGCATCTAAAAAGGAAAGGATCGTACAGTGCGTTTGCCTTATGTTAACGATTTGATATAATAGTTGATATGGACTATCTGAAAATTTATTATTTTAGCGTATAAGTTGATAGCTGAAATGGCTCCCAAAATCTGGAGTCGTTTTATAGGACGGATACAAAAAATTATATTGACCCGGCGAACTTGTACCACCTAAAATTGATTTTATTATAACTCTTCATAACTGATTAATTTAATCCTAATCAATCTTCCAACTCCAATTCATTGAGATCAATAATATTAAAAGCAACGTGTACGGTTTGAGTGTTATTTGGTTGTTAAATGGTACTCTTCTGTAATTCAAATAAATTTAATGCGTTTTATTTACATAAAAGATGAACACAGTTAATATTCAATGCAAAGCTTTCTGGTAGGCTATGTGTGGTTGGTTTCTTTTCCTATGCGAAAATAAACAAAGGTGATGATTTTCCAACGCGGGACTTACTTGTCCATGCGCGAAACACGGAAACTCCAAGTTAATTCCGCAAATTTGCAACTGTGATTTGTTGATGGTCATCGCGAAGGCCAGACACACGGGGAATTACAGCCGTTTGAAATCGAATGGCAGGTCTGTTGGAACCATCGGAATGCGCGGAATCAAAACATCTCTATGATTTGACTATCGTTCAAAACCTATATTCCTATATTCTCCTTGCACCTAAGCAATAAGATAATTTCTGCAAATGTTTATCTTGACTAACATGAAGATGATAGAAGAATAAGACTTAGTAAGAATAATTACAAGAGTAGAGAAAGCTTTGTGAGTACAACACATCAGACTTTTTTCTTTGGCACTCTTTTAATAGCATCTTCATTCTTTCTGTAATCTCCTAACACTTCTGTTACATCAAAAACCCGTGGTGTGGCACAGTTGTTCGATTCTTTAGCCTGCTTCATGACATTTAAGTTGAAAGTTGCTTCATATTTCCTTTTTTTTTTTTTTTTTTTTTTTTTTTTTTTTTTTTTTTTTTTTTTTTTTCCTTTCATGATTAGGCCCACACCTTAAAAATGTTGGATTGTTTACTGAGGTCGTGATACGGCACTTGCTCTTGTAACAATGCTGAAACGTTTCCTCGGGCGTGCAGCCGTAATTATTTGTGGCGTTTTAGTGATTGCTCAAAAATCGTAAGGCAGTGCAAGTAAATAAAACGTGTTGATTTGAAAAACTATGAATAGGGATATTTCCGGATACGCTATATAGTAGTATTATCCAGATGGTAATCATTAATGTATATAAACTAAATTCATACGCCGTTAATATTTTGGGGGTTATGTTATAGGAGATATACATCCTGTACTATAGAACTTGGACGAACATTTGTAGCTCATCTTATCTTCCGAAATATGCGGTAATTAACAAATATCATAAGAATAACTCGGAGCGAGAGCTAACCGGTAACGAAGCTGCCTTTGTTCACCTAGAAAATGCTAAAAACTAGTGATTTTCTATTCCTGAGGTTTAGAACCAAAAATACCTTGAAACTAATCGCCGTTTTAAGCAGGGCAAAGCGGAAAATATGCCACTTAAATGCATGTCAACACAAAAGACCGACTGCCGAAGGATCACTGTCTAACTCTGTGTATACCAGCTATCTAGTTTGTGCTGGAAGACATCTGGATAAACGCAGCAAGACGCGCCCAATTTCCCATGTTATCGGACTAATTGCCCCAAGGAGTCCAATCCATTTCCTGAAGGGAGGGATATTCGATCCGATGTACTTCTGGTAACGTCAAAACTACCACGTATCCACAGAAGCCAAAGGGATCGGAATCTCTCTCCAATGGGAGCAGCAGGGGCGCTTAAATTTTCTGCGAATGGATTTAAATAAGGTGGGTTGGTCCAGTTTGAAGGGTTGAAAGTTTATAGTGCCACGGTCATCTAAGCTGGAAATGAAAGATTGTAATGTTTTCGGCTATATGTTAGCCCTGGTTCTGAAGAGGACTGAAGATTAGCACTATAGTCCATCCAGCCTCAGATCCACACCTTGTATCCCTCCGCGTGCCAGCTGGGATGAATACAGACGCCACGTGCACTCATGCCTCGTGTTTATGATGCAACAAAACTATATTTACTCTGCTGTTTTAGGAATAGCGCTGCTATCACGTTACATTCAGAGTTATATATCTTGAAAACTCGCAGATAATCGCCAATATTTAAGGAGCTATATTTTGTGGTGTGCTTTGGTTTCGTCATGTTGGTGATCTTATTTGTGTCTTTATTTGTTGACGGTTTGTGTTTACGAAGGGTGGAGCGATTATAGATTGTTTGGCACTAAATTTGTGGTGCTTCTACATCCGCAGATTTTTTCAATACAATTGTATTTTGATAGTTTTCCTGAAGCCCGTCTCACCGTCTACAGTAAATACTTCACAGATGTCATATTCTATAACCTATGAAAACAGGCTGAGGATTGTGCGCTTCTGTTTGGAAAAGAGTAGTCCCAGAAGTCAGGTGTTCTCAATCCGGAAGGGCATTGTTGGGTGCAAGAGAACCTATTGTTAAACTGTCAACTTGGGAAGTATCGACATAACGAGCTGGTATCGATTCTCGCTAATTCGGTCATGTAATCCACTTACTTCATTAACATGGCCTCCCCCAAATCACGATGGCCAACCTTGATTTGTACGTCACGCCCTATGCTGGTTTCGTCAGAACAATCGAATCAGGATGCAAACCTCGGTAGAGTTCGCAAATCAACACTCGACCAACATGTGGACTGATTGTGTTTGTCATGCCCAACACCGCAGCTATTATACCAAATGTTCTTACTGTGGAACAATGTTGCAAATAGTTGCAAATGGAAGCCCAATATTTAAATGCTATATTTATATTTGAAATTAGACTGAGCATATTGTCACCACATTTCGCTGTTTGGTTACATGGTAGAATTGCTCACCTATTTTAATCCACTAACACATTCTGCAAAATTTGACTGCACAGTTGAATTGATCACACAGCATATTAAATAATCTTGAGACAGCACTCCTGAACACCCATTATTTCTTTATTCATATTTACTTATTTATTTATTTTTTTTATTTATTTATTTATTTATTTATTTATTTATTTATTTATTTATTTATTTATTTATTTATTTATTTATTTATTTATTTATTTATTTATTTATTTATTTATTTATTTATTTATTTATTTATTTATTTATTTATTTATTTATGTATTTATTTATTTATGTATTTATGTATTTATGTATTTATTTATTTATGTATTTATTTATTTATGTATTTATGTATTTATGTATTTATGTATTTATGTATTTATGTATTTATGTATTTATGTATTTATGTATTTATGTATTTATGTATTTATGTATTTATTTATTTATGTATTTATTTATTTATGTATTTATTTATTTATGTATTTATTTATGTATTTATTTATGTATTTATTTATGTATTTATTTATGTATTTATGTATTTATGTATTTATGTATTTATGTATGTATTTATGTATGTATTTATGTATGTATTTATGTATGTATTTATGTATGTATTTATGTATGTATTTATGTATGTATTTATGTATGTATTTATGTATGTATTTATGTATGTATTTATGTATGTATTTATGTATGTATTTATGTATGTATTTATGTATGTATTTATGTATGTATTTATTTATGTATTTATTTATGTATTTATTTATGTATTTATTTATGTATTTATTTATTTATTTATTTATTTATTTATTTATTTATTTATTTATTTACCTACCTACCTACAAATATGGAAAATGGACATTCCAAGAACATAAATTAGTAATGGAGTATACAACCGAATTTATTGAATAGAACTGGATAAACTCTAGAGTGCAACTAACGATATCCCATAAGTAAAACTATGTATTAGTAAATTTATTAAGCATGTACTATAATGGCATGTAGTATTATGTTTTTTTGTAATGGAACATGCTGAAAATAAAGAATGTTTATACACATATATATATAAAAACCTACCTACCTACCTATTTATTCTGATAGTATAAAGGTATATGGCTTTCTCCACTGATCAAGACCGTTAACAAGACAGTATAACACGTACCAACATGTTAAAGCTAAAAAAAATCTGAAGTGTTGCACTCCCATGACTTTATCTTCTCTTGTACCAACTATTCTTACAAACTCTTATTCCTATATCTTCGTCGTGTTAGTTGAGGTAAACATGAGCAAAAATTATCTTATTACTTATTTCTTTGTAAGTGCAACGGGAATATGGGAGTACAGTAGGCTTTGTGTGTTTTAGCAAGATTATGCAAAAGTCATCCAGAGTAAACAGGACTACATAGGCTATTGGCAGAAAATTCAAAAGATATATTTCATCTCTCATAAAAATATCTTAAATATATGACATTTTAATAATAATCTTTAGTCATTTTAGAGAGGATCAAAATTTTCGAAAAATGTTCGATACAAAGGGCGGTTTAAGGTGGAGGAGTTTTATTTAAAATCTTCGTGGCGTATGCTTGAAATATATTAAACTTAAATACCAACTTTAGTTTCTAACCTACTTTGTTTTTTAATTATGCTGTTCTGAGATAGAAACATACACACACACACACACACACACACACACACACACACACACACACACACACACACACACACTTCTAAGAATCCTTTTTTCAATTCAGGGGACCTCAAAAGATAACTTTCCGCAGTGTTGCGAAAATACGAATTTCCAGCAAAATCCATGCTACGTCCTCGCCTTTAGAGGCTTGCGGGATAGCGAGAAAGGACAAGTTTTGTGTGACAAAAGGGAACAGTAGTAGCTCTATGTGATAGGTGCGTACGGTACGTTGTTTACAAGCGAGCGCTTAGGGTGAACGGCACGCAGTGCTTGGGAAAGTGGAGGTAGCAGTGAAATCCTGTGTGCACGTGACCATTTTCCAGCCCAAGTGTAAGGAAACAGCAACAGCGTCCAAAGCCTAGTGATGCGATCGAGAGTGTTGAACGAGACAGCTGTTAGTAGTGCCTGTGTGTATACAGTCACCGTGTCGTGAGAGTATGTCTACAGAGACATTTTGGGACATTTAACGTCACGTCGGAGTTGTAGTGAGAAGCAGTTTTAATAGTTGTAATCGTCGAAGCCAGCAGTTTGACAGACAACTGAAAGACAGAAAAGTGTGTTATGTCAAGATTACGGGAGGACTGGAAAACAAGAGACAGGCAAGCTGACAGCGCTGCAGGTTGTGTGGATGTCACTTTCACTAGGTTAGTGCATAAGCACCGTAGTGGCGCGTCTCGTGAGCGTAAACAAGTACCATGCCGTATTTACTGTGTGAGTGTAGGCCAATTAGAATGGCTGTATCTCCCAAAATATTATGCCTCCCTGCTCCGTGTTTTCAAGCGACCGACCTGTTTACATCCAGAATCCAGTTCAGATACTTGCCCAACCTCAATGCCATGTTGCCAAGATACTTGAACTGACAGAGTGACACATCCTTGTGTCGTGTCCTAAAGCAACCAATGAAATGGCCAGGCTTCGCATAACGATAATGTGACGTAGACGTCAGGAGCTGTGAGATTTTCTGTAGCGCTCTTGTAGCTGTATTTTAGATAGTGGACGTCTAACAGGTTATCGGCCAAATTCCGAACTACAGGCACGATGTTATATACAACTACACATTACTATTTATATGTGTATACCAGGTGAGTCTTCTCATCCTGCTGATTCGTAACTAGGCAACCCTGCAAATTACAAACCATGCTAAATGCAGGTACTGACACCGCATTCACCAGCCCGTTGATTAGGGCCACGGCGGTGCTCATTGTTAACGTGTTCTAGCGCAGTGATTAACATGCTGGGGAATTATGGTGGAGATCGGAAGTTCAGATCACGCCTGCGAATAAATGAAGTTGTTTGTTTTGAGTACGTTCTAGTAAAGCATGCCTTCTTTCCGAATGCACTAGAACAGAGGTGGCAAGGAAGGCACTCGAAGTGTGAATTTACCCTCCCTCTCGTCCCCTCTAATTTATTTCAATACCCAGGTGCAGCCTATCAAACCGGTTCATTCTGGCTATAGTCGCGTGTCAGTGCACTGGCGGCTTGAATTTGCAACTGAGTGAACGACGATTTAATCGTGACTGGGAAAACAAGTATTTGTTTATTCATTTTCCCTTACCATAGGCGAAACCACTGATACTAAAGATCTATTTACATATAATCCTTTGGTGGGCCAAGATGAACTGCAATTGGAATTAAGATTTAAGGTGCAGTTCAGAAAACTTGGTTTGGATTTGTACACAGCACTACCAAGTCATTTCCCAAGCTGCGCCTTTTTGCAAGAAAATTGCTGGCCATGTTTGGTTCTACTTATCAATATCAACTACTGTTTAGCATAATGACAATTAGACAAGAGCCTGCTACGCAGTAGCGTTTCGCCTGAGCATCTTCAATGTGTTCTACGTTTAAGTTTATCTAGTTTGTAGCCGGACAATAAAACCCTAATGTATAAAAAGAAACCAGCAAGTACACCAGTCGTGTAAATTATGGGAATATCACTATGACTACGCCACTATCTAATAATATACGTTGTAAACAATATTTAAATAGCTTTCATATAAATATATTTAATTTTGAAAATAAAGTGTAGGAACTATTTAAATGTCTTAAGGAGCATAAGGGAACTTTATAATAACTATTGTATAACAAAATGAAACAAAGATAATAAATATGTTAATTCTATAGAACTACTTTTGTCAACTTAAAGGTTGCCTTCAGTCAGTAATGTGGTGAGAGAGCGATTTCTCATACAATGTCATCTAATACTGTCGCTATGTATTTCAGTAATATACTCCTGTGTCATTAACCCTCTTTGTGCTTTCCTATCTAATTATTGACTTCAAAAGTATACATTTGATTACATCACAAAGGACGTTTCATCCAAAATCCGAAGGGCACCTCTCTGCTTACCTGCCGGATAGAAAGAAACAGGAATGGGTGATTGTAGCGGTAAAGCATTTCACACTTCGGGTGCTCATCTTGCCGGCCCTGCACTAAGAAGTGGATTTGTCAATAAATAAGATATTCCAGTCGTTCGTGCTCATGTAGCACAATGTTTTTAATAGAATCAGTTCGAACACGCATATGAAGGAAACGGACCATTTGGAAAGGTTTATTTGTTGATGGCACGATAATGTCATAGTGGCTGTTAAATGTACTATTTTGGGAACCAGAGAGGTTCACAACGATCTTTATATGGGTCTGCAAACGTTATCTACTTCGTGTGTACGTGCTGCAGTTTGTAAACTCCCAGAACAATTTATTGGCTTTCTTTTGTTAGCCAATATGTAATGACGTCTTAGGTTTGTAAGTTATAATTACAATGTTAGAATGCGTTTATTTATTATGTTTAGTAAAGCATATTCTAACCAGCAACAATTTGTGTTTTTATGAAACTCGCATAGTTAAATTAAGTGAAGCGACACTTCTATGCCAAACTATCAGTTTTAGTTAAATTTAGTAAACATAAAAAGTAACTTCAAGTGGCAGTACTTGAACCTGAGACCTTTGCCACTGAAGGCCAACGTGCACACCTGCGCTACGAGAGTAAGTCACTTAACTCACAGCGGTCCCAAAATCATTTCGACCGATATTGTTACGACGCGATACAGTGGTCAGTGTTTACGGCATAGCCTGCAAAACGTGCATAACTACGCATTGGTATTACTTATCACTGTGAACACTGTTCAGCATATTGACATTGAACAAGAGCCTGCTACGTACAAACAGTATAGAAACTTTGAGTCGCCTATTTGTTTACCTCCTAGACAGAACGAAATAGGGAGAGGTAATTGTAGGGGTAAAGCATTTCACACTTCCAGTGATCATCTTGCCGGCCCGTGATGACTTAATTAAGAAGTGAAAATTGAACTATCCCAACCAGGAATTTCTTTAAAACAAAATAATGCTACTTTTTGCCTACGACATAACCGTCATCGCCACAACAGATGACAACCTCCAGAAATCAATATATGCATATTTTAGAAACAATGTAACTTAGAAATATGTGTAGAGGAAACTAAATTATGGCTTTTAAAGGTAATAATATTTTAAGATAAAAACATGTGTAAATAAGTCTTTGAACAAATTAACCCTAGCATTACCAAGCCTTATTTCATAAGATAGATTATCAAGGGGGAGGGGGTAACTATACCTCAGCAATGTTTAAAACAAATATATTTTAAAATTTGTATTATATATTGTCATGCTTATAAAGTTAATATTTATTTAACATTATTTAACTATTCCTTTTTTACTTTTACATGAATCACATTATACCGACGGGGCAGTACTTCGTGACTACCTTGACATTTCATTGTTTCTCAAAAAGACCAACAATGACAACTTTGAAATAAATACGCAGTTCAGTAGCAGAAGCTGATTGAGTATAACTATTAACTGAATACCCTTAGTCAAAAAATTAAAAGACAACATTTAAAAAATCTGATGTGTTGCATTCACATGACTTTCTCTACCCTTGTACTAACCATTCTTACAAACTCTTATTCCTATATCTTCTTCGTGTTAGCTAAGATAAATATTTGTACAAATTATCTCATTTCTTATTTCCTTTTAGCTGCAAGGGGGATATTAGAATACAGTAGCCTTTGTGCGACAGTCAAATCGTTTTAAGCTTTGAAATTCCGTTCTCTTTGCACGATTAACATATAAAAAAATGAACAACGTTGTTGCATTTCGCTAAAGTTCTAAGTTTTCCGAAACTCATACACATAACAAGGAATATCTCCGAAATGGTTCACCCTACAAGAAAATTTATTGAGACATAAATTGTGTATTATAGCAAGATCTACATTTTTTGTACAGTATGATTTGGTCTATCTCTAACGGTTTACCAGTTATGCAAAAGTCGTCCAGAGTAAATACGACTACAGGGGCTATAACCAGAAAATTCAAGATAAACATTTCATTTGTCATAAAAGTATCTCAAACATATGACATTTTAATCAAACTCGTTAGTCATTTTCAAGAATATCAAAATTAACGAAAAATGTTCCAGGTACAGGGTAGTTTAGGATGGGACTATTTTCTTCAAAATCTTCGTGTCGCATCCTTGAAAGACATTAAACTTAAATACCAACTTTGGTTTTTAACCGACTTTTCGTTTTTGAGTTATGCTGTACACAGACTGACACAGAGACACACACACGGACCTTTTTCTAAAAAATGCTTTTTTTGGAATCAGGGGATCTCAAAACATGTACAATACTTCCCCTACTTGCCAGTAGAGAAATTAAAAATTATCGAAGGTGGGTATAAAGTATCCCTCCCTCCCCCAATGTAATGCGAGGGTTAAGACTTGATTTTCTGGTACGCTGTAGCTGATGTTTATGAAGATAATTGAAGAGTAGCAGTTGTTTATATCACCCATATGGTTAATGGCTAATAAGGAATCTGTTTTGTTGTTACAGGACAGTGCCGGTTCCCCAGCAAGTGGGAAGGCAGCTGGTTCCAATCCGGCGTTAGACAACCAATTATATTCGACAAGAATCGGCTCAGTACCAAGGGAACCTGTGTCGCTTCGGAAGGAGACAAGTTCGTCGTTGTAGATGAGTAAGTAGTAACACTTCATAAAAATTACTTGATTAAATAAAGCATGACGAGTGATATGAAAAACCGCTCACTTGTTACTAAGTTGGAAGCAGGTTTCCCTTTTGCACCTCAGCATAAAAAGACCTTTTTGTGCGCCTCCTGTTTTCTAATCTAGGGATGTATATATACATACATAGTTGTCTTATTGTCTAAGATTAGAACTTTTGTCTAATTTTTCGGTGCCTCAGAGAATCTGGTATCTTCTCCGTTCTGTAGCTTCACATTTTAATGGTATTTCCCCGTTTCATTGACTTTTAACCACAAGTGACAAATGGGCTTAATTTAGTATAGTTCACTGTCCTTAGATGTTACACGTCCACTTATATAACTTAAAACTCTTCCAAATTGGTTAGACTAACGTGTCAGTTATTTACGTTGTCTTCAGGCATCTGCCTGAAAAGTTTTTTCATGGGTATTATTTCACATTTGTGGGTATCATTACAAATCCAATTTCTTCATTGTTTACGTGACATACTTCCAAGTTATTGGTGGTTGTACGCACTCCAAAACACTTTTTGATATTCTATCTTCGGGCATTCTTCTTACATACTATTTCAATTATTTGAATGCAATCTCATTCAAAATTGTTGATTTGAGTCCAGAAAATTCCTAATGAGGTTGTTTCTAGTTTTATCACTTCTCAGATTCTTGCTTCTCACCACCAGAAGTGCAGTAATTTAGTTTGTGTGTTGTATATATGTCGCCATATATCAGCGCCACAAGTTATTATACTTTTGACAATGCTATTATAAATATGTCTCTTTAATTTGTTGCTAATATTTTCATCTCATAAAATTCCAGTAGCGTCGAAATTGCATCTGCCCTTATTAAATCTGTGTTTGATCCCTTTATCATATTTTCCATTGTTGTCTTTTTAACCTATAAATATTACCTGTGTTATTTTTAGAGGCGTTATATTATCCTATACGAACTGTCACCTGCTCATTCTTTTGTTTAATCAGTGTCGCCAACTATACCCCATAAATTGCTCAAAAACAATTTACTATACATTAAAATCGACTAACAATGGAAATACCACTCCATGTCACTTTTACAACTGCGGTTTTAACAATTGCTGTTTTAATAATTAATGTATCTTCTCCAAAGAAAGGTTTTTTGTTAATGTTAAAAATAAAGAGAGATTTGTTTCAAATTATAAACTGGTTTTCTGTTATAACAAGTACAGAAGATCGAGATGTACGTAATTCTTGGGTTTCGTTTCCTTCAGTTGACAGTGCTGAGTAAGACGAACTACACTAATCGAAATGAATATACATATTTTGGAGCATTTTTTATATAATTTAAAATTTTCTCGTCAAATATTTACTATATAGTATTTAAATACATATTTTATTTATGAAATAGACCAGATAAATATAATTCGAGGGTCTGAGCTGCACAGATAAATTTCATTTAGGTCAGCCAATCTGGAAAATCGAAAATCCGCATAATCGGGTTGTATGGGTAATAAGCAAAACAAAATTCTTAAATCTGTAAACAAGCACAGTTGCCGTTTATGACAATAAAAGTCCGATGTGTTGCACACACATGACTTTCTCTACTCTTGTACTAACCATTCTTACAAACTCTTATTCCTATATCTTCGTGTTAGTGAAGAAAAACATTTGTACAAATTATCTTATTGCTTATTTCCTTGTAGGTGCAAGGGGAATATTATAATACAGTAGGCTTTCGGCGATAGTCAAATCTTTTAAAGCTTTGAGATTCCGTTCTCTTTGCACGCTTAACAAATAAAAACATGAACAACGATGTTCCATTTCAAAGTTTTAAGCTTTCCGAAACTCACACACATAACAATAAATATCTCCGAAATGGTTCAGCCTACTAGAAACTTTATTCAGACATAAATTGTGTATTTTAGCAAGATCTACATTTGTTGTGTAGTATGATTTGGTCTATGTTTAACGGTTTACGAGTTATGCAAAAGTCGTCCAGAGTAAATACTACTACGGAGGCTATAGCCAGAAAATTCAAGATATACATTTGATTTGTATAAAACTATCTCAAAGATATGACATTTTAATCAAAATCGTTACACCTATTTTCAAGAAAACCAAAATTTTCGGAAAATTTTTCATGTAAAAGGTAGTTTATAGTGGAGCTATTTTCTTCAAAATCTTCGTGAAAGACAAACTTAAATACGAACTTTGGTTTTTAACCTACTTTCGTTTTTGAGTTATGCTGTCGACAGACACACATACACACACATACACACACACAATCAAATTTATTTTCTATTTTTTAAAAAAAAAAATTCAGGAGGCCTCAAAATTTATTTCCGGTGAAATCTCGACATCTAAGTTTTGGGTGGAATACAATACTTCCTCTGTTTACTATACGTAGCTGAGGAAGAAAGAAAATATCTACAAATTTGATACGTATGGTCCGCATAAACGATGTTTTGCTGTTCTTATGAACGTATTCAGAAGTAAATAAATGAAGTTGTTGGTATTGATGAAAGGTTCGAATCAGATTTGATCAGTTGATCGTTTTGCGTTGCTATTGGTAGTAATGTGAAGTTTTGTGTGCTGAATGATGCTCATAATCTAGCAAGTAAGCACCTCTTAGGGCCTGCTGCATTATTGGTGAAGCCTTCTCTTGTCAGAGATCATTTGACCGAGGTAATTATTCCCCCTCCACTTATGAAGGGAGAGCCAGCGTTTGAAATCACAGCAGCAGCAGCAGAGCAGACAGTTAAATTATTGTCCGTGTGTCAATTTCCGAGATGAGATCTGTGCTACAATGTGGTAAATCTTAGAGCTGTTCAGCGAACGTGAGCTCATTCCAACAGATTAGACTTCTCCACTTCCACTTCCATGAAATGGGGATCATTTTACTAATTGGTTGTTTTCCTTCTGATGGAACACTCAAGGGCTATTACATTCATTTTGCTTTTGAACAAAAATCTATCTCTGCTGGCCAGCTTGCCTCACCCCGTACACGATGCCTACCTCTAGTATCCACTCTTGTTTTTAGAATTTTTGTGAGGCTACACTGACCACTGTTTTATTTACACCGATGGGTCAAAGAGAACCAGTGGTGTTGGATGTGCTTATGTTTACCGAACTGAATCACATACATTCGGTTTTCCAAATAGCACTTCCATTTTTCCACCCAAAAATTCGATGTCGAGATTTCACCGAAGATATGTTTTCAGACCCCCTGAATAAAAAAAAAAAAAAAAAAAAAAAAAAAAAAAAAAAAAAAAAAAAAAAAAAGCATTTTTAGGAAAAGGTCCGTGTGTGTGTCAGTCTGTCAATCTGTGAACAGCATCTCAAAAACGAAAAGTCGCTTAAAAACCAAAGTTGGTATTTAAGTTGTTACGCCACCTTTTGGCGTTTTACTTACACCTACTACCTTTCCCTTTCCCTTTCCTTAATAACGTATTCCGTAGGATCGTGACAGGATACTACCAAGTAACACAACTAACTACAGCATAACATAACATTTATTATAATGAACAGTGTTAAGCATTAACAAGCAATTATTAAAGACAACAATAAATTTAAAATGGATTCCGTTACATAGTAACCTATAAATATTAAAATGACACAACAAATTTGATAATGGACTCTGTTAAATATTAACATGAAAATTTTAAGATGGAAACAAGAAATTTTCCTATATTTGAAATCAAGAAAATTACGAAAAAAATACTATCTAACTGGAAATCTTGCTTACAGTCTGTGACAATCTCCACCTATACCGAGTTGCTCTCCGGTTTACTGATTAAGGGCCTCATACAGAGCAATCCCCCTTTGTTAACTGTCCCTCTGGAGTTTTCCCACTCCTACAAAGTATTATTAACTAAACTGATACTCATCCCGATGTCGGCACTCGAAGATATAGGATGTCCGGAGAACTTTCAGCCTGGAACAGCCACGCCCTGGTCGACAGTGTACAACTGTGTCCTCCGGTTTCACAGCCACTCATCGAAGCCTCCTTTCCACATAAACGACGTCTCTTACCAGCCTTAACTGGCACAATCACCTCAGAAGTTCATACCGCTCCTTTCCCAAAGGAACCACATGCACCAAGTTGAATTACATGTAACTAGCAGGATTAGGCCTATGCGCCTGTCCTGCATTCACCACGGCTGATCCCCGTGCCAACCACTTGCAATGGCGCCCGGTTTCTACTTCCCCTTACCGATGGCTGACCCACACCTGGTCACATCTCACGGTAGACTTCCAACCACACACTCACCACGCAGTAGAATCCCACAGGCAACCGGCTTTTGTCTCTGACGTCATTTCAAGCTGTTCCATCTTTTGCCGGCCACCCTCTCTTTTTGGCTCTTCGAACTGCCGTTCGTGCTCCCACCAATTAATCCGTTACAAAGTTTAATGTTTTTCAAGGATGCGACACAAAGATTTTGAAGAAAATAGTTCCACCCTAAACTACCTTTTACATGGAACATTATTCGAAAATTTTTATTTTCTTGAAAATGACTAACGATTTTGATTAAAATGTCACATGTTTGAGATATCTTTATGAAAAATGAAATGTATATCATGAATTTTCTGGCTATAGACCCTGTAGTCGTATTTACTCTGGACGACTTTTGCATAACTGGTAAGCCGTTAGAGATACACAAAATTTTACTGTACAAAAAATATAGATCTCGCTAAAACACACAATTTATGTTTGTTTGTTTGTTTTTTTGTGGAGTGCACCATTTCGGAGATATTCCTTGTTATGTGTGTCAGTTTCGGAAAACTTAAAACTTTGGTGAAACGGAACATCGCTGTTCATTTTTTTTATATATGTTAAGTGTGCAAAGAGAACGGAATCTCAAAGCTTCAAAAGATTTGACTATTGCTCAAGGTCTACTGTATTCTAATATTCCTCTTGCACCTAAAAGGAAATAAGCTATTATACTACGTAAACAGGTTGCCCTCCATGTTTCACACGCTTCTGGCGTTAGCGTGGTGTGTGCATGGATTCCTGGGCTCCTAGGTTTGCCGGGGGATGAAATGGCAGATTTGGAAGCGAATATGGCAACCACAGAGCCAAGTATTAGCCTTTCGTGTTACTTCGGAGGACTTTAGGCTTGAAATGCGGAGACGGAGAGCGGTGCTGTCGTGCTGGCACGAAGAGTGGTCAGTTCTTCGCAATAATAAGCTTGCAGATGTGAAAGAGCTTCCGATAAACTGGTAACTTCCTCTCGCATATCTCGTCGCGAGGAGATTAGCTTGGCTGGGTTGCCAATTGGCCACTGCAATTTTTCACACGGTTGTCTTTTCAAACGGGACCCTGGTCCTTTTGTTGCTCTGTGACAAACTTTTTGTCAATCCATCACGTGCTGCTAGAGTGTTTTTCCCTAGCAACTCCTGCCAGACTTGCAGAATTCCTGGCGGACGATAGGCTGGTGATCGAAACAGAGGTAAACATGAACTTGAGAATTTTAAACTTTAGAAATGCATTTAAATACTCTTATATACTTGCTTTTAGTTTGGGCTTTTGCCTGTCTGTTATATATTTATATTTATTTTCCCTTTACTAGTAATTTTAAACTATATTGAAGTATATTACTGGCTTATGCCATGAGTTGTTTTTTAAGGGCGCTGATGACCATGCAGTTGAGTGCCCTTAAACCCACATCAAATCAAATTTCCTCACTCTTTTGCACCAGGCCCCACTCCAAGGGAGGGAACATGGTGGTGTATTAGAATTATTTTGGAAAATATAACGTCCGAAGGAGATATGTTGTAAATGTAAACGTTAGCTGAGGCTGTGAATTTATGTATCTTAGAAATCAATGATGTATATAAACAATTTAAACAAGTAAAATTGTATCTATAGGCCGCGCGTTAGTGACAATTTACATTTTTCGACCTAAAAATTCCATGTTAGGATTTTATTGGAAATATGTTTTGAGGCCCTCTGAATAAAAATACAGCATTTTTCTATATACGTCCATGTGTGGGTCTTTTTTTGTGTGCATTTGGTTGTGAACAGCATATTGAAAAACGAACAAGTAGTTAATAACCAAAGTTGGTATGTAAGTTTAACATCTTTCAAGGATGCACAACGAAGATTTTGGAGAAAGTTCCTAATCTACCCTTTACATGGAAAATATTTCCAAAAAGTTTGATATTCTCAAAAATGACTAACGGTTTTGATGAAAATATCATATGTGTAAGTATTTTTATTGCAAATGAAATAAGATTTTGAATTTTCTGGCTATAGCCCACGCAGTCATCTTTAGTCTTGATGACTTGCAAAACTGGTCATCCATAAGAGATAAACCAAATCTTAGTATACAGAAAATGTAGATGTTAAAACACACCAGTTAAATCCAAATGCATTTTTTGTGGAGTGAACTATTTCGGAGATATTCCTTATTTGTGTGAGTTTTGTAATGCATAAACTTTTCTCAAATGAAATGTCGTTATTCACCATTTTATCTCTTGGGTGTGCAAAGAGAACGGAATTACAAATCCTTCATATAGCGACCATCTTTAAAATATTTGACTATCGCTCAAAGCCCACTGTATTCCCATATTCCCCTTGCTCCTACAAGAAAATTAACGAGATAATTTCTGCAAATGTTTATGTCGAGTAATATGAAGTAAGATGAATAAAAATTTATAAGAATAGTTAGTAGAGGAGTAGAGGAAATTATGTGAGTGCAACACATCAGATATTTAAATGAGAGGTTGGATGCGAGTCACTAAGTAGGAATGGCAGTCAGATGTCCTGCGCTGAAGCGGTACAGTAACTCCATTATCATACTTCCGGTAATGTCAATATGTATTACACTATCAATCTTTGACTATCTAGGCGTTTTCCTTTTAGTTTTGACGTCATAGGCAACATTGTCAGGTTAGTAACTAAGCAGTTCTCATGAAAACAGTGGGAATGCCATACACCCGCACAGCAAAAACTTTACTGTCAACTGTACTCTGTGTATTCTTAGAAGCATAACACAGGAAAGCAGAACTGTTTGTTGTCTTTACGTAAACTATTTGCTGACCTTTTTCTTAACTGTAGATTACCCCACTGTACTTTCACTTAAGGACTTTTGCCTGAAACCAACAAGTGGCCTACAATATTCATGACTAGCCTAGTAGTTCAGCTACATTTTGGAGATATAAAGTTAACGGCCTGTGACAGTGTGGGGTATCGGTGTTGTCCGCCTACTGTACAGACAAAACGTGCCGAACTTCATTTTTTGGTAGCTCACCTGCTAACCTTATTCATGACTATTCTTGAAAGCATCGCTCACTTCATCTGCGACATTTAAAACTGTAAAATACGATTTTTCATGTCTTGAATATTGAGGTTTTTACTTCTGAAACTTTATTATAGCATACAAAATACTTTTTACCTGTCTGTAGGTCTTCACAAAAATAGAATGTTCATAAAATGTAGAGTATGTAATGTCTATGTTCTGAATTACTGAAAGAAATGCAAAAGTAATATAAATTTCCACAAAATAATTTGCAATAATGAATGCAGTACAACCTTTCAACTGACACTTTTATTTAAAAAACTGATGTGTTGCACTCACATGACTTTCTCTACTCTTATAGTAACCATTCTTCGTGTTAGTTAAGATAAACATTTGTACAAATTATTTTATTGCTTATTTCCTTGTAGGTGTAAGAGGAATATGGGAATACAGTAGGCCTTGAGCGATAGTCAAATCTTTTAAAGCTTTGGGATCCAGTTCTCTTTGCACGCTTAATATGTAAAAAATGAACAACGACGTTCCATTGCACTAAAGTTCTAAGTTTTCCGAAACTGACACACAAAAATAGGAATATCTCCGAAATGGTTCACTCTACAAAACAATTTATTGAGACATAAATTGTGTATTTTAGCAAGATCTACAATTCTTGTATCGTAAGATTTTTTCTGTCTTACGGTTTACAGGTTATTCAAAACTCATCCAGACTAAACAGTACTACATAGGCTACAGCCAGAAAATTCAAAATACACATTTCATTTGTCATATGGCATTTTAATCAAAATCAGTACAGCCATTTTCAAGAAAATCAAAATTTTCGAAAAAATTTTCCATGTAACGGGTAGTTTAGGGTGGGGCTATTCTCTTCAAAATCTTCGTGTCGCATCCTTGAAAGACATTAAACTTAAATACCAACTTTGGTTTTTAATCGAGTTTTGGTTTTTGAGTTATACTGTCCACAGTCTGACAGACACACAGACACACACACGGACCTTTTTCTAAAAATGCTTTTTTTGGATTCAGGGGGTCTCAAAACATATATTTCCGTTGAAATCTCGACATCGAATTTTTGGGGGGAATACAATATTTCCTCTGCTTACCAGTAGAGAAAGTAAAAATGGCAGGTTTACTGTAATTCTATGAAAGTTGGGATAAGCCTCGTTAAGGTTTTTTTGGAAGACATCAGTAGTGTCGTAAATCAATAGTGTGGGTACTAAATCATACTCATTACATTTTACTTTATCTTCGCCGGCCGGCGCCAGATGGCGCGGCTTCCTCACCACATGAACAGGTGTATATATATCAGTGATACATTGTGTTGTTGCAAACTGAACGTGGCATTGTTTTTGTGCTTGTTGCAGCAAGGGGGTGTGTTTCCGCTGCGTGGTCATACACGAGAAGCATGCTAATGTTCTGCAATACAAAGAGAGTAAGTACATATTGTATTTTAGTATGCATAAACATGTTATGCACTTCCTGCATGAAAAGTATAATAGTTATATATGATTCAAATGTTAAAAACAGGGTATTGTTTTGCGAAAGGAATGTTTGGATAACGAGTGTAGCAAACAAGTGTGGTGTACACTATTTTATACATCCCTGAAATTTGTGAACTAGCACTAAAATAAATAGCATGTTGATACCAGACCTCTATTCAACTAAGAGAGAGAAAATGTAGATGATTCGTTGATTAACCAGCAGTGCTCACCTTGCATCAGTCAGTGAAGTGATTCATACTATAATTATGTTTATCATCCTGTTTTCAGAAGCTGTTGGTAGTAATGCTCTTAGTAGTTTCCAGAACTTTGCCCTGCTCTTGGTGTTCTTGGACACTGCGAAATGATTTTACACCGATGACTGTAAATTATTCAAAGGAACAACTAATCATTACAATAAACTGAAATTTGGAGCAAGTATGGTCCTATTATTGGAGTATTAGACAAATATAACGAATTCATTATACAGAAATTCATCATATATCACGTTAAGGAGGTATCAAGTGCACCATATGTATTTTCAAAAAAGTTACACATAAAAATTCAAGTACACTTTTTTTGCATGGATCTAATGCTATAGGAACTAATTTTTTAAAATAACAGAAGGTATGACTGCTTCCGTAACTCAGTAGTGGATCTCCTGCCTTTGGTGCAGAGGACTCGGTTCGATCCCAGGTACCCGCGTGGGGATATTTCCCCCGTTGTAAGGTCTGGTCCGGGGTGCAGTCAGCCTCGCTAGGTCTCTGAGTGGCCAATTGAGGAGATACTTGATTGAAAAGGCGCTGACCACGTCCCACCTCCAGTACTGTACCCTACTCATGACGCCTGTGGTAGGTAGAGGTGGGAATGCAGCGGTCGGGCGTTATGCCTTGGACTGTTGTGCCACGGGGTTAGGTTTTAACACAAGATATAATTTGAAATCAGGAACAAAATATATCCTACATTCTATTTTGCACAAAAAAAAAAAAAAAAATATGCATTGCATCTCAAAATATGTATGTGATATAATTTTAAAGTACAATCAGAACCCATTATAGTGACATCATTTTAACAGCGAAATCTAACGGTGCCATCTAAATACTATGTAAATGCTGTATTTAAAAAATCGGTTAGTACGACATCGCATATTGTGGTATAAAACGACGTTCCTTTTATTACATTAGCAAACACCAGGTTTGTGCGACTCTCAGCTACAGCAACCATAAACCGTCGGCCCCTTCGACGTCATTATAACCGGTTTTGACTTCTGCTTTTTTAAGGTCGAAAACAAACAAATGCGGGCATTATTTTCAGTTTTTATTATTACAGCAACATTAAATGAACTGTGAACATAGTATAAAATAAGTGAAGAAATGTTTAAACATATTATCCTGCTAGTCATGTCTAATCATAAACTCCTATTATTTTGTTGGTGATCCATTAAAATGTAATACCTGATACCAAAAATAATAATAATTAGTGTACGCCTTTATTATAGGAGATAATTGACATACCATTTCATAATTATTCTTGCTTTCAACAAAAGCAAATTAAACCGATAGATTAAAATGAGGAAACAAACTGATTTAATTATTCAAATAATCAACTGCAATTAATAATAATAATGTTTTATGTTCCAAACTAATGCAGTATTTATTACAACATAAATTGTTTGATCTCAAAAACACATCAAAGCTGAATTCTGATTGTTAAATCGTGGTAATGATTATTTTCATGTACTACTACTGCTAATAATAATAATAATAATAATAATAATAATAATAATAATAATAATAATAATAATAATAATAATAATAATAATAATAATAATAATAATAATAATAATAATAATAATAGTAATAATAATAGTAATAATAATAATAGTAATAATAATAATAGTAATAATAATAATAGTAATAATAATAATAGTAATAATAATAATAGTAATAATAATAGTAATAATAATCATAGTAATAATAATAGTAATAATAATCATAGTAATAATAATAATCATAGTAATAATAATAATCATAGTAATAATAGTAAAAAAAATGTTAAACTTGTAATTCATATAATATGCCTTTTACTATTCAACGCAGTCTTGCACTTATTTCCTATAGTGGACACAAAATCTAATGGCGGGTGGCAGGAAGGAACTGGTCAACACAGTATCCAATCAGAGACTTTGCAGGCCTTGCGGTGTTATATAGTTAAACATATTGCAAAGCGGGATGATATGAATATCATTTGCTCCCACAAAATTTATTTCTGTAACAGGAAAGAGAATTATGTGATAATAAAGTGGTCAGCCATTAGCTGCCATTAAATGTTGTATGTGCCATAGTCAGTTTCCCCTGTGCACAGTAGTGAATAAGCGGTCTCTGCGCCCGTGTACAAAATCGCTCCAAGGCTATGGTCGTCTGTGCCAGTTTAATAAAGGTGCCACCATAGATGATAATCTTAATTATTTTAAAACGAGAATTAAGGAACTTCTGCTATCTTTCCGGGTTGCATTTTAATACTTCATATTACATCTACAGAGACTGTGTTTGGGACTAACGGTGCATATATATAAGCAAAATCACCTTCCCAAATCTCTTAAATTATTTGTATTGTTTAAAGAGAATGTTGAAATAAGGATCCACTAGTTAAAGTACATAGAAGACCTTTTTATGCTTGGGTTGTGAGGTACAAAATTTGGGATTAATACTAATGTATGTAACAGGAGGAAATCTTGATAAATAAGACTATAGCAGAATTTCCACCAGTTCATATTAACATAAACCACCAGTTTGATAAATTTTAGGCAATGTTGCCATTTTAAATTGAAGGAAATATTAGGACAATTCGTTAGTAATGTCCGATGATTTTCACACATCAAATCATCATAGATAGCTCCAAAACGGTTTCTTTATTTAATTCCATACATCTTTCTCTATTTTGTACATAATTGTCATATTTGTTTAAACATTTGTGCTAACGTTCTAAAAGTTTTGTATGCCGACGTCATAGAAGCCTGCCGCCTGGGAGAATAACTAGTCCTAGGATAACCGGAGGATAACCAGTGGGAATTGTTATCTTAAACTTATTTTAATCAAAATTGTTGGAGCCGTTTTTGAGCAAATAAAAACAACAAAATTGTTCGATTTAAAAAGTACTTTGGGACAGGGTAATTTTCTTATAATTCATCGCGTGGCAACCCTGGAGGAAGATGAACTTCAATGGCAAGCTTTGTATCTTACCAATTTCTCGTTTTTCAACAATGCTGCGCACACAGACACACACACACAGAGTAATGTTTACTAAAAAGGATTTTCGTGGATTCGGGGACTCTCAAAGCTTGAATATCGCTGAAATTTCGGTATTGGCGTTTTGGGTAGAATACAATAATTCCTCTGCATTTCTTTGCAACAGAGAAGTATAAACAAAATGTATATTATGTCTGTAGAGCTGAAATTTTGTGATGTGTAAGTAGATGTACTAGAGCTAACGAAATAGGAAATGAAACTTTGAATATATTTTCGTAAAAGAAAATATATAATCTCGGATAAAATAAAATGAAAGGGCATATTTATGGAATGTTAGATAATATGTGGCCTGGAAGGAGAGATTGGATCAGGTGAAAGGAAAAGGAAAACCAGAACAAATGTGACTACTCATTCATTATTTATTTGTTTGTCTATCTATTGATTGATTTATTGATTCATTGATACATTGATTCATTTATTTATTTATTTAACCTAATGCTCCAGACATGTTGGAGATTTGCCATTTGCATTCTGGCTTCCAAATATGATTTTCCTTCTGGCTTTGTCCAATGGGTTTGAAGAGCAGCACACTCCTTAAGATGTTTCCGGTTTGGCGATGTCGCGAGTCTCATACATGCGTTGTTGATGTTCTGCTAAATAGTTGTGTTTGGTCATTTTTTGTAAAGTGGTAACTGTTTCAGTTAGGAGCAGATTTGGTATTATTTTCTACTTGTTACTAATTATTTCCATGTTTTATCTTTTGTTATACTGGTGATATATTCTGATCTTTGTGCTTTGGAGATTGCCTTAATATTAATTTTTGCCATATGGAATGATAACAGTGTTTCCCTGCAGTCTGGGGAGACAGTTGAAAGTGGCATCGTGTATATCCAGAAGATGTATTATGCAGCATGTTTTCAAGGTTAATTCAAGGTCAAGGATTCCTCAGGATAATTCATCTCGATAATATTAATCATCAGTACCGCGAGTACAACTGTATCAGCAATAATTTGTAACTTGCTTTTACTCGATAATATTTAAAATACAATTGAACCACAAAACACGGCCACCTACATCTGTAGCCTGCCATATCCTAGCGGGTTTGAAAACAATAACTGCCAAAGCGGGAAACAATTGCCGCGCAATCAACTAAGTTTCACTTATTCAAGGCTGCCAACAGAGCAGTCTTAACCCAACTTAACGTTTGTACCTAACCCAATGCAACCCAATGCCTGGTTATGCATCAGTTCCACTAGCTCCTCCGAAATGGACTTGCAGTTAAAGACTATGCAATGACCATAATTTAACTAACCGATGCAAACAACATTCGGTATATATTACGCATTTGCAATTCCAGATATGTGTCTATCTCTCAAGTGTCAAACTGGCCGAAGATTTAACATAAAAACACACTGTGATGCAAGTTAACAATAGATCTTGCGAACTAAGACTGCTAACAACACCGAATAAGAGGGTTGGAGTCATGAATGTGGAGTCAAACCAGTGTCCAGTAATACCGTTATAAGAGTAGGAATCGACGAACCTGGGTTTTCCTATATCTTGAGCTTTAGAAGACAAATGCATGTTTCCCCAGATGACCTTGCCAGGTTACCTCCTAGCTTTAACATAAACTACGAGAGTACAAACTATTGAATTTACGCCACCTCCGACACACCCACCTGTTTTTTATGCAAAGAAGAAGGGCACCTTGCTAAATACTGCAAGCATGATTTTGATCTGTCACGCGAAGATACTATCACAGTTTCCACAGTTAATTCTAGTACCTAAGAAACTTAATAGGTCTCAAATAAAGGAGCTTACAGGTACACCACCACCTCCCAGTGAAGAAGAGAATACAAACAAGGAGAAAAATGCTTCGATACAAAAAACCCAACCTATATGTCACACAGCAGCAAAGGAGCCTAGCATTTTTAATCTTAAACGCCCTATCCCATCTTCCCTCTCTAGCGAAACTCCCATAGAAATAACTGCTGATAAAATACCATGACTAGCTGATCCGCTCGAACCCACAGAAGATCTTTCTGAGGATCGTGATACGAAAGAAAAGTCTAAATCTCACATAAAACAATGTTAAAAGGGCAAGAAGAACAGAAACAATAACTTTGTATGCAGAATTATTAAAACCTTTACTCTCAATTTTCTCCACCTCAAAAGTTTCTTTGAAAACACTGTAGGGAATACTGACACTGGTTCTGCAACACAAACGACCTAGAAGCTCTTCTGAATACACTCAAAATACTTCATCCATATTATACAGAACGTAAAATTAAAATCAGGAGTACTCGTGTTCAAGAAAAGCCGCTTACCGCCCTTTATTCTACAGGATATAAATGAATGGAACGCACACTTTTATAGGTTAGAGGTTACCTGACCTTTATTCCACATACAGTATAGTTCTGCAGATCTGGAACTCTCCAAGAGGTGAAAATTCTCTTCGATTTAATAAGTGAGCGAGGTAAGGATACCCTCCCAGTAGGGTATCACAGGAATGACCGATGAAACTGCCAAGAGACTCGTTTAATGTACCAGTGGTTGTGCAGGATGGCCTCAGGAACCTCGATTGTTTAGCTTTCTTGCCACACTATTTTGTTACAATGTTGTTAACTTGTTTATACTTGTGTATGCCAACACGTAGCGATAAATAACAAAATTTCCTGCAGTCTAAAATCTCAGTTACCCTTTCTGTCATATAATCTGCTTTCCCACTTCCAATTATTCTAATAGGATCCATTGAACAATAATTTTTATTGCATTTTTCTCTAATCTTCCAAGTATGTCTTTAATTTGTACCACTTTTGAATTGCTATCTTCTTTTATGGAACCGTCTGTATAGATGTGATCATTCATTTTCTGGGTATTCAGAATGTATTTTTTTTAATTTATTTAGAATCGCTTTAACGATTAAGTCATATAGCGACTATTCTATATAATACAGCGGTATACAATAAAATTGTTACAATTATCTAATCAAAATCATGAAAATACTAATCAACAAATCAGTACAACAAAAATATTCTTCATACTATATTTTCATATGTAAATCTGTACTTTTGAGAAATAATAATACGCTTCTGCAGTTGGATGGCGTGTTCAGAATTGTGGATAAGTCTCCAGTGATGTGATGAAGCTGTCGTTGTGTAGCGTATTGCTTACATTCTGTGAGGAGATGTTTTACTGTGAGGCGGGTGTTGCAGGCTTCACATTGTGGTGGCTGGCCTTTGCTGAGGAGGTATGAATGGGTTAACCTTGTATGACCAATGCGGAGACGTGAGATAATCACTTGCTCTTTCCTGCTAAGAGAATAGACAGGGGAAGAATTGGTGTCTCCTTTCCTTACCATGTGTAGTTTTTCTGGAGGCGATTGATTCCAGGCCTGTTTCCATCTTGTTTTTATTAGTTTGGAGAAGTACTTTGTAATATCACGATAAGGTACTGCTTGCTGTTCATGTGTGTCTGTTAGCCGACTTGCTTCTTTAGCAGCTTTGTCCGCTTCTTCATTGCCCTTAATGCCGCAGTGTGAAGGGACCCAAATGAAAGCAACTATTTTCTTTTTATTTAGCACAATGGAATAAAGACTGTGGATATCTTGAAGCAGTTGGAGGTCAGTTGAACGATCTCTGAGACTTTGGAGAGAGCTTAATGAATCAGAAATTATAAGAAATTTACTCTCACTAGATTGGATGATGTATGTTAAAGCTTGCTTAAGTGCAGAAAGTTCGCAGGAGAATATGGAATAATATTTAGGAGTTTCAGCTGAAGTTTCTTATCTGGGGTAATTACGGCACATCCATTGTCGCTGTCCGTTTTGGAACCATCAGTGTAGATAAGTGTATGGTTAGGGTAGGCATTTGTTATTTCTTGAAACAGCTGTTTATAGCAAGATGCATCTGTATGAGATTTATGGTAAGCTGTAATATTCAAATTTAGTTGAGCAGTTGGTATTCTCCAAGCTGGTAGACAATGAAGCTTTCTGGGCATTATGGCAGGAACTTCTATGTTATGTTCTTCAATGCATTTGCTTATTTTAGATTTAAACGACATTTCTTTTTGTGAATCTGTGTGGTAATAGTTCTTAAAATGTACACAGGATATTCAGTGTGATAAGCAATTTCTTCGCTGTATTCCGAGTTCACCTTTAGGGATTTTTCATGGAATAACTGTACCACGTTCAGCTTGATAAAAAAGTGTTTTAGCAGACTGAAAGTTAGATTGAGAAGCGTTGTTACATAAAGTAGAGAGTAGTTTACATACACAAAAGTAAATATTTCAGCAGCAGCAGCACGTTTGAATAAAGATGGGGGTCGCCGAAGCCAGCTCATTAGCTCTAAACAACTCGTTCAATTAACGATCCCGTGCAACACACAACTAATGATGCGCTGTGTGGCGGAACTCAACCAAACCAAATTCACTAACAACGTGTGTGTTTTTACTAAATACGCTTGCTTGCTAGCTATGCTGTCACTGATACAGATACAAAATGCTACCCTTGTATTCTCATGTCCGGGACAGACACTCTTCAACCATTATCTCCATTAATGTCATCTTTCGTGGTCCTCAACTGCACTTCGGCGACATTCCTGAGCATTGGACTTTGCTCTGAAAGATTTATTCGCATAATTCCGGACCATTACTTTCTCTACTACTACGACGACGACAACGACGACCAGTACCATTACCAGTACCAGTACAACGACCAGTACCACCACCAGTACCAGAACTACTACTACTACTACTACTACTACTACTAATCAGTGGCATGCTTTCAACCACAGTCAACCCAACGCTGCTGGGGTAACTGATTTATTCACAAGTTCGAAATTAAAATAGTTTCTTAATATCTCAATCAAATACGCACATAGATCTTGAACGTTACAGTACTTAAGGTTCAAACTCCCACCCCACCACTAGCCAGCTGTTGCTCTTGGCGACTTCTCTTGTTCCAAAGGAATACATCCTCTCAACAATACCAACTAGCCTACGAGTGCTGTATTGACGCATGCGTATTCTGTATAGAGCCCTAGCTAGCGTAGCCATGGCTGCCAGCCGACAGCAGAGGCAAGTGTGAATTTGATTGGTTAGTTTAGTTTAATTGCAGCTATACCGCTCGCAAAAGTTAAAGGCATGTGAACGCTGGCCAATGCTCAAGCAGAGCGCTGTTGCCAAGCATAGTACGTGTACCGGCAGAGTTTCTGTACATAAGGTTGTGTGAGATGCATGTACCACATTCGGCAGCGCTGGTAGGAGGGGCAAGCTTAGGATTCGCTGAAGTCCGCAGTACGCCCCGCCTCCATATGCCTTTAAGTTTTGCGAAGATTATAGCTAGGATTTGACGTCATAGAGCAGAGCCTGGTCGATCGGTTACATATCGATATGGAAAGCTTGAATGAGAGATAGGATACAGGCAAGCGTAGTAACCCTACAATAATGATGTCGTTTTATAGGACATAGTATAACAATGTCAAACGATATGAAAAGCGCATATACTTAAAACTATTAGCTAACATTAAAAAATATTGTTAAGAAACGACTTAAATGCTTTTTTGTTTACGAAGGTGACCTCCATTAACAAAATGGAAATAAACAGGGGAAAATATAATAAGTTGGTCATTATGCCGATCAGATCAGACTATAGTGTTGTCACAAGTTTGAAAGTTTGTTTGCGCCCTGCGTTGTTTTATATGTGTTTCTGTTAAAGTATCTAGTAAATGTGACAGGTGAATTCATTGAAAATGAATGCGAGTGACTGTGTAATAGAGAATATTCAAAAGAGACCATTTTTATATGGGCTATAATGTGCTAAGTGTATGGTAAATATCAGGAAAGTGTTTAGGATAAATACATCTACCATTTATATCCTGACCATTTTGGAATAAGGATTATTTATTTTAAAGTATAGGATGATTTTTCAGTGCCGTAGCGTATACCGCTGGGGTAATTATTGTGACCGCCGCACGCCACTGTTACTAATATTACTACTACTGCTGTTATTACTACTACTGCCGACGATGACCCAGAATATTGTGGAAGAAACGATCATCTGCTTCAAGTTAAGGGTAGAACGCATAGAGTTGGCGTAGAAAAATTCTCCTTTGTTAATAGGTCCATTGAGGAATGGAATGAGTTGCCTGTAGCATTCTTTCAGGGCTGTCCTCTGTCAATGAAGGAATTCAGAGAAAATTTAAATCGAGTAAATGTTGGATAATAATTTATTATAAAGGTTACTAAGCTGTATGCTTCACAATTTTAAACTTATTGTGAATACCTCTGGTAAATGTTTTGGTTATGCTGACAAGATATGTAGTTATGTAGTCAATGAGTAATTAATAATTTCAAAACCCAGCTGATATACTACAAAATCATAAGCTGGTGGCTATAATAATCTGGTTCATACATGGAAATATTTTATTCGTGTTATTGTTGTTTATTGTTCACTGTATTATCATTGTGTTTGCACTTATTTTTTGTAATCTTACTTTGTACATTTAACCCTGCTACCGAGTCATGCTCATTTGCAGCGAATAAATAAATACATAAACAGGCAGCGAAAAAAAAAATTAAAAAAAAATGTGTATAGTGACCCTGGCACCTAATTACTTAAACCAGGGCTAATATGCCAGTTTTTAAACACGTATTCATTCTACACATTCGTATATACAGCATACTTGACAGATAAAATTATAAAATAAAAGTACAAATTATAACATTTCACACACAATCATTCTCAAAAATACAAATACTACTAAACAACAATTCATTCTACACAATCATAATACAACAAAGTTTCCAAATACATGTATATAAAAAACCTAGTTTGTTATATAAATACATAACAATTTATAGGATAAAAAATAAAATAATAAAATTAAAACAAATTTATCTCCTTACTACAACAAAATAAAACAAAATATAACATATACATACTAACATTACTCTCACAAAACTACAACTATTACTAAACAATAAACAAATATATGAAATTAAATTATTAGTTATAAATATTGCATACTATTATTAATTATATTATTAAATATTATTATAATTATTACTATTTTATTATTATATTGTTATTATTAATTTATTATAACTATTATAGTTATACCTGTAACTAATAACTAAACCAAGATTTACTACTATCTAGTAAACTATAGCTGGTAACCAGTTATTAAAAACAACTATAAACGAAACACCCTAACCTGCCGCCGGCATACTATATGTACTGCTTTCCAGCACAAAAACTACAAAAAGTATGTAATATAAAATTCAAAATCTACATAACCAAAATTTAAAAAGCAAACATACAACAAAAATTATACTTTTCATTAATAAGTTAATTTATACCTATACTTTAAGAAAATAATAATTTAAACTAAAATCACTAAACTTTAATTATTTTAAATAACTTTACAAAATTATTTCTGCTATTACTTCCTTTCAGACGTCCAGAAATGTAAAATAAATCATTTTTCACTTCACTAATTGAACTTTCACAACACTAAATCGCCTATTTACTTTAATTAGGTTCACTAAATAATCACGACCATATTTCACTTAAAATCCTATCACTCACTTGATCAAAAACACTTTCGGTCACTCAATCCGTCGCCGATCTACTGAATGCATGATGTAACAATCCCGAGAAAGTCTCCCACCATGGTGACAACTTGCCACTGCTTCCGGGTCATCATCTCCCTCCGAGTGGTAGTGGGTTGAAGGCCCCGTCTCCGGCCTCGCGCCGATACTAATTCCTCTGGAATACTGCCTCCTCATCCTGACAGTATACTGTTGTGCTCAGTACCATTTCCCCGATGTCTTGATAGATAAATTGGCTCCAACCTTTCATCGTATATATGCAAGTTTTCATGGCTTCTTGTAGTGTTCCTATTCTGAATTCTTTGTGATCTTCTTTCTGTTAAATTTCACGTTATGTTTTCTACTTGTCGAGATTGTTCTATAGCTGTCCTTGTAGCATGTAAACTACACAGGTAGACAAACATACATACATATATACTAACATACAGAACGGCAGCCACACAGACGTACAGACACATCTACTACCATAAAAATATACACACAAAAACTGCCCCTGTATACCAGAACTAAAAACTCAAGTGAAATATAAATACGAAAATTAGCATTAAGTTAAACATTTTAAGGAAGAGACATGTAAAAAATTCCCCACCCCAAACTACCCTTTTTATGAAAAAGGTTTTTTTTAGTTTTATTTGCTCAAAAAGACATACCATGTTTAAGATATTTGCATGATAAATGAAATGTATATATTGAGACACTTCTGGCACCACCATAACTAAAATCTGACAAGTCGCACTCACATGATTTTCTCTACTCTTATATTAATCAATTATTATTCTTCGTGTTAGTTGAGATTAACATCGGCAGAAATTATCTTATTGGTATTCCCTTGTAGATGTAATGGGAATATGGCAATACAGTAGGCTTTGAGCGATAGGCAAATATTTTAAAGCTTTCAAATTCCGTTCTCTTTGCACGGCTAGCATATAAAAAATGAATATCGATGTTACATTGATGAAAGTTTTTCTTTTTTTTTCTTTTTTTTTTTTTTTTCCAAAACACACAAATAACAATGAATATCTCCGAAATAGTTCACTCCATAAAAAAAATGTATTTGAACATAAATTGTGTTTTAGCAAGATCTCATTTTTTGTATAGTAAGATATGGTCTGTCTCTTACGGTTTACCAGTTATGCAAAAGTCATCCAGAGAAAACAGGACTACATGGGCTATAGCCAAAAAATTCACAATGTAAGTTCATTTATTATAAAATATCTTAAACATATGCATTTTATTCAAAATCGTTAGAGCTATTTTCGAGAAGATATATTTTTTTTGAAAAATTTTCCACGTAAAGGGTAGTTTAGTGCGGAGGAATTTTCTTCAAAAATCTTCGAATTGCATCCTTTAAAGATATTAAACTTAAATACAAACTTTGGTTCTTAACGGGTTTTTCGTTTTTGAGTTACGCTGTCCACAGATTGACACACACACACACACACACACACACACACACACACACACACACACACACATACACACACACACACACACACACATACACACACAGAGTCTTGTTCTAGAATTATTTTTTATACAGGAGACCTCAAATCATATTTCCGGTGAAATCTGGACATCGAATTTTTGGGTGGAACACGAGTAGAGAAAGTAAAAATGACAAGTAAGTCTTATATTCGCTTTATTTTCCTTATAAAACTAAAGCACAAAACACAGCTTTGTTTTGTCGTTAATACAATCGTTAATACAGTTCTTCGTGATTCACAACTCACAGCTGTTTTGTCCTATCGTAACTCTGACAGATCCTTTTCTGTCTTTTAGTTCTCTCTACGTAACAGATGGCTTTGACAGTCTCACTCGTTAAAACTGCTTCTCACAGCTCCGACGTAACAATTTAATCTCCCAAACTGTCTCTCACGGTACACACTTGAATGTCTCTCGACGACTGTATACACACACGCGCACGCATGCGCACACACACTTGCCAACAGCTGTCTTGTTCAACATTCTCGCCGTCTCGCCTCCTTATATAGTCGAGGATGACATGGCACCGATTTTTCTCCAAATTCACCATTTCTTGAACCTCTCAAAATAAGCCGGCAGCCAGAAATCTCGCGAATGCTCTGGAAATCCTATGTTCTGCCGCGCTCATAGTTGTCTTTGTTCTGACCGCTGTAATGTCATCGGGGCATGTATTTACAAACAGCGTATAGTTTGACCTTGGCTATTTTGATAAGCGGTGGCTGGCCGGCATCACAATACTGAATTTTCTGCAAATACCCTGTGAAGTGACCTTCATTCTGAACAATTTTTTTTTATACTATTGTAAACTAATAAACCACCGAACATCTCTATACTCACATATTTTCCTGTGAAGGTTGCTAGAGTTTGCAATTTATTGTCACAAGATGTCAGAGGCTGTCAAACTTTAAATGTCTTTCATCGCAGATTGCACTAATAATTTTTGTTAATTTAGAGGCAATGTTTTCATTTTCGTTATACTCGTTATATTCGTATATTTTAAGATGAATATTACTTTTAACTTCGTTTATAAATCTTTTGAGTTGTCTCATGTTTATTCTTCTAATATTTGTGTTGACTGTCTTTTTGTGGAATGTTTCACCTATGTTATCCTTATGTTGAGTATACTATTCAGGATTTTTCTACTTGGCTCAGTGGAAGAGAAGTCAAAGGTCTTACTTTTGCCATAGAAAATAAATAGAAAAAGTATAAGCAGAAACATAGTACACCAAAAATGTAGTTCCAAAATCCATAATTTGTCACATTCTAGTGGCATTTACCATTTCCTAATTATGCTATGTTAATATTTGGATTTGGAAATAACTATACTTTTTGAGATACCAAGGCGCCATTATTTTATTTTTCGTTGTATACTGTACCAAAATCGACGAATCCCACCTGCCACCAGTGTGACAAAGAGACAAAATCAATTGGGTCACTTTTTTGTCATCTGAACGTTTGCACAAGTACACATTTTGTACACGTAAAGTCTGGAGGTATGAATGTGTGTGTGAATTTAACGCGATAAATCTAAAATAATAAAACTATAAAAAAAAACTACCCTTAAGCGAGTGAAAATCATTGTCATAGATTAATTGTTTCAAGAGGTCAAAAGTCGTCGATATGACCTCCGAGTTAAAGGTGTAGCAAATAAATGGAACATAAAAAAAATATAAAATTGTAAAGCTAGCATAATATAGTGACACTCGATTTGAATATTTGACTATCGCTGCAGTTTCTTACATCTCTAGAAATGTGTAATGAAATCATTTCAGCAAACGTTTATCTCGACTAACATGAAATAGAATAGTTTGTGGTACAGTAATTGATGTAGAAAATCATGTGAATGAACTGACATGTAGTGGCTTGAAGCGCATCAATTAATATGAACACTGTGCAGGACTTTTTTGAAATGGTAATGGGTAGACAAAGCCGTGTGAATGCTGTCAACTCTTCTTTTGCTTCTTACTTCTGACCCAACAGATCTTGGGCGCACCATTCATTGAATTGCCTTTTAATTTCACGCCTTGCCCACATTTCATCAATATCTACGAAATTGGACTGTACTGGCACTGGGTTATTGGATAAATTCCTTTGGATTTCAGCTTCATCTACCATAAGGGGAAAAAAGAGAAAAGAAAAAGAAAAAATCTGATTTGTTAATTTCACATGCCTTTGTTTTTATATAGCTACCACAAACTGTTCCTACAGAAGCATAAATTTTGTATGTACTGAATGTTACTCGAAATAAACCTTTGCAAAAATAGTCTTTTTGCACATTTCGTTATAGATTTGAGAGTGATAAAAAATACCAATCAGCAGTTGTATCTATCTACTATATGCGGGGCTTAAAATCCCATATTACTTCAGTACTGAAATAGACAAATTAACAAGAAAGAGTTTCTTGGAAATTGCTGATGGCAGGTTATTCCAAATAAACTGAAGTCATCTAAGATTCCTCCCGAATGAAGACTTCATCGGCGTTACGTAGAACATTTAATACTACTGTCATGTAAATATACTAAACATATGGCATTTAATCTAACTCGTTACAACTATTTTATGTAAATCAAAATGTTCCAAATATTTTCCACAAAAAGGTAAGTAGTTTGGGGATGGAGGATTTCTTTTTTTAGCAATCATGTTACATTTATTAAAGATACTGATTTTAAATACTAAATTTTGTATTTATCCGTTCTTCAAAGTTAGCATTATAAATGCTTATTCTTCTATCTACTTCAAATTAATTTAAATAAACTTTGAAGAGTATTTTCTAGTGATAGATCTCGATATTTAGAAGACATTTTGTATCTTACGTTTTTGTCTCTGACCATTTCCTACGGAAATATTTTATATGTTTCTCGAAAACAAGTTAACAACACTGCAGATTGTGTGGGTGTTACTTTCCCTAGCTCATTACATAAAGAAACACTGTAACGGTGCTTCGTGAGAACAAAAAGAAATACACTGCTTTGTCCTTCCGTGTTTACTGCGCCAGTGTAGGTCAATCAAAAGCGTTAGCTCCCAAAACATTAAAGTGAAAGCGAAAATGCCAGACGTGTTTACATTCACAAACCAGTTCAATTCCCTGACCAACCTCAGTACAACGTTGTCGACTTCAGGTCTGAAAAAGCTGCTTGGAGTATTCCTTCACATCTTTTAAGTGATTAATTATTTCGTAACCGTGTGTGATGCCGCATAATTACTACCGAAAGTATGTCATAAATAAGTTACTCTACGCATCTTACAAGTGACAAACTGTTACCTTCGTATATTCCTGTGAAATTACGCTTCAAGTTGGATAAAAAAACCATTCATGTTTTCGAAATCGGCGGATCAAAGAACAAAATGCCATTAGACTTTTTTGTTTGTAATGCTTCCATGAAGCACATATTAGAAGGACTGTAATGACTTCCCTTCCATCCTGTATAAATAAATATACATCGAAAATGTAAAGGGTGGTTTGATGTTTAAAAATTATTATTATTATTATTATTATTATTGTTGTTGTTGTTATTGTTGTTATTATTATTATTATAATTACTACTACTATTATTACTACTATTATTACTATTATTACTATTATTATTACTATTATTATTATTATTATTATTATTATTATTATTATTATTATTATTATTATTATTATTATTATTATTATTATTATTATTATTATTATTATTATTATTATTATTATTATTATTATTATTATTATTATTATTATTATTATTATTATTATTATTATTATTGGATATTTATCCGATATTTCGTTTTAAAGTGACGCTGTCCTCCACAAACACACTCTTTTCTAAAAATATATTTTTATTCAGGTGCGTCAAATGATTTCCGTTATATCTTTACGGCAAATTTTTGGGTGGAGTGCAATGTCCTTTATCTACTACATATTATGTGGTAGAGGAAGTGAAAATGAAAATTTGGGCACCAAACTCGATATAATTAGTTCAGCACCTGCCAAAAATGTGAGAGAAATATTTTCAGGATTATTCTCACACTCTAGCTACTCTTGGCATCGAAGAATGTGTTATTTTAAATTTACTCAAAAATAGCTCTTACGATTTTGATTTAAGTCCATTATGTTTAAATATTTGCATGAGTAATCAAATGTATCTCTTGAGTGCCTTTTGAATAGCCTGTGAAGTCCTTTTATTTCTCTGATTTTGTATAGGTTTGTATAACTAGGAATTCATAAGTCAAACATACCACAACAAAAAATATAAAATTCATTAAAATACACAAATATTTGCGTAGCTTTAGCCATTTTCCAGATATTCCATGTTGTAAGCCTACACAATCTCGGCGATCGTAACAGGGAATATGCTGTATGTAAATTCTAAACCTCCGGATCGGGAGAGATCTCCGAATACCGGCTCCCCATGGAATATGTAAGCCAGTGGAGGGGATTAAGCTGCTACTGGAAAGCTTAAACAAGGAAATCGGGACCCTGCCCTCTTCTACCGTGTCTCCTAAGTCAGGTAACCCCCGGTATACCGTCACCTCACCCCTACCTCCGGCGGGAGGCGGTCCCGTAAGCTCATTTTCAGTAGATGCTCAAACCTTGTCTTAACCCATACAACGCCAAGTTTACACATTCCTCAGATGCGACTGCAGTTGCTATTGAATTGCGACTATTCTTTCTTTCCTCCCTTCCTATATTCCCATTACAAGACCTTGTTATCATAAAAATGCATTTGAATATTGTTTTCGCATATTGCAACTAAACATTTCCTATTTACAAGTCACACCGAAAAAAAGAGGCCAATAAGCTGCATCATTCACACTACTTTCTCTATTCTGTCATACATTTTCATATAGCTGCTACAAACTAAATTTTCAAAAGATTATTCTATTTTCAAGTTTATTTTAATCGAGAGAAATGTTTACAAAAGTGACTTCATTATACATTTCGTTGTTGCGACAAGGAAGATACGATTGTCAAAAAGATGATTGTTGCATGCTGGCTTTGAAATTACGTATTCTTTGCTTTGTATTTTATCAAGATCTACATTTTTTGTACAGTAAGATTTGGTCTATCTCTTACTGTTCACCACTTATGCAAAAGTCATCCAGGGTAAACAGGACTTCATGGGCTATAAGGTGAAAATTCAAGATATACATTTAATTTGCCATAAAATATAACATTTTAATCAAAATCGTTAGAGCAATTTTCTTCAATACCTTCGTGTCGCATCCTTGAAAGACATTAAACTTAAATACCAACTTTGGTTTTTAAGCGACTTGTCGTTTTTGAGTTATCCTGTCCACCGACTATCAGACAGACAATCTGGCTACTGATCCCAAGGTCGCGGGTTCAAATCTGGTCGAGATCGATGGTTTTTAAGTGTGTTTAAACCAACAGCTCCATGTCAGTAGATTTGTTGCCATGTATGAAAGCTCCATCAGGACAAAATTCTGGCGCACCGGTGACGCTGATGTGATCCTGGCAATTGACAGCGTCGCTAAACAGCAAAATATTTGAGAGGTAGAACTGGAACTTAAAAATTCAATGCCATTCTGGCCGTTTGTCACAGTAGTTCAATGGTAGAGCACCCGCCTGGTAAGCGGAAGGTCTGTGGTTCAAATCCCAGCTATGGCATTGAATTTTTAAGTTCCAGTTCTACCTCTCAAACATTGCCCACACACGGTTTGTGTGTTTAAAAACACCAAAAGTAAGTTTGTTGGCATAAATAAATAGCAAAATATTTTTTAAACAGACACACACACGGACCTTTTTCTAAAATTTTTTTTTATTTAGGGGGCCTCAAAACACACATTTCCAGTGAAACCTTGACATAGAATTTTTGGGTGCAATACAATACTTCAATTACTTTGCTATACGGAGTAGAGAAATTAAAAATAAACCGTCTATTAAACTGTAATTTAAGCCTAGATATTGCAAACGTGTGTATTTATTTACAGTATGTGCACAGTATAAGTACAGAAGTTTTAAATCGCCTAAATATCGCTCAAGACACTTTGGTTTAGGGGCGTTTCCCGTTTTTACCTAGCGCAGAAGAGACATTTTAATGTAGTGATGTCGTTTCTAGCTGGATGATAAGAAAATAAAATGGTTTGCTCTCTCTGGTATTAATAGGCAAAGTTTACAAAGAGACAGGTTGATGCCGTTGCAACGTAGAGCAAAGCGCAGGCATTTGTTAACTTTGCTTTGGGAAGCTGATCGCTTTGTTGGTCCACAGACAAACTTTGACACGCTGTGAAATGTGAGTGATTATGCGGTGTTGTGGGGCGTCCCCCAAGACAAAAGCCGAGCGGCGGATAAAGAGCACATTACCATCCTCATATGTCACACTGCCGCAGTGCGCTGCGCTTTTCTTTTTACCTACCGCACATCAATCATCACGGTTCAAAACCCGGACAGGGTTCCTTGTGTTTCAATGTTTCGGCTGCAAGCAGAGCATTTCTGTGACATTATTTTACTTCTGTGGTGAGCAATAGTTCAAATTTGGGTACGTTGGCAAGCAATTAAGGTCGAAGTGACAATGCCAATATCTAGCGCATTCTTTGTCGAACTGTAAAATCTGATATATTACATTCACATGACTTTCTGTAGCCATTGTCACTTATTCAAAATGACAATGTGAGAAATCCCACTACTGACACCACTCTGACAAAGTGACAAGTTCAATTAGTTTTTCTGTGCACAAAAATACAGTCGTTAACACATCTTAGAGTTCTTAGTGACCTTATAACTTACAGTTGTTCTGTCCTTTCGTAACCTTGACACTTTGTGTCCTTTAGTTCTATTAGCTTGTCTGTTTCTTCGACTCTCTCTCTCTCTCTCTCTGTCTCTTTCTTCGAACAGCTGTTTTTGGGTATACACACACTGAAACTGACTGGAGACACGCACGCACACGCACACACACATACACACACACACATACCAATTGAAGATTGAAAAATAGCGGCCCCTGGTCGGAAAAATAGCAAACGGCCGGTAGGTAGCGAGGCGCTGACCACGTTCCACCTAAGTACTGCACCCCATTCATTACGCCTGTGGTGGGCAGAGTGGGGGATGCAGCGGTCGGGCGATAAGCCTTAGCTGGGATTTTACGGGGCTACGTTTAGTAAATAAATGAATTAATTATTTCGCGGATTAGTTTTAACTATCACTTGAGCTTTTCGTATTTGGGATGAGTTTCTCGCGCTTCCGGTCGCAAAATTGTCGTTATGTGTAACCCTCTCGGTATTACTACAGATAAAATAATTTCTACAAACGTTTATCTCGGTTAACATAAGCAGATAGAAGAATAAGCTTTCGTAAGAATGGTTTGTTGAAGAATAGTAGGAGAAAGCCACGTAGATGTAATACATCGGTAAGCTTTTTCCATATTGGTTGTTAGTTTGCAAACAAGTAAATTTTGATGCTGTGTGAAACAAAATAAAGTGACCTGAGATTTCAATTTCCATGCGAAAGGCTGTGCAAAAGGTTACTTTTTCTCAGAGTGGAGGAAAGTCTTCTATAGAACCGATATATTTATTTGGTTGTTTTAACAAAGAAAGAGTGAACGTATTCGTTTTAGGCAGGGCAGTTTGGGAAGAGCGGACTTGCAGAAAAGTTATGTTGTAAATACAAGCAACTGCCCAGCTCGTGTTCCTCTAATTACATCTATCTCTCGGCGTGCCCCATCCAGAAGCGATTAACCTAAAACGCAAGCAACGCCTCTCTCTCCATATACGCTCCGTTTTCAGAGCAGCGCTAAAAACATAGACGGAGCTTTTATATCCTCGCATCGATATCTTCTCTGTTAGTGCTTCCATTCAACTTGTTTCTGATACAAAGTTTCTCATCATTTTGCCAACCTTTCTTACTCTGTTTCTTTTCTGCTCCAAACAATTGCATTTGTGTGCACTACAGTGTAAAAATGTGTCGATACAATACCGGGGCTATTTATGCTGGTTATTAAATGCTCACCTTCATACTTCTACCTTCCATTTCATATAATTTTAGCCGTAAGCTTGACAAGCTTCTATTTTAGTAAGGTTAAATTAATTATGTGTGTCGATACCAGCTTTTTCTATAGGTGCTGATGGTTTCTGTTACGGGTGTAACGTGTAGTTCCTTCCTTATTTCTTCATTTCTCATGTGATCATGCCTGCTGAAGGTCTAAATAATTTCATTTCAGCAGCTTATATTCGTCTAATTGGTGTGTGGTTAAAGCCCGTTTTTCTAGGCCATAAAGTAAAGTAGGGATTGTAAAATTTCAAAATAGTTTCTGGTCTGACTTTGTTGACCAGTGTTTTCTTGATTGTGTGTAACAGTTGCTGTAATTTGGCTATTTCGATCTCTGTGTCAGATTGAAGTAAGAGAGATTACAGCCCAGATTAACTTGTTCAGTAATATTGATCTTGATGGAGATTTTGGATATAAGATAGTTCTTTCTTCTGAAAGCCATTGCTTTGGTGTTATTTATCGAAACTTCTAGGTCGTATTCGTTCGCTATCAGTGATAATTTGTGGCTCTTTGCAAATTATCTTCTGAGTTGGCTAATATAGTTTGATTATGTGCATACATCAACGTGTTTATCAATAAAAAGATTCGTGGATAATGCTTTCTGCCAGCTTAAATCATTTCGTTCATAGAAATATTGAATAAGGTGGGTGACATTGGGCAGCCCTGTTCGACACCTCTATTTTTACTTTCTCTACTGGTAAGTAGGGAAAGTATTGTATTCCACCCAAAAATTCGAAGTCGATATTTCACCGGAAATACATGTTTTGAGGCCCCCGAATCCAAAAAAAGCATTTTTAGAAAAAGGTCCGTGTGTGTGTCTGTGTGTCTGTCAGTCTGTGGACAGCATAGCTCAAAAACGAAAAGTCGGTTAAAAACCAAAGTTGGTATTTAAGTTTAATGTCGTTCAAGAATGTGACACGAACATTTTGAAGAAAATAGCCCCACCCTAAACTACCCTTTACATGGAAAAGTTTTCGAAAATTTTGATTTTCTTGAAAATGGCTCTAACGATTTTGATTAAAATGTCATATGTTTGAGATATTTTTATGACAAATGAAATGGATATCTTGAATTTTCTGGCTATAGCCCCTGTAGTCGTATTTACTCTGGACGACTTTTGCATAACAGGTAAACCGTTAGAGATAGACCAAATTATACTATACAAAAAATGTAGATCTTGCTAAAATACACAATTTATGTCTCAATAAATTTTCTTGTAGGGTGAACCATTTCGGAGATATACCTTGTTATGTGTGTGAGTTTCGGAAAACTTGGAACTTTCATGAAATGGGTCATCGTTGTTCATTTTTTTTATATGTTACGTGTACAAAGAGAACGGAATCTCAAAGCTTTAAAAGATTTGACTATCGCACAAAGCCTACTGTATTCCAATATTCCCTTTGCACCTACAAGGAAATAAGCAATAAGATAATTTGTACAAATGTATATTTTAACTAACACGAAGAAGATATAGGAATAAGAGTTTGTAAGAATGGTTAGTACAAGAGTAGAGAAAGTCATGTGAGTGCAACACATCAGATTTTTTGTCCTTTGTTTGGAACTTATATTGTTATTAATTTTAATATTTATGTTTGTATCCTTATACTTACTCTAAATGTCATAACATAAATTTCCAAGAATTCCGATACCTTATAAAATGTTCTATGGTTTTGTAGTGCTTACTGTGTGGAAGGCTCTTTGATAATCTATGAAGGCTATACCGTGTAGAAAGGAATTTACTACATTCCTTCTATGTGCTTCATAGAAGCATTACAAACAAAAAGTGCAATGGCATGTTGTCCTTTTGATAAGCAAATTTAGAAAAAATAAATTTTTTTTATTCCAAATTTCATGCGCAATTCCACAACAATCTTATTTCTGACATAGTTTAGAGAGTAATAACCTAGGGTTTCTAACTAATCACTTAAAAGTATTAAAGGAATATTCCGAGCAACTTTTTCAGACGTGAAGCAACTCGGTAACGTTGCGTTGAGGTAGGTCAGGGACCTAAACCGGCTTTTGGATGCAAACATGTCGGTCACTTGCAAACACGACGCAGGGTAGTGTAATGTTTTGGAAGATAAGGAATACCTATAACTGCTATTCTGATTGGCCTACACTCGCACAGTAAAAGCTGAAAGACACTGCATCGTATTTGTTTACGCTCACAAGGAGGCGTTTTTTGTATGTACTGACCTAGTGAAAGTGACACCTACACAATTTCCAGTGTTGGCAGCAATAAAACTACTCCGTAGGAAATGGTCGAAGACAAAAACGTAAGACACAAAATGTGTTCCAAGTATCGAGATCCGTCACTGATTTAAATTAATGTAATGACTTCCCTTCCACCCGGTATATGTCGGAAAGGGGAGAGGGTGAAGGCGAGTATCTAGCGCCTCAAAGCTGGACCCCATCGGCTAACGAACCAACCCTCCACAGAAAAGCAGGCAAGTTTATAGGCTTCAAGATAGCAAGTCTACCACCATGCTTACTCAGCGATGGGCTGGTTACCCATTCCGAAGACATTCCAACCAACTCGCAGTTTTAGAGAGGTTATATTAAAAATACTTATAATAATTATATTAACCAGGCTGGCGATAACAGTCCATTTATTACTAGCACCATGTAGAATATTCAATGATTCTATAAATCAAGAAGTTTTAATTATTAAAACTAAATGAATAAGATTTATTATTAATATATTAATTATGATCATTATTATCATTATCATTATTGATTTCTTCCTCAAGTGTTAGACCCTTCGATCCACTCCGTCTCTATCACATGTTCTTGATTTGTAAAGACTTTCATAGTTGTGAATGCTCCGTTTCGAGTCGCGGAGGCATTGCGGAGACATTAAACGCTTCTGAAACACTGCCAGAAATAGCTATTGTTTCGAGGTAGGTAGTTTTACTGTTAATATCCTTGAACTTCCGCTCTACATATAAGCCAACGTACACAACCAGTTGCTGTGCAAGGTGTAAAAGCTAATAGCTTTACTGCCAACATTCCTAACCTTCCGCTCTATATACCGCTAATATTGCGCGCTTGCCAATCGTATGTCTTCACATTTCTTGTAATACATTTCTTGTAATACACGCGCTGAAATCGAATTATTTAGTATAATTTTGTGGCCAACGGATTCATTCAGTCACAAATGTAAAAGACATGAGGAAATTGTTTTTGAAGCTCTCTCTATGCTAACTGCAGAAGTAAACGTAAAGGAGTGCTCACACATTGGCAATGAAACATTCGACCAATTTTATTTCTTAGTTATGCAATCATTCCTTGTGGAAAAAGATACTAATGGAATTTATAATGCCTTAAAGTTTGCGCATTCATACCCCTTAGCTCGTGCGTGCGTGCTTGCGTGTGTATGTGTGTGTGTGTGTGTGTGTGTGCGCGCGCGTGTGGGTGTGGGAGCGGGGGGCGAAAATGCGTGCGCGCGCGCGCGTGTGTGTGTGTTTGTTTTAATATTATTTAGGTATCTAAATGCGTACCTATATACTCCGAAATAATGAGACTATGAGAATTCGAAATATAGTTTTTACTTCCTTTATAACTTGTCTAAGCTAGAAACTGTAGCTATGATATCAACACTTCAGATATAAAACGTGCTTTTTCGGGCTTACTAAAAGGGTATATAGCTGCAGCCCTTATCACATTTTCTAAATAATATTTATTTTCGAGAAATATTCCACAATGTGTCTTCCATTTCATTAATTCCTATTTGGCTGTATTCTTTATCTCCTCTATGCATTTAGGTGTGTAACATATTTAAATTTTACATTTTAATACATGCTTGTACCTAGTTTATTTTAGCTAATTCGGACATATCTTAACTGTCTGCGATTTTCTTCGTTTGTATATACACAGGATGGAAGGGAAGCCATTACATTAATTTAAACCAGTGGTAGCTCTCGGTATTTGGAGCACATTTTGTATCTTACGTTTTCGTCTCTGACCATTTCGTACGGATATCGTTTTGTCGAAAACAAGCTGACGACACTACAAATTGTGTGTCACTTTCACTGGTTCAGTACATAAACAAACAGGTGCCACTACCAAGTGTCTCGTCAAAGTCTCCTTCCATGTGTAGGCCAATCACAACCGTTACCTGCTAAAACATCAGACGAAGGAGAAAGTGTTTACATCCGGAAACCAGGTCAATTCCCTGACCAACCTCAACGCAACGTTGTCGACTCACTTCGCGTCTGAAAAAGGCGCTCGGAGAATTACTTCGCGTCTTTTAAATGATTAATTATTTCGAAACCCTGTGTGATGTCCTATAATTACTACCAAAGCAATGACAGAGATAAGTTACTTTACGCATCTTACAAGTAACAAACTGCTATCTTCGTACATTCTTGTGGAATTACACATCCAATTTGGAACAAATACCATTTATTTTTTCGAAATCGGTTGACCAAAGAACAAAATGTGTTTCTTCTATGAAGCACATGTTAGAAGGAATGTAATGACTTCCCTTCCATTCCGTATATACCGAGAGATCTAAGCCCTCCTAACGGGCTGCGCGGTGTTTTGCCTCTCGGCATCCTCAGCACTCGTTGCTGTCTGCTGCTATCATAGAAAGGCGTAGATGAAACCATACATTTTTAAAACTACTTTTAATTGCTTTACTTATCAACTTTATGAAAGAAGAAGCTGCCATACATACATTTTGGCATCTCTGTGGTAAACTGCCCATCACTCACCGAAGTTCACGTTAAGAAGGCTACCACTTTGTTTTAATTCTTCCACAACGTGTGTGTTTGTCTTATACACTTTTATGCTTTAAAGTTACCCCAGAGATAAAAATCACTTATTGGAGGTCTCAGAAACCTTTCTCTGCTAATGGCGTACCATACTCACAATTTTTCGTCGTGTAGGGGTACTTCATGAACAATATTATGGTAGCTGCAAAATTTAAAGGCGGCTGGCTCATCACAGAAATCAGTCATAGGTTTGCCACGCCTTGCACTATTGTGTAGTTAAACATGCTGTGAAATTAGACTGTACAGCTGGTGATATAAATATCGTTCGCGCCCACAAAATTTAGTTCTACAACAGAAATAATAGTAATAGTAAACTATCAGTCGCATTTAAATTTTTGCGGCTACCATAGGTTAGGTCCAATATTTTTCGAGTGAACAGTTAGTGCCTGTACATACGTCAACACAATTTTGCCCCTTTCTTAGAGAATTAACAGACAGCGTGATTTTGCCTTTTTTCAACAGGACTCTCAACAGTTTATAGGGTTATTCTTTCGATGAGAACTATTGAAAGTGTGCCTTAGGACAGAATTATTAGTAGAGATTTGTGGTCCCCAGACATAACCCCCAGTGACAGAGAGGTTAGGGCCTAAGATGTATATACTGAAAGAAGAACTAAATTAGTACAACGCTTTTGTTGATAGTGGTGCGGCACTTTTGGTATTTGGTATTAAATTACCCTTCTAAATATCACTCTCCTTTGATTAATTCCTATCCGCCGAATCTTCAGGATAGCTTAAGTTCACATCAAACAACACGTGCATAACTAACAATTTATTGAAATAACTTAAAAGTTTTAAACAATATCCATATGCTAAGTAAAACCTTTCTAACATTACATCGTATCTCGTGAAATTAAGAATACGAGAAAACAACAAATCATATACACAATTCAAACATTTTTAAATCCTTTTTAAACGTATCCTAACTACACCAAACTTCAAAAACACAAGAAGTCTTTTTTTTTTACAATAAACTTGACCTACAGTATATAACACAAAACCCTGAATGCTCCTATATCATGACGGAAAATGGAATTACATTACCTTTGATTCCTTATCTTGGTAGAATTCCATCAGGAGTACGTCCCTGGTTCCTTTCAGCTTGCTGTTCTTAATTTCTTCTTCTTTACTTGCATTAGATTTTCCTTTTGTCTGTTTAGCTCCTAGTTTGTTACTGTCTTTGCTGTTTACCAATAATTACTTTGGTAACATTTTTGTTTGTATTTTTCTGTTCCTTTACAGGTTAAGCTTCTTGCCTTTTTTGTTTAGAAACCGTTTTTATGGATTGCTCTTTTTCAGCATCTTTTAGCGGTCCCTTTTATATCTGCTTGTTCATCACTTGATGTATTTCCTTGCCCAACATGTGACTTTTGCTTATCTTTAATTTTTCTTTTCTTGTCAGTTGGTTTCCGGTCACCACCTGTATACGTGAGCTGGGCAAATGCAGTCTGTTCCGCAGATTTGAATCCAAACGCAAATACAAGAACGGCACATATTAATACAAATCCTACTGGAAATGCATAATGGGGATTGATAACTTCAGACAGTTCCATTTTCCACGTCCTCTTCTGTTCAACTCCACTGTTTACGTGAACACTAACCGTTCCACTTTCAGGACATACCCCTTCTGGCTGTTCCCAAGTCTATAATAATTTCTTATATCCAACGGTATTACTCTTAATACCGTTACAGTGGATACACAGTGAAATTATTGTCACCGCGCCCGCCGCATCTAATTGCCGACAACAGCAGTGTCACCCATCGCATTATTGTCGGCACTACCGCAAAGGAGCCGAAGGAAAGAGACAGAGAATGGCCGCATTGTTGGGGCGCTTGCCGAAAGAGAGAAAAGGATAGAGACTTCGAGAATCTTCTGCTTTGTATTTCACCGCAATAACTGAACTTTCCAGAATAGTGCCTGGGAGATATAAATAGCGGTAAGGTGCGACAGAAGAGTCAGTCAGACGTATGTGAAGCGTTGAGTAGTCGTGCCGACGGAGGAGTCAGACGTATGTGAAGCGTTGAGGAGTCGTGCCGACGGAGGAGTCAGACGTATGTGAAGCGTTGAGTAGTCGTGCCGACGGAGGAGTCAGACGTATGTGAAGCGTTGAGTAGTCGTGCCGACGGAGGAGTCAGACGTATGTGAAGCGTTGAGGAGTCGTGCGGACGGAGAAGGGACAGTTTTGTGACGAATTTGGAGCTGTGCTGTGAGTGAATCGGAAAAGACTTTCTTGCTGTTGCAACGAGTGTAAAAAGTTACTGTTTACGGAAATAAAAGTGTATCTTTATCCCGACTACATCTGTCTTCTTTACTTCACACCCACCAACCAGTCACATTATGAAGTACTGTAAAACGCCGCTAGGAGCAGGCCGATTCTTTTGTACGTCGCACGTTAAAAGTATTAGGCTATAAATTGATTTGAATCTTCATTTGGAGTTGTCAGATGTTATTTGCTGCTTGCGCTATTAGCCTGGTTCTTCAAAGGTTTCCTGTATCGCTAGTTCATATATTTTGTAGCGCGGCGTTGTGCTGTGTTGGGAGGCTGGCTGCCATGTTGCATTCTCTGTCAGCCCATCATCTACCTTAATCTCGTTATAGCGTGTGTTCTTTCTGCGTCACAATCGTTTTACAACATTTGGCTTTTTTTGTAAATCTTTGCATTTGTCACATGAAACAATCGTGGCTTAAATTAATAACAAATCTGGTTTTAACATCCTGCACTTTGTTACAGCTCGAATTTTACCACCAAATTGCCCTACATTCAATTATTTAGATGTGTTCACTACTGCGGAACACATATTAGCATCGGTTTTTCTATCTGTCTGTTTCATGAAACAATTCATGGAACGTTGTATAAACCAAGTTGAAATGTTATGTACATCATGGCCTATACAGAAACATACATTGTAAATGAAACCTTTCTGCTCATAGGTATTTTATTTTGGTTAAATAACTTTAGTGCTAACTGTAGTGAAGTTCCGTGCATAACAGTTATTTATAATAGAGTTAAAGGTTAAAAGAGTTAAAAGGAAGATTTTATTTTGCGATTACCTGTGATTCCGAAACGAGACCACAGGCAAATTGATGATGCGGCAACATCTCTGTTTTTCCACATGAAATAAACAAAAGATGCTGATAATGCGAACGAACACTGTACTTAATCATGCAATGTCCCGCGATGTTTACTACACGGAAGTCGGAGAGATACTAACCGGAAACCACTTTGGAAAGGGTAGAATGAGACTGAAAAATTCAATGCCATAACCGGGATTTAAACCATGGTTACCACTGAGCCACCATGACCCACGTGCCGGCAAGCCCTAATGGCGACATACTATGCTGTGAGTACTTAAGTCCCGGGCTTCATAATTAACATAATGAATGTTTCCTGAAGAAGGCCATGAGTTTGAGATCGGCATTTATTTATAAAGTTCCTAATTATTGTCATGGAGTTTCGTATGGCCGAAAGCTCGACATTTTTAAATTTAACACGGCTGATCACCAGTGTAGCTAAAATTTATAATTAAGTTACATAAAACAATGCTTTTAGGCGTCTTGCTATACGGAAGTGAATGATGGACATTGACCAAAACTCAAACGAGAAGAATCTAATCATTAAAAAAAAGTCTTAGAGTCATAGCTGGATATACACTTCTAGACGACATTTTAGTGAAGAGAATTATTAAGGATAGAGTTAAAAGTGAGTGTAAATGAACTTATTTAAACAATATATAGAACAAGGGAGAAACATGCCCTAGGAAAGAATACCCAGAATAATTTTCACTATAAGTCGAAGAGCAATAAGAACATGGAACGAGCAATTTCTAAAAGTCGAAACAGACTGAAATGTGCAAACCTTGCAGTCCGCAGACGCTATATGAGCATAAATGATAGCGCGCAAGCAATATAGTTTGCGCAGGTATAAGTAATACAAAAGGAGAGGAGGCCCAGAAACAAATTAGAGAGAGAGAGAGAGAGAGACAGAGAGAGAGAATGCTGCTTCTACTACTTGAAAATAACAGCAACAAATCAGAATATGTGATTAGTTTAGAGAAAATGAGTGTTTTGTTCGCTTTGGGGTCTCATTATAATGCGATTAGAGAAAACAATGTGAATGTTACGTTGTAAAGTAAAATGGACAGCCTGCAAAACTTTTCAATGAAAAAAAAACGCATATACGCGCCGAATACAGATATTTATGTATCATATTAATTTGGAGGACCGCCTCCGTAGCGCAGTTGGTAGCGTGCTTGCCTCTGGCGTTGAGGACCCGGGTTCGATCCCCGGTACCAGCATGGGGAGTTTATCCTCTCTGGGAGCTCTGGTACGGGGTGCACTCAGCCTCGTTAGGTCCCAGGGGGACCAATTGAGGAGCTACTTGCTGGAGAAGTAGCGGCCTCAGGCCGAGAAGGCCGTATAACTGGCCGGGAGGGCTCGGGGCGCTGACCACGTCGCACCCTCCAGTACTTCATCCCATCAATGACGCCCGTAGTGGGCAGAGGTGGGGGACGCAGCGGCTGGACGGTAAGTCTTGGTCCATCATGGGCTATTGCGCTAGGGTTTTTTTTATTTTTTTTTTTATTACTGTGGAGTAGCATCAATGCTTGTTTTCTTCACTTTGACTTCTTATCATTTTGTGATGGTGTTGTTCTGTGTATTGCCCATATAGTCAAAAGGACACGCCATAGGTACTCCTTAAACCAACAGTTACATTTGTATATTTTAATTAGTAACCGGAGGTTTGAATCTCAACTATTTATTCTTGTAATTGCTGCTGAGCGAAGCTGTGAAAAAATTCGAGTAAGATTGGATGCTGTGGGTAGCTGAGCCCCTCTCTCGGTCTTCAAACACTGCGGCTACATAATGTGATCATTTTCCTCTGTGAGCTTTTATTAGCGTATCATATGGTAATTTAAAATGCCCATGTGCAAGGAAGCGTAACCATTTGTGGGCCTTTAAATTTGATTTTCCCGCTTTTTTACTTTTTAAAATACAACCAGTGATGTAATTTTCAACCAATGAACCTGAAAATTCTGCAAATATCTAATTAAAAAGTCGATACACAAAATATGATAGGAATATTAGTACGCAATTCATAGTTTATTGGGCTGTAAACAGAACTCATCTAAAATGGTGTTTAAAAGGTAAGAAATTATTTGTTAGAACACTTTCTCATGCAGAGGTGTGAATGTGGTTAAAGTTAAAGTAAACGTTTGGCTATTTTGAAGCTTTAGTGTAATAAATGCTTTAGAGTTTTAGAAATTTCAACCAATCAGCAAGGAGTGACTTTCTTTTCGATAAAATAAAATAAAACTAAAGCGTGTCCAGTACTATATTTTCTTCAATGAAGCAAGTTTTCCGAAATTATATCTTAGATTACCATGCCCACTTGTTCCTCTCAATAGTATTATCTGTGAAAATTCAAAGCATTATCTAGAAAGCAAGCAATACCGATTTATACTGTGATATGTACCACTTGTTTACTGCAGAGTTTTGAAGCGGTATCTTAAAGCCATTATGTTTTGCAAAGAAGAATTGCTAAAGCAATGGTATTATTGGAAGAAAACAAATTTTCAAAGTAAAAAGTATTTGATAAGCATTCACATAAAGCTCAATTTAATTGTATATATTTTAAAATTATTTTCAAACTCAGAACATAGAATTATTTTTACCACAGTATACTAGGTAAATCGCCCTTATTTTTTCGAATTTATGCAACCCTCTAAGAAGCACGTGCGTCTTGAGCCTATCTTGGCCGTACACTTCACAGAAGGTGGCTGAAACTCTCAGTGAATAAGTGATTTCAGCAGCAAAAGGTATTCGCAATGAACATCCATTCCAAAAACCTCGTACTCTTACACTCAGACTTTCAGCTGGTTTCTACACCATTTATAAACGATGTACGAGAGCAAATCCTAATAGATTCACTTTCAAAAGGAGTTAAAATAAAATGGTAGATCTGTACCAAGGTACAGATAGGTTATGACCAATTAAAGACACTCATACATTCATAATGGAGTTGAAAAGTCACATTAACGAATGTTAAATAGTTTAATAATTCAATGTTGGCGTACATCACAGCACTTATTTCTTTGTATAGTAGATGCAATAGCTTGAACCATGTATATTAATGAAGATAAACCACCAACAGAATCTTCAATGTGCACAAATATGCCCTAACACACTACTGTGTGCCCAAGACAAGAAGGCAAGTCTTAGGAATGTGTAGCGTAATCATTTTGTTCTTCCCGCACGGTGTTTATGCCTATAGTTTCCGAGTATGACAAGGATGCTAGGCTCGTTTAAAATACGCCATGTTGTCATATAACTCACCTATAGCTAGAAATATGCACTCTCATACACTCATTTCCTAGTAAACAGATCCGGTACCGGAGTAGATGCACAGTTCAAGCCCCCTCTGCCCTTCATTCCCCTCTAGCCTTCTTGTCGTGGGCATACTATAGTAAAGTTACGCAGCTCATGGATAGTTCCCGCATATCTCAGGTAGCACTGGAGATTAAAAGACTGGTCGGTCCTTACAGAGCTGTGATGGTCGAGCGGAATTATTAAATTTCGGTCACAGTGATGCTCTAACGGCACGTGCTCGAATCTACAGTAATGTCTTTTGTTTTTCTTCTTTTCTACCTCCATTTCACTTCTTTTGACAAATGATAAGGTATTGCAAAAAAAATTACAAATAAATTTCATGTAGCAGATGAAGATACAGTTTGAGCACTTATATTGTGGTTCATTAATCGAGAACATTTTAAACTCACTTTATTCTTACATATGCCTATAAATGTGGAGGAACTTTAATAATGTAATAATTTTTCTGTAGTTACTATGTATTGCTTTCCTCATTTCTGTTTATTACGTTCAATGTGATGATTACTGATTTGAAAAAAGACAAAAAGCCGCTTGTTTGTGTTATTGTGTTCACAGAGTTTTTCGTCATGGCTATCAGAATAGGGGCCGAAGAACGATTTACTATATTTGACACAATACAGCTAAAGATAAATTCTGGATTGACAAATGGAACGATGTTTAAAAGCAATCTGCGAGTTGCATAGACATGAAAAGATAGGGTCAGCTGATTCACCTATTTACACCCAGAAGCCGGTACAATTCCCTGACCAACCTCGAGTTACTTCACGTCTGAAAAAAACTGCTCAGAGTATTCCTTCGATTTTAAATGATTAATTATAGAAACCTTGTGTGATGTCCCATAATTACTACCAAAACTGTCAGAAATAAGTTAGTAAATGCATCTTAAAAGTAACAAACTATTATCTTTGTACATTCTCGTGGAATTACGCTTCCAATTTGGAACAGACACCATTTACTCTTTTCGAAATCGGCTTATAAAAGAACAAAACGCAAATGTCTGCAATACTTCTTAGTATACCAAAAATGTAGATCTCACTAAAGCATATAATCTATGCCAAAATACATTCATTGTAGAGTGAACCATTTCAGAGAGATTCCTTGTTATTTGTATCAGTTTCGGAAAACTTCGTGAAATGGAACATCGTTGTTCATTTTTTATATGTTAAGTGTGCAAAGAGAACAGGATCTCAAAGATTTAATATATTTGACTAGGGCTCAAAGCCTACTGTATTCCCATATTCCCCTTGCACCTACAAGAAAATACGCAGTAACATAATTTCTGCAAAAGTTTATCTCAACTTACACGAAAAAGATATAGAAATAAGAGTTTGTTGCTAGTACAAGAGTAGAGAGTGCAAAACATCAATGCTTAAATGTTTAAAAAGTTAACTTGCAGTCCTGGTGGAATTTAAACCGTGGACGGTTCTTGCTTTGACAAACTCGGTCACCCGTGTTGCTGTTGATAAGCTTCATGCCTTACTCCTCGCAAGTTGCAGCATCAACACCCATATTAAATAAATTGTAGCAAATTGTATTCTTCACCCAGCTGCTATCATTTCTCAGATTGACGAGGTTGATAAGGGGAATAGAACATGTACTATAAATGCTGAATGAAGTTTTTGTTGTTATTTAAACAATAATAGCAACGAAGTTACTCGCATTACAAGAAGAGGAGAAGGCGCTTCGCCCCATTTACAGCAGCTCAGGAGTTTTCCGACTTTCAGACACTCGTGAGAGACAAAAACACGAGCATAGCGCTGCTGTTGGAGAGGAAGAAGGAAAACCTCCAAGAACTAAATGCGGGCCATCTCGAGTATTTGGAAGAACTCTCAGACATCTGCAGCGTGAATAGGTCCCGTTAATGGTGGCAAAAATAAACTCATTAAACGTGTAAATAGACAAGCATTTGAATGTGTGGGATTGAAACACCGGAGAAGTATAAATAAAATAAAACGTTAACGAAGTTAAATGTTTGTACTAATTAACGAACTAAATACTCTCTTGAATGTCGTCACCCTGGATCAAAACGGCACGAGCTGCGATTATACCAAGGCAAAACATTGAATTCTGTACGCACGAATAACATCGTCATTCTTTGGAACTTCAACTTGCTAATCTTAGAGTAAATAATCAATCTAATTTAGCAATCTGGCTTTTATTTTCATCCACAGTTTGTGCCTTTTGGCTTTGTTTTTCTAATGAAATGCAGCTTTTACCTTTTACTTTCTCTACTACGTAAAGAAAGTTGAAGAAATATTGTACTCGAACCAAAAATTTGATGTGGAGATTTCACAGGGAAAATATGTTTGTTTTGAGGCCTCCTAAAATGTAAAAGAACACTTTTAGAAACATCTTTGTGCTGCACTAACATGACTCTCTGTACTCTTGTACTAACCGTTCTTACAAACTCTTATTCCTATATCTTCTTCGTGTTAGTTAAGATAAACATTTGTACAAATTATCTTATTGTTTATTCCCTTGTATGTGCAAGGGAAATATTAGAATACAGTATGCTTTGAGCGATAGTCAAATCTTTTAGGGCTTTGAGATTCCGTTCTCTTTGTACGCTTAACATATAAAAAAATTGATAACAATGTTCCATTGCACGATAGTTTTAAGTTTTCCGAAACTGACACAAATAACAACCACTATCTCCGAAATGGTTCACTCTACAAAAATATTTATTCAGACATAAATTGTGTGCTTTAGCGAGAAGTACATTTTTTGTATGGTAAGATTTTGTCTATCTCTTACGGTTTACGAGTTATTCAAAAGTCATCCAGAATAAACAGGAGTACATAGGCTATAGCCAGAAAATTCAAAATATACATTTCATTTTTCATAAAAATATCTTAAACATGCCATTTTAATCAAAATGGTTAGAGCTTTTCAAGAAAATCAAAATTTTCTAAAAAGTTTCCATGTAAAGGGTAGATTAGTGTGGGGCTATTTTGAAGAACATTCCTTCACCCTAAATTGCCTTTTAAATGGAAATTTTTTCGAAAATTATTATTTTTCAAAAAATGGCTGACAATTTTGATTAAAATGACATGTATATATGTTTATGCTAAATGAAAGGTATATCTTCAATTTTCTGGCTATAGCTATGTAGTCCTATTTACCCTTCATTACTTTTGCATAACTGGTAAACCGTAGGAGATAAAGCAAATCTTACTACACAAAAAAGTAGATCTTGTTAAAACAAAGTTATGTCCAAGTGCATTTTTTGTGGAGTGAACCATTTCGGAGATATTCCTCGTTATTTGTGTGACTTTTGCAATACTTAAACTTTTCTCAAATGGAAGGTCGTTATTCAGTTTTATTATTTTATTTTATATTTTACATTTCACAGAGAAGGAAAGAGGGGGAAGCTACAAAGGCCTCGATAAATAATTATGATACCCTTGCATTTTTCTAAATTCGTTTTCTGTACTATATAAGTCCCCTTACCTAGCTTGTTCTTAGCTGACACTTCTATTTGCCGTTGCCTTGTGTTCCCAACGGAAAGTAAGAAAAGAAAAAACAAAGAGGCTAAAAATTAGTTATAAAATATAGCTTAACATTAAAATATATGAAATTAACTAAAAAATCATTTGCATCATGGCACTATTTTTCATTACAGTACCTGTAATTACAGACACACATGCCAATGCAAATGGTGGGCATTTAATAGAGATGGATTCAGTTAACGCGCGGCACATCCTACTAATGAGAATACAATGTAACAGTACTACAAGACCAACAATTGTTGGACAATCTCTTGACGGTCAAGAACAGACATCGTGTCATTGGTAAACAACCTTAGTTGCTTTCTGTGCCCAGTGCTCTAGTAACCGTTATACAGTCTAACGGTTATAAACAGGCAGCGAAACTTGGACTCCAATGAAACAAGTTCCACAGGTTGTCAGGGTTGGCGGTGTAGAAGGAGCGTGCGGCAAGTCCGAACAAATCTATATCAATCAGCTGCAACACTGGAAGTGCCACCTCACTGTTTACGCTTCGTGATAAAGTCGGTAATTTTCATGGCAAACTTTACCACCTAGGCGGCCCGGGTTCGATCCCAGGGACCCGCATGTGGTATTCGTGGTGGACGAAGCGGCGTCAGGGCGGGTTTTCTCCGGGTACTCCGGTTTCCCCCGCCATCTCATTCCACCGGTGCTCCATCTTCATGTATCATCAGTGTCACCGCCTGCGGTGCCGTAGTAGTAAAAGCGGGCGTTAAACACTACAACTCATGGCAAACTTACTTTGTTTGGATATTCTGAGTTTAAAAACGTCATTAGGAAACACGCATATTAAACTACTTGACATAGAAATACATGAATAACAAGTTAATACAGCAGGTAAATGTTTATATTTCTATAACACGCATGTATGTATCTGTGATGTCCATTTTTAAATCAGATTTATTGTTACTACTTGGCAAAGCGACGAGGCAAAGTCGAGCGCTGCGATCGCTTCTTATCTTCTTTATTATAAGAGTGAAATAATAGTAACTTGGCGTATATTCAGTGATAAAACACAAATAGATGAGATATTGCTGTCCTGAAGATATGTTACGTCTGAACAGAGTGTACACACAGTGTCTCGCCGTGTTTGTGCGATAAGCTGCCGTTAATAGCTGGGTAATTTCAAATTGTTTCCGATACGCTTCATGGCTTTGCCAAGTACTACACCCCTGTCTGTGATATATACTATTCCAGATTACCTGTATCACCCCCTTTCCCTCCCGCACCTCGCAGCGCACACACGTTACAAGCGAAAGGATGTTTGTCCTAGTTCTAAATATTATACAGCTTTATTTTCAAATCAAAATAGTTCAATTTTATGTCACAGATTTACAACACGTGATAGTGCTGTAGAACAAGTTAACCTGAAGTCATCCCTGTCTCTCCCACCGGTGTCCAAATCTCGCTGCCTGGTTATGAAGTAACCCTTACGTTGCTTTTTGATCATCCTATATGTTGCCATAATACGTATAAAAGCATTCTGAACAGTACTAGATATAAAAAGCTTGCGAGTCCTAACTTGGCTTACAAAGCTCCTTTGGTCTCCTTTTATAAATCAAGTTCTGCATTTAATTCCTCTCCGTCTCTCAATTCCATTTAAGTGTTTTTCATACTTTCTATTTTCATTCATGCGAAAACTGCAGTAGTTTCCGTTTCTCTATAAAGCCGTACCTCTTTTTGTTCCTAGATGGCTCTGTTGCGATGTTATTTATGATCGTCATTTCCCAGGATATTTCCGCACTGTTCCAAACAGTCATGGAAAAAAGCCCGTTCGACCTTAGGGTTTAGTTTTGTAAGTATTCTATTTTATCGAAATTATACCAGCACTTTTTCTTATTTTCGTCGTTTGTGCTGCACTTGTCATAGCTTGCAAGTATTCGATGGGAACCGGGGTAGTTGTCACAAGGGTAGTAAAAGATTAACCCTCTTAAGTGTGCTGGGCACTGCGAGGGACGGCTATGAATAGCTGACGCTGTTATGGAGCTGGGTTCCTCAAGTCCGTCCTTTACTGAGAAATCTTCTATCATTTTTATGGTGGTGCTAGTTTTTTTTTTTCTTTGTTTTTATTTTCATAATTCTAAATTGCAGATTAATTTGAATCATATACAGCAAAGAGAGACAGAGTGTGTGTGTATTTGTGTGTGTATGGATGGGTGGGTGTGAGTGGGTGGGTGGGTGTGTGCGGACACAAGCGTGGGCGCGGGCGTGTGTGTGTGTGTGGATGGGTGGGTGTGAGTGGGTGGGTGGGTGTGCGCGGACACGAGCGTGGGCGCGGGCGTGTGTGTGTGTGTGTGGATGGGTGGGTGTGAGTGGGTGGGTGTGTGCGGACACGAGCGTGGGAGCGCGTGTGTGTATGGATGGGTGGGTGTGAGTGGGTGGGTGGGTGTGTGCGGACACGAGCGTGGGCGCGCGCGTGTTTGTGTATGGATGGGTGGGTGTGAGTGGGTGGGTGGGTGTGTGCGGACACGAGCGTGGGCGCGGGCGTGTGTGCGTGTGGATGGGTGGTGTGAGTGGGTGAGTGGGTGTGCGCGGACACGAGCGTGGGCGCGGGCGTGTGTGTGTGGATGGGTGGGTGTGAGTGGGTGGGTGTGTGCGGACACGAGCGTGGGAGCGCGTGTGTGTATGGATGGGTGGGTGTGAGTGGGTGGGTGGGTGTGTGCGGACACGAGCGTGGGCGCGCGCGTGTTTGTGTATGGATGGGTGGGTGTGAGTGGGTGGGTGTGTGCGGACACGAGCATGGGCGCGGGCGTGTGTGCGTGTGGATGGGCGGGTGTGAGTGGGTGGGTGGGTGTGTGCGGACACGAGCGTGGGCGCGGGCGTGTGTGTGCATGGATGGGTGGGTGAGTGGGTGGGTGGGTGTGAGTGGGTGGGTGTATGCGGACACGAGCGTGGGCGCGGGCGTGTGTGTGTGTGTGTGTGTGTGTGTGTGTGTGTGTGTGTGTGTGTGTGTGTGTGTGTGTGTGTGTGTGTGAACAGCATAACTCAAAAATTGCATAAAAACCAAACTTGGTATTTAGACTTAATATCTTTCAAGAATGCGGCACGAAAATTTTGAAGAACTTTCTTCCACCCTAAACTACCCTTTACATAGAAAATTTTTCCAAAATTCTGAATTTCTCGAAAATTGCTCTAACGATTGTGATTAAAATGCCATATGATTAAATATTTTTATGACAAATTAAACCTATGTTTAGAATTTTCTCCCTATAGCCCACGTGGTCCTGTTTACTCTAGATGACTTTTGCAAACTAGTAAACTGTAAAGGATAGATAATCTTACTTCTCCAAAAATGTATATCTCGCTAAAACACACAATTTACGTTGCAAATTTTTTGTAAAGTAAGCCATTTCGGAGACATTCCTGTTATTTGTGTGAGTTTGTAATATTTTTTTTTTTTCAAATGGAAGGTCGTTATTCACTTTTTTATCTCTTGGCGGCGCAAAGCTCAAAGCCTGCTGTATTCCCATATACCCCTTGCACCTATGAGAAAATTAACAATAAGGTAATTACTGTAAATGTTTATCTCGACTAAGATCAAAAATACAGAGGAATAAGAGTTTGTAAGAATAGTTAGTAGAAGAGTAGAGAAAGTCATATAAGTGCAGCACATCGTATTTTTTCCTTGTCAAAATTGGCAACCCATAAATGTCTGGTGTTGTTAATTTATTTGAATAAAGTCCTATAAATAATTTAATCGGGAAAAAGAAAATTACATTTAAAATACTCGCAACACATGCACACTCAAAAGAATGCCCGCGATCCTGTATATTTTTGAACTGTCAATTTTTTAGATTCAGCGTTCTCAAATTCGTATTTCGATGTGAATTTTTTTGTTGAATGTGACAGATCGTGTCCCTTAGTTTAGCAGTAGAGAAGGTGAAATAGCTTTAGTTTTCCGGGCCTGCAGTAGTTCACATTTGTAGGAAGTTGAGTGGAAATTTGCTCGCTGTTTTCCTGTCTGCGTGAGATGGAGCCCGTTTTGTTGCCGATAGGAGGTTAAATGGCACATAAACTGACGCTCACCTGAGTCATAACGCAGAAACTCATCAGCTATTTACGGCGCTGCAGGAAACACAATGTCCTTTGTCTTCAGTTTAAACTCCCAAGGTAAATGATTCTGGTGCTGCAATCATACGAGCGTATACTTCCCAGTAGATAGTCCTGGAAAACTCTTCCAAATAATAGTCCAAACTCGCCACTTCTACTTTGCTTCTTCCATTATTAAATACTTCATCTGTTATACTCCCGAATATCTTCAAAATTTTCCTTATAGACTGTCCGCAATACGCTTGTGAGCGCCAGTCCGTTGGCCTGGGATGTACACTTGCCTCAATTTTGGGTGACGATCCGGTGTCTGCCTGTAAGGCGCTGCGGTTCGTTGCCCAAATTGGGTTCGCTAAGCAAGTATGACGTGTTTTTTAGAGTTTGAGATTTTCAGCTTCTTTTTAGCACTCGTTTTTACGTCAATTTGGCGTTTTACGTTTTACTGTTTTAAGTGTTTAGTTTTAATGTCTTTTTTAACTTTGACCTTTTACACATTTTATGAATGGTTTTAACTTAGCGCACTCACCAGCCGTTTTGTGTTTTTTTATATGTTTGCGCTTTTAGTCCCTCTTTTAGCCCTCACATTTTAGGGAGCTTTTAGGCGGGTTTTAGATTTTTTTATCTCCATCAATCCAATCCAATCCAATCTTCAAAATTTTGTGGTATAACCATGTGTGTTTTCGGTCTATAAACAGTTGTATGATTATTTCATATTTTAATTTTAATCGTATTACATTTGGGAGCAGATATTTATTTTCCAAGCTCTTTTCTCTACCTATCCTCTTGTACTGTTCTGGCCATTTGAATGAAAAATTTCGTTTCGTCATTCGAAAAGATGTGTGGGGTCACAAGCTTATGCTTTGAGTAGCGTTTGATTAATAATAATATAAATATTAATAATAATTCGTCATTTATTTTCTTAGCGAAAGTGGCATAATAAAACACAAGAACAAAGCCACTTTTATTGTTTCTATAATTTCTCAATATATTCTTTTAAAAACGTTTACCCAAGTCAGTACGCAGGAGGCATATTGTTTACAAGTTATCCAACATAAAGGCTTGAATTATTTATGCTTAAGCCTTGTGTATCCAAGTCGATGTAATTGCGGATTGAATTCAACATGGAAACGCGGATCGTATTGAGAACGGGGTTGGACTCAAATAGATTTCAATTCTCCTTAGTGATTATCAAGATAACTGGCACAACCATGTTGGAAGGATGACCGCTAATTAACCAATAGGAAGAAGTAACATAAGACGGCCAAAGATATGATGGACGAACTTTGATAGCCTCCTGTGTGGAATGGGACAAATACCTGACCCTGATAAAGAACGGCTTGTGGAATAGTGAAAGTCATGTGAATATAACATAAGAATCTTTGTGTTGAAAGTTAGCTGGGTTTCCAATAATGCTCCAAAAATATAATTTTTATTCTTCTGAAATCGTTGCACGAAACAGGTGAAAGAGAGAGAGAGAAAGAGATCGAGAAAGAGAGAATAAGAGACAGTAAGGATGAAGAGAATAACTCATTAGCTCAGCTGTCCAGTTCACTTTGACTTAAAACGTTTGCGAATTTTTATACTATGACTTATAATCAGGCAGTGAAACTTGGGCACCGATGGGAGAGAGATGTCTTCACGGTAACTGTGTTCTCGTTTAGTGTACCGTAGTAGACTGTGAATGGAACTTCTGAGAATAGCAAAGTAAAGGAATTGCACATCAAGTATTTACTCTTTACCTCCATCACATCATGTGACCTCGAACGCACCCTCTCATAATGCGTAATACTACAGGAAATCTACTTTTGGAACTTTAAGAAAATGTATTATCATGCACTGTACTTCTAATTCTGAAGGAATAAACATAATTGAAAAACGGTTCAATAAATAAAATTAAGTTCATGCAACACCGATTTCTTAAAAAAAAAAAAAAAAAAAAAAAAAAAAAACGCATGATATTTTTGTTATGAAAACTTATATATATATATATGAATTGTAAATTTGTTACATAAAATTGAAGTATTTTGATTTGAAAGTATCATATCTATAATTTTAAGGCTAAAAAGTGTATATCTATTATTCATCAATTAATTATGTACATAAATTGTTCCTCTGTATGAACCCACCAAAATAAGTGCACCATGAAAACTCCCTACTTTATTTCTGAAATATTTCTAAGCGTGAACAATGAGGTAGTACCTCGACTGTTGCGTCGTATACATATCGGTTTGTTTTGAGTCGTTGCTCACTCCCTCTACACTGTTGACCCTACAACTTATAGTATAGTTACACCTAATCCATTTCATCAGTGTCCAAGTTTTACTGCCTGTTTATAACTTAACAAAACACAGATTCTGTCGATAAATACATTAGCAATAAAGGAGAGAATTTCTCTGGAAATACTCTGAATCTCGAGATTATTTATTTTTAATTTACTATTTAGTGAACAATTACAGAATTCATTAGCGGCTGTGCATACTAAGTATATAACGAGAAAAATGTATAGGATATGTTAAGGGTTTATTCATTCTCTGTACCATGGAGAGAAAATTCCGTATATGGGTAGCTGTCCTATTTTAGGGTCATAAAGAGGCAGTTTGTAGAAAAAGAAGATTTTAAATATGAATAACGAAGTATGAAATGTATAATAAAAAGATATTTGACACATAAAGTGTAATAATATCTTCTGAAACGCAATTCAAAGCGTTGGAACAGATCAACAGCAAACTTAGTAACCACTCCACGAGCACCAACAAGTAAACCAATTGTTTACAATTTTAAATTTGATATTTGTCCCTTAAATAATGAATATAAGGCGCTTAGTATAGCTTTCCCTCCCTAAGTTGGTGTACATTTTTTCAAATTGGATTGTAGGATCAAGAATTAATCCGATATCTTGTCTGTCAATGACAATTACGTCTACTCTTTTGATAGAGGAACAAACCACATCTTCATAGACCTCATATTTCTTTTTGGCTCTGAATGAATCAACACTTACCGTCTGCACCCTGTGATGTCTGTAGTTTCTGAGAAGTTGACCTTTCCTGCAGAAGCAAGTAGAGAAAAAAGAAGAAGAAATCAGTAGGTAGTGCCTTTTTCAGGACACATCAGGACACATACCTCCCTCAACTGGGAGGGATGGGAAATAACGTATTCTCCTCTCGAAATGGTGGAGACTGATATCAGAAGACACGCTCCCACAGACCTTCCGACATTCGATGTGTACTCTGTGTATCCCCGTGAAGAAAAAAGTGAGTCATGTCTGGAACGCCAAATTCATCTGTTACACGGTACAGTGCCTTGTTTATACCATCCACGATACAAATGTGTAGCGGCAGCAACAAGTTGTAACAAGTTCTAAATTTTAATATTGCTAATCCATATGATCAACCAAGATGCTATGCCGTGTAGGACCTAGATGAATTTGCCGTCCAGGTATGACTTCTTTTGTCCACGGGGTTACATGTACGATGGTATACGATGGTTTTGGCATCGTTACACACAGGTCAGCGGTTTAGTTGATATTATTACCTTCAGTAGTTTGAATTGTGTGTTACATGTATAAACTATTTGGTAATAAGTGTATTATTAACAACCGATAATGATGGCCTAAACACTAGTTAAATATGCAAAGAAGTTGTAAAATATTTTAGTGTCATGTTCAGGTGGATTTTCACAAAAACAGATGCGCAAAGGTGTGAAAATGAAGTATTAAAACAAAAAGCGACCAAATTATAGCCATAGGCAATTGTAGTTGTCTGAAATTACTGATTGGTAACTTATACATGAGCTAAATAGTTGAGAAAAAAGTGATTACTCCCTCTACCCCCCCCCCCTTCTCTCTCTCTCTCGCTCCCTCCCTCTCTCTCTCTCTCTCTCTCTCTCTCTCTCTCTCTCTCTCTCTCTCTCTCTCTCTCTCTACATGTGTGCATGATAGTCGATTGCTGTCAGCAAGTTGAGTGAAACTCTGCATGGGCGAAATTGTGCCGATGGGAAATCGAACCTCTGTCATCGGTCAGGAGAGTCGTATGTTAACACACATACATCTCATTATTGGACGATGCCACACTCTGAAGCCTCCCATTGCGTAGCGAGAATCAGTGGGTTGATAACAAAGCATTTCATAACGAATATATATTTTTTGTACACTTCAAGGAGTAGGCGTTTCCACCTGTTTCATCTTCGCATTGTTTCTTTATTCCTATTCTTTTTTCTGGGGCGTCCGATGCCTCTTTTCCCCATTGGTTTCTATCCCTTGATCTAAACAGGTATCGTTTCCTCACTCATGCGGCACATGTGCTCTTTCCATTTGTGTTTATTTTCTTCGATTTTGTCATTTAAGTTCTAAATATTCAGTTCTTCTGTGATTTTTTCGTTCCTTATTAAGTCCAGTGTACTGTATCATTTGGTTCTTCGTGAAACTCTCATTTGCACTATCGATCCGGATTTTCGCTGCCATGCAGAACACAGGGACCACAAAGTTCTTATAAAATATTAGTTTTGTGTCCTTCCTTGGTTTGTTTTGCAGAGTTCTTGTTATAGTACCAAATATGTGTTGAAATATATTTACCTTCTTTACTTTCTCCACTACGTTTAGTAAAGTAGGGCAAGTATTGTACTCCGCCCAAAAATTCGATGTCGAGATTTCACCGGAAATATGTTTTCAGGCCTTCTGAATCCAATAAGCATTTTTAAAAAAACCTACGCGCGCGCGCGTGTGTCTATCAGCACATGGACAGCATAACTCAAAAACGAAAAGTCGGTTAGAAACCAAATTTGGTAATTAAATTTAATGTCTTTCAAGGATGCGACACGGCGATTTTGAACAAAATGCCTCCACCCTAAACTACCCTTTACATGGAAAATTTTTCGAAAATGTTGATTTTCTTGAAAATGACTAACGATTTTGATTAAAATGTTATATGTTTGAGATATTTTTATTACGAACGAAATGTATATTTTGAATTTTCTGGCTATAGCCCCTGTAATTGTATTTACTCTGGACGACTTTTGCGTAACTGGTAAACCATTAGAGATAGACCAAATCATACTATACAAAAACTGTAGATCTTGCTAGAATACGCAATTTATGTCTGAATAGCTTTTCTTGTAGGATGAACCATTTCGTAGATATTCCTTGTTATGTATGTGAGTTTCGGAAAACTTAAAACTTTCGTGAAATGGAACATCGTTGCTCATTGTTTACATCTTAAGCGTGCAAAGAGAATGGAATCTTAAAGGTTTAAAAGATTTGACTATCGCAAAAAACCTACTGTATTCTAATATTCCTCTTGCACCTACAAGGAAATAAGCAACAAGATAATTTTTACAAATGTTTATCTTAACTAACACGAAGATATAAGAACAAGAGTTTGTAAGAATGGTTACTACAAGAGTAGAGAAAGTCATGTGAGTGCAACACATCAGATTTTTTCCCCATATTTTTATACGATCATCTAGATGCATGCTAGAGTAGGTGAAAGTTTGCATCCTTGTGTTACACTTTGGTTTGCTGTAATTGTTTCTGATTTGGATCTGCCTAAATTTATAGTAACATATTTATTTGTATATATACTTTTAATTACTCTATAATGGGCCGAGGATATCCCCGTTTATGCATTAGTTTCCATAAAACAGTTCTATTCATAAAATCGAGTACCTTTTCAAAGTCAATAAAAGCAATATGAGTCTCTAAATTGACTTCTTGTTTTTATAACAATTATTCTTTCCAATAATTCTGTGTATTACTATATATTCTTTACTTATTTAAAAGAACAATGAGTAGTAAAGGAATCAGAATATCAAAATGGCCAGTAGAGCGAAAGTAATTTCATTTTACGAAATCAAAGCGTGTGTGGCACAAAAGAAAGGAACTCCTTTGAAAACATATAACGTATTTTTATTGTGAGTCGTTTTTCATGTGAACATTCTGTATGGATTCGTTTTTCAAAGAAAAAAATTAATAACAAAATGGAGACGTCAGAAAGAATTAAGTTGTGACATGTTGCTTGAGAAGAAGGAAAATGCAGTTTTCATATTTACGCACGAGTTGTTCAAAGCAAGGGGAGAAGAAAAAAGACATTTTACTATCTGCACTTGCAGCTTTTACTGCTGGAGAGATCTCATCAGCAGTGCCGCTCCAGGGGCAGGCAGGCAGGACCACTTCAACTCTTCTTTACGGCGAGTGGCGAACACTTATACATCCCCACTGTTATTGTTTTGACACTGCAGGGTTGCCAAACGGCCGCACAAAATTTCCCTAGAACTGTTTACTCAACACAAAGTGAAAGAAAGAGAATCATGATTTGTTCCATTCACATGACTATTTTCACCCTCTTTTACAAAAGTTTATAGGCTTACCCGCGTAGCTCAGTCGGTAGTGCTGTACAAGGGGTCGCAGGTTCGAGTCACGACTGGATGATATGAATTTTACTTTGTGTGGGATTATTCCCCACCTCTCTAGGGTCTGGAAGTATATATGGAAATATTAATGTGTGTGTGAATTTAATGTAAAGTAATCCAAAGTAATAAATATCCAAAGTTCAAAACCACCACTAAACAAGTCAACACCATTACTGTTGAGCAATTGTTCCAAAAGGTTAAAGCCACCGATATGACCTTCGATGTTAAAGGCGGCATATAAATGGAATATTAACAAAAACATCTGATGTGTTATACTCACATGACTTTATTTACTCTTGCACAAACTATTCTTACAAACTCTTATTCCCATGTCAATCGATATAAACATTTGTATAGGTTATTTTCTTGTACTGCAAGGCTTTAAGCAATACTCAAATGTTTTAAGAGTGATCGCTAGATGACGACTTTTAAATTCCTTCTCTCTGCATGACCAAGGGTTAAAAAAATTAATAACGTATACGTGACGTCACTGTAACGTCATCGCGAACTTGAACGGCTTGTCTGTAGCTATTGTATAAGGTGAGTTCGCCTGATAATGACACGTAATTGGTGTCGAAACGATCATTGTGGAAAATATTGAGTGTAACTCAATTTATTATAGTGAAGTGTGAATCTAATTACGTTGTGTTATTTGTGGATACGTTTATGTTTCATACAAACATGTATTTTAATTAAAATCGTCATAGTAATTTTAACAGACTAAAAGATAACGAAAAGTTTTTTATATAGGCCATAGTTCAAAATCAGGGTTCTTTTTTAATTGTAGGGTACCCTTACAATATGCTACACCGAAATATCCAGTTTGGTATTTAACCGAAGTTTTGTTTTTGAATGTCACGCACATACACATTCACATTAACTTTCTAATTTGACTGTAATTGGTAATATTATGGTATAAGAACATAATGAAATCTGTTAAAAGGAAAAACAGGACGTAAGTGCAGATATATTTACTGGTAACTGAAGACAAATCAATGAACAATATTCCATCCTTGCTTTATACAAGGCCAATGAACTCGCGCTACCTAGGCCAGTAGGTCATGTCTCGACGTGTGAAGCAAAACGGATAGCGTATAGCTTATACGCCTGGCGTTGTGCATTTCACCGGCGCAGAAAACTGGTAGATGAGAAAAAACAACACACCGATGTAGATACATACTAATTATCAAAATATCTTCACATGTAACATAACAGCTTATATACTCTCAGATACACAGGTGCACAAGATTTCACACACTTTGGTTCAATCTGCTAGAATAATGTGACAAAATGACAATTCGATAAATCCTACCCCTGAAACCAGTGTGACAAATGGCAAAATTGAACTACCTTTGCTGTCACTTTATTTTATTCTAAACTGAATCACAAGATACAGTTTATTTTACCGTCGTCAACACAGGCTACACTCCTTTGCGATCTTATAACTAACAGCTGTTGTCATCCCGTAACCTCCTTGACACATACCCTTTCTGTCTTTCGTTACTTTCCTGCCTCACAAACCGCTGGTTTTCACGATACAATCATTCAAGACTCACAGAAACTATTACTCGACACGACGGCTCTGTCTCAAACTGCCTCCTGTCTCGCATCCTGCAAGATTTTATACCCGGGATGACGTAACACGGATTTTTCTGGAAATACATCTTTTTCTTTCACAAGCAAGACGGAAGTTGCAAGCTTCCGGAACGTTCTCGAAACTTTTGTTCTGCCATTTCATTGTATTAACAAGCAGTGCTGTGAGGTAGCTCGAGTTTGAGCGCCTTTAGTGTGCTGCCGCCGCTGTCGGCCAGAGTCACAATAATACAATTTGTTGTGACGTTACCAGATGTTAATCTCATGTATTAGAATGTACAATGAGTATAGAAATCTGTGTTTGAGTAGCCTCCCGGTGCTTTAGAAGTACACTGTTAATATATGTTTACAGAAAGGCATTCTTCTCAAAGGTGCATTGGGGTTTTTATATGCAAACTTCAGATATGTAATCAACTTAATCATTTTAGGCATCAAAAGTAGACTCCTGTTTGAAGACTATTTTCTCTTGCAAATTATATAGTATACTGCGATATAAGGATGGTGAGTGATTTTTACTGGACCGAGGAAAAATTTGAAAAGACGAGACGCAGTCGAATTTCTGAGGCTTAATACACGTATATTGCATACAATTATTTGGGAGATAGTAATTTATTATGGCGTATGAATGAAATGTGAAATACTAACTGTGAAACATGTCATCTGTTTTGATGGTTGAACTTAATTAGCATATATTAACTATAGCATCTTTCGTACCCCTGTTTAGATTTTACAGCCTATTTTCCAATTTTCTTTGACTTCAATCAACACACCCGCCATGATTACTATACGTAATTATTGATTTGAGCACGGCCTACTCTGTTTATCTCGCGAAACGTGTATTAAGAAAATGCACTGACTGCATAATATCTTCGATCGACATTAAAACTAAAGTTGGACTGGTTCCATTGGTTTATTCTTTTAAATTATAACGTATGCAACATAATTAAGAGGACAGTTACTAAGGGGTAAAAATCAACAAGTATGTTTAATTATATTTCATATTTGTATTAATATTAAGTTTAAGGGTGTGAAAATGCTAGCGGCCTAGGCCTTAAAAGTACCTAACATAAGAGGGCGGACTATTAGAAATGTTTATTTCTTCCGGGCTTGTAGGCCGTGGTCTAGAAGGCATGGTAGATACCAACGTTTCGTCAAGTACTGCGCTTGGCATCATCAGGGTAACACGATCCTCCGTCTGCACTGGTCAGAGTTTGAATGTGGAAGCAGAGAAGTAGTGGAAGTAAAGACCGTTAACGGCCGTTACGATTATTTATATGGGTGGGGGTGGGCGGGGCATGTTGCGCTGGCCACGGTAGTGATTGGCTAGTTGTAGGTGGGGTTTTATTACTTCCACTACTTCTCTGCTTCCACATTCAAACTCTGACCAGTGCAGACGGAGGATCGTGTTACCCTGATGATGCCAAGCGCAGTACTTGGCGAAACGTTGGTATCTAACATGCCTTCTAGACCACGGCCTACAAGCCCGGAAGAACTAAACATTTCTAATAGTCAAGACACCGGCCGTGAAAGCCTAAATACATATATAAGAGGGCGGTTTAAGTTGGTATATGTGAATTCGGGATAATTCATTTACCTGCAATGTCAACATAACCAAAAAGATTGTGTACTTAACATTTGAACGAGAGTTAAAGTAATTTGATGAACGTGAAATGTAGTGGCCTGATGTTATTTTAATGTTTTAGGTAGGGTGACAAAGATACAAACTCTTGAGAATTATAATAATGTAAGATGAGCACTAGTTAGTGGTTAGTGACATAAGTTTGAATGATTTGTGCTTACAGCGTTTTGCCACTCGAGGACGAGCCTACACAGTTTGTGTTCGCTCATCACGGGGGATGCCCTGCTCTACTCCATGTTCAGGATCGAGGCGGCCCCCGTGGAGTGTCCCTTCAAGGGCCCGCTCACTTTCACGTACAACAGAGGCCACGGTGTCTGTCGATCTCCCGTCTCCAGCATCGACTCCTGCACCGAGGATTCTCGACTCCTGCTGCGTTACCAGGCCTGCCCGGACGTGCACGGCTCCGAGAGCACAGGTAAGTTACCAGCGGGCAATGGGTTTCACCAGCTGGCAAATTTAGTATATTCTAGAATTAGAACCACAAGGTGTTACAAGAGATAACCGGCACCAATTCCCAACTAGTTTGGCAGGTATGTTATCGGACTGAGTGCATTTCATGTGGATAATAAATTATACTGCCTCTGATCGGCTACAGCCAGACATTCATCGTTCATTTTTGGATATAACAGTGACAGTCGTGTTCTCTACTTTGGCCAATCCAGGTTGTGTGTTAGAGGCGGTTACAGCAGCAATATCTTCAGATGTCCAAAAGGGAGTTTGGCAATTGTTGTGTAAACCATGATGTCATCCAAACTGTATATTATCAGCCATGTTTTTGTTTGTTTACTTCATCACCTACATTTATGTAGATACATGTTCTAACACCCACAACAATAAATGAGAAGAAATGTTACAAATCAGGCATATACTAAAAACACTGAGAGGCAAAAGCGGCATGAGAATTGCGGAAAAGTTGTTGGAATTTAATTATACACATGCAAGATATTAAGATATTAAGGTATGCTATCATGGGTTTAGTTGATCCCTGCTTAGACATACTCGCCTGTATTCTGAGCTATGATGAAATAAAGACACTTATAAGGAAAGAAAGAAAAACAAGTGCAACAAAGTATCCATATGAAGGTGTTTTAATTTGTGTAACTAAAATGTAATGAATTACTTTAAGTCATACGAGAATTAGATGCCAAATATGCATGACGTTCCTCCATGTTTCTGGCTGTTATGCTGCCCTTTCTCAGTGTATTTCGTTTGCACTGGTCAGTTATATTTTATTTCAAGGGAATCCTACATATTTGTGTTCCTTTACTTGCATCAGTATATAACTACCAATTTGAAAAAGCCAATAAAACTCAGTATCATAAATCAGCTTCTATCTATTACCTCTCCAAAGAGCTACCAAACACTAAGTTGGACGGGCTGTCCAACAAAGGTATATAGACGCGTGCCGGGTTCACAGTAGCAGCCTGACCCCTGCTGCTACCAACACAGAGGTATGATGTCACTTTAATTCAAGGATATACGAGGCGTTGAGCGCAACAGTGGCCCAACCACTAAATGTACATAATGGAGATAATGGAGTGCAAAAAATTCTGTGATTTGAAAGTTTTATATTGACTTTAATAACTAAGCAGGAGTCATGATATTTGGAAATTTTAATCAATATAGCACCGACATTGTAATAAAATAAAATAAAATAAAATAAAATCTGAATATTATACCCCGGCACCTTGACAACTATACCGGGGCATTTATTCAAATTTTCTATTTATTTAACCAAAATTATTTATATACAATCATCATTATAATTTATGTTTCATTGTAATACATAATTACATACATGCAGGAACGTTGGACCACTGTTTTTATCCAGGAAGCCAAATTCAGTTCCATGCAATAACACACTTCTCATGCCATCTGTCGGTGGTTGTAGAAATGTGGTATAGACCACTACTTCTCTCCTAGATTTTGATATGGTGAACATGTCTGTGCTAATAACTCAGTTTCTGAATTTTTGTGGGTTGGGCCACTGTTGCGCTCAACGCCTCATACTATAGGTATGAGCAAATGTATGCACAGTAGTTGCATAACATACTCAGTGACAGCTTCTTCACTGCTAAGGAAAATGATGAACAAGCATTACGGATCTAAGATGTTTCTCTAAAACATACATTTTACTAGTTATTGTTACTACTTTGGCGGCCCCGTGGCCGAGCGGTTAGCGCGCTCGCCTACCACCTAGGCGGCCCGGGTTCGATCCCAGGGACCCGCATGTGGTATTCGTGGTGGACGAAGCGGCGTCTGGGCGGGTTTTCTCCGGGTTCTCCGGTTTCCCCCGCCATCTCATTCCACCGGTGCTCCATCTTCATGTATCATCAGTGTCACCGCCTGTGGTGCCGTAGTAGTAAAAGCGGGCGTTAAACACTACACAAGCACAAGTTACTACTTAAGCGCATTATTATCATTATTATTCAAATATAGATAGATAGATACTTTATTTCACTGCTTAGAGCATGGCCCGGTGGCAGCGCTGTCTACCAATACTAAGCACCAATACAAAGAACAGCCGAGGTTGTTATCCCGCTATACTCCCAACTAGGGTTTCCTCAGCATCTAAAATATTTTCCTCTAAAGGTCTGTAGCTTTACATTCATAAACTGTATCTTCCACATTTTCTTCTTAGTATTATTAGTATTACCATCATCAATTATAGGAATTCCCAAGCACTTGAAACCAGGACGGAGGAAAATAAAAGTTACTGGACTACAGGTAGGGATATTGTGGCTAATGAACCGCCCCCTTTATCCCTCAGGGAGTCTTTTGGCGTTCGCAGACAGCATAACAAGTTTTCATCTGCCTATCAGTGACCTTTGACCGCTATTGCCCGCTTTCTGTCTCTTGAAAATGATTTGACTATACAGAATTGACTGCCAAAGCCTCTAAATTTCACATTGGATTTTGAGGGTTTAGAATGAAAAGTCAACTTCATGATATATTTTACCCATGGAAGATCCAAATTAGCCAGAACTGCATGCTTATAATCATAAAAGTTGCAAAAGATACAGCATGCAGAAGTACCATTCAATGCAAGGCAGTTAGAGAATTCAATTTCACTATGGTACTTCAATTGGATAGAACAATCGTACGTGGTTCAAATCCCGTCTATGACATTCTATTCTGTGTGATTCTACCCTTCCAATCTTGCTCTACACACGAGCGTGTTCATTATCATCAAATGTTAAATTACCCTGACAATCACTCAACACTCACTAAAACTGCTTTACTTCAACACATCGACGCGCCGTATAAATGTCCCAACCGTGTCTATTGTCATAAATTGTTCTCTCACGACGAGTGTAGCTACACATATACGCACTGCTAACAGCTGTCCTGTTCACGAACCAACAATTCCGGCCCCAAAAATAGCAACCTCTTCTCTTGTCGTATCACTTCCTTTTATAGACGAAATTGACATAGCACGGATATTTCTGGAAATTTACATTTTATTTATAGCTGTCAAAAAGAAACCAGCAGTCAAGGCTTCGTGAACGTTCCGGAAACTACTTTGCTCTGCCGCGCTGATTGTTGTCAGTTGGCAATCGTTTTGAGGTCAAGCAATTCTAAGTCGTATATTTCTGGAACATCGAATTTTTCGGTGTAATAGCACACTACCTCTGTCTACAAATATGTGTGATTACTACGGATATTTTTCCAATATCTTCTTAAGGAACATTATGCAACGAGAGCATAATAGCAGTAATTAAGACGCGAGTACATTTTTTATATGCGAGTGTACACCAGCATCTTAATTGGCATTATAGTCAATTTTCATACTATTTATACTCGACCATATTTTAATACTCGATGGTGCATGTTATTTTCATCAAATTCCGACATTTTAATCATGCTCCAATTTGTTATTTAATTGCACATATGAGAATCGATAGTTGCGCCTTCAACTTCTATTGTTATGTTGGCCTTAGCACACTGATACAGAAAGTGTATATGCCATAACCTACAAAAACTAGACTTTAAAAAATGAGAAGACGAATTGAATTTATTAGAATTTTATTTACAATATTAACACGAACTGTTAAATAAACAGAATAGGTTTTTTCGTATATAGGAAATAATAGTTTCGCTTTCAGCTACGTGGGAATATGTACAGATGGCAAAGTATTGATTGCTGGTTAGCAGTGTCGTTGTGAACTGATTCACCTTTGATTGGTGGGTTAGCAGTGTTGTTATGAACACGTGCATCTTTGATTGATGGATTAGCAGTGTCTTAATGAACCGGTGCACCTTTGATTGGTGGATAGCAGTGTTGTTATGAACACGTGCATCTTTGATGGATTAGCAGTGTCGTAATGAACCGGTGCACCTTTGATTGGTGGTTAGCAGTGTTGTTATGAACACGTGCATCTTTGATGGATTAGCAGTGTCGTGATGGACCGGTGCACCTTTGATTGGTGGATAGCAGTGTCGTTATGAATTGATGCATCTTTGATTGCTGGATTAGGAGTGTCGTAATGAACCGGTGCACCTTTGATTGGTGGATAGCAGTGTCGTTATGAATTGATGCATCTTTAATTGCTGGATTAGCAGTGTCATGAACTAGTGCACCTTTGATTGGTGGATAACAGTATCGTTATGAAGAGGTGGATATACTCTAAGTCTGGTTGTTGATTAAGACACTTCCATATCCACGCAGACTGTCAGAAGTGCATCTTGCAGAAGTGGAAGTGTGTCGTCAAGGAATGGATGAGAAGTTTTGAATGCAAGCGAGCAGTAAACAAACTCGAAGTTGCTTAATCTGAGGCAACGCCCTGCAGGTTGCAGGTTTTAATCAGAGTTTCGCCCCGTGACCTCCTGACTGCAATTGACCGCCACACAGAGAGAGTGTTGTTGATAAAGAAAATGATTATGCTAGAGAAAATAACCAAGGAAGCTGGCGAGCCCCGGAGGCTTTTTAATTAAAACCCGGAGCTTCCGGAGCGGCTTTGTGACCACGCAGGAAGTCAGGCTCGGAGTTTACTCTAAGGATTAGGCTCCACCCCTCCTCCCCCTCCTCCTCAGTCAGGGTTTAAGGAGATTTTACGTACTGTCCCGTAACATGCCATGTGGACGTATCTTGAATAATATGTTGGTTATGCGAATATCTCGTAAACACTCAAGCTGTAATCCGGCTACAAGTGTTGACATTCTCCTGTTAGCAGCAAAACACTTGACAGTCACATCCTCAAGGAGACGTACGTATGATAAACCCGCATTTCGCCTATGACTTATTTCGCTACCTGAAAAACGTTCGTTTTATAACCTACAATAGGCTTATAGATTTTATCTCACTTAAGATAACTGAAATTTTTCTACTCTGTAATCTAGCCACATGCTCCAATTCTCAACCTTCTATATTAAAACTTGTGATTCTTATTATTCCACAAGGTAAAGGGTTGTTGATGTTTCAGTGACACTCAATCTTCCCACCTGGTTGTATTTTCTAGGTATATAAATTAATACAATTTTTGTTATTCCTTCTTCTTTCCTCTTTAATTACTGGTACCATTAATATTGATATTATTGTTGTTGTTGTTATTATTGTTATTGTTACATTATTACTATCGTCGTTATTATCATTATTATAATCATTTTGCTTAATTTGTTTTTATTTTCTCTACTACCTATATTAAGTAGAAGTATTGTATGCCACACAAAATTCGATGTCGAGATTTCACCGGAAATATATGTTTAGCGGCCCCCTGAATAAAAAAAAAAAAAAAAAAAAAAAAAAAAGTATTTTTAGAAAAAGATCCGTGTGTGTATGTGAACAGCAAAAGCCAAAAACGAAAAGCCGGTTAAAAACCAAAGTTGGTATTTAAGTTTAATATATTTCAATAATGTGACACGATGATTTAGAACAAAATTCCCCCACCCTAAACTACCTTCTACATGGAAGATTTTTCGAAAATTTTGATTTTCTTGAAAATGACTCCTTTTTATGGCAAATTAAATATATATCTTGGATTTTCTGAGTATAGCCCCTGAAGTCTTATTTACTCTTGACGGTTTTTCCATAACTGGTAAACTGTAAGAAATAGATCAATCTTACTATACAAAAATGAGGATCTCTTTAAGGGCGGCGCCGTGGCCGAGCGGTTAGCGCGCTCGCCTACCACCTAAGTGGCCCGGGTTCGATCCCAGGGACCCGCATGTGGTATTCGTGATGGACGAAACGGTGTCAGGGCGGGTTTTCTCCGGGTGCTCCGGTTTCCCCCGCCATCTCATTCCTCCGGTGCTCCATCTTCATTCCATGTATCATCAGTGTCACCGCCTGCGGTGCCGTAGTAGTAAAAGCGAGCGTTAAACTCTACAAAATAACAAACAACGATCTCTTTAAGACACACAAGCTATGTCCAGATGTATTTTTTGTGGAGTGAACCATTTCGAAGATATTGCTTGTTATTTGTTTGAGTTTTCTAATACTTAAAGTTTTCTCACATGGAAGGTTATTATTCTTCAGTTTTTCTCTTAGCCAGTTAAAGAGAACGGACTTTCTAAGCCTTCATATATTAAACTTAAATACCAGCTTTGAGTTTTTGAGTTATGCTGTTTAAAGTCAGGCACAGTAAAGTCTGTTTACTCAAAGCTTGTGCAGTTGCTGCTCAAAGGAAATCTGCGCTACCCACAACTGTCATAAATCTATCTCCATTCTTCAGAAAGGAAAACCTCTATCCCTGTCCTTGAAAACCAATAGCAACTCTGGTTTTAAGGGAGTGATAGTTACATATTGACTCTACGTGGAGTCTCAGTTGCTAAAATTCGAAATTATAGTTATTTTTCATTAGCTACAAAGGTTCATGTTGCAACTCTGCCTGAAAGGACTCAAGAGGAGGGGACCACGTTGTAAAACAATTATTAGGGTTCCTCAAAGAGGCGGCCGAACTGCACACACGTTGTCTATATAGACTATACCTTTTTCTAGGATGCTCTTTTGGATTCAGCTGGCCTCAAAATATATATTTCCAGTAAAATCTCAACATCATAATTTTAGTTCGAATACAATAAGTAAGGGGTACTTAGTATACGTGACAGAGAAGGTGAGTAGAAAAGTCACGTGAATGTAACAATCAGATATTTCTATTCTTTCATATTGTGTTTTTCGTATAACATAGAATTAGCATTTGTCACTGTATATGCTCTGGTATAGTCGGTTACCATGAATGTTATAAACAAATAATCTGCGTGATTAGGTTAAAGTAGCAGTATTAGTGCAGCCAGCGATCTCTACTGTAAACAGTTGCAGGTTATTATGTATTTTTGTTGCTGAAGATAGAAATGGGATTCCTGCTGAGGTAGCACACAGCGCAAACATGGTTGTATTGCTGTACAGCTGCGGGATAGGGCAAATAGATGATAAAAACCCCCTGCAATGCGAATCAATATGTGAACATATTCCGGGTGTGATTACTTTGGCACAGAACATCGGTACGAACATTCCTTCTACAGCACAGCTTGACCTACGTGCAACCAACTGTCTTCTGCTAGAAGAATTAATGTATTTCACTATGTTAGGCAGCCAGAGCATTATATTCAAGTTTCATACAACTATTTATGCTCGACCATGAGTTAAGTTTAAAAATTTTATAGAATGCTTTAAGGGGAGTTAGGGGTGAGATTTGGCCCATTTGGTAAAAAAGTTGATCTTCAGATTTTTATGTTGAAAAATTGTTCAATGTTTTGTCTATTAAAAAGTACAATGATTTTGATGCCAGCGCCATTTTTAAAGATCTGGCGGCCATTTTTAAATAGTGGTGCATAGTGATTAAATGGCTGGTGGTTAGGCATACGCACCCACCGAGACTAAATATCGACGGATCAGAAACTCAATCATGTAAATTATACTTAATGTGCATCCACAAAATCACAAGTTGTCTCCAGAAGTGACAACTAAAATTCTATTTCCGGATCAGCGACTTGGTTCTGACCAGCTGCTAGAACGCTATGCCAAGGGTACGACACAGAACTCAAATGTATCTCTTCACAATGTTCTGGCAGATATTTGTCCAAAATAGGTGTGTGTCCAGGAATAAACTTGAACTTGCAGTACTGAAAACTGTCATGGAGTTTAATATGGGTGTGTGAAGTCAATTCAGGTGTTGAATAGTCTTAGGAATGAAAACATTTCAGTTGGAACAATATGCATTTGTCAGAAGTGCAATGCTAGAAGATGTATTCAGAGTAGAAAATGCAGTGCCAGGAAACAAACACACACAAGGAGAGCCCATAAATTGCAGAAATTGTCAGCACAGGAGAGGATAAGAGATCAGAAAGTGAAACCTATGCTGCAACACACCTCTGATGGGGTTAGAACGTTTTAAAAGTTTAATGCTGTTTTTCTTGGTTTCTTTTTTCTCAACATTTTCACGCATCTGAAAAACTCCTTGCGACAGAGTTCCTAAGGGATTCTTTTGAAAATTTCACGATGTGTTCTTATTCATATAAGGCTCCAAAATTGCTCTGGGTTTTGATATCAGTCAAGTAATATTGAACATATTCACATTCAAATGCCGATGGAAAGTTAAAAAAACGTGAAATCTGTAAATAGACATATTAAAAAATTTCCAGATACTAAAGTACTGGTGTAAAATAAAAATCCAGAGCAATTATGACTGCATGAAGCATGAGATCACCAAGTTTAATGCAAACATATAAAAATTGTTACGCAAGGAGCATTTTTAATCAGAGTATCTTTTCAATCAATTAAAAGCTTTTAATTAAAAACTATTTGACTTACATACTTCAAATTTTGCACAGCAGCATATCTAACCACTATAGTAATGTGGTTAAAATTTGGTAATGCTGGCATACAAATTGTAGAATTTCCTAAACTCACCCCTAACTCCCCTTAATATTCTATGCTCTATGTTATTGTCACTGGTGTCCGACATTTTAATCATGCATTTGTTATACATACGAGAATTGATAGTTGTGCATCTATTGCGAAATTATTGATTTTATTGTTATGTTAGCCCTGACACATTGATACAGAGAGTAACCCCCTCCCTTGGCACAATAGCCCATCCGCCCGACCGCTGCGTCCCCCATCTCTACGCACCACAGGCGTCACGAGTGGGTTGCACTACTCGACGTGGGATTTGGCCATCGTCCCGGTACTTCCCAGCAGACTGTGCGGTCTGTTCAATCAAGTAGCTCCTCAATTGGCCCCTAAGGGACCTAACGAGGCTAAGTGCACCCTTAGAAAATCACCACGCCAGTACCTGGAATCGAACCCATGCCCCCCGCTTGGCAAGCAGCAGTGCTAAGGAGAGATACAGATACTATATAATATGCTATAATCTTTAAAGCCTTGCTTTCCTCCAATCTGAAAACTGAACTGAACTAAAACTTAAACTGAAAAGTTCAGTTCAGTTCAGTTTTCAGTTATGCTTTCCTAGAAAACTAAACTGAACTTAAAACTGAACTGAGCTGAAAACACCATACTATGTTTGCAAATCGTAATTCAGAAGGTGCCTATGAGATTTAGCTTATGAGGCACCTGAAGGACAATGACAGTACACATTTCTTATTAAATAGAGCTAGGATTTTTATGTAAATACATATTTTTGCCTTTGTTTGTATATAACTAAAAAGTATGTCCATCAAAGAACAACCGTAGCTATCATATGACATGCCATTGTTGCATATTTTACATATTTGAGCATATGACTTTTTTTTTTACATACCTATTTGTACCTTGCTTTTATCTTTAATGGACAAATAGCTTTAACAGTGACTATGAAAATAATGCAATAGACATATTTTACCTAATATTATTACATAAATATGTACTCGTACATGTTCTTCATGTCGATATTACACGATTCTGAGTCGATTCATTATGTAATATTATGTTACTTGATTTGACAAAGCTAATATTTCTATATTGAAAGTACATGATGAATAAAATGCATTGAATAGATAAAAATTTAAGTTCTAAAAATGAGTTTTCTGTCTTTCCTAATTCCTCAGCCAGTCCCAGTTTTTTCTCACTATCTCTATCTACAATCTCATGCTGCAGATTGTATAGAAGTTCATTCTGCCGAACAAAATCAATAATCCTTTCCTCTTCTAGGTATGATAACTTACGTTTTACACTCGACTTGTCCAAACTTGTAAGTAAGCAAAACGATATCGTTATTATAACCTCACTTCTGATCACAGAACACCTATTCAGATCGCTCAAGTTCAATTTAACTGAACTGAAAAAACGGCTGCCACCGTAATTTTCGTCACCTAGATTTCTGGTGGAAAACAAAATCTAGTGACAAATGAATTTAGTTCTCAGTTCAGTTCTCGACCGGAGGAGAGCATTATCATAACAAACAATACACCCATTTATGATCACGTGACCCTCAACTGAAAAATCTTGGGTTCTAGTTCAGTTCAGTTTTCAGATTGGAGGGAAACAAGGCTGCAGAAAGTAGGCTTTTAACAACGATAAGACAAATTAAATTCATTTGAGTCGTATTTACAATGTTAACACTAATTATTAAATAGAGTAGCTTTATTTCATATATGGCAGCCGATAGTTTCGCTTTCAGTTGCGTGTAAATGTGCGCAGAGGGAAAAGTACTGATTCCTACATGCGAATCTTTTGTTTGATGGTTAGCAGTGCCATGAACAGTTGCACCTTTGACTGGTGGATAGCAGTATCGTTCTGAAGAGGTGGATATGAGGTTCATTACCGTGGCGTATAAGCAGTACATTGTGGCATGGTCGAGAATAAACTTAAATTAAACTGTGCTGTCAATTTCTCGGACCGCAGTCCTTGCATCCTTCTATAATACATAAATGTTCAAGAAGACGTATTTTGTTGAAAAACAAGGAAGACAAACATATTTAAATATAACAGCTAACAAAAATAAAAAAATAAAAAAACACGAAACTTAAAGTGAAAAATAGTATAAAAATATGAAGCTCCAACACCAAAGTTTAGATGTTTTTACACCCCCCTCCTCCTCAATACCTCAGCTGTCTTGCTTTGAGTAAAAATTTTATACACTGATTTTATTATTTTGTGAAACTCAAACGGGTGCAGACGTACCGAATTACCCAATGGCGGTCACCTTTTTCCTGCACGCCGATGTCACTAAAGTAAAGCGAATGGAGGAGGGACAAGAGTAGTTTTCTTGTAGATGCAGGGGGAACGTGGGAATACAGTAGACTGAGCGAAAGTCATTCTGTTTTCTTTGTACGGCTAAGATATAAAAAACTGAATCTTCCATTTTATTCAAAGTATAACTATTACATAACAAGGAATATCTCCGAAATGGTTCATTCCAAAAAAAATCATTTGGACATAAAGTGTGTGTTTTAACGAGATGCACATTTTTTGTTAATTAAGATTTGGTCTATCTCTTACTGCTTACCAGTTATGCAAAGGTTATCACGAGTAAACAGCACTACATGCTTAATAGCCAGAAAATTCAAAATATACATTTCATTTGCCATAAAAATCTCTAAAACATATGACATTTTAATAAAAATCGTTACAGCAATTTTCGAGAAAATCAAAACTTTCGAAAACATTTTCTATATAAAGGGTAGTTTAGGGTGGAGGAATTTTCTTTAAAATCTTCGTTTCGCATCCTTGAAAGATATTGAACTAAAATACCAACTTTGGTTTTAATCGACTTTTCGTTTTTGAGTTATGCTGTTCACAGACCCACACATTGACACACACACACACGCGCGCGCGCGGTGTTTTATCTAAAAGTACATTTTTTTTTAGATTCGGGGGACCTCAAAACATATACCGGGTGGAAAGGAAGTTATTACATTAATTTAAGCCAGTGGTAGATCTCGGTATTTGGAGCACATTTTGTATCATACATTTTTGTCTCTGACCATTTCCTACGGAGATATTTAAGTTTTGTCGAAAACAAGCTGGAATACTTCAGATTGTGTGGATGGCACTTTCCCTAACTCAGGACATAAACAAACAGCGTAACGGTGCGTCTTGAAAACAAACTCATACCCTGCATTGTCATTCCGTGACTGTGTTCCGTAATTACTGCGCGAGCTTAGGCCAATTAGAAGTGTTAGCTCCCAAAACATTAGAACGAAAGCGAAAGTGCCCGACCTGTTTACATGCACAAACTAGGTCAATTTCCTGACCAACCTCAACGCTAAGTTGTCAACATACTTCACGTCTGAGAGAGCTGCTCGTAGTACTCCTTCACGTGTTTTAAGTGATTAATTATTTTGAAACCCTATGTGATGTCCCATAATTACTACCTAAACTATGTCAGAAATAAGTTACTCTACGCATCTTACAAGTAACAAACTGTTATCTTCGTACATTTTTGTAGAATTACGCATCTAATTTGGAACAAAAGCCAGTTATTTTTTCGAAATCGGCTGATCAAATAACAAAATGCCATAGACTTTTTTTGTTTGTAATGCTTCTATGAAGCACATATTAGAAGGAATGTAATGACTTCACTTCCATCCTGTATTACCGGTGAAATCTCGACATCAAATGTTTTTGTGGAATGCAATACTTCCTCTAGATTCTCAGGGGAAGACAACTTCGGGCCGTGTGACGTATTTAAACGAAGAGCCAGCTTGTACGTTCGTGTGACGTCAGGCGAGAGCAGTGTATTGCTAGGTTGCCTAGATCAGCGGCGCATGTGTTCGGTTCCCCGTGTTTCACACTAGTTTGAGACCAGGCTTCAAGTTGTAGAAACATTCTGAACTACGTTTCATGTCTTTGCGACTCCGTGTTCATTGGATGTTAACAATGTTTCTATCAGGTAGCAAATTGAATTGATAAATTTACAGTGCGACAATTTGCTAAAGGACAAATGTAAACACAAGGAAGACTTGGCTGATTTTTATAAGAATGTTCCTCAAACCAGATTTCTGAAGTTATATGCCCGTGTTGCACGGGTATTATGTATGTTTGCGAACAATTCTTTTCTGTTATGAACCCTTCTAAGTCAAAATCCCGAAGCATACTGTGAGATCACAGTCTAACATGCAGTCTTTGGTCACAAATGTGCCGTACATTGCGCCCTAACATTGACAAACTAGTTAAAGAAAAGCGAAACGGCAAATGTCGGAAAATGTTCACCTAATTGTTCTGTATAGCTCTTCTCTAGCTCAGGCAAAATAGTTATAATTTCTGTTCTATTTGCGTTATAACATGACTGTTCACAAACTAGAATTGACTCGTATATATGTAATTATTTGTAATCTGTGACTATTCCGTAATTGAAACAGTCAGCATTAAAATTGCGATGTCCGGCTGTGACGTCCGCTGTGACGTCACACGTTCAACTGACCTTCGACTGGAGCATATGAGCTGAGTGAACTGACGTCACAGCAGCGATACCTGTCTTCCCCTGCTCTAGATACTATATGTAGTATAGGGGAAACGAATGTATTGGAAATGCCATGATAAACATTTAATGCACAATTAAACATATTTAAGGGCATTTCTTTCTTTACAAAAGTGTAAATTGTAAATAACACGAATAATGATTCCTCCATTTTTACTAGTTTCGTGCGAGTGACCTCGATATTCGTTATCACGAAGAATACCAACCATGCTTTACTTTACATTGCCGCACTCTACATTAAGTTATATTAAAACACGCTTGAATAACTTTGTTTAGTTCATTTAGTGTCACGCTTTAACGTTATGTCACGTTGTTACAATAAGTTTATTATAAAGCACTACACTTTGATTTCAACGGAAATACACGCTTTGAACTCCCCTGAATAAAGGTTTTTTAAAACGCTGTGTCAGAGGGGTAGATTCCTAGAGAGCAGAATAACTAAAAACTAAATGTAGTATAAGTAGCAAAGCTGGTATTTAAATTTACCATTTCCAATTATATAAGGGATTTTGAAGTCCCCCAACATAAACTACCCTTCATACTAAAAATACTTATTTTGTTTTTCCTCTAAAATAGTTCTAACCAGTTGACACAAATCGCATGTGTTTAAAATGATAGTGTGTATCTTGTATTTTGTTTAAATAAACTATAAACTTCTTCTGAATAAATTTTGTATATTTGATGGACCATGAGATGCACACAAAAAGTCCATGTCTCGTTAAAACATACATAATAAATGTTTCTATGGCAATAAAAATTTCTGGTGTATTTCTTGTTGGTTTCAATTTTTAGATACTTCATATATTTTTGAAGTGCTAAAATCTTCATTCGCCTTCTTCTGGTGGTCATGCAAAAGCTATGAATTTCAGAGCCAGCCTGCGTTTTAAAATTTGACTACTGATTTGCTTACTATAATCCCTTTACGTCGAAATGTGTAATAAAACTATTTCCTCAAGTGCTTATCTCAATTAACATGAAGTAGATAGAAGAATGAGATTTGTAAATATAGCTTTTAAAGCAGGTAGTGCTGGTGTGACTTCAGCATATACCGCTGAGCATGCTCGCACTGAAGAGGAGTTTAGCGTGTGACGTCACCGCGCTCCGTATTTATGCCCAGGGGAGGAGGCACGCGAGATATAGCAATGTAGGAAATACAAGAAATATATCGGGTGTTAATAACACAAGTGACGTCTTGGGCGTTCTAAATACTGTTTCAATTCGTCATGGATTATAAATATGCAATGAAAAAATATACAAGACTAATTTGTGAAGGACAGTCATGGTATAAAGGAAATAGAACAGCTCTGCAAATATGAAGAAAGTAATACACAACAAAATTACGTGAACATTTCCCGACACTTTCTGTTTCGTTTTTCTTTAACTAGTTCATCAGTGTTATGATCTAATGTCTGGAAAATTTGTAATCGGAGACTGCATGCTAAATTGTGATCTGAGAAAATACTTTGGGATTTGTATTTAGCTCATTTCATAACAGAACCAGACAGAAACAGTGGCTATTTGGTTCTACTGATACTGAGTATGCTTTTGTCAACACATCTGACTGAACCCTTAGGTTTTCATATTCACAGCGCCGTTTATCTTGGCAACATGGCATTACATGGTTCTCACCTGATGTCACACCGCTGAAAGCTGTCTTTCTGTTTTAGAGAATTTAAATTAGTTTTAAATGGTAATTAAATGACCATATACAAATTCCTAACAAGAGCACAGTAATGTTGTATGTTAATATTTTAATTTTTTGAGTAATGGGGCAAAAAAAAGATATTTAACTAATTAGTTTCAGCGACATGTTTTTATTATTTAATTCTTGTATTATGTTCAAAGTGTATATAGTGTGATATTAGTAGCAACATTCTGTGTACGTTTTGCGCCAAGTTCACGTATTGTCAGATAGCAGTGACCCACAAAAGTTTATAATTGCAATATTATGATCATTCGCTAAATAAGGAAGATATTAATATTGTGAGTCGGGTGGCCGCGCGCTCAGGGTCAAGCTAGCTCACACCACAGGGCGACAAGTAAATAACGACAATGATCAAAACAAAAACGACTGAAGCGCGGCAGAACAAAGCGTTTGTAGAACTGGCGTGAAGTTTATGGAAGGAGTTTTTAATCTACTCAACACAAAGATTTGAGGTTCAAATAAAAATGAGGCAAGATGTATTTTTTGTGGTAAATTGTTGTGATTTGGGGGTTTTGTAGCACTGCACTACACGGTACAGATACAGGCGAACAGCATCGTTTCAATACTTCGTACATGCGTAAATTCAAAGTTTAAAATACAGCCAACATTGATAAAATTACATATGTATTTGTTAACAATAATTCATCAATGTTGTTTACTGCAAGTCAGATACGGAGAATTTCATCTGTATCTAAAAACGAACAGATATAATTAGTATTTCAAAAGTGAGTAACTAAATATGGCCTGAATATTGTAGAGCAGTACTTATTTGAGTGTTATGTTGGCACACCGATTGATGTAGAACGTATACACGCAGGCAGCCGTGTGCGTGGCTTTTTGTCGGATTGCAGGGTAGCCCGGCAGAGCTTTATATCGATTGGCCCCACCACTCTTTGTGCCGCTGCCTTTTCCGCTTGAAATATGGCCACCTACTCACATGTCTTACTCTTGCACCTGCAGTGCTGCCAATGTCTGTATTTGCAGCTGCGTCTTTCTCATGGCGCCCCACTTTTATTTTAATTCGATTCTCTTCAAGTTGGGACGTCCATTAGCCGTTTCGTTTGTAGAACATGGTACAACTCCGCCCGCCTCTGTGAGATTAACATGAGGCAATCACTTTACCGCGATGCGTGCCTGGAGTGGGTTGGTGGGGGGTGGGTGGGGGGTGGGTGGGGGGGGGGCACTCGTTAGCTTCCGGTTTCCCTGGCAACCTTTTTTAAATGTTAAGATTTCCCTTCCATTCCATACGCTTAGAGTCTAAGTGCTGTCTGTGTGTTACTCGGTTGAAACCAGCTAAGGCCCAAAACGGAATTTCAAATATATCCTAGCTTTTAAATTATTTGTAAATATAAAGAAAATCTCGTCGCTTTCGCCATCCGTTTTAAATGCCTTGTATAAGGTATCAAACCTTATTTTAAATCTCTTTCTTGTTTCCTTACTCGTTTACATATTTCATTTTATGACTGACACAAAATTTAATGGCGGGTGATAGGAGCAGCTGGTCAAGATAACATCCAATCATAGGCTTGCCACACCTTACGCTTTTGTATAGTTAAACGCACTATGAAATCGGGCTGTAAGACCGGTGATGTAAGCATATTTTGCGTCCACAAAATGTATTTGCACAACAGGAAAGAGAATAGTAGTGGTCAACTATCAGCCGCCATTAAATTTTGTGTTTATCGTAGGTATAATAAGAATAAGGCAGGCTAAAGTACAACTAAAGCTAAACTAGATGTTAAAGAACTGGACGCCATATGCTGTCCTTAAAAATGTGCAATCACGAGAATCACAATAAAAACTAAAATGAAATCTTTAATACTCTGTCCTGGTATCTACACCACAATGTGTGTTTGAAAGTTTTTATTTCTTTCCCTTACTCTTATCCAGGGCAAAGCAACTGGTACTTACAAAGCATGGATCTTAACTGATAACTAGGGCTCGGATCTTTAGGTAAATACATATTTTGTTTGCGCCCTAGTATGACCTTGAAACTAAGTTTAATGTCCTGGATATTTACACCGGAGTAAATATTTTAAATTTTATTGCACATAAAAATTCACATTTCCTGATTTTTTACTTAAATAAATATTTTGGGATATTCACATAAATTACACAAAAATCGCATAAAGGAAACATTTTAAAAACAATTTTAGCACATAAAAGCAGCAGCAAATTATTTTTAACAGGTGACCATCCACTTCTCTAATACTCAATTACGCAGGTTGGATGTCACAATTTGTTATTCATTATTGGAAGAACTGGCACGTCAGCTAAAGTATTCCTTCAGTTGAAAGAAATTAGAAACATCCTGATTACTCAAGCAACATAAGCCTGCAAGATAGCAGGGAATTCCTCCACTGCAGCTGTTATCGCTTCACAATCCGACTAGTATATACACCAATACTTGTTGAACTGTATAGTCAATTAGTCATTTGTGAACCCGCAAAGTTTATACGACGTTCTGTAGTTGTGTTGGGAAATTACATACCTATAGACAGTTTTGAGTTCACAATGGATTAAACATGTCTAGAGTGAAAAGTAGTGTAAGTACAACAATATACTGCAAAATTTAAGACACTGTGTTAAGAAATATTTATCCTCTGTGATTCCATAAAGAAGCTAGAATCAGTAGGAATGTCTTTGAGAGCAGCAGTTCAAGTAGTTCAGGATGTGGATAGAAAGGGGAAAAAACTAAAGGTTCTTGTTGATCCTGCAGCACAAAACTTCATAATCTGATGTGTTGCACTCACGTGACTTTATCTTGTACTAACCATTCTTACAAACTCATATTCCTATATCATCTTCGTGCTAGTTGAGATAAACTTTTCCAGAAATTGTCGTATTATTTCCTTGTAGGTAGAAGTGGAATGTGGGAATACAATAGGCTGAACAACAATGTTGCATTTTGACAGCATAAGTTTTCCGAAACTGACACCAATAGCAATGAATGTCTCCGAAATGGTTCACGTTACAAAAAATTAATTGGACATAGATTGTATGTTTTAGCAAGATCTGCATTTTGTATAGTAAGATACCTCTTACGGTTTACGAGTTATTCAAAAGTCATTCAGAGTAAACAGGACTGCATGAGCTACTGTCAGAAAATTCAAAATATACATTTCATTTGTGATAAATCTTTAGAGCCATGCTCAAGAAAATAAAAGTTTGCGAAAAAATTTCCATTTAAAGGATAGTTTAGAGTGGAGCAGTTTTGTTCAGAATCTGCGTGTCGCATCCTTGAAAGAGTTAAACTTCAATACCAACTACAGACAGACACGCGCGCGGGGTTCTTTTTCTAAAACTGCTTTTTTTTTATTCAGGTGGCCTGAAAACATGTTTCCGGTGAAATCTCGACATCGAATTTTTGGTTGGAATACAATACTTCTACTTACTATACGTAAGTAGAGAAAGTAAAAAGAAAGTGCCCGAAAATAATAGTGGATTTAACACTAAGTTTCAAGTGTGTTGGATGGGGAACATGAAGACATTGTTGCGAGTCTGAGTGGCATTCCATGCTATAATTACTTCTTGTGATGTGGAATGATTATTTTCGAAATTCAAGACATTTGTTCGTGACAATCGTCAATCTTGGGATGGAATATTTGAGGAAGCATGTGGTCGTATACTGTAACTCTACAGTACTTGACGATCCCTTCCAAGAGTAATGCCTAGTGAGTGCCGGAGAATATTGAAGTGTCTCACAACCCCGTCTGAGCAACGGAACTTGAAAAAATTGACATTGTAGTGTACAATTTGAACTATCAATAACGAATATCTCAGGAAACGCTACTGGCATTAAGTTTTTTGATATACACTTAGTGTTTGAATAAATCCCCATTATTTGTGTGGTATGTTACCGTCTATCGCTTATACAGTGTCATCAAAATTCCTTCAGAATGAAAACTTCACAGACTGCTCCCAGAAAATTCAAGATATATATTTTATTTTTCATTCATATATTTTAATGTATGGATTTCTAATCAAAACCGTTAGAAAAATTTTGAGAAAATCCAAAATTTCGCAAAATCTGTATGTAAAGGGTAGTTTGGATCCAGGAGGATTTTCTTGCAATTCTTTTTCTTACCTTTCACAGCTGCCAGGTTGAATGACACTCTTAGGGCTGCAAGCAAAAAAAAAAATCTGTTAAAGTAAAAAATTATTACAGCTTACGAGACATTTAATGTATGATTTATAATCATTTTGGCGAAGTTCCCGACGAATATGGTTCATTAGATAATACACGCTTACGCACAACAGTTGATTAAGCTATTAGTATGGCTGTATGAATCGTCAGCAGCGTATTTTATACAGAAATGTAAATGTCCTTTGATCAAGCTATTTAAGATGGTGCTGGAACATTTACGTGTAAAAGGAGGGCACGCAAGCACGCAAACAAAAGAGGTCGACAGTATGTACCCAAGAAAATATCGATTGTGTCAGTGATTTAATAATGGTAATTTTATAGCCGGCTGACCGCTACATATCAAATGCCATGGATAAAGAAAAGATATCAGGCGTCAATTGTTTATTACATTGTAGCAAATAACTCTGCTTTAAAAAAAAGTGAAAAGTACCGTTAAAGATAATTCCGATTTGCAGACAGCTAGTTGGCTCTCGGTGTGGTGTGGTGATAGCGTACCTGGAATTTAAGTCCTGAGCTCGAATCTCAGTTTAGGTTACTTACCTGCACAAGGTTTCTTCTGGGATATTCCCCTATCTGTAAGGACAAATGTGAGGTGATTAAGCTGTATAGACTCCAGCCCATTTGAAGCTTATTTGAACTATTTCGTTAAGTTATCACCAAATATGATGTTAATATTTGACAATTTATCATAAAGGCGAGCAAGAAATGTAACTTGTGTTTTTATTTTGTTGTTTAATGACCTATCACAAGAAATGTAACATTTTAACAGCTAATCACAGTGCAACAAATTGCAAGGTCGTAAAAATTGTAGCGATCTTTATGTATTTTGAACTCCTCAATTCGAAAATGATACTTAAAACATCACATAAACATGTTTTGTGCACGAATTGCATATTCATTATTAGAATCACTATTGGATGGTGTGTAGTCGTTTGAAAGTGCTGTATATGATTCTAGGACAACAATCAGGATATACCAAATTCCCCTGTTTCTGTCGGGCTCGTGACAAACACTGGAAGAAAAAACAGGGGCCCCGATGATTGGAAATGGTTCCAGGGACAAAAATATTAAATGTGACCCTCTAGTGGAAATAAATGCTGAAATGACCGACATGAGCTCCAGCACACTTTGATGTAAATGTGCGGAATCACCTCAACGTCGTATATTCAAATCGATGGATTCATACACGAGGACCAGTTCTATGGCTAGTACAGTCGACAGATTTGACACCTCTGGACTCCGTGGAAATGTATGAAGAGTATGGTGTATGGTACTCCTTTAACGTCACCGGAGGACCTTATAGCTCGAGTCCACGGAGCGATTAAAAATCTTCAAAGACAACTGCACATATTGGGTTCCATTGCATAAGGCTCATCAGCACCGGCATAGGCTCTGTAATGACCTAGGATGTACACAGTTCGAAGCCCGTTTCTAGTGTAGACAGGTCGATGTTGGGTTTATTGATGAAATGTGAACGTACAACTATCTCACACTGTGCATTTCCGGACAGGGGTTCCTATTTGAAAACTGGTCAGTTGCCGTCCTGTGCAACATGTTAAGAGTTGTTGGTGTTTTTGGAGACCCGTATATGTTACAAGTTCCTCAACCTGTAAAATGTCAACTTGAATGAAGGCGTGTTCACTGGTCCCGATATGCTGGTTCCTTCATTCAATGAATGCTGTGGAGCGAGAAGTCTGAACTGCGTTTAAGTGTGTGGTTCAGAGCTTCATGGGAAACAATCATAGCTCAGAGTATATCGACATAGTTGAGAACATGCTGGCGGAGTTCCTAATCTCTGATGACCTAGTAGTTGAGCGTTCTTGAACCTAAACCTAAGGAATTCAAAGTGCTGGGACGTTCAATGAGTTTGAAGTTACAGTTTTTAATTCACACCTTCACCTTTTCCCTCTCGACCTGGGTGCTGTAAATGAGAGACAGGGTGTAAGGTTCCATCAAGATGTTTAGGACATGCATACCAGGGATTACGAGTGGCTATTGCTGGATGATTCATCGCTAGCACATGGAGGTAAAGCAGGGGCCACACCATGAAAACTAAGAAAGCATGAAATTAATGGTCAGTGAATTTTTTGTACTACATTTTCTGTATACATCTGTTCACTGTGTTTATATTTCAATATGTTGTTGTTTTGCACGATTCGTATTATGATATCATTATTCCAAAATGTCATTCGTGCGAAAACTGTGGATGATACGATGTTTTCAGTATCAGTTTTAGTTGAGGAGATGAAAATACGTCAAGAACGCCTATATTTATGAAAAAAGTTGCATTGTGCTGGTCCTTGACGACCGAAGACCAAAAAAAGGTCTTACGCCTTGTGCGTAAAACGATGCCGTTTGCATTATTACATTATATTGGATTGGATTAGATTGGATTGAGTTCAGCTAGTTTACTAGTGGCCATAAGGGCAAGTGAACATTGAAAATGTCAAGAAAATGTATCCTATAGGATATATGAACATAAACATTAGATTTGATAAGGAACATAAAAAGAAAACACAAAACAATAATATGGATGAAAAGATTCGTGTAGACGGTGATTGACAATTTCCACCGGTTATTCAACGATCCTCTGTGACGTCGGCATACAAAAGCTTATAGAACGTTATGACAAATCCTTAACAAAATATGAAATTGTGTACAATTATCAGTTATTTATGTTAGATGAGGGATCAAAAACCTAAAATAAGTTGGTTAGCATTTTCAAGTTTAAGTAAAGATATTTCTGTACACCTGAGGTCTGAATGTTGGTCAATAAATGGGCAGGGCCCTTATTCTACCAATCTCTTTTGTAAATTGACGCCTTTAAAACTCGTGCTGAACAAAAGGAAAATCTTCTTTCACCAATAAAAAAGAGGCAGACATATTCTGCTACGCCAGCAGAGGTTTTTTTATTAACTCCTAATTTTTCAACATTATGAACCTCGTCTGTATCTCTTGGATTTTTTATCAACCCTGTTCGTATTCTGAAATTTCCTAGTCGTCATTCCGGTCTACAAGCCAATTGTAGATGCAAATAAGATGTAAAGCATCAAAAAGAAAAATTATCAAATTTCGCTGCCAGTCACGTTATCAGAATGGCAGTCAGAGTACTTGACATGCACGTCTGCCAACCTAAAGGATTTGAAGAACTCGCTCGACTCCGTACATGGTGAAATTTGATTAGTACTTACTGTGTGTATGAAATAAAACCTCGAGAAATCGCTAAACCTAATTTGGGGTGCACCAATTCGTTTCCCTTGCAAGGACGTGATGATCTTCACTCCAACACATTCGCTTTTCTTCTCTTTTTCGTATTCCCCTTCAGCTCTTTTCTTTCTCTAGAGGCGAGCGAATTGTCAGCAAACGACTTTGAAGGAAAAATATGGCACCTAGTGTTCGAACCACCCAAAGTTATTGAAAGTCTAAGTTTGAAATAACGTGGCTTTAAAGCAATGTGGGGTGAAAAAAAAAAGTTAGCTTGTGTCTGGGGAGGTAGTGACAGAATGTGGCCGCGCTTCCACAGAAGACGAATTGCTTTTCTGGGTTTTCCTACCTCTCTGCACTTGTGAATTTTCTTTGTAAGTAATTGCTAGGGAGGTTTTAAAAAATCACAAATAAATTTATACCTCAGTTGTGAAGAGAATAGCGGTGACAAATGTCCACGTTACAGTTCAACAAGTTTATTTACATGGGAGAAACCACTCTACTCTCCAAATACTGGGCCAGTCAAAAGGGAATACAAATGGACTACAGCACGGCGAGCAGTGGAAGAAGTTTTATCACAAGATATCACCTCATCATTTGTAACTATTAAACCGTAAATGCCAAAAATTACTTAGCGACTGTTTCAAAATTAAAAGGATAGACGAATGTAAGTACAAGATTTGAAGCTTTTACGACGATCATTATTGATTAGAACGTCTTGGGTTAACAGCCGTCCAATATTTATAAAATTGTTTGAGCTTTTGGCTATCATCTACATGGTCATCATCAGGAAATGAATAATCAATAGTTATAATAATTCGTAGTGAATAGTTTGCAGACAACAGTAGTGTAATTAATTTAATTATGGAGTACCAATAATAGTTATTTACGATACAAGGGTTAACAGGAAGATTTTATTTTGTGAGTAGGTATGATTCGAGAACGAGGCCGCAGGCCGAGTTGAGGAAATCTACGAAAAAAATAAAATGTTTTTGACCGGTGCATCACATATATTATAGAGTTTATATATAACCTTACCTTTTTATGGTCATGATGGTCATCGGGTTGCGATGTTCAGTTGCTACCTTGCAGTATTGACAGCATGATGACCTTTACAAAATCACCACATTCTACATAAGCAAGGCAGTGGAAATAGAACGCTAAAATTAATTGAACATAAATTTAATTCATTAACAGATTTCAAGTTTTTCTAAACTTACTCATTTTTTGAGGAAACAGATGTTTATTATACAATTATTATAGTTTAAAATAGTTATTCCTTGGGCGGAGGAAATAGGAATTTAATTATTGGTTACATGATTTACGATAGGGACATTGGATTTGAAACAGTTGACAATGTAGGGAGAATTTGTGCTGTAATTTTCTTCGTGTTTTCTATTTAATATTGCATATAGCCCTCGGCAACCGTTGATGATTTCGTTTAATAGTAGTGAAATGAGGCTATGGTCACATTCCGTAGAAACTAAAGTTGGCACTACCGGAGTGTTAAAAGCTTTTGAGCACTTAGTGGAAGAATTTTATACTTTCAACACTGTCGTAAACTCTAAAAGGGCGGCTTTTACTATCAGCTGTTTAAAAATACATTATATTGAAATAATTACCGCAATGTTTGCGATTAATCTTGACACTATGCATACAGGGTGGGGGGGGGGGGGTCCGAAAAATCTCAGTAATATTGTGCTAAAGTGAACACATTTCCGCTGCATTATGAATTTCTATTATATCAGTTGTTCCATGTTTAAGTTTCAAGAGGCTGAAGCTGGTGTGCTATGACACAAATAATATCTATGAGTGTGTAAAGGGTTATCGAAAAGTCGCTCCGCAGCTCCCGTGGAACCAAGATTCCCCTAGAGACGGAATTCCGGTGGTAGCACTGGCTGCCGCGATCATATGGTTATGACGTTTTGCGAAATAAAAAATATGATAGATTCCCGTATGTAATTCATGAAAAGCAATGCAGATAAATAGCAGTATCAACGTTATATCGGGCACATGCGGAGGAACTTGTTGATGACCATATATACCTACACATATACAGGATGACAATAACACCGAATAATTTTAAGGTGTGATTCAGGGGTTATATTTGATTATTTTCTTAAAGTTTTTGAAACACCACATCTGTTTAGATGAAATTCCGTCGAACAGATCGCTACGCACTTTTACTACACTGCAGCCGTTGAGGAACAAATCTTACTATCTTTTCTCACTACCCCCATCTCAATAACACCCTCCACCCTGCAAACCCCACATCCCTTCATTACAGTGGTTAAGCCCTGAAAAGGGCAGGTACACCACGGGCCTGCCAACACTTCTCAACATCAACCCCATTTTTACTCCAGGGCATTAAGAAGATTTTGAAATAAGGATTGCCCCATATCTTCAATTTTAAACAATACAACATAAAACTCTCTTGTAAATGTTGATATAAGTATATGGCACCAAATCCATGTGTGCTGAAGTAGATCAAACTTTTCAACCGATCTGCAATATAGGTTATTGTCAAAAACATATGCAGATACTACCATTGTTGATAAAAGTTTCTACACCATTAAAAGGCTACAAACATAGTTAAAATAAGAACAAATCGAGAATTTAACAAGTGCATGCGTGTTTATAAAAATGTTTAGAATGACGACCTTGGACTTTGGAGCATAGTTATAGCGTTGTAGTAATGATCGCCGATTGCTTTTAAAAATACCTGGAATATCACGAATGGCAAAGATCCTGACCATTAGCTCCTCTTCATTATTAACCCTTTCAGTCCTGAATTATTTTGCTACTTATGCCGTTCTTCCTCTAATTCGAAACCGGTTTAGATTAGGCGGTCTGGGACACCTTCAGCCTGCTGGCTTGAATAGCAATGATCGTTAAGGCAACACGTAGTGCACTGGCCATGCACTCAAAGCCTAAGGTCGTGAGTTCAAGCTTCGGCAACCGCAGTCAAATGTGCCTGTGGTAAAGGACGGGGAGGGCCCACGTAAAATAATCGGTGATATGGCACGCGTGGATGATGACGAGGTATCGTTTGACTGCGGTTGCATGGATGTTGCTTTTCTTATAAAAAGAACACTACAATGGAAATTGTAAAAAAAAAAAAAATTACAATTCAGAACATCTCAAATATGTTTAATTGGTGACGAACAATATAACAAGAATATAGCAGAAAAAAACCGTTAAAAGTATTACAAATAGGCAAAAAAAGTCTATGTAATAATACACACCGGGACTGAAAGGGTTAACTGGCGTCCCAATAAGAGTCTGAGCATTTCCCCAAGGAAAAAATCCAAAGGGGTTAGATTTGGTGAACGTGGCCATGATATTGGTGCTCCTCTACCGATCCAGCGATGAGGATACGTACACTTACTAAATCCCTTACACCACCAGAATAACGCACAGTAATCCCATCTCCTTGGAGAATTATGGACCTGGTCAATGACCTCCTCTTCTAGAACCACTGTTCCTACATCTCTCTGCACTCCCGAGCGATGCGCTTGTTTTTGGAATGTTCCTGTTTCTCACAGTTGTTGATGTACAGCAGTAAAGGTGCTGTGATGAGGCAAATGTCTCCTTCGGTATAGCTCAGCATAAAACTCTCGCATTTCTCCATAAACATAATGCATATCTGCTAGTTCTGCATAAGTAAAGTGGTACATCTTTATACCATGCTGTAAATATGAAAGTCCTTCCAGTAAACGGAGTACTTTAGTATATGCTGATAGCTGAGGTTGATAACTGGAAACACAAAGTCACAAACTGCTGTATACTAGATGACGGAATCACCGTTAATGGTGATATAAACAACGTTAAAACAGAATACAAGCGATACTCCAAAATGCAAAGAAAACGAAACATAAACGATATTACAATACGGAAGAGGAAATAAGGATCTGTGTCAGAGTTTCATCTAACGCGACTCATTCTGTGTAATATACAGCTGTCCCAAAATTAGACCGACAAACTTTGGGAGCTGATAGATAACATTATTTTAAACACTTTTTGTTAATGAAAGTTTTTTGCTGCGGTGCTTCGTTTAACCGCTAGACGAGTTAATGTCATGGGGTACTGCCTTCCATCCAGTGTAAGTATTTACGGTAAAATCAACAATGCAAATTAGTATTGCATTTATATTAGTAAGGCACATAATCTTAATCCAAGAAACAAACAGAGAACACAAACATCTCATTGTTTACAGTTAATCACAGCTTTAATATTATAATTGACCGACAAACTTTTAAACCAGAGAAATAGCTGGTGTCTTTGCGAGAGTACGGCAGAATAGGGCAAGCCGATGCACTCTTTGTGTTAATCGCAATGGGCGTGCGTTCCAACATTTACTTTGAATAGTAAAGCTATGATTAACTGTAAATAATATTTGTGTTTTGTTTGTGTTCTGTGTTTGTTTCTTTGACTAAGATTGTGTGCCTTACTAAGCTAAACGCAATACTAATTTGCATTGCTGATTTTGTCGTAAATAAACTGTGTGGGACACTAACGTATGACATTAAGTCGTCTAGCGCTTAAACGAAGCACCGCTGCAAAAATGTTTCCTTCACAAAAAGTGTTTAATATAACGTTCTAATCTATGTTAATAATCTATCAGCTCCCAAAGTTGGTCGGTATAATTTTGGGACATTATATACGCACACACCCAGTGTAAGATACTTCGGTCATACGTCAAACAGGGATTCTACATGATGAGTGTAAGAAATGTGTCCAATACAGTTGTTGTCAATAAAGAACAGTTTTGCCGAAAAAAATAATTTGGAGCCATCTAGCTTTTTGACGAATGGATATAAATGGTTTATTATTTCATTAACTGTCTCACAAACATGCGTTTCTAACTTAGTTTGAATGAACCTAGTCACAGTTCAATGTTAAAATGCCATGAAAAGTTTAATTGCCAAGATCGACTTAGGCATGTTATGTTAACATTAAATTGTGAGTAAATAATTCGAATTGAAATAAAAAGACATTGTAGTATTGTTTGCACAATGTGTGCGTGACAATTAGTGAAATAATAGTACATAATAGTACATGCGTGGATGTCTATGGAATTAATTCTAAAATTCTTAAATTAGCTGCTCCATATATATGTGAACCATTAACTTAAGTTTTTAATAGTTGCCTCAATGCTGGTTATTTTCCGGATGCTTTCAAATTTTCCAAAATAATACCAGTATTTAAGAAAGGAGATAAAACCTTTTATGAGAACTATAGACCTATTGGTATAATTCCAATAATTGGAAAGGTGTTTGAAGCATTATTATGCAAGCAAATTGTGACTTATTTTGAAACCAATCAGTTGTTTAATAAAAACCAATTCGGCTTCAGACATGGCATGAGTACAATAAAGGCTGTCACCAGCTTTCTGAAAGAGTGCTATGAAAATATTAATAACGGTAATATTGTATCAACTAGGCTTTTTGATCTCTCGAGAGCCTTTGACACTGTCTCACCAAATATTCTTTTAGAGAAACTGACTTTTTATGGTTTTCATAATCATAGCATTCTATTTTTAAGATCTTATTTTAGCAACAGGACTCAGGCAACTTATTTTAGTGGAATTTTATCTCAGTTCAAACCTGTGAATTATGGAGTTCCTCAAGGATCAATTTTGGGACCTGTATTTTTTATTATTTATATTAATGATCTTCCCGTTTCAATTAGGGATGATAATTTTACCCCTTATCTTTACGCAGATGATCTAGCAATTACCTTTTATGACAAAGCTGAACACATATTAAGACCTATATTACACACGGTAACACTAGTAGTTAATAATTGGTGCAATGCCAATAATTTGAGCATAAACACTGTAAAAACTACTCACATTCAATATAAATGTAACACCAGATGTCTCGGAAGCTCCATAAAGTTTTTAGGCATTTATATTGACTCTGACCTAGGATGGTCAACACATATTAATCATATCTTTAAAAAAATAACAACAAGAATTTTCATGCTAAGAATTTTAAGTCACAGTGTAAGTAAAGATGTTCTCATGAAAGTGTACTATGCTCACATTTATTCACATGCTAACTTTACTTTTCTGGGGGAATCACTCCCTGGCTACGAAGATCTTTGTACAACAAAAAAAGGCTGTTAGATTAATCTGTGGAGTTCATCCAAAAGAGCATTGTAAACCACTTTTTATTGATTTAGGTATTTTAACCCTGCCATCATTGTATGTGCTCACCTGCCTGGTGTAAGTTAAAGAAAATTTTACCACTTTTACAGTTTGCTCGAACATTCACAATTACACGACACGAAATCGTCTGAATTTATACATCAACAAATTTATACGAAAATTCAGAACAGTTTTATAGTTGTCTCTAATAAACTATACAATATTTTATCCGAAAGGATAAGGAATCTTCCTATCTCAAATTTTAAAAGGACTTTGCGCCATACATTTATGGCCAATCCACTGTATTCTGTGCATGATTTTTATAACCTAGAATGATAATTTTAAATTATGACGTTCATATAATGTAATAGTTTTTGGCAATAAACACTATCTATCTATCTATCTATCTATCTATCTATCTATCTATCTATCTATCTATCTATCTATCTATCTATCTATCTATCTGTCTGTCTGTCTGTCTATCTGTCTATCTGTCTATCTGTCTGTCTGTCTGGCTGCCTGTCTGGCTGTCTGGCTGTCTGTCTGTCTGTCTGTCTGTCTGTCTGGCTGGCTGTCTGGCTGTCTGGCTGTCTGGCTGTCTGGCTGTCTGGCTGTCTGGCTGTCTGGCTGTCTGTCTAATATACCATTTATATCCATTCTTCAAGAGGCTCCAAGTATTTGACACAAATTATTTTTCTTTCGGTGAAACGGTTCTTTATTTACAATAATTGTATTGGATATGTTTATGACGCTCGTCATGTAGAACTCCGGCTAACGTATGTCCGAGGGATACACAACTCATTGTGACTTTGTAGTAAGTAGAGAAACTCGCGCGATGTTACACATCAAATTGTTATTTTGTCTATGACTCATTATTATTTGTAAATATGAGAGACTATGCATAATTATCCACTCTCTACAGTGCGGGTTCGAGCCCCAGCTGGATTGTGGTTGAGAAGCCAGCGACCCAATTTGCCGGACGGACACGAGGGCGGTACCATTTATCAGCCCTAGCTGCAGCCTCGCTCCTCTAATATATCAAGAACGATTTGTGAGGGGGTTGGTTAGTACGAGAGATAAAAGAGTGCAGTTGTTGCTAGAGGCAACCAAAATTAGCATATTAACTTGTTTCGCATTCATACAACCTTGAGTGTCGCGGACCACCTTTGTTCCGCTGGTAGTTGATGGCAGCAATAAAACCTCATCTCCCTCGGTAATAAAACCATCTCTGTGTAATTGTCTTGTTGTGATGCTCTTACTTCAACTTTCTTTTGTCTCACGTGCTATAAAAAGCCTTATTAAATCAATAAAATCCTGTTCTGTAGTATCCTGTTACAATATAATCCATAATATTAAATAACAGATGGTTAACGCATGAAAAAAAAAAGATAGGGAAAGTAATATGTGTTCCAAAAGCAATAAATCAGATGTTAACTGTTACATGTATTTCAAATTTTTTGTATTATAAGGTGTAATCTACAGTTTAAAATAAGCCTACATAAACTTTCATTTTACTCGTCATTTAGTGTGAAATAATTTAAGATGTAGAAGATATTTAATTTTGTCATTTCTTTCCTTGATATAAGTACCTTTTATGCCATTTTTGTCATCTAGATTTCTGTGAAACTTTGAGAACTTACGAACAATAAATACCAAAGTATTATCCTACCACAATAACTGAAATACAACTGAACCTGATTTATGCGTACATATATCAAGGGGAACAGGGAAGATTACTTGTATGTCAGAATTACTTACAAATGAGATTTTGATAAGATTTTGTTTAAATAAAAATCAATACAATGGGCCTGCAGGTGTAAAATTTTACGAACAACGAAGATATGCACGAAGAAAATATTATTTTCAACTTGGTCCTGCTTTAGAGAAATTATTTAATTTGGCTTGATTCACTTTTCTTGCATTAACCATTTTGTTACTTATGACTGTGCATAGCGTGGTATAAACAATTCCTAAGTCTGTAGCAATTTCAGTTTTGGTTCTATGTGGATTAAGTTCCACGTCTTGTGAATTTTACTATCTGATCTACTGTATGACATTTCCTTTTTCTGTTCATGTTTGATGAAAAGCAACTGAGAACTGAAATAAAACAGCTGTTAATCAGTAAACACCAGCTATGAAAATTTGTATCGTTACTTCTCGTCGTGTCCAAAGCTACCGGCTCTACCAGGAAACGTCTTTGTCTTTTGTTTCCGTGGCCGAAAGTGCCCGCTCCTTGCGTTTTTGACAGCAGAGATTAGGAATGTACGCCTCGAGCTTCTATTAAGATAGCATATGCCGTATGCTCATTATAATTATGTAAAACTAGGTTGTATTTCCCTGAAATTTAATGCGTCTAGCAGCAAATTTCCTATAAACGCATTAGTTATAAGTATTAACATGTTACTAAACTACATTTTGCCGGGAACTACAAAAATTTGCGTAATACTTAGAACTGGGTTACGTATAAAGCAGGTTCAACTATATATACAATATTGTTGCCTAAAGTTGTATAAAACTTGACTTAAATGTTTCAGCATAAAAGTTATTGCAGAGTCTTTAAATTCAAAATTAATTCTATAATACCGATAGGGAAGGTTCCTCATATATTCATTCAATAATGCTAAAAATTTCATGTGTTTAGGTTGGACAGTTTTATAGAAAAAGATGCATTAACTATGAAAAATGTAATTTTCCAAAATAATGAAGGGAAAATGGTACACATTCTCTAATGTTACTTTTTCAATTTTAGGAAGCTCCAGGACTATAGCTATATCTCTGCTAGGCTTCATATCCTCTTTCTTTTTTTCTAGCACTCTCCTCTTCACTCTGGCTTTTTTGGACATCTCTTCCATAGCTTTGTCTGCATTAACGATACGAACTAGGTCTGATGTTCCCAGTACTTTTATGTTTTGTCCTGGTCCAATGTCCATTGCCTTCATTACACGGATCCCTTTAATATCCATGATTAAAGCATATGACAAAGCCAAAAACGCCAATTTCAGTTGTTTTTGCTCCAACAAATGTGTGTTGTAAGACTCGTTTCGGTTTTGAGTCTTGCCATGCATGTATTTTTACTTTCTCTACTACGTATAGGAAGTAGAGGAAGTATTGTATTCCACCCAAAAATTTGATGTCGAGATTTCACCGGAAATATAGGTTTTGAGCCCCTTGAATAAGAAAAAAGCATTTGTAGAAAAAGTGTGTGTGTGTGTGTGTGTGTGTGTGTGTGTGTGTGTGTGTGTGTGTGTGTGTATGTGTGTGTGTCAATGTGTCTATTAGTCTGTGGGCAAAATAACTCAAAAACGAAAAGTTGGTTAAAAACCAAAGTTGGTATTTAAAACGAAAATTCCTCCACACTAAACTACCCTTTACATACTTGATTTTCTATAAAATTGCTCTTAACGATTTTGATTAAAATGTCATACATTTGAGATATTTTATGGCAAATGAAATGTATTATGTTTAGTTTTCTTACTATATCCTATGTCTTCATTTTTACTCTTGACTTTTGCATAACTGTGACACCATAGGAAATCAATGAAATCTTACTATAAAAATGTAGATCTTGTAAAACCACACAATTTATATCCAAATAAAATTGTTGTAGAGTGAAACATTTCAGAGATATTGCTTGTCATTTGTGTGACTTTTGGAAAATAAATTTTCGTAAAACAGAACATCGTTGTTTATTTTTATATGCTAGATGTGCAAATAGTAGGAAATTAAGATTTGACTCGTTCAAAGCCTGCTGTATTTCCACATTCCCCTTGTACCTACAAGGAAATAAGCATTAAGACAATTTCTGCAAATGTTTATCTCAACTAACACAAAGAAGATATAGGAATAAGAGTTCTTCATCTAAGCTTCCTGCAAATTGGTTTGATTTTTTTCAACCATAGCAGTTGACAAGGAATATTTATGTGCATACTGAGTTCCTGTCACAAGTGATCGGTGGTATCCACACCATGATTTAGCTCCCGATGGACAGAGACTATGGGAAGAGTTCTCATCTGTAGAACATTTATAAAAAAATCCTGTGTTGCACTCAAATGACTTTCTCTATTCTTGGACTAACCATTCTTACAAACTCTTATTCCTCTATCATATAAACAGCTAAAGAGTTTTCAATTTTAACACTGACAACTAACTACTCCCCTTAAATAATTGCGATAGCGTTGATATTTTACAGCCATAGGGATTCTTAAACAGCTGACTTCAAGTTGCCTACCATTATCAGCACAAAGAATGTAAACAATAGTGGCCAAGTGCCATTAATGGGCAGGTAAACACTGTCTGGTGACAGTTGCCTGAAACGCCAGCAGTGTCCGAGGGAGTATGGTGGTTTCTAATCTGCATCGTAACAGTTCAAATATATTTCCTTTCATACTGTCTTCAATGCCTACAAAGTTCTATGCCCGATAGTACGAGTATATATTGTTCTGATTAACTTGGGAAACAATAATCTGTGATGTCGCAGGTAAATCAAAGAGAAGCTTAAGGGCAAGCCACCTCACCCCATTGCGTGCAAATGTGCGGCCCGACGACAAAAGAGCGGTCAAAGCGGCTATGAGAGCTGCAGAACAATCATTCTGTATAATTCCAGAAGCTGTCGTACCGGGCTTGTTTATGAGAGGTTTCTCTAGAAAAGCTGTATTTTCTAGAGAATTTGCAGACATTCCATCTCGGCTGTGAGCGAGCCAGCCAGCTTTAGAGCAGTTTTTCGTAGCTAGTTAGTTTTAAATGAGTGTTGAGGGAGTGTCATCAGAGACTCTTTTAGACATTTAATCGTCGTGTCGGAGTTTGTTGTGTGAAGCAATGTCTAGTGAGTGTATGCCGGAAGCAGTTCGTGAGAGAGCAGAACTGTGGGCAGTATTTGTGTGCAGGTTACGATAGGACAGAACAGCTGTAAGTAGTAAGGTCACGACGAATTGTAAATTGTGTTTAACGATAAAAAGAGGACCGTGTCTTTGATTCAGTTTTAGAAGAGAAATAGTGACCTTAAAAGTAACTAGAGCTGTCATTTGTCATAATACAACAACTACTACTACTACTATTACTACTACTATTACTACTACTGGTGGTGGTGGTGGTGGTGGCGGTAATGCTGGTGGTGGTGGTGGCGGCGGCGGTGGTGGTGGTGGTGGTGGTGGCGGTAATGGTGGTGGTGGCGGTGGTGGTGGTGGCGGCGGTAAGGCTGGTGGTGGTGGTGGTGGTGGTGGTGGTGGTGGTGGTGGTGGTGGTGGTGGTGGTGGTGGCGGCGGCGGCGGCGGCGGCGGCGGCGGCAGCGGCGACGACGGTAGCGGAGTAGTAAATCTTAAAGTTCCTATTACCATAACTGCGGCGTTAGTTGTTGAATTAAATTTTGGTCAGACGTACGTTTCCTTAATCGATTTTCTCAGGTAAAGCGGCATCTCATAATCCTCCCTCCAGCAATAAATGTTTCAGGCTTTCTCCTTTTTGAATAGTTGACTACATTTGATTTCCACCTGGCGCCAATGGGTCATAATAAAACTACAAGTCTGTCCATAAAGTGAACACTTTAGTGTCTTAAAGGACTCTGAGACTGAAATTTGAAGTTTTTATACTTTTATAGGTAAATCAATACTTTGCGCACATAAGGGTCTTCATCTATAAACTACCACACAGTTCCAGCACAATCTATTTTGTAGTTTTAAGGGAATTATTTAACTCATTCACAAATAGGTGAAATACCCGGCGTTTCCCGTGGTTTGATGATTCTATCTCTACAACTTTTAGACTTACATTAGATACAAAATAAACAAAAGAATTAAAAAAAACACGGGGAAAACAATGTGCAATAGATACTGTTGAACAGCCCCACAGGAAGAAAAGCAAACAGGGAAAGCTGTGTGAATGTAAGACGTCAACCATATAGATAATTGTATGAATTCTTTGTAGAAGATGGAATAGAGAAAGAAATGCGAGTGTATTTCGTAAAAGAAAGTGAGTAAACATAACCGTCGGAATGCTATGCGTTGCATTTGAATTCCAAACACATAGAAAATTATATGAATTGTTTGTAGAAGATGGAGTAGAGAAAAAAGTGTGATTGCTTCATAAAAGATAATTATGTAGAGAAAATCCTATGTGTTGCATTTCTATTTCAATCATAGGAAATTGTATGTTCACAGTATGTGAATTTATTACGTAAAAGAAAAGCTAGTAGAGAAAACCCTGTGAATGTTGTGTCGTATAGTAACAAACCTTCTCCATGAAGAAATACATATAGTATGTGGCAAATTTCGAGGTGATGGCCACAAATGCCATATATTGGAAGTAACCCGAAATGTCAATTCCCATCTAACTTTTCAATATTTCGGCTGTTCCTTTGGGCTTTTCCTAATGTTCTTTTTTTAACCATCACAGTATTGAAACGAACAAAACAAAAAAAATTATTCAAATTCGTCGAGCCATTATCGAGCTGTTGCGAGACTAACGCACGCAATTGACTTTTAAATCTACGAAAATACCTTAAGAGCCTAAATAGTCCAAGCGTATCAAAAACTGAAATACCACAAAAGTTTTCTAATTTATAAACTCTAATTGCCCAACAAATACCATTCATCTCTGGCTAGAAGAAGAAATAATTACTTTTAAAATAATTTCTTTGCTTTGATGGACATTGAAGAAGTTTTTAAACTTTTTGTTTATTTAATTTCTTTAACGCTAAAAAATTTTTCATATTTTGAAACCAAAGACTGGAGTTGAACTTGCATAAATAGAGCAATAGAGCACAAAGTTTAATGTGCATGGAGAAGATAGTGTATTAAAAAATGTAAAATCGAGAAAAAAATATTCTACAAACATGCATCATGATCACTTACCCCTTTGTCACACCTTCTGAGGAACATTTATATACATAAACCTATAAATAGCCAATTTGAAATTTTTCGGTCATTTTTAAGATCCCAGGCTCCCTTAAGTTCTTCGAAATTACTAATAATTTTGTATATATTTTAGATAAATTTAAAATGTGTCGTAACAAATTTATTGAAGCTCTTATGTAGATATAGTAATTCACTCCGTACATTCGAGGTTTCCAGAGTTGCTTTATGCATAGAAATGGTAAAACAAGCGACGTTAGAAGATGTGCAATAACCAACATAGCTTCAAAAAACATTTTTATCTCATGAATACCATCTCATATTGATATTCAGTGGTTCTTGCTAATTTACTATGCTTATTAATTGTATTCTTGACATAAATACCAATAATAATAATAATAATAATAATAATAATAATAATAATAATAATAATAATAATAATAATAATAATAATAATAATAATAATAATAATAATAATACGGCTATAATTCATTATTATTGTTGTTATTGTTATTGTTATTGTTATTATTGTTATTATTATTGTTGTTGTTGTTACTACTTAACTACTGAGGCATAAAAATATACTTAAAATTCACCAATACATCGAACTAGAGACAATTCTGTCTTTGTAAGAGAAAATCATTCGATGGTGGCAATCAGTTTAGATTTAGTGTTAATCGAGATAGGCATTTGTATTTCCTTGTAGGTGCAATGAGAATATAGCAATACCGAAATCAAATATTCTAAGAGCTGGTCACTATATGATAGCTTTGAAATTCCACCCCATTTAAATGGCCAAAGGAGAAGGGACTTCCCATTTGATAAAAAGTATAATTTCTTAAAAATGCAAACCAAAAATAAGAAATAGATCACGAAATTGTATCAAAGTGTGTAGTTTAACAGATCAAGTTTTTCTGTAGTAAGGTTTCTGGCTCTTTGGGTTTATCAGTTACACTAAAGCCATCCAAACGGAAGAGGATATGTCTAGAAATCCCCAGCCAATTTAAGATATGTTTATGGTATTTTTATGACAAATGAAATGTGTGTGTGTTATGTCATTTATAATCGTTATGGCCATTTCCGTGAAAATAAACATTTTTGAAAATTTTTCTATGTAAAGGATAGCTTTGGGTGGGAAGAGTTTTTTCTTAAATCTTCTTTCGCATCCTTGAAAGACGCTGATATAAAGTACCAAGTTTGGTATTTAACTAATTTTTCGTTTTGGAGTTCTGCTGTTCACACAGGCCTTTTTCTAATTCATGGGACCACAAAACGTGCATTTTTACCTTCTCTACCTACTATGTACGTGATAGAGAAGGTAATACGCCATCGGTCATAATAGTTTGTAGAAGCTATTGCAACTAGACGACAGTGGTGAGACAAAGTCATGAGAACTTAAGACTTCAGATTCTTGTTTCATTACTGTATCTTAGAGTAGACTATTGTTAGGTACATCAGCCAATTTTTACTTTCTCTGCTACGTATAGTAAGTAGAGGAAGTATTGTATTCCACCCAGAAATGCCATGTCGAGGTTTCACCGGAAATATATGTTTTGAGGCCCCTGAATCCAAACAAAGCTAACTTACCATTTACCTGGAAAATGTTTCGAAAATGTTGATTCTTATAAAAGGTGGCTATAAGCACTTTTACTAAAATGTCATATGTTTAAGATACCTTTATTGGCAAATGAAACCCTGAATCCAGAAAAAGCATTTTTAGAAAAAGGTCAGCCTATAGGCACCATAACTTAAATACAAGAAGTCGGTTCAAAACCAAGGGGCGACACGAAGATTTTTAAAAACTTTTCTCCACCCTAAACTACCCTTTGCAGGGAAAATTTTTAAAAAATATTCATTTTCTCGAAAATGGATCTAAAGATTTTGATCAAAATGCCATAAATTTAAGATATTTTTATGGCAAGTGAAATGTGTATTTTGAATTTTCTGGCTATAGCCCACGTTTACTGTTGATGACTTCTGCATAACTGGGAAACCATAACAGAAAGACAAAATCTTACTAAAGAAAAAGTGTAGATCTCGTTAAAATACACAATTTATGTCCAACTTTTTTTTTTTTTTTTTGACTGAACCATTTCCGAGATATTCCTTGTTATTTGTTTTGTAGTACTTAAACTTTTGTCAAATGAAAGCTCGTTTTCACTCTTATCCTATATCTTAGCCATTCAAAAAGAATGGGATCTCAAAGCTTTAAAAGATTTAACTATCCTCAAAGCCTACTGTAGTCCCATATTTCCTTTGTGCCTACAAGAAAATCAGCAATATGATAATTTCTGGAAATTAGGGAATGTCATGTGTGTGTAACACATCAGGTTTTTTCTCCAAAGACTTTCGAATACATGGGACATCAAAACGTGTATTTCTACCTTCTCTACTTAATATGCTTTAAGTAATAATAGTTTGTACATGGAGTCTATGTAAAATAATCGATAGTAGGAAGAGAAAGTCAAAGAACATAAGTTTTCAGGTTTTTGTTTCGCGATTGTATATGTCAGGTGCATCAGCCAATTTTTCTATTAGAATTGATCGTACATTCGTAATCATAGTATTTCTCTAATTCACATTCTTTAATTGTTATCGACATGCTTTGGTATGGTTTCTCTTTTTGTCGAAAACTGCTGTATATAGCCATTAAAAAGACATACCTTAGGCACGTATAGAGGAAGATTATCAGGCATAAAGGCCTGTCTCAAAATAATATGCTGAAGACAGACGGAGAAACATTTATTTGCCAGTGCTAGCACCCAGCAGCTGCCGGTTGAGTGATTGCACTTCTTCGTCTGCTCCTCGGTATGAGAATTATAACCGCTGCTTGCCGAGAGAGGTATGCTAGGCTCGCGTAAGTTACTGTAGCTCGGGGCCGCCACATAAACACATACAAACACAGCTGGGGCTAATGTATGGAACTTTCAACTCAACAAGTACCACTTATAGTTCAGCTTGCCATATCTCAGATGTTGCTGAATTATATCTTGTAACACAAACCACAAATTACTCGAGATGTACAGTCGAGTGCATAGAATCGTGCCGATTTAATTAGCATTGGCCTACATACAGTGTTAAGGGTATAACTACAGATATTGTATTGGTAATTGAGCACAGTGTACGTAACATAACCTCAATATTACTTTCTCTACTGGTAAGTAGAAGGAAGTAAGATCAGTGTGTGTGTGTGTGTGCGCGTGCGTATGTGTGTGTCAGTCCGTGGACAGCATAAATCAAAAACTAAAGTTTAAAGTCTTTCAAGAATACGACACGAAGATTTTGAAGAAAATAGTCCCACCCTAAACTACCCTTTACATGGAAAATTTTTCGAAAGTTTTGATTTTTTTTTGAAAATGGCTCTAACGATTTTGATTAAAATGTCATATGTTTAAGATATTTTTATGACAAATAAAATATATATCTTGAATTTTCTGGCTATAGCCCCTGTAGTCGTATTTACTCTGGATGACCTTTGAATAACTTGTAAACCATAAGAGATAGACAAATTCTTAACATACAAAAAATGTAGATCTTGCTAAAACACACAATTTATGTCTGAATAAATTTTTTTGTAGAGGGAACCAGTTCGGAGATATTCCTTGTTATTTATGTGAGTTTCGGAAAACTTAATACTTTCGTGAAAGTATTATTTATATGTTAATCTCAAAGCTTTAAAAGATTTGACTATCGCACAAAACCTACTGTATTCTAATATTCCCCTTGCACCTACAAGGAAATAAGCAATAACATAATTTGTACAAATGTTTATCTTAACTAACACTAAGAAGATATAGGAATAAGAGTTTGTAAGAATGGTTAGTACAAGAGTAGAGAAAGTCATGCGAGTGCAACACATCAGATTTTTGTATAGTAAGTTACGGTTTACGATTTATGCAAGTCATCCAGAGTAAACAGAACTACATAGGCTATAGCCAGGAAATTCATAATATACCTTTAATTTTTTATAAGAATATCTTAAACATGTCATTTTAATCAAAATCGTAAGAGCCATTTTCGAGAAAATAAACATTTTCAAAACATTTTCCATGTAAGGGGTAGTTTAGGATGGAGGAATTTTTCTCAAAATCTTTGTGTCGCATCCTTAAAAGATAATAAAGTTAAATAGCTACTTTGGTTTTTAACTGCCTTTTCGTTTTTGAGTTATGGTGCCCACAGACACGCGGCCCTTCTTTTAAAAATGCTTGTTTTGGATTCAGGTGGTCTGAAAACATATTTGTGATAAAATCTCGACATCAAATTTTTGGGTGGAATACAATATTTCCTCTACTTACTATACATAGTGGATAGTAAAAATTAGTTTTATAGTTCAACATGTGTTGCAGATGGATTTTTATTATTCCCAATAAAATTTATGTAAATTAATATATCAAGAATGTGATTAAATATTGGAATGAAATTTCGTAAACACATTTCTTCAGTAGCTGAAAATGCCTGTGCAAAAAATTAAGCCTCTAACTTCAATACTTTAGAAAATCACTTTTTTCACTTCGGTGTAGGGGCTCCAATGACCTACCTGTCGACGGGCCCTTAAACCCTAATCACTCACTCACTCACTCACTCACTTCGGTGTACCCTTAACAACAACAACAACAACAACAACAACAACAATAATAATAATAATAATAATAATAATAATAATAATAATAATAATAATAATTACATATAATAAAATTTCTCCAATAACAAAAACAATTAATACTGATTTTCTAAAAATAGACAGTTTAATAATAAATCACAGCTCCTTCTCTTTCGTTAGATGTAATAGTTTTAAAAACAGTAGGTAAATCAAATTAACATAACGGGAAGTCGACAGTCAGCCAGGTACACAATGAAACACTTTGTGGCTTACTCCCATGTGGCATTTGCCCAATAAATCGCTCGGGCAGTTTAAAATATATGCACTCGCTTGCCAGAAATGTAGTCACTTTATTTTCATTTTTACACATCTCACTGTGAGAGCAGAATGCCATTCATAATCCTAAAGTGGATGGTAGGAGAAGATAAAAGATAAGTTATGTGTTGGAAACGGCATTAAAATCGATATATCGCCCTCTTGCGTGATTCTTTCTTTATTCCTCCTTTTTCTCATTTCTTAGGCCATTAGATGCATGTCGTTTGTTTTGCTAGAGAGCCTTTTTTGTGATTTGATTAAAGTAGCCAAGAAAATAATCACGGAATATTTCTGAGCTCCATTTTAAACAACTGAATCACTTTCAATAAAACATAGCATCTATCTCATTCAGAAAGTTAGTATACAGTACTCGGGAATATCAATGGCTGAACTTTTATTATTATTATTATTATTATTATTATTATTATTATTATTATTATTATTATTATTATTATTATTATTATTATTATTATTATTATTATTATTATTATTATTATTATTATTATTATTATTATTATTATTATTATTATTATTATTATTATTATTATTATTATTATTATTATTATTATTGTGTTTTGTTTTGTTGTGGCGAATAAAATGGATACTCATGTTGAATAATACATGAATTTGTGAAGTCCTCTTATTCTCTCTGAAGCTTTATATAACTTCGAAATCATTAGGAGTCTATGCAGAGCTTATTAAAATATACAGTTGTTCGTAACTTAAGCGTAAGAGATACACAAAATATTACACACAAAAGAATATAGATATTGTTAAAAAGACAGAAATTGTCATTTGTTTTTCTGAAGGAAACTATTTTCGTGAAGTTCCTTGTTCTTTTGAATTTTCAGATATTTATACTTTTCCCAAATAGGATGTCGTTATTCGTTGTGTTACGTCCTGGCCATCCTAAGAGATTGAAATTTCAAAGCCCTCAAATAGCGACCAGCTCTTAAAAGATTTCTACTATCGTTTATAGCCTAGTGTATTTTCTCATATTCTCCTGTGTCTATAAGGAAGAATACAATAAAACGGTTTGTGCAAATGTTGATTTCAATTTAAATTAAGTACTTACGTAAAAGAATAAGCGTTTGTAAGAAGAGTTAGTACAAGACTGAACAAAGAAAATCACGTGGGTGCAACGCATCAAATGTATTTGTTGTTCTTTTGTTTAACGCAGCGTCTTGGTGACTGACTTCGCCTCTTGTGATTCCCGTTGTTGGCGGTTCTTCCGGATCAACTGCATAACGGCAAAGTGCTTCTACCGAACAAAGCGTGAAGTAATTAGACAAATAAGAGATAGAACCAAGTGTGCACTTTTAAACCCCAGCCTTCCTAGCTAAACATTCAATCACTGTCTCAAAATGATTTGAGAGTGTCTTATGCTCACCAGGAAAATGAAAATTTGGTGTGGCGTTAAATATCGTGCCGGCTATTCCTTGGTACACAGAGCCCAAATAGTAAGAGAAATCAAATTTCTGATGATCTGTAGGCGCATTTATAGGGCGTGTCTTCTGATATCGGTGCCCATCAGTATAAAACGGGACACGTTACAACCGCTCCATTCCAGTTGAGGGAGGTGACTACACCTATTCGTAATTAGCCAATGAGTTGATAACTCCTGCATAGGTATGTTCTATTGCAGGCACCGCCAGGTACACTACTTCAGAGCGGCGGGCAGTAGGCGACGCCAAGAGCTTGCTTACCGAGCAAGGGCCGGTCACGTCACATCAGTGGCTAGTAGTGGGGATTCATCGTTTGGCACAGAAATACATGTATATGCGTTCTTGATGAAAATCTTAATGCAGTGGTTACAATCAAGGAGGCACGAAATATCACCCCCAATATTCATTGGCTGGTCAAAAGAAAACATTTTTATCCGATTATCCTCGCGTTATGTAGGATTTACACTCCCTAGAACGTACAAGCCAGTGCCTATGATCACTATTGGATCACTATCAATAGACCTTCAGGTTAATTTGACCTGCTGTATGGTCATCAATAACTGACGTAACACAAGCGCCGCGCTGAGGCTCTAAGCTAGCAGCGAGCCAGAGCAAGGCTTGATTGGCCAAACCCTGCTGTATTGGTTCCATACAGAACATAAGGCGTGATACGATGACAATATCAGCCAAGAAAATGAAAGCACGACATAATAAACAAACGATAATGAATGAGGTGCGCGCAAGAAAGCAGTGTTTTTTTTCTTTCTTTTTTCTTTTCGTGCTGTCTGTACAGCGGCACAGAAAGCCGAAGAAACCTAGTTCAAACACAGCCATGACTGAATTTTTCAGTCGGATTGTACCTTTTCAACCTTAGAATGGGAATGTTTGAAAGAATAATTAGTGATTATTTATTGCTGTATGTTAGGATATTTTTCGAGATGCAGTTAACATATTTAGGGGTAGAAGAAATGTTTATAATAATACGCAGTTTGTTGAAGCATACATAGACAAAGCATGTATCTCATCCAAGTTTGAGATTACAAACCATTCCAAAATCGAGCAGTTAAGCTATAAACAACTTGGCGTGTTGGTTTGGGTGGCTCAGTGGCCAAACGCTAATTCCAGTGCTTAAAACCAACAGATGGATGCCGCTAGACTCACAACATGTAAAAAAATAAATAAAAGAAAAGAGAAACTCCTATGGGAGGAAATTCCGGCACACCGATGGCACTGATATGATCCTCACATATTAACAAACGTCATTAAGAAACAAAATATTTAAACGTTTATAAAAGACGCCACAGCAACACTTTTCCGCCTGTTTAACAATACATCCTTTTGCCACAAAAAGGCATTGCCTAATGATAATTTAAATGTGCAATAGTGCTAATACTTATAGCTGTTGCACACTTGTGGAATGGAAACGAGAACTAGAACGAGAAAGAAAATGATTGAATGTTGAATTTTATTTTAATTTTACTTAAATTCATTTTAAAAATCGTTCAAATAGAAACACGATTCTAAACTGTCCAATTATTGTTAATTTATTCAGTAGTCATCACTGAAATGCGCTTTACGTAATCTTAAGAGCAGAAAAGACAACCCATTTAAGAAACCATCACTTTCCAGCTGCCCTCTGGCATTATTCGAACCATTTGATTGACAAATTGCTTACGCCATCCCAGAAGATGTACGCAGCGGAACACAACCAATAACCTATGTTACTCTAGTTGATTACCGTTAAGTTCACAATAATAGTGATATTAATAAGGTTAACTTCATCACTGTTTGTAGACGAAGTTAATTATTGAAATATATTGAAAGATGTTTTGACGCCGGTACAGCGCATAACAAAGGACGGTCAAGGCTATTCACACCACTTACCAGGCCGGCCAACAAAGAAGCAGCGTCAAGCTTCCCCGCACACTTATGTGAACAAACACGTGACTAACAACAATCAAGCGGAAATACAAAGAATTTGTCATAGCCGTTGAGAATTGTACGGCAGCCGGCGTGTTTGTGGAAGTCGAGAAAGGTCCATATTGCGTTATCGTTGCTAAATAAGGAGGTGAAGAAACAGCGGAGAGATACTTAAAGTTACAGACATGAGTCGGTTAGTGTATCAGTTAGTGCGAGACAGCTCTGTGTGTGTGGGGGGGGGAGGGGGTTACCGTCGTCGTGATGGGTACGTCGAGTGAAGAAGTTGTAATGAGTGTTCGGTGATTGTATCGTCCGAGTTAGTGTGTGAGAGATAGATAAAGTGAAGAAACACTGAAAGGACCGAGTCAAGGCTACGAGAAGAAAATAGTTGAGAGTTGTAATATCACGAAACTGGAGACTGTTAACATCGGTAGAACAGAACTGCGAGACGAAAAATAAGGCGATGCAAAAGTAATTGAACTGATTTTGTCTTTTTTTTTTTTTCACAATATATTGAATTAATGTCCTCTTACTTAATAATTCAATGATGGAATAACTTAAGACATTTCTTCTGAAGCAGAAATACAAAATGTTTACAATAAATATTATTGCTGTGGTGCATTTTAACGCTGCAAATAAGTAATTGTTCAACCACGTTCCTTCCGTAAGGTCGCCTCTTTAATTTTCTTAGTAGCATTAGCCATCTCTGTTTACACGGATCAGAGAAGAATGCGATTAGCTTGTTTGAAACGAGGGAGGAGTCAGAAATAACCAGTATTTTAAATTGTTGAATGAATGTGATGAGAGCTAGCTGGAAATTAGTCTGATTAGTAAATGTAGAAACGGGAAGATTGTGGTTATTTCTGTCCCTAAGCCTTCTTGTTACATAGCTATTTAAAATTTGATTTTTAGTGCAATTTCTGCCTCCTACTTGTTCGAATTGTGACAAATAGCGCAGTCTCTGTATTGAAATCTCTTCTCCCTGTCAAGCAAATGTTCTCTGTCATGTGTTGTGAGGGTCGGGAATCTATTAAAAAAGTGGAAGTTTGGCTGATCCTGAATCTACAGTTTAACATCTGTTTGTATGTGACGACATTAATGAATGTCAATATTTTGCAGTATGATCAAAACCCAAAGAGCTAACCGGAGGGCAAAGTGTAAGCTGATAAAAGAGGGAATTGGGTCACGAGGTCTGTCATGTTTGGTTTAACAAGAGACAATCGGTTGTGTGTGACGCTTGTCATTATCTGTATGGAGACCTGGAATAGATAATCAGCCCTATACTAGAAGTAGGGCTCCATCATATTGCCTCTCAGGGGGTTTTTGTTAACATCATATCTGGTCAGTGCTACAATGAAGTTGACATCTTTAATTGGCCTTTTTCGGCGACTTTCAGAAATTCTGAAAAATTCACAGAGTGAAATCGGAATAAAGCTCAACTTTTAACGGATAATCTTAGGCACCTACATTTGTGAATAATATTTTCACTGTCTTTATGTTTTAAGATTTAATGGCACTAGAGGTAGAAAAAATAACGATATGCATATTTACACGACTCCAGAATAACCGTTCAACTTAGTACTAAAGCAATAGCTTCAGTATTTTTATAATCAATTGCAAGAGTAATGTTCTGATCACATCGAAGACATAAGTTGTCAGTTGTACCATCAAAGCCGTTCAACAGATATGAGCTCGTGTATACGGGCGAGTTGAATATCTATACATTAGAACTCTCATCCGTTCCGAGAATGTGTATAATTTCCCAATGTAACCAGAACCAAGGGCGAGTCTCGGTCAACTTTAGTATCATTGTTGACACATGGTGCCTTAATCACAGCCTAAATTGGCGTGTTATTCAGATAGGATTCAGATAGAAGTGAAAATTCAAAATTATACGCCATCAACAGCTTCAGCTACAGTAAATGCCAGCCCATCGACAACAATGGAAGTAGCTCCCACTATAAACCATCTCACCAGCAGCCAAGCCAATAAACAAACACCAGACCAACCGTCATACGCCCACACATGCTAAGCGTAAAAAACCTGCGAAACCAAACGTATCAGTCGTCGCCAAGAGTAGCAGAGTACTACGGTCACACCACTGAGGATGTTCGACGCAGCTTCGAACGAAACGTCTGGAAGGAGATTTTCAGACCACGGCCTAAGAGCCCGGATAATCATTTTGTATATGTTTAATTATGCCGAAAAACTTACTGTTCGTGTTTTTAAACACACAAGCGGTGTGTGAGCAATATTTGAGAGATAGAATTGGAATTTAATATAACCGGAGGGTCTGTGGTTCAAATCTCAGCTGTGGCATTGAATTTTGCAGTTCCAATTCTACCTCTCAAACATAATTATGTTTTTATTTCTCCATTTATACCGCGCCTTCAACTTCAGTGGTAATATCGGCGCCCCCTCCTAAGCACATTAACTATATGCAATGCTGCTAGCTTGTATACACTGGGTTTTGGGTCTTTGGCTTTTTTATACATTAGATCGCCCTCTCATTCATACTTTCATGCTTTGGGGAGGGTAGTGAATAATTTTGGCTAAAGTTACTGTTTGTACATCACATAACTCAAGCCGAAACTCGGTTAAATACTAAACTTGCTATTTAAATAATTAAATCTCCCATCCCAAACTACCCTACTACCCTCTAAAGGAACTTTTTTGAAATCTTTTATTTTCTCAAAAATAGCCCTTATGATTTTGATTCCATTAGCATAATATGTATAAGACACTTTCATGAAAACTGAAATGTATATCTCGAACTTTTGGAAATACCCTCTGAACTTTTCATTGTGAATGACTTATGCATAACTGCAAACTGTATAGCTGGTTAAAAAGCACACAATTTATAGCAAGTACGTTTTTGTGCAGTTCACCCATTTTCGAGATTACTTTGAATTTAAAATACCTATATTTTTCGCAAATGTAAGTCTTTATTCGTTTCTTTCTCGTAGCCATGTAAAGAGCAAGGGGGTTCAAGCGGTTACGTAATGACACACTATTTAAAAAGCTGACTATCGCCTTAGCCTATTGCATTGTATAACGGAACGTGTAATTGAAAAATTATCTGATTGACAGAAATTAGCTGGAATAAACGTTTATGTAAGAAGAGATTCTAGAAGAATGAATAGAGAAAGTAATATAAATTCAACAAAATTTGTTTATGCACAGTAAGTATTGAGGCAGTTGCTATCTTAGCCCTCACAAGAAGATGTGAAAATAGAAGTTTTGGAAACCGTTCGTCTTATTTTTCGGAAAATAAAAAAATAAAAAGAATGTAATGTATATAAAATCTACATGAGAAAGTAAATTGTAGTTTATCCAGTGCATCTATATTTCAAGAGCGCTATAAATATACTTAAGAATAAAGAAGATAAAAAAGGTCAGTGATATTTAAAGATAAAGTCTTGTCATTGTGTATAAGATATTAACCTTTCCGTCCCCAACGTCTGGAGGTAAGAATTTTCATGCAAATATCGACTGAGTTAGAACCGGGAACAACAAGCAGCAAAAAGGTAAGGAACTGGGATCCTGTCATAGAAATAAAGTTAAAAACAAGAAGCACCTTGTCGCATACAAAGTTTCGGCATTAAATGACCAACACAAAGTTCTGTTGAAAATTCATGTTCTAAAGATTTTCTGGCTTTAACCATACTAATCCTAAACACAGGATCAAACATTCTCTCTCCTAACGTTTTAAGTAATATATTACTAGTACCCCAAATATTAGAGATACCAAATACATTTCTGGAAAATATATGAAATATGTGAAGTTGTAAATGTGTAGTCTACAAGTTCAAGTTTTGTGCAATGAGAGGGTGACACGATGCCCTGGGCCAAGCTGCAACAGGGATCCAATCTGCTTCTCTGCAAATGAGGAACTCGTTTTAATCAAGACAACACTTCCCCCACCACGTACCATGTCTTGCACAATTTCCCCCGTTTGAAAAATTAAAGGTGGAACAACGAAACGCCTTCTCTTAACAATTTTCCCGGCTGTTTAATGCGATGCTCCACAACGTCTGTGTTTCAACGGACAATTTACTCGGAATCGCAGTATTACAGCTGCGTCTACTAATTTAAATAAAAAACATCGGAACTCTCTTTTCTAAATAAGCACACAGGCGCTGCAAAAAGTTTTATTCTATGGAATTACACTAACAGAAGAAAGACAATGGTATGACTGACTGTAGAAAATTGATTTATGGCTGCCACAAAAGTTAATGGCAGGTGACAGGACATCCAATCAGAGGCTTAAATCACACTGAAGTAATTATTAATTTTTCTACACGTTGGGAAGTTTATTCAAAGCAGGATTCGCCAATCGTCGAAGCAATGATTTTGAAGCCGAATGTGTTTTTTTTTAAATATAGATCACACGTTGATAATAGAGTTTGAAGCAACAATGCTTCACGCCGCCTAATAATGCGTCGAACTCCCTTTGATTCAGTCCTTTGCCACCAATAAAGCTATAAGATTTCTCTCTCAAGGTATAGGTGGTTCTGTTTAGAAACGGTGGCATTAATTCTGATGATTATTCAACTCATGCGTGACTTCGTTGAAATCAACCAATCATGTGCATAACAATTTCAAATTTGAACCAGTGACAGCCTTCATTCGCGAAAAATTTATCACATTTCATTATCACCTCCTTTGCTTTTAAGTTGTGATCGAGAATCTAGCTGAACTGTGCTGTAGATGCGCAATAGCTGACGTAATTTGACGCAATAGAGCCGCATTTCAAATGTCAAAGATTGGCTAACTTTCACTTTGGTGCTGAAATAGATTAAATAATTCAAAGATGGAAACCGCAGAGCACGGAGTATAACACAAAATATGTTTGGAATCAGTTTGACAAATTGTGTATTGATCGAAATTATAAATTAACAGCAGATACTCCAACTTCTGACATTACCAGTATCTTAAAAAATTGGATCAATATGAGAATCTTGTAGGCCGTGTTAATGGAGACTAATGTATGGTATACAGGGTGGAAGGGAAGTCATTACATTCCTTCTAATATATGCTTCATAGAAGCGTTATAAACAAAAAAGTCGAACGGCATTTTGTTTTTTGATAAGCCAGATTCGAAAAAATAATTTTTATCCAAATTGGATGCGTAATTCCACAATAATGTACGAATATAACAGTTTGTTACTTGTAAGATGCGTAGAGTAACTTATCTCTGACAGAGCTTTGGTAGTAACTATGACACACCACACAGGGTCTCGAAATAATTAACCACTTAAAAGACGTGAAGTAATACTACGAGCAGCTCTCTCAAACGTGAAGCATGTTGACAACGTTGCGTTGAGGTTGCTCAGGGAATTGACCTGGCTTGTGCATGTAAACAGATCGTGCACTTTCACTTTTCGTGTACTGTTTTGGGAGCTAACGCTTTTGATTGTTCTATACTCACACAGGAAACACGTATGTTCTCAAGACGCACTGTTAGGAAGTTTGTTTATGTACTGAACTAGGGAAAGTTGTCAAATGCCTTGGCGTCACCATGGACCGCACGATGTGCTGGTCCACCCACATAAAAAATACGGCCAACAAAGGCAGACAGCGGATAAAGTTATGCGCCCCCATCTTCCGCAGCAAACAGTTACAACTTAAATCCAAGCTGATTTTATATAGGTCATTTATACTCTCGGTGGTCCCGTACGCATGCGTGGCCTGGGCAAATGCCTCTAAAACCGCCCTCAAACATATTCTAACCCTCCAAAACCTCTCCCTTAGAAAAGTCCTCTCCGCTCCACTGCTTACCACTAACCAAACTCTTCACCTCGAAACTCATCCCGTCCATCCCAGAGGCAATAGCAAAAAGAGCAACGGCAAGATGGACGCGCATTAGGAACCACGAAAACTACGTGATCGCCAACATTGGCAAAGGCGAGCCGAAGCACCGCAAACATACTAGAATAAAAATGTTCTAGACGCGGCACGGCTCGCCGACTAATGCGTGTCCATGCAATCTCGCTCTTAGGCCACACACACGTTACGGCAGAAACCCTCGCCTCGGAAAACACCCAGAAGCTACACCCTGCTCGCGCAGGAAAACAGCGGGAAAATGTAAATATTGTAAATAGTGTAGTGCGCGAGCTGGGACGCATATTTCTGGTGTGCCCAGTGAAAGTGTGTGTGTAAGCGTGTGAATGTGAGTGTGTGGGTGAATGCGTGCGTGTATGTGTGTATATAGATCGTTTATATGTATACAAGGAAAAAAACAACAACAACAAAATAATTGGAATAGACAACAAAAGACTAACCAAAACTATTCTCGGTGGCCTAAAGATGGCCACCGTATGGGTTTTTGGTGAAACCCAAAACTATAAGCTTGTAAAAAAAATGTAAATAAATGTAAATTTATAGCCTGTAAGCCGGGCCCCTTGTACCGGCACCAGGCCAATATTATGAATAAAGAAAATTTGAAACTTGACATCCACACAATCTGCAGTGTTGCCAGCTTGGTTACGCCAAAACTAAAATACCTCCGTAGGAAATGGTCAGAGACAAAAACGTAAGAGATCTACCACTGGTATAAATTAATGCAATGACTTCACTTCCACCCGGTATCTTTCTTTTAAGAGGTTAGTAATTATGATACAGCATTTAAAACATTTTATTGGCTATGTCACCCTTTAATCCGTGAAATAGTTTTAATAAATGCAACTTGTGATAGTCAAATTCTCTAGGTAAATTGACAGTCACCAGTGCCATTACTTACGATAACGTCTTTTAATAAAAGTTTCAAATCTTTTCACTATTTGGATTGAGACGTTGGCGACCATCTTAGATGCCCCAGAGAATTAGATCTGTTCACCTCCGCAGACAAGCCAAGAGTGTGTGCTTGCTAGCGTAGTAACGCTACCAAAATCAGTTGAAACTATTCACCTTTTTAAATTTGTAGGGCTGGCCCCTTTTTACATTCGTTTTTTGGTATTCATTTTTTATTGAACATTACTACTCTTTAAATTCCATTTAAATAAAATTAATTTTATGTGTCTACAATTTCGGTATTGTTCATTGCTAACAATATGTATAAAATTGTCTCATCTTCCAAGCGCACACGAAAAGGTCACATTCTTTTTTTACCATAGGTGACGCCCATAAAGGCAGCGACCCAAATAAGCATGAGTGAAGGAAATTCCCAAAAACTGTAACTTCCTCTCGTGTATTTCGTCGCAAGATGATCTTGGTTCATTTGCGAATTGGCCACTGCAATTTCACTCATGGTTAACTTTTTAAGAGGGACCTTGCTCTTCTTTGCCCGCTGTGCGACAAACGTTTGTCAGTTCGTCACGTGCTGCTAGAATGTGTGTCCCTGGCGCACCTTCGAGACTCTCTGCAACTGCTGGTCACTCTTGCAGAGGTCCTGGCGGACGATAACAAGTGGTCGAAAGAGTTTTGAAATCTCTATCAAATGCAAACATCCATATAAGTATTTAGAAGTTAGGTAACAAGATTTCATATCTTTGGGAACTTTTTAAAAAATTGTTTTAATTTTGGCATCGGAGATTGCTCGGCGGCAAACCTTACCGTCAAGTGTTATTTTCCCTACAAGGTAAAACGCGCTCTTGCCAAATTTATCCTCATTTCAAAGCATTTTTCTGTCGATGTAAAAGCTAAGAAGGGTGCTCTTAAAAGTTTTACAACGTGTGCGTCTGTCGCTGGTTTAAAGAATAAGGTTCATCCGGTACATAAGAACAGCTAGAACCATGATCATAATAGATAGAAACAGGTCTGTAAATGTTAAACAACAGTTTATTTTGGGAAAAAATGAGAAAGTTCTTATTGCTTTGTTGAATCGTCTATCCTGGCTCCCTCGTAATACTCTCAGCCCAGAACGTTCTCAATGAGTGGAGGTAAAGGGTACAGTGGCCGTGTATGGAATTAATCTTTCGAGGAAAATAATATCAAACTATTCATAAATATGTCATTTTCTGCCATTCAGGAATAACAAATCTCGGCATATAAACCGCAAAGTTGTTATTACACCCGATTTCCTTTCAAAGTGTAAAAATAAAATCCGCTGTGACCTGGGACATTGGAATAATAAGTTTGGTTCAGATGAGGGGTGGTTTTCCAGAAAATGGCAAATTTAACACTGACACCTCCCCTTTTTGGGCAGAGTATGGAACATTGCGTTTTGTTGTATCACATGTTCAATTAGATTGGTGATATATGTTGATTCTCCGGTTCTCTTTCATTTCCTGTTGTAGCTCTGACATCGATTACATATCTGTGTCAGACATGATGAAGCTTCATTCTTTTGTTACAACACTATACATAATTCCCTCTTTATTACCCGCCACAGAATGTTCAACATATTCTGAATATTGGAGCCTACCTTTTCTGAAACTTCACTAGCATTTTTGGCTGGTGAATTTTAATTACTGTTTTGTATTAGTGTTTCGTTATGACTGTCCGTAAGTGATACGGTTTTGCTACATTTAGAGCTGTCAAACTAACATACTTAGGTAATTCGTCTTTTTGCACTCCTGTACACCTTTGAGGCCCTGGTTGATACATATGGAGAGTTCTTCAAAACTTAAACCATTATAAATATTATAAATTTGAGTCACATATTGAGCAAACAATGGAGTTTTATAAAACATTAGGAGTATGTACTCCGTTCACCATTGTTTCTGCGACTTCATGTACAATATTTTGCAGACTATTCCATTTATACCAGATTATCACCTCAATGTTCGTGGTGTTATCTCTTTGCTTATATCACACTCTTTTCTTACGTTTCTGAACATCTCAAGTGTCCATGTGCAGTAAAAATAGTTATCCGGCCATCTAAAAATGGCTGAAAACAGTTTTTACCAACATTTTAGTGAGAATACTGACATTTTAATTGAAGAGGTGTAAGTCAGACTATTATAATTTTAAATATAGCAGATCTGCCTTTAATGAACAGCCTACTAATGCAAATTCTTCATTTATATTCATCATATGTGTAATTCCTCATTTCCCTGGATTAAACACTAAAATTGTTTTTCACAGTCTACTGGCTTAGTTGTAGTGCCAACTGTGAAAATAAATCTTAAATAAAATGTATCACAGTTATTGTAAGTTTATTAGTGTTAAATCACTGTTAATATTAAATAGTATTAAGTAAATGAATTATTAATTATTTTGCGGAATACTCTAAACAAATACCACTCGAATTTTCCTATTTGGATAATTTTTCTCGGTCATCGTGCTCGCAAAATTATTTCAATATGAAACCCTCTTATGGTATTATTACAGATATCTTGGAATATTAGCAATTTCTTGTGAGATAGTATCTTTCAGTTGCTGTCGGGTTGTTGGATGTATCAGGAAAACACGTTCTTTAAGGTAACCCCACAACCAAAAGTCGGTCGAATTCAGATCTGGAGATCACAGAGGCCACTAATATTGGAACCGTATACTGATGACACAATCGTCAAAGATCTGTGTAATTAATTGTTTTGTAAGGGTATAGATATGGAGCAAAGCGCCATTTGGCATGACGATATACTCCATATAGTGCTTCCTCAGTCTAGAAATGATTTTTTCATTTCATAGTACAGTAACATTTTAGTTACATTGCAGAGATTACAGTTCCATTCCACTGTTGCCTTCGAAGAAATAAGGGTCATTGTGAACTGAAGACACGCTACAAGAACTTTTAAATCATGAACTTCTTTAATTAAAATTTAAGGAACCTTTCTGGTCAAATTCTCCAATTACGTGCGTTAACTCTACCATTAGGAGTAATATGTTTCCAAGAGGCCACCGATATGACCATTGTAGGAAATCACCTTTTCAATTGTTGCCGGAGTCTGTCCTTAGTTTCTGTGTGGGTTTGTTGAGGGTAGACCAGCTGTATTCATTTGTAGCTGATAATAGTGGTATATTCGGAAATATAGATGCCATCGAACTTGTCAATTGTTTGCCACATAGCAGGTGCTACATGTTGAGCAGCAGCCCAGAAAGTGTCGAGCAAAAATGGTGTCTTAGCTTTAAATTTGGCTAAGTTAGTACAAATTACTGCACTATTATGCTCTAGCTTAAAACTCTAGACGTTATCTGGCGGTTATGCACAATAGCGACAGTTCCGGTAGTAAACGTATGTAAATTACGCTACGATTATGCAGGATTATAGTTGTAACGCAACGAAAGTTTACCAACGAGGGCTGCGCGACACTTGGACACTACTCGGATACTACTACCTCGCTCGATTGAAAGACACATGCCATTTCCACTCCCCGCATTCTACCTGTCGCTCCCACTATGTACTGTCTCTCCGATATGCACACCTCGAGACGTTGTTACATACTAGAGCCCGTAATAGGGATACTGTGATCCTGCAATAGGCATAACGGTACGTTTATGGAACTGCTCTGCTAATGCGCTCAGTCATTTTGTCCTTGGCTGCACATATGTTTACAATCTAAATACAATGGCTATATAAAAATGTATGAGGTGTATAGAAGGTTGTGTGAATGATTGCATCAGGTGTTTTACTTGGACTATTGTAATCTTGTTGCAGTGGAGGAGCTGCAGTGCCTGGCCACGTGGAAGGAAGGTTCGTCGCGCTACCTGGTGGGTAAGATTCATCATAACCACGCCACATCTAACGAGGATCGCTTCCGGTGTTTCGTGTACGAGAAGTCGACCTTACCCGTCGTGGCAGGGGGCAGCGAGTTGAACGGCGGCGAAGGGTTGTACCATAGCAGCATCGTGGCAGCCAAGGACGATGACGTGGACTACAGAGTTGCACAATCGGGAGATGCCACCTGTAACGGGCTCTTCAGTCCCATGGAGGGCTCTCGCACCATGACCTTGAAGAAAGGTGAGTAACTCTGTAACCTAGCTGTTGAAAGTGCGTACTACTCGACCACGATACTGCTGCCTTTGGGAGTACGGCGAAATTAATATATAGGTCTGTCATATGCGAAGACTTATTCCAAGAATTATTAACAAATCAGAAGGCTGAATATTTGAATGTAAGCAATATTTAATGTAACGCAGCAATTGGGCAAAAGAAGAAACGGCGAGATTTCAGAATTATTAAAACCATGTGAAACAGAATGGAAGTTGCATCGCCTATTCGTGGGAAATAATTATAGGAAATGATTTGTTACAGCTTGGCAGGTCAGTTAGATTTTAAATTACATGAAATGAGGCTAAAACGGGAAAATAAATTAATAAATGTAAAGTTGTTAGAAGAAAATGCAGGAGAAAACGATGAATCTGCGATCAGACGCATAAAGAGCCATTTTTTATAACAAATAGTTACATGTGATTCTCAAGAAAAAATTAACAAAAATGAAATTGGGAAATGGAATAGCCCTCTAAGAGTAAACTGCCAAATGATAGAATATTCTCGTCTTCTTACTATTATGGCCCACAGATTGTCTCATTAAAAATGTCTTATTTTCAAAAATTACTGATATAAACATTATTGTTAATAAAAAAAGTTGATTTCACCATGGAATATTCACCCCAAAGACTCGAAGCTTGAATACTTTTTCACTTCTCACAAAAATACACCAACAAATTATATTTCATGTGTTCTTCATTACCCAAACACCAGTCTTTCAATTTCGTATAAGTACACAAATAAACCTTCCTTGACTTTTCTTGAAGTATATTAATATTTTCATCTTGGATTGCTTTTAAAACTTTTCCTAATGAACGAAAATCACCTCCTTCAGTCATTTTTATTTTAAATTCACATAAGTATGAAACTAGCATCCAAAATTACAGAATATAACAATATTTGTTAATGCATCATGTGGTTTTTTTTCTTTTTTTTTTTTTTTTTTTTTTTTTGCCTTCCAAAAGCCTACATTACTCTTTCCCTAAACATACGGTGTCCCGGATAAAGAAATTTCATTAAATATTCTCAATATATAACATATATTAAAGTACGCAGATGAAATACTCTAGATAACCCGTTACCAAATTAGGTTTAGCAACTAGTACTCCAGATACTTATTTCTTTGTGGTAACCTCTTTTGCTGAAAATCGCGTTCCTCGTTCGATTTCCCTTGTGTTTTTTCTGCAAAGCTTCTGAAATAAATGTTTTTTCTCTGTCATCTACCTCACAACTTGCACGCAACAGTTATATGTAGTATATTAGTACGGCTGTTGTCTTTGTGAGCTCAAACTTCAAAAAAAATGTGTTGTTTAACGACGCTGTCACTTGCCAGGATCATATCAGCGTCGCCGGTGTGCCAGAATTTTGTCCCGCAGGAGTTCTTTTACATGCCAGTAACTGACATTGAGCTGTCGCTTTAAGACACTTAAAAACATCGGTCTGGGCCGGATTTGAACCCACGACTTTGGGATCAGTAGACCAGCGTCTAACGCACTGAGCCACGCAGACCGACCCCAACTTCAACGTATTTCTTCTGAGCTAAGAGGACAATGATGTGTAGATGCAGATGTCTTGTAGCTTATATTAAAAATATGTTGCATCATATCGTTGACTATCAGTCTGTGTTAGTAAATGGAACATCACAGACCACCAGCAATAAACATAGTAATTCATGTTTAATACTGCACATCATGAACTATAAAACTTTTTATGTTCATGTAGATCATAGAAAAAATTCCGTGAGGGTTTGTGCACATTTTCTTGCTAGAATTGGAGCATTTGTCACTGGATCCCATTAGTCCTGTTTAATAATCCTGTTAAATCGCTGCTACTAATCGCTTAAATGATGGTGGTAGTTAACATTCTCGCACCGGGTGTTCAGTCTTAAGTGTTTCCCAACGTGTTTTACACCATTTACATTGGGCGTTATGTTTAATATTCAGCAATTTAATTGATAGCCATGTGGTTTGAATGAATGATGGTCAAGTGTTATTGCGATCCTTTTAAGGGCCTCTTACATATGTATTTTATAACACAAATACAGAAATTTGCATGTAGAATTTTAAATATGAAGTACTATAGGTTGGGTAGATTTTCTAAGTCGCAAGATAATGAGCGATTTTTGCCAGCTCCTATATTTTGGTACAATATTTGACCAGGTGGATTAAACATTTTAGACGTATACATAAGGGATTAGAATATCTTAGGGATAGTGTTTGAAAAATTATCAAGTAGTATATCATTTCCATTGGGTACTAAACTATTAGTGTAAAAAGTTTCGTCTGAATAGGCCAAAGAGTCTTAGTTTCTATGTTAGGGGTTTAAAATATGGGATCAAAGTAAGGATTTCGGAATAAACAATAAAATTTAGGGCTTCTGGAAAGAAATCAGAGGATAATGAAAATTCAAAATATACATATCGTTTTCCATAAGAATATCTCGAAAATATGGCATTTTAATCAAAATCGTTAGAGCCATTTTCGAGGAAATCAAAATTTTCGAAAAATTTTGCATGTAAAGGATAATTGAAGATGGAGAAATTTTCTTCAAAATCTTCGTATTTAACTTAAAGTTAAATACCAACGATTTGTGATTTTAACCGCCTTTTCGTTTTTGAATTTTTCTACTCACATACAGCGAAACACGCACAGACACACACAATACACACACTGACCTTTTTCTAAAAATGCATATTTTTTGGAATTCATGGGGCTTCCAAACATATATTCCCTGTGAAATCTCGACATAGAACTTTTGGTGGAATAGAATACTTTCTCTACTTACTCTACTTACGTAGCAGAGAAAATAAAAAGACGATTAATATATTATAGGTATTAAAAATGAAATGGGAAAGAGAAAATACACAGAAATATGCTGGAATGCGATGATATGTATGGGATAAAAGTGAATTTAATACTAAGGCAAAGAAAACATTTCGGATAAGTTAAGATTTTTAACTCAAGGTCAGGAGTGTATATGGGGAAAACCGGGAAATTTGTATTACTCGTATTAAACCTCTCTTTACCTGACACCCTGGCCTTCCTGCTTTCTCGAGAGGATTATCTCTTCATCTCCTAAGTTCCCTCGTAACTCTTTTCTTCCCCCTTTCTCTTAATTCTTCTGTTCCATTTTTCTTTTGTTAGAAAATTGTAGTAGCATTTGCAAGAATAGTGTGTGCAAGTGTGAGTATAGCTCTACATATATTGGCGAACAGTTTCTCCAAATTGAACTATATTAAAAGCCTGTATCGTAATAGTTTACGCGACGATCACTTGGTGTATCTTCTAAGGCTATGCACTTCGACTTTGTCGCCAAATATTGACACACTTCTTTAACGTAGTTAGTATCAAAGAGGTCACTAATAAATAAATGTTTATCACATAAGATTTGAAGGTGCTTTGGTAAATCAAACCCAACGTACACATAACCAAAGTGCCATTGCAACACAATGTACGCCCGGGTGTTAAAGAATGGCAAAGCGCGCATATACTGTAAGGAGGTAAATCCAACCTCTCCTCTTTCACAAACGTGCGGAATAATTTTCTCTTTAATATTAGATTTAGGTGCAATCACTTTTAAATATTTAAATCCAATCTACTAATAAACTGAAATATTTCATTTTTCAGAGCAGGTATTCTAAATATCCAACAGACCCTGTGATGAACCGCGAACGCACCTAAAGGAACGCTCCCCGTTTTAATTGACTTGCTTTTGAGGCGGATGTGGGTCTCTTTCGCTGGAATGATGTTTGAAGTAAAGGCATACAAAATATGACTATATCGTTATGTGCCCTTTAATGTAACAGATGTCAAACGAAATTCCCAACACAAACACCAAAAGCCTGTATTTACAGTTGTATTTACTTCACTAGACATTTGGTTTATCTTGAGAAACCCTCTGATGTCACAGAGCAACAGGTTTTCTTTGCTTCCTTTTAATTACTCTTTCGTCTTCTGCTAATCTAATACAAAATGGAGATGAGATGGTGGTCCCTTCTCCATATCATATTCTCGATGTTTTATTCTCGTTGAATTGCTGACAAATCTAAAACATCACAGAACTATAAGTTCGAGCTACAAACCCTGAAAGAAAAGCCATTAAATGCTAAAATTAACTTTTTAATTTCTCTTCCGCTTACCTCTCGTACATAAAAAGCTGGTTTGCCCAACATTGTACTGTTGTGTCTTTTAAACGTAAATGGAAAAATAATTTACTTCATTGACCTCCCCTTTTTCTTTATGAAGACATTGTACAATGAACTTGAGGGTTTTCACGATTAATTCCCCTCATTACCCCTTACAGTTGTAATGCTTCATCTATTCCCAATAAAGCACGAAAAATTGCCTCACATCCACGCAAAAGGATATAAAACATCGATGGAAAGTATGATTTCCTCCCTACGATATCTTAAAATTTCTGGAAATACTGTATAATCTATGAATACCCTTTGCCAGTGGAACAATCATGGTGAAATTTCGAGTAGTTTCTAGGTAATAACAATGAGATGTTTGTATTTTGTTTATGTGTTCTGTGTTCGTTTCTTGGATTAAAATTGTGTGCCTTACTAACATAAATGCAATACTAATTTGTATGGTTGATTTTGCCGTAAATACTTAAATTGGGCAGTAATTCATGACTTTAACTCGTCTAACGCTTAAACGAAACGCCGCAGTAAAAAAGTTCCCTTAATAAAAAGTGTTTAAAATAATGTAATCTATCAGCTCCCAAATTTTCTCGGTCTAATTTTGGGACAGCCTATATATACAATTGAGTTATTCCTGCCCCTTGCATTGCGCCTCCTTAGTTTGTTTGGATTCCGCATTAAGACTTAATAAACAGAACCACATCGACATTAATACTAAAACACGTAGAGATTTCATGAAGAAGATCGAGTAATAAGAGTTGGTAAGAATAATTAGTGTAAGGGGAGAGAAGGCCATGTGAGTGTAACACATCAGATTTTTTTCAAATGCAGTACTTTCTTTACTGAGTAGGAAAATAGACATATTGCACAAGCCGAAATAAGTGTGGGAAACCGGTTTGGTTCTGTGACTCTTTTTCACATCTGCGGTTTCATGTGAATATGTGTAATTGGTAGGGTCAAGCTGGGATCAAACAGTGCCATGTTAAGATAGCAGACAAATACATAATTGGGTTCCCAGACCACGTTAATAGGTAGTGTTTTTTGTTGGCTAAGGAACGCTGCACAAAGAAGCACTTGGGCTAATAAATGCTTCCTCCTCTTTGTGTATTGTACTGTGATCTCACATTGACTTCCGACAATTGTCCGTCCATTGTGAGCTTCTTGGACCCGATGCCATCTACGCTTCGGAACAGGTAAATAGGCTTAAATCGTGCGAGGAAGAGGAACGAGGCAATAGTACTTCCTCTGTTTATGCAGCCAAGCAATAGAGAAAATAAATTTCCGTCAGCTAGGAAAGTCGTGGTGAGATTTTACTTTTCTCTAGTTCTTAGTGCCCACGTTTCGCAAGAGTACACACATCAGTGATGGTTTAGATTCAATACTGTGGACTCTTGCTTTATTTCCTTCATCATATTCTTACTTTGCTACGTATACTACAGGAAGTAATGGATTCCATCCAAAAACTCGATGTCGAGATATCACCGGAAATATATATATTTTGAGCCCCCTGGATCAAAAAAAAAAAAAAAAAAAAACATTTTTAGAAAAAGGTTACTGTGTGTGAGTGTCTGTCAGTCTGCTTGTCACTCTGTGGAAAGCATAACTCAAAAAATTTGATGTGTTGCACTCACATAACTTTCTCTACTCTTGCACTAACCATTTTTACAAACTCCTATTCCTGTATCTCCTTCATGTTAGTTGAGATAAACATTTACAGAAATTTGCTATTACTTATTTCCTTGTAGGCACAAGGGAAATATAAAAGTAAGCTTAGAGTGATAGTCAAAACTTTTAAAGCTTTGAGATTCCGTTCTCTTTGCACAGTTAACATATAAAATGAACAACAATGTTCCATTTCACGAAAGTTTTAAGTTTTCCGAAAGTGACACAAATACCAAGGAATATACCCGAAATGGTTCACTCTGCAAAAAAAAATTATTTGTACATAAATTGTGTTTTTTAGCGAAATCTACATTTTCTGTAGATTAAGATTTTGTCTATCTTACGGTTTACGAGTTATTAAAAAGTCATCCATAGCAAACAGAACTACCTAGGCCATAGCCAAAAAATTCAAAATATAAATTTCATTTGTCACTAAAATATCTTAAGCATTGACATTTTAATCAAAATCGTTAGAGCCATTGTCAAGAAAATCAAAATATTTGAAAAATTTTCCATGTAAAGGTAGTTTAGGGTGGGGTTATTTTCTTCAAAATCTTCGTGTCAGATCCTTGAAATACATTAAACTTAATATCAACTTTGTTTTTTAACCAACTTTTTGTTTTTGAGTTATGCTGTCTATAGACTGAACAACAGACTTGCGGACTAACAGACTGACACACATACACATGGACCTTTTTCTAAAAATGCTTTTTTTGTATTCAGGAGGTCTCAAAACATATATTTCCGGTGAAATCTCAACATCAAATTTTTGGGTGGAATCAGAGTTGCCAATGTTTAAAAGTAAAATTATCGTACATCATAAACCAAATGCTACAACAATAAGTGTAAATGTAATATTATTGATATTTATGTTATCCACTTACAAGATTAATGACCTCAATCAGTATTACAACTTTAGTACTTACGCTTCTCGCACTATTCATCTGAAAGTTCGTCATCCTCAACCGTTGCAGCATTATACAAATTTGTTGTTAGATAAATTTTAACATCACAGTGGCTTGCCGATTTTCGGACCCACCACATTCTTTCATAAGCTGAGACGACCGAGTAAGTCCATTTACTGTATTTAGTGCCAATCTGTTTCTAATTTATTAAACCTAATTTAGAAAAAACTCTTTCAGAAGGAGTGTTTCTGTTGGGCAACGAAATCACTGAGAATGCAAACTGCTCCAGTTCTTTGAAATCAGTATTTCCATCAAGGTGACGTGTTTAACAACATTCCAGAAACTGCCAGGTTCAGATATGTTCTTTATTTCACACGGAATATCACATATTCCAAGTTTTCTCCATTGATCATCAAATTTCTAAACAGTGCCTTCTTCATTGAGATTACCAGATCTGGGCACACTGGCAACAAGAGGATAAAGGGTAGGAGGCTTAGTAGGATATGAAATGTTTGCCTTAGATGGGTGGTGACAGGCCATTGAGGCAAAAGTGGTGTCGCTATTTGTAATTAATTTCATTTCGCTGGTGTGACAAACCAGTGAAAATAATATTTCGCTAGTATAGAAATTATCGTACACCTCCATAATTATCGTACGGGTTGACAACCATAAGTACAAGCATTCAAATTATCCTATGCCCCCATAATTATCGTACGGGTTGGCAACCCTGGGTGGAATACAATACTTCCTTCTACTTATCAGTAGAGATAGTAAAAACGAAAAGTCGGTTAAAAACCAACAAAGTTGCTCATAGGTCTTGCTATTTTTTGTTTTGTTTAAAGGCTACAATAAAGAAACAAGAAGGGCGTACTCGATTAACTTTACTACAACGAAGAAAAATTACTGCCTGGTTTAGATGGGCAAATCTGTGACTGAAATTCAACGCATATTTCGACGACAGTTTGGCGCACGATGCCGGGTGCCTAACAGAAAAGCTATCCTTTCAGTTAGTGGAAAGTTTCAGGAAACAGGATCCTCAAAAGATAAGAGAAGAACAGGTCGTCGTCTTTCTGCAACAATCTCCAAAACTGCTCAGGAATTTAGCCTTTCTCCTACTTCTGTTTGGCGTATCTTACGGAAAGCGCTAAATTCCCGGTCATATCAGATACAAATCCTTCGGGCTCTTCATGCGAATCACTATAGAACTGTGAAGTATGGTAATACTGGATTCATAACTACGCATAAAACTTCTCTGGTTTGACGAGGCAAATGCACTCTGTACCGAGAAAAGTTCCTATTTTTAAATATGTACAACATACCCAAAAATAATTAAAATCAGTTAATGTTTGGAATGTCCAGTTACTTGTGAAGGACGCGGTATACTTCTTCAATTTGTAACATTTTTCTCGTTGGTTGTATCGTTTCTGCATGGTTGGAATTATTTTGCAAGTAAGTTCAGGACGTATGCATGATATAAAGGCTTTGTGGAAGCCATACCGCTCCCCACAGCAATGGGCATGAAGAAGACGTTGGGCGGAAATCGATTCTGCTTCACAGCAAAATAGCCATACCGTGATAAAGCGGGCAGAATACTTCCTTACTTGGTCGTAGTCAAAGAGAGGATTCGTTAGAGCTGCCGCAAATACTTCAAAAGGGTCAACCTCGTTAAAGCGCGGCCTTTGGTTGGCTTAGCCACTTGTGAGCTCCTGCTCTCAGATTTCTCCTTTCTTTAAATTATCCGATTTACCGCTAGTTGCAGACCGAATAACAGATTATCAGCATTCCCTCACCGTCTCGTATCTTCAAGCATTAGAATAACTTGTACCAATAGTATAACGAGAGAAAATATGTATGTGTGTGTGCGTGTGTGTATAGTATAAGGTGGAAGGGAAGTCATTACATTCCTTCTAATATGTGCTTCATAGAAGCATTACAAACAAAAAAGTATAATGGCATTTTGTTCTTTGATCAGACGATTTCGAAAAAATAGATGTGTTTTTGTTCCAAATTGGATACGTAATTTCACAAGAATGTACGAAGAGAGTAACTTATTTCTGACATAGCTTCGGTAGTAATTATCGAATATCACACAAGGTTTCGAAATAATTAAACATTTAAAAGTATTAAAGGAATACTCTAAGCAGTTCTTTCAGACTTGAGGTAAGTCGACAACGTTGCGTTGAGGTTGGTCAGAGACTAGACGTGGTTTCTGGATGTTTTGGGAGATCACGCCTGTGATTGGCCTACACTCGCACAGCAAACACGGAAGGACATGGCAGTGTATGTGTTTATGTTCTCAAGACGTTGTTTGTTTATGTACTGAACTAGGGACAGTGACATCCACACAATCTGCAGCTTGTTTTCGATAAATCTAAAATATATCCGAAGGAAATGGTCAGAAACAAAAACTTAAAAATACAAAATGTGTTCCAAATACCCAGATCTACTAGTTTAAATTAATGTAATGACTTCCCTTCCACTCGGTATGAGCATAGTATATGTAGTATGTTTGTATGTTGTGTGTGTATACAGGATGAAAGGAAAGTCATATATGCAGAGCTATACTCACTCTTATACACACTATTCTTCAAAATGCTTACTTCTCTATCTACTACATTTTAATCGACATAAGCACTTTTCAGAAAGTATCTTATTGCTAATTTTCTTGTAGGTGCCAGGGGAATATGGGAGTACAGTAGGCTTTAAACGATAGTGAAATGTTAAAGAACTGGTTGCTATACGATCCCTTAAAATTCCGTTCTCTTTGCAAGGCCAAGAGATAATAAACTAATAACATATTCCTGTTTGAGAAAGGTATTCCCAAATTTAAACAAATAAAAGGAGTATGTCGGAAATGGTTCACTCAAAAGAAAAAATAATTAGTTGATATTAATTGTGTTTTAATGAGATTCACTTTTTTTTCATTGAGTAAGCTTTGCCTGTCTCGTACTGTTTACCATTAATGCAAAAATCATCCATAAAGAGGATGACATTCCCAGAAAATTCAAGTTATGACTTAGAAATTAATATGAAGTCGCCTGTGTGTGTCCGTCACTATATACTGACTGGTTTTGAGCTTATTCACCATCCGACTGAAGTAGGAGATGGGGAATAGAAGCTAATTACGCAAACGTCTCCAAAGAGACAAACTTGGACATCGCTGGTTTATAATAACGGGTAGATTACTTTCCTCGATGGCCGCAACTATCTCTTTTCCAAAGAGGTTAACTTGGTGGCCTAGGAGTAGAAAACCTTCATATTCACCAGCTCCTCTCTGTAACCTTGTATGTGGTACAGGGTTGCCAATCTTTAAAAATAAAATTATCGCACCGGTCACTCAAAATGATACACTTGGATTCAAAATCACCGTACATCATAAACCAAATGTTGCAACATTAAATATATCAGCGTAACACTTATGAAAATGTAATAGTATTGATGTTTGTGGTATCCACTTACAAGATTCATGGCCTCAATCATAGCACTTATGGTTCTCGTACTGCTCATTCGAAAGTTCATCTTCCTCAACTGTTGCAGCATTACACAAATTTGTTGTTGAGATAAACTTTAACATCTTCTTGGTGACTTGCAGATTTTCCGACCCACCACATTCTTTCATAAGCTGAGGCGACAGAATAACTCCAATTGTATCTAGCACCAATTTGTTTCTAATTATGGATTTTTATTAAACCCAGTATAGAACATAGTCTTTCACAAGAAGCGCTTCTGTGGGGCAGTGAAATCACTGATAATGCAAACACCACCAGTTCTTTGAAATCAGTATTTCCACCACTGTGACATGTGTTTAACAGCACTCCAGAAACTGGAATATCACTTATTTCGAGTTTTCTCCATTGATGATCAATTTTCTGAACAGTTACTTCTTCATTGAGATCACTAGATCTGGACACACTGGCAATAAGGTGATAAAGGGAAGGAGGTTTAGAAGGATATGAAACGGTTGCCTTAGAGGAGTGGAGACAGGCCATGAGGGCAGAAGTGGTGTCGCTATTTGTAATTAATTTCATTTCGCTGGTGTGACAAACGAGTGAAAATTCTATCTTACCGGAATCGAACTATCATACATTCAAATCATCCTATGCCCCCATAATTATCGTACGGGTTGGCAACACTGATATGGTAAGGATTTCTTCAATATGTCAAAAGCATGTAATTCTAATATTATTAAATAATTATGGGACCAAGGGTAGTATTGTTATTATCTTAAACTATTTCGACCGATGACTGTTTCACCATCAAAGGGTAGTTACAGCCCATACAGTAGCTTGCAAGAACTTGGAACTTGGAAGACCGTCGGAGGGAAGCTAAGGTGTGTTTCCACCCCCGCAGGTAATGCTTGCTTGTATTGGGAAGCCCTATATAAATATGACGGGTCCGACCGATTCCCTCCCAAAAATGAACTGATGCGCTCGCAAAAAAGGGCACAGTTGTATTCCCTCCCAATTTGCCGTTGTTGAAATAAAATGTCCGATTCTCTCAATGGCTTAAACACACTTTGAACAGACTTCGGACGGCCAAGAATAATAACTGAAATAACCAATCTACACCCTTGGTGTGCTTAATCATTTTCATACAACGTCCACCTCCGAACACCATTCTTCAATATTTTGGACGCTAAATGTATAGCTCCGTAATAGTATCAATTCGTTGTCCCTTTTATTTATGATTTTTTTCCACGTTAGCCATTACCTGCAACTTTTCACCCAGCTATGACGCATGCATTGGACTCGAAAACAAAGGTTTCTAATGCTTGTTTACCTGAATGAGTGAAGGGGAAACGCTTCATGCACAAAACGAAGGAGATGCTGTAGAACGACAAGGTGACGTCATTAGATCTTGAGAGACACGATTGGGCATGACCGGTCCACACAATCAATCTACATTCCAGTACATTGATATGTTGAATGAATATGCCTACTACCTGCGCCAAGGACTAACGAGGCGACTAAATCGATTAGTAGCTTTAGTATCGATTTAATAGGTATTATCAACACAAAACTGAAGACCAAATCGACTTAGGAAGGAATCGGAATATTTAATTCCAGTAGGTCCTTTTTGGCGCGGAGATAATCGACTTATTTACAAATTACTGCTTCGGAGGAAATCGGAGTGGGGGGGGATGCTGACCGCGGGAGGGAGATGGTGCCCACCCAAATTTGAGGTTGGAGACAGAGGTCCTGGTTCGGGAGACTCGAAAATCTCTTATTGATAACATTTTATGTGTGTGTTTGTGAACAAAAAGTATAGCATATTGGCCATGATTTTCAAATGGATAAATAAAGTGCCGACATTTTTTATTTTTATGGGCGATAGGGGCCTCCCAAATAGCATAAGTAGCAGTGCCCCACTGCTTATTCCACCTTGCATTCACAGAAAGCCATTTCAGCTTTCAGCAAACGTAAATGAGACAATGACTCAATGAGAACTTGCGGAGGGGGACTTTACACCTCCAACGAAAGGCGATCTTATGTGTCTATGACCCTGACGGGGCACCCCCTGGAAGGATGGATGAGGCGAATGGATCCTAAAGGTGGTCGGAACGTTGCCACGACAGAGCAGGTGTAGGGTCCCTGCATTTCCCAGTTAGAAGCACCCCGCCGGAGGCTGGCGTAGCTCCCTTCCCCCCTCGGGCATGTACCATTCCAAGGGGGTGCGGAAACCAGTAGGCTTGCCTTCCAATCCGGGAGACGTGACTTTCAGAGTGCATTTTTTTGTTCTCCCAGCCGCGACGCTCGCCGGCGCTTCCAACCCTGAAAGAAACCTAATGAGATGAAGGGTGAAATGATTAATGTAACGAAATGGAGGGGCAGGAAATTTGGAAGATATGCAAATCCTTCACAGCATTCGCCTGAGGACCCGGGGAAACCTTCGAAAAGAAACAATGGCCCAGGAAGGATTGAACCGATGACCTCTCGAATGCGAGCCCCAGACGTACCGCCTGAATCATCCTGCTCTGTTAAATGAGACAAGTGGCGTCTCACATAAATGCTTATTACGAACTTGAGAACTTCAATGGACAGTGTCGAACCTGAAGCCAAATCAATAAGCAGGTTAGACAGCACACATCGCAGATCAGTTTATACCTAGTTTGTAGTGATTAGGTGCAAACGTAGTGTGCCTGACTTGGACGGTAGCGTGGTTGGGATCGCGTTGTGTTAGTGGAACTTGAAGTATCCGAGCGCCTTGACAATTGAATGCTTAATGGCAGGCAGGCAGTCTGAGCGCCAGTGGCTGTGTTGTGATGCGTCCAGCCGCACGAATAATGGCATCTGCACGGTTCAGCATGTATGACTGTTGGCTGTGGCAGGTTGCCAGCACGTGACACATTGGTTCTGCAGACACTGGGGCTTAAAGGGAAATTACTATCCCGCCAATGTAAAATGTGATCAACTCATCTCCGGAACTATTTAAAATATCAGCCGAATGTTTTTCAAGAATATTGATGCATACCTTCGAAGCTCACTGATAAAGTTTTATACAATAAATTGTGTATTAAGGAAGGTGGCATCTACTATTCTAACCCTTAACTGGCGACATAACGCATACTGTTTACTCCACACTAAATATTTCCGCTGTAAGCTTTGTTGTTTACCATCCAGGTGAGGCTCGTGTTTTAGAGACGTCTGATAGACGTCACCTCACCAGTTACGTGATTTTTCCTGTCAGAAGCAGTATTGTTTACAATGGCGAATTGTGCTGTTCCAGCCAGCGGAGTGACGCTCAGAGACCCTTACTTTCAAACTCAAGTACCTTCTTAAAAGAATGAATGAAGATACCAGTGATGAGGAAAGTAACATAGATAGCAAATTGTAATTGAAAGTGAACCTGATGCAAGGAAATCGTAAACGTGATTCTGTAGAAGTGGCCGAAAACTCTTGCACTGAAGATGAAAATACTGCAAATAAACAGAAACTGAAGTCAAGAAAGGCTATTTGTATTTTAGAACCCATAAATGTGCAAAAAGCAGTTTGTGAGAAGATATGTTCACTCTCCGAGCCACAGTACTATGTATCTGCTTGCTTTGAATCCTTTTGGACGGCTGAGGAATAAAGTGCTTCGGGTTTTATTCGTTTCCCTGAGTTGGCACAAATAATTATGAAATGGACCCATGTGGGACAACGTTTCAATGCAGTGGTCATTCCAATACTCAAGTTTTGGTAATTTAGAGCTTGAATATTTCCATACTTTGCTGTTTTCAAGTCAAACGATAAAGATGTTTCATCTTCGTCCGCAACAAATGGCAATTGTGAAGAGAGATTCTTTCATGCCATAAAAGATATTTTCCAATCATCTGCTGCGTTTTCGATTCGCCAATCCTAAAGACAGTTACAAAGACGTCTAAAATCTGCATGAATTGTAGGAAAAAATAGTACAGCAGGAAGGGCTTGTTGGTTTTGAAGACACTGATTGAAATATAAACACTTAATATTTTTTTATAATCGGTACCTAACTTACTGAATCCGAAAATAACTCGTTTTTATTAATTTCTGTACACATGATTCCTAGGCAGAAGAACACGTTAAGTAAACATTTTATGTTATTATTTACACAAGAAGGTTCTTTATTTCTTAACGTTTAAAATAACACAATTTTTAACTTTCCATATATCAAAGTAATGCTTAATGATGCCTTGATTAAACAAAGATCTTAGCATCTTGACAAACTAATAAGCATTAATTCTGGAGTAAGTTAAATATAAGGTGTCTCCCAGACGTCACGTCACCAGAACTGTGACACGAGTTAAAGGTTAATTCTATCACATTCATATTTAAATTTATTAACAATGATTTATTAAAATGAGTACGTAATTATTAACACAAAAATAGATACACAACAGCCCTTAGAGGTTGTTTACATAATTATAAAGTTTAATTTATGCCAGAAAATTTCATTCTCGTGGAGGAAAGCAAAGAATTGTTGTTCAAAGTAAAAATACAATAGAACAAGTTAGGGCTTGAGCAGCTATAGCTGACATACTTAACACTAGAACCAATTTATTGAAGAAAACTCCCCATAAAGCTTGATCTAATTGTAAGATTTGTAAAGTGGTGCAGAATTTAAAAACAAAATGGTAGATACACTAACGTACTAAAATGTATTCAAAATATATTTTAACTACAAGATACCCGTTTTATTTGTCATACAAATATCTTAAGTACGTATTTAGTTTCTCAGTCAAATTTTTTGTAGCCATTTTGAGAAAAAATATCGGAAAATGTCAAAGTAAAGGCAAGTTTGGGGTGAGGTGTTTTTCTTGAAAATCTTGTCGCACATTCCTCGAGGACGAAAGCTAATCCCGCGGTCTAGCAGCCCTTTCCGGACCAAGGCCTACCGCCCGGCCGCTGTGTCCCCACCACTGTCTACCAAGTGGTGTGTAGAACGCAAGATGAGGTTGCTTATGTGGTCTTCGCAACCAGAGCCGCTACTTCTCAATCAAATAGGTCTTCAATTGGCCCTTCAGGGACCCAGCGAGGTTGAGTGAACCCCGGATCAGGTCTCCTAGCGAGAGAAAATTCCCACGGTGGTGCCGGGAATCGAACCTGGTAAACAGCGCCGTTACTATTGCGCTAAGGAGAACAACATCCTTGGAAGATACTGAATTTAAATACTAAATGTGTACCTATGGGACTTTTGGTTTCTGAGGTATGCTACTCACACACACGCACACATACACACAAACATACACACAGGCATAAACACGCGGACCTTTTTACGAGTATAACATGGGTCGTTAGGGATTCAGAGGCCCTCAAAACACCTGTTTACGTTGAACTCTCCGTATAATATTTTTGGGTAGAATGGGATACTTCACCATCTACGTGCAGAAGACGAATTTATTAAAATGTAAGGGTATAATGCTGACAGCCTTTGTAGCTTCCCCTTCTTTCCTTCTATTTACCCCTCTCCAATAACAGAAGTATTCATACTATTGGCTGGACATGGTTATAACAATGTCACGTCCGCCTGAGAGAAAAGTATTGATTTTTTCTGGTCGCTCAGCAAATACCCCCCCCCCCTCTTTCCCCTCTACAATGATAGCACTATTCATGCACATGGCCTGAAATGATACCAATGACACGTCGGCCTGAAAGGAAAGTATATTTTTCTGATCGCTCAGTAAATCGTTACTCACTAAGCTCAACTGTCGTTTGATTCAAAGCATGCTGTATACATAGCTGGCAGATATATATATATATATATATATATTTTTTTTTTTTTTTTTTTTTTTTTTAACATTAGAAGCTACACGTGGCCAAGATTATTGGTCAATGGCAAGCTGGTAACACATTCCGACAAATTTCAGAAACTGTGCAAATTCACAGAAACGTAATTAAATTTTAATACCACACAAGAAAGGGGTTTATTGCATTGATATTAGAAGAAAGCCTTTCACCTTTCACTCGAAAGGAGAAACTGTGTTGTAACATAACGGAATAGTCAAACATGTTTAGATGTATTTTGTATTTGAATATGAATTTTAATTCCAAATATAAACACAGGGAAGATTTGTAGAAGAGTTAAACGTTTTTGTATTTGTCATTGTTTACTGTGAATCTTTACACGTTTTTGTGGTGTTAAGGTCAAAGTTAGTGTTTATTATAATACACAATGTTTAGCCAATAGATGGTGCTTATTCCAAGCAACATTATCCATAAGGGCATTAAGAATTTGTAGGTAAATGTAAAGGAAATGATATAGTGAAGCTTTTCATATCAGGCCAGGTGTGTCTGTCCTTCTCTCATCCCCACCTTTCCTTATTGTCATTACAGCGCCACGCCTCTAGCCCCGAATCGCAACTGTTCAACAGTTCATTGGTCAGTACGCCCTTTAAGACTGTCCCGAACAGTGCATATATGCTCATACTTTCTCCAATGTCTGCGAGAAAGTGGCGAACAAGATTCTCGTTTGTGGCTGATCTCCCAAGATGCTGGGAGACAGTTTACGTTGTTGATTGTGAACGCGACAGCGGTAAATTGGATGACGAAAGCTAAGCGCCGGAACCAAACTGGTATAATTTCATTTCCAGAGCAGCGACGTCTCTCTTGTGTACAGAACATAATGAAAGGGCCTGCATATTAATTCTCCATATCCATCTGTCCAAATGTAGCAATTCAAGAACACGCCGCACCTTGATTTCCATATGCGTATGCATTGTTTGTACCCACCAGGCAAGATGGAATATTAAAGCATTTTGTAATTGTGTCCTCACCGGTGTCTCGAACAAATGACGAAAATGTTGGGCTGCACGGTTGGTAGAACTGATGTACCTCCCCTGGTGGCTCAAGACAAGCTCTGTGCGATCAAACATACATTATAATACCACAGTGTTTCAGTGTAACACAGAAAACCCCAGGAAATCTGGACGCCAGACAGGCACCTGTTTATATCTGACCAGTTTGGGGTAATGCGCTTGCTTCATTCTCCACATCCCCAAAGACATTTTTCCATTCCAGACTGTACCCCTGGGCCTAGTCCTAAAGTTATCCTTAATTATTCAAATTAGGTATAGATAGCCATGAATAAAATATATTTAAAATTTTATAATTTATTAAATACCACAAAAGGGAGAATTGTGATATAAATGTATAAAATAAATACAGGAACTAGGTTACAGAGAGCAAATACGCAAAGCTATATGAATTTGTATATATTCCTGACCTGTTGAGTATATTTCTGAGCTTGTTTTCTGGATACCTGTTCCTTTATTATATTGTATAAAAGACGGTTCTAGTCAAATATTGCTGTAGTTTTTACTTTCTCTACTGGTAAGTAGGGGAAGTATTGTATTCCACCCAAAAATTCGATGTCGAGATTTCACCGGAAATATATGTTTTGAGGCCCCCTGAATCCAAAAAAAAACATTTTTAGAAAAAGGTCTGTGTGTGTGTGTCAGTCTGTGGACAGCATAACTCAAAAACGAAAAGTCGGTTAAAAACCAAAGTTGGTATTTAAGTTTAATGTTGTTCAAGCATGTGACACGAAGATTTTGAAGAAAATAGCCCCACCCTAAACTACCCTTTACATGGAACATTTTTCGAAAATTTTTATTTTCTTGAAAACGGCTCTAACGATTTTGACTAAAATGCCATATGTTTGAGATATTTTTATGACAAATGAAATGTATATCTTGAATTTTCTGGCTATAGCCCCTGTAGTCGTATTTACTCTGGACGACTTTTGCATAACTGGTAAACCGTTAGAGATAGACCAAATCATACTATACAAAAACGTAGATCTTGCTAAAATACACAATTTATGCCTCAATAAATTTTCTTGTAGGGTGAACCATTTCGGAGATATTCCTTGTTATATGTGTGAGTTTCGGAAAACAGAAGTTTAGCGAAATGCAACAACGTTGTTCATTTTTTTATATGTTAATCGTGCAAAGAGAACGGAATCTCAAAGGTCAAAAAGCTTTGACTATCGCACAAAGCCTTCTGTATTCTAATATCTCCCTTGCACCTACAAGGACATAAGCAATAAGATAATTTGTACAAATGTTCATCTTAACTAACATGGAGATATAGGAATAAGAGTTTGTTAGAATGGTTAGTACAAGAGTAGAGAAAGTCATACGAGTGCAACACATCAGATTTTTAATGCTTATTTTCTGCATTATATATTTACAATAAGTAGACAAGATTTCACAGGAAAAACATATTTTTATTAAACATTTCCGAGATATACCTTGGTATTAGTTTGAATTACCAATTCTTACACATCTTTCAAAGGTACAGTGGTTATTTGGCTCTCTGTCTCTGTTCGTCTGTCTCTCTCTGCTTTCCTTGTCACGCACATAGAAATAGAACGAAATTTCAAAGCCATCACAGAGCCACCAGCTCTTAAACATTTCACTATCGCTTAGAGCCTAATGTGTTCTCCTATTCCCATGATACTTTCAAGGAAATATATAATAAAACAAGTTCTACAAATGTCTGTCTCCATTAACATGAATTAGATCAATAAGTGTTTATAAGAATATTTCGTCCATAAGTAAAGAAAGTCATGTAAGATTATTCTGTGTTTATACCGGGTGGAAAGAACTGCTTCGGCCATGCGTCAACCATAAATTCTACATGATGACCTTGGACGGAAAAGATAAGTTTGTGGGCCTGCCACAGTCCAATAGCTTTTGACAGAACCTCTGTGGAGTCAGCGAGTTGACAATAATTGTATTGGACATATTTGTTACACTCATCCCTGGTTAACGTATAGCTGAAGTAATACCTTCCACCCGGTATTGTTTGTGACTGATAATTTTTACAGCCCTTACCTTGAGGTTTCACTTAATAAATATTTATTAATCAAAGCCACATTATTCATTTACAGTTTATGATTGTGTGGACTCGTTCTCTTCTTGTAGTAAATTCGGCATGACCAACCGTTCGTGAAGAAAGACCGCAATGAGATTGGTAGATTTGCACTCGAATGGTGACAAAACAGTTTTCATTCCCGATTCGCTATTTCTCTTTGTTTCTCTTATCCCATTACTCAGCCAGTTGATGAAAAGAGTCAACATGTTTGAAACTCGTGTAACTTTGTTAACAATCGAGTTTACAGAAAAATAACAACAGAGTGCGGTTTTATTGTCGCGGAAACTTGTGTTTCAGTTGTTTCACTTCAGTTGTTATAACAAATGTAACAAATCAGCACCAGTTCGATCTCCTCTTGAGTGAGTTAATGCGTGCTTTTATTTTTATTTTGTCAGTTCTCTCTTCTGAATGATGACTTCACTTCTACGACCCTAAAATGGTCTTATTTATTATTACGAACAAATGGAAGCATTGTTCGTGTTGATTCAAAGCTAGAAATAGATTACAGGCTCTTTACAAATAAACACAAGGCTGGATCTATAGCTCAGTTGGTATAGCATCTGCCTGCTCTCCCGCGTTCGATTCCCAGCTTGCGTGTGGGAATTTTGCTCTAGCCAAGATTATTTCCTATCCTTTCTAGAGTCTGGAAGTATTATGATAATTCACATTATGATGAATCCCACTTCTGACACCAGTATGATAAATGACACTTATTTTTTCTTGTCACTTTATTTCTCTTTTAAAACTGAAGTACAAAACACAGTCTGTTTTATCCTCATTAACACAATCTACAGTTCTTTGTCACCTCACAACTCACGGCTGTTCTGTCCTCTCGTAACCTTGACACATAATCTTCCTGTCTCTCAATTCTTCTACTGTCTCTGTCCCTTTCTTCAAACAGCTGCTTCTGGCTATCCAACAATTCCGACGCGACGACTTCACCTGTCTCTGAGGATACCCATTGTCTCTCAACATTGACTGTACTCACACCAACTGTTAACAGCTGTCTTGTTCAACACTCAACGACTCAATCATACAAACTGTCTCGACTCAGTTATGCAGGCGAGAATGACATGGCACGGATTTTTCTGCAAATCTACCTTTTCTCGAACTTCTAGTCAATAAGCCGGGAGTCGAAAGATGCGCGAATAATCTGGAAACTTTTGTTCTGCCGCACTTATTGTCGTCGGGCCACGCAGCGGTTTAAGGTAGCTTGACCTCGAGCACTTCTGGTGTGCTGCCGGCCGGTGCATGGCTAACGAGAAAGACAGGCTACGGCGCGTACTACAGTGATGCAGTTCTCCTTGACCAGTTATGGCCCAATGAAGTAAAACCACAACCGCCTAATACGATTCGAAGCAACCAAACAATTAGTCGTTGAATTCATACAAAATATACTTGTCTACAGGAAGTATTACATTCCACCCAAAAATTGTATTCGGTACTACACTGGAAATACAAGTTTTGAATCTCCCTGTTTCTAAAAGAAAAGACTTAGAAAATTCCTCTGTGAATCTGTCAATAAGTAGTGTAACTCAGTAACAAAAAATCGGATAAACACCAAACATTGTATTTAACTTTGCCATCGCTCAAGGATGCGACACGAAGATTTTCAAGAAAATCCCCCATCCCAAACCAACACTTTATATCTCAAATATTTCCTTACCTTTCACTATCTCAAAATGGCAGATAACTTGCGATCGCCTCATTTCGCGATAGCTGTATAAAGGTGCAAACCCTACTCATAGCAAATAAAATCTATAGCTAGAACTTTAGGCGAATAGCTTCTGCAGTGTTCTTCATTCTGAATGACTTTCGTATAAGTTGTAGGCCATGAGAGATGGTTAAAAGAAAAGCAGAGCACGTAGCCAAATCTTAATACACGAAATATAGACCCGAACCCCATTAAGGCACACAATTTGTCAACTAGATGTTGTGTAGCATTAACCTTTTCTAAGATATTTGTCGTTTTTAGTCTGAATTTTCAAATTTTTATACTTTTCACAAATAGCAAGCTGCGATTCGTGTTTTTAACTGTTATTTTTCCTCGTGTTCATGAAAGAAAAGGGGATTTTAAAGTCCTCACATAAGGAAAGAGTCTTTAAAAATCTAACTATCGCTTTACCTACTGTAACTCATAACATTAAATATATACGAACATTCAAAAATACTTTTACATACTTCGGGCATGGGTTCCTTACATCAAAAGAAGAAACAAAGTTCATAGAATGATATTTATTTGTTTTCTCCTTATTAGTGGAAATTTACTTTCTTAACTCGCCAACAGATAAACCTCATAACAAATACTCTAAATGTCCTCCTTTTGATTCTAGACACGCAAACACTTGTCGAATCATGGACTGTCATGAACTGTCCTTTCAAATAGTAATGTCTGTCTGCTCAGGAAATGAATATCCTGCCATGGTTGAACGAAATATGTGCTGTTATCTTACTACTGAGGTGTACATAATTGAAACGTTGATGACAAACTGACAATTGTAAACAAGTCTCCATGGCAACACTTCGTCCCTAGTAGGATACAATGAGTCGAATGGGTCAAAGCTTTCTATGAATGAGTTCATAAATTAAGTTGTGAGATTGGACTGGGAGGACCGTTGAATGTAAACTCTCAGCAACAACGAGAAAACAAAGAAATGCTGGACATTTGACCTTAACAAATTACGACATGGAGAGTAATTATATGCACTTATAATCGTTAAATAAACATAGATGTAACTGTGTTTATAACGTTAACATAACTGTTGTTTCAATGTATAAAATCGCTACATTATATTTATAAACATCAAACTGGCTAACTGCCTAGCAGGTTGATTGCAACTTCTGCTAAACGACAGGGAGGGAAATGCTCGTGGCAAGGAAAGCGGGGAAGACTTGTACGAGTACCTAGTGCGGTAGCGCGCTAAGAATAGCATATTTGCCTTGTCGATTGTGCTGCTCTAATTCGCCGTGCTCCTAAATCCATGTATATCGAAGAGCTGTGTTCACGTTATGTAAATGTAAAGTTTTTATAAGGCTGAATTATAAGCACTAAAATATAATAAACGAATATTATGCAAAATATTACATAACACAATAGCGATTACAATCTTTGCGAAAATATAAGCAAGTCAATCACATAAATAATATTCATAACGACACTAGTGATCCACCAATCAAAGCTGCACCAGTTCATGACGACACTGCTAACACCAATCACAAGATCCGCATATAGCAATCAATACTTCGTAGTCTGCGCACATTCCTACGCAACTGGAAGTGAAACTATAGATTCCCGTATATGAAACTAAGCTGTTTATTTAATAATTAGTTTTACTATTATATATAACATTCCGATATATACAATTTTTCTTCTCGTTTTCGACAGTCTAATTTTTAAAAGGTTATAGCATAAATACTCTCTGTATCATTGTGTCAAAACCAACATAACAATAAAAGTTGAAGGCTCTACTATCGATTCTCGAATGCACAAACAAATGACAAATACATTATTAAAATGTTGGACACCAGCATGCGCCACAGAATATTAAAAGTGCTTTATAAATATTTAAAAACTTTGACACATAAATAGTCGTATAAAACTTGAGTATAATTTCAGCAATTAAAATGCTCGTGTGAATATTTTGAAACATACTACCGTTCGTTTCATAAAATGTATCTTAATTGCTGAAATTATCCTCTCGTTGCGTAATATACTATTATGTGAAAGACTAGAGAAGTTAATCACATGATAGGCAATATTAATAAATTTATAAATAAGTTAACGTAATGCCTTGATGTTTAGGGCTCTAACATTTAATTACTGTTGCAAATGTTAATTGACAAATGAAATTAAGGAAGGAAGTTTGCCAGATCTAAATTTTCTGTATCTCGCCAACGTTTTCCAGTTGTGAGGACAAGGGAAAACAGTGACGCAAGACTTCCTGGCGGATTTGAACCGGAGACCTTCCGTCCATAAGTTCATTTCTGGTATTCAGCACATAATATGAACATGTTAAGTTACTTGACGGTTTTGGGATTCATGTACATACTTGCTTTTACAGATGTCTGTGCTGGGCACAAATAAGACACTAGATTCGTTATCTGCTGCTATCTTGTGTGCACCAAATGCAGCGTTAAGTGCACCTTGCACCATATGCACAAAACCATTTGGATTATATTTTGAAGCTTAGAAACTCCCTCTGGAATACCGCTTTTTTTTTTCAAACCAATATCACAAACGATTACCCATCAACAGCTCGTTTGACGCCGTTATAGGTTATTGTAGCCTCGAGCTACACAATGTTCGAGGTTTTGTGGAATAAACATCTCGCCCATTATTTTGTGCACATATTTCGTTTTGTTGCATGTTGAAGCTATAGGTACACTATATTTAGTATTGCTTCTCGAAGCAAAAACAGCATTATTTCCACTTTAGTATAGTAAATTAACAATATATATCCCTAGTATTTTAATACATATTCACCTGGCAGGAAGATGAAGTCTTAGACTACATAGAGGAAACCTTACAGACGTTTTTCCAATGTCACAAAAACCGCCGTTTTTACTTTTACACTTGTTTGCAGTACGTAGAGAAAGTATAATAATTCACCCAAAATTTCAATTTAGAAACTTCATCGGAAATGCTGATCCACAATCATAAACAAAAACAGGGTTTGTGATTGCTCTTCCACACAATACGAATAAGTGGAAAACAAAAGATTGGTTAAATTCCAAACTTGTATGTAAGTCCAGAATCTTTAAAAGATGCAATACCAAGACTTTCAAGAAAAGATCCCACTCCAAACTATCCTTCACATGAAAAAAATGTCGCTATTTGTTTTATAAAAAATGGCCAACGACTTAAGATACTGGATTGTAAATAAATGTAATGTTGAATTTTCTTGGAATAGCCTATCAATATCTCTTCATGTTGAATGACCGTTTTGTATAACTGGCAAGCCGTAAGAAATAACATCTTCCTGCTTTAAAATATAGATCTCGTTAAAGCCCACAATATATGTCAAACATTTCTGTGGCGTTATTAATATGAATTTGCAACTGACTGCCTACATTATTTTTTGCACTAGAAAGTCGCTACTCGGTCTCTTTACCACGGTTGTGCAAACAGAACGAAATTGTGAGACAGCTGATTATAATTATCGTTCTGGTATACTGTATCCTTCTTATAGCCACAACGAATGTAATTAAATTGTATCTCAGTTAATAAAAATCTGATGTGTTGCAGTCACATGACTTTCTCTACTCTTGCACTATTCTTACAAACTCTTATTCCTCTAACTTCTGTTACTCGAGATAAACAATTGTACAAATTATCTTATTGCTAATTTCTTTTTAGATTTAAGGGAATATGGGACTACAACAGGCTTTCAGCGATACTCAAATCCTCTAAAGCTGGTCTCTATGTTTTTAAAGCACGGCCAAGAGATAAAAAATGAATAACGACCTTCCATTTGAGACAATTTTAAGTTTTGCAAACCTCATATGAATAACAAGGAGTCTTCTAAATAGTTCACTGCACAAAAACTGCTTTGGAACATAAATTGTGTGTTTTAACGAGATGTACATTTTTTGTATAGTAAGATTTGCTCTATCTCTTACGGTTTACCAATTATGCAGAAGTATCAAGAGTAAACAGGTCTACGTTGTCTATAGCTAAAAAATTCAACATCTAGGTTTCGTTTCCGATAAAAATATGCTAAACAAATGGCATTTTAAACATCATTGGAGCCATTTTTAAGAAAATCAAAATTTTCGAAAAATTGTCCATGTAAAGGGTAGTTTAGGGTAGAGGCATGTTCTTCAAAATCTATGTGATGTATCCTCAAAAGATATTACACTTAAATACCAACTTTTGTTTTTAACCGACTTTTCGTTTTTATTTTCTCTATACGCGTAGGAAGTAGAGGAAGTATTGTATTCCACCCAAAAATTCGATGTCGATATTTCAACAGAAATATGTTTTGAGGCTCCCTGAATCCAAAAAGCATTTTTAGAAAAAGCTCTGTGTGTGTGTGTGTGTGTGTGTGTGTGTGTGTGTGTGTGTGTGTGTGTGTGTGTGTGTGTGTGTGTGTGTGTGTGTGTGTGTGTGTGTGTGTGTGTGTGAGTGAGTGTTTGTGAAAAACCAAAGTTGGTATTTAAGTTTAATATCTCTCAAGCAATCGACACGAAAATTTTGAAGAAAATTCCTACACTCTAAACTACTTTTTATATGGAAAATGTTTCAAAAGTTTTGATTTTCTTGAAAATGACTAACAATTTTGATTAAAATGTCATGTTTGAGAAATTTCTGACAAACGAAATGTATATTTTGAATTTTATAGCTATAGCCCATGAAGTCCTATTTACTCTGGATGACTTTTACATAACTCGTAAACCGTAAGACATAGACTATCTTGGTACACAGAAAATGTATGTGACAGTAGAGATAGGTGAACGCAACGCGTAAGATTGTTTGAAAGCATTACTTGAAACCATATAAAGGGAGAGGGAGAGAACCATTTCATATCAGTTGGATGGTCTGGTTTAGTTTCGAGTATTTTAATTACTGGGGTAAATATTTGGATACACTGTGTTTTAATTAGCCCCTGAAATAACTATCCGTATTTGAAATGGGTAGGTACTTCTTGTGCCACATACCGGGAATCGCGTGCTGTCAGGATGATCATTTACGTGGAAATGCTCCTGGATGACCTTCATTTGCTCGGCTGGCAATCGATAGCAGTACAATATCCCTCTTGCTTCGTATTGTAATGATCTGTTTAAACAGGCAATGTAATGCAGCAGGCAGCATAAAGGCAAAGTTTAATCTACGTCATTAACAAACTGTCGGTGCGCGATCCTTCTTAACCGCATCAGGGCACTCGTTCAGCTAATTAGGTCGCTTGCCAGGAGCTTATCAACTCCAAGTGGGCTGTCCAGCCTAATTGTCGAGGAACCTATACGCCCTAATCAAAGATATCGATGCCCTCTGACTCCTAGGTCCTTGTTACACCATTAAATATCCATGTCAAGTAATTTTACTGGTGTTCTAGAGTGATTCATCACATGCAGTATTATTAAAATAAATGATCACTAAAGTCTGAGAGACTATTTCAGTGCATTTGAGCCAAAAATGCTTTAAAATGTTTAAGCACATTATTGTCAGTGAAGGTACCTAGTAGAGATCTGCAATATACAGAGTGTAGTGGTATCAAGTGCAAATAGTTTGATAAATGGTGCCTTAGTATGTATCCACTACGGTTCGCCATTTGCCTTTCCTCTTCGTCTAACAAGTTTCCCCCACAAAACGATCAAATGTTTATAGCCTGATGATTTTTGCATGGTCCTATTTGCGCCGCGAAATGAGATGTTGGTTTCATCCTCTATGGGGGATTACTGGCCTAGGTCATGGATAACGAGAAAGTCAGGCCAAAGCACCAATCGGACTTGTCTCATAAACGGTTAACATACCATCATGATATTGTGCTGGCTCAAGAAGAGAAAATATGATCGGGTATGGGATATCATAGGTAAAGTTTGTACTACAAACTGGGATATTGAAAAAAAAAACTTCTGAGTGGCAAAAAGAATGGTCAAACATTTAACAAAGACGAAATATATCTATCCAGACATAAAGGAACGCTGAAGTTGCACCTTAAACCTACAAGACATGGACTGGAGAAAGGATCTAGAATATCACAAGATCAGATAAGCATTTCCCAATATTGCATGAAATAACGAACAAGTTATCCACAAAAGCGATGGAGGAGTACATGAGAAATGGATATAGTCACGAGATTCCCAGAAGAATGGAAACAATTTCACTTGTAGAAACATAAATTGGTAAAAAATTTAATAAAAATAAAGTCGCTGGATACTATGTCCTGGTGTAGATTCTAGATGCCAGGGCTATAGATATGCAGATTTTATTTTTATATCATCGTGATAAAACTATCTTTTGTATGAATTCAACAAGCAATTATTTTGAATTGATGTATTAGGCATTATGGTTTTACTTTATTGTGTCATGCCTGGACTAGGAGAATAACGTCACTGTATTTCGCTATTTAATCTGTCTTTCTCGTTAGCCATTGGCCTAGATAATGAGAGGTCATTGACCTTGCATGAAACATTTGAACTTAGTTTCAATATAGAATTCGTTACCGCCTTACAGCATTCACTCCGCCCACTCTGCGTCACGTCTGCTTGAATGTGACCAACTTGAAAACATACTACTCTTAATAGGTAAAATTATAAGTTCACAAATGAAGGGAATATTAATGTCATATTGCTCATTACACTCTCCTCAATTATGAATACAAGTATCTGCACTATACTCCTAACAGCCTGCATACGAAACACATTTCTTCATGCTAGCACTTACTATTGAGGCAGCAATTTTATACTGAAAATTTGTCGTTGGATTATTTATAACATACCAATTTGTTATTGATATTTAAGTTCTGTATCATTTATCTATAGTACATAGAGGAAGTACTGTATTCCAAGCAGAAATTTGATACTAAGATTTCGACAGAAATACATCTTTGTAGACCCCCCGAATGAGAAAAATCTGATCTGTTATAACCACATGACTTTCTCTGTCCATTCATCAATATCATGTTCTTCCGAAACCTAATTCTTCTATTATTCGAGATAAACACTTGCAAGAATGCTTTTAGTACATATTTCCTTTTAATTATAATGGAAATAAGAGAATAAAGTAGGCTGAGGAATAGTCAAATCTTTTAACAAATGGTTGCTATGTGATGGCATTAAAATTACATTCACTTCGCATGGCTACACGATAAAAAAAAACGCTTTCCACAGAAAATGAATTGTGTGCATCTACATGTTTGTGCAAAAAATTTTGTCTATTTTTTTACGGTTTACCGGTTGTGCAAAAGTCATTAAAATAACTTCAGAGGCTGCAATTAATTATTCTTACACACAATAGTCGTGTGTAGGACAAGGTTATTTGCATTTATTGACCTTATAGTTGGTAAACTGGAAGTACGAGATTTAAGTACTTATAATATGTTAGCCGCCATTAAGGTATGTTACCTCATATAATGAGATCCCCTTCTGTGGCTTATAGGGAAAAATGCGAGTGAGTTGGAGAATTAAATGTCGTATCGGCGTGTTGGCCATGGTAGCTTAGTGGTTAAAGCAGCTGACCGAAAGATTCGTGCTTCAAATCCCGGTTATGGCACTAAATGTTTCAGTCTCATTCTACCCTTTCAAGCTTCAGAGGCTGTTCCCAGAAAATTCAAGATATGCATTTCATTTACTATAAAAATATATTACTATACATATCTATGGTAAGCTACCTATATACTATGGACAGTGTGCACTTGGGTATGGACTTTGAAATCGTGTTAAGAGTAGATACGTATAGGTGAAATTTCTAAATTCTAAAATCATTAGCGGACTTTGTTCAAACTCATATCAGACATGATACATCTAAGGAATAATGTAAATTCAAATTTTCATTGCAATATCTTTAACGCCTTTAACTTTATTATCTCTTTTACCTTTCTGATTTGCTACACACGATGATTTCAAACTTTTGATAATTTAAAATATCATTCTGGTATAGATAAGTATCTACTTTCAAAATAATTTTGGTACAGAAATCTTAGTAATACTGATTTATTAAATAAAAATTATTAGCTTTGAAAAAATAATTTTTCACGATCTTTACAGCTTTTTTAGAACTTTATAATTCACCAACTGGTAAACGTTAGAATTACAGAAAAATCAGTCCACAACGTCATATTGTTTGACGTGGCTGGCGTCCGTTTTAGTTACCAATTGGTCACACATTTTAAACAATTATATTTCGGCCTTATGCCTTGAGAAGATATATAACAGTTCTAGTAAATGCGACGGGCAGTTATATTATTAACTAAATAAAATAGAACATAATATGATTTTCTCTGCAAATTAGAAGGAAATCATATACAACAAAATTACATGGACAGCTTCTTACACTCTTTATTTCGTTTTTCTTTAACTAGTTAACTAATGTTAGCACGTCCGGGAAATTGTAACCAAAGATTGTATTTTAGGTTGTGATCTGACAAAGTACTTCAGGATTTGGACATAGCTAGTTTCATAACAGAACCATACAGAAACTTTAGGTGCTCCGTTTTACTTGTACTGTCCATGTTATTGTCATCAAGTGCGCCACACCTGACTGAACCCTCATGGTATTACACGACTCTCGCCTGACGTCACACGAACTGATAAACTTGCTCTTTGTTCCAATATGTCGCACGACACACTATTCTCAAAACAAGAAGAAAAACATTTGTAGTAACCGAAAGGGGACGTTATATTTTAGACTCGCTAAAGTGGGGAAGGTTATTTTAAGCTGAGAAGCACAATATTGATGGTGTCCTCGTCAGAAAACGACCACACTGCATTTGAGTCGGTGAAAACTGAATATTTGTTCATTTAAGATGGTGAACTACTCGGTGTAACTAAGGAGACCATTGTGTCAAGTGTTGAAGATTGTTGGTTTGTTTGTTTCAGCTCCCTCGCCGAGCAAGTGTAAATACCCAGCATGGTTGACGGCCTCGCAGCATTGGCACACCCTGGACTATCGCCGATCCTACACCTTCCATAAACACAACACAACTCTACGTATAACCAACAGCACGTCTCAGCCAGGCCAACATACTGGACTCGGCTCAGACAACACGGGCTCTCCTATTCAAGGGTAAGTAGTAGTACAACACTGCATATAACCATACAAAACCTTAAGTTCTAAATCAGAGCTCATGCGCAGAATGTCAGCCAAATGCCCGAAAACTTTACGGTTTATAGACTGGACATCAGGTATTCTAAAAGAAAAATAAGCTGTATGAAACAGTTGCACCTAAATAAAGACTGCAAGTAGCAGAGAAGAAATGAGAAAGTGCTATTCAGTTCCTTCTAGAACAGGCACCGGAGGTACACAACGAATTTAGTAATATGCATTGTTTAGGACCACCTCTCAGTTTCTTATCATCTTACGGGGCCTAGCAAGGGGTGAGTGACAAATTACAGTTGCAATACAGGGCAAGAGTAGTGGCAGTATAATGAGGACAAGCGAAGATGGTGGTGAGGTGGGTAGGGTAAGACACAACTCGTAAGAAAACCACGGTTTTCGTTTTCTTTAATTTATCTCCAAATTCTTAATGCCTATTATAAAAAGGTTGCATCATAAAAACGTGCAATGGTACCCATAATGCAGTATTATATTGAAAATATAAAATATTTAATCCTTCTACAAATTCTCCCCATATTTACAGTTATTTGTATCGAAATAACTGTAAACGTCTTTGTATATTACATTATATTTTAATAAAGTTTGCGCTTTCAATGAAAGGTTTTCTTCTAATAGGTATAAAATAAACCGCCTTTCTCGGTTGGCATTAAAATGTAATTATATTTTTGTAAATTTGTATAGTTTTTGAAACTTGTCTTAGAACAATAATCTGGCCATATGCAGTTTCTGATGTATACAACATGGTATGAATCGGTACTTCCTTTTCATCTCATTGGTTATAACTATGTCCAGCCAATAGCATGAACACCGCTCTCATTGGAGAGAGGTAAAGAAGCGCACACTGCACCCGCCTTCGTTCGTTCTCCGACTGTTATCATGGAACGCACCTTTAGGTGCAAGAAAGTGAATTTTCGCTACATTACAAGAGTTTCCTTTTTCCTTCCTTCGGAAAGGTTTATCCAACAAAGGACCAGCGTAAACCTGCAAGCCCAGTATATGATTAGAGACTGGGCTTTTTAAAGGAAGGGATGGTTGAGAAATTAGCTACCTGCAACGTTAAAATTCCACAATACTTATATCACAAGCTTCCTCAAGGTATAATATTGAATACGAATGTGGCGATATAAGATCTGGTGAATTGCCTGACATGTCTCGAAGAACCGAATGAATCCCTTTGATAAAAAATCTTATGTGTTGCATTCACATGGCTTTCTTTACTGTTGTACTAACTATTCTTACAAACTCTTATTCCCACTATCTTCTTCATGTTAGTGGAGTTAAAGATTTTCAGAAATTACCTTATGTGAGTGGAATACAATAGGCTTTGAGCGATAATCAAATGTTTTAAAGCTGGTCGCTAAATGAAGACTTGGAAATTCTGTTCTCTTCACACAGCAAAGAGATAAAAAGAGTTAATAACGACCTTCCATTTTATAAGGGATATCTCTGAAATGGTTCACTCCACAAAAAATGCATTTGGACATAAATTGTGTTTTAATGGGATCTAGATTTTTGTAGAGTAAGATTTGGTCTATCTCTTGCGGCTTACCAATTATGCAAAAGTCATCAAGAGTAAACAGTACTACATGGTCTGTAGACAGAAAATTCAAAATATAACTTTCATTTGTTATAAAAACATCTCAAGCACATGGAATTTTAATCAAAAGCATTAGAGTAGTTTTTGAGAGAAAAAAATGAAACATGTCCATGTAAGTGGCAGTTTAGTAAATTAAACTTAAATACCGACTTTGGTTTTAACCGACTTTTCGTTTTTTAATTATGCTGTTCACAGACACACACCTTTCTTCAAAAAAGTTTTTTTTTTAACAAAAATATACTTTGGGGCCTTAAAACATATATTTCCGCTGAAATCTCGACATCAAATTTTTGGGTTGGATACAATACTTCCCCTACTTACCACACGTAGTAGAGAAAGTAAAAATGACCAAGAAACAGGATATTATACTTGCTTATATACATGCTTAGGTAAACAGGATATTGCGATATGATTAATGGCAATGAAGAATTAGGTTTTAAAATGATCTAAGTATATTATAAAGTAAAAGGTTATCAACAAGTTCCTCCGAACCGTGTCGGTGCCCATCGCTCAAGATAACGGTATCTTGTTTATCTGCATTGATTTTCATGAATTACATTCGTGAATCTATCAGATTTTTTATTTGTTGGAACTTTATAACCATACGCTCACCGCAACCAGTGCTGTCACCGGAATTACCGTCTCTAAGGGAATCTTGATTACACGAGAGCTGCGGAGCTACTTCGCGATAAGCTAAGTTACTGCTTAATGACAGTCACGTGACTCTGGTACCTATTATACTCAGATTAGTAATATTGTCATGTTTATTATTAACTTGAAGATACTCAAATAGTAAGAACATACACAACTAATTGGCAATGATACCCCCCCACTCATATTTGAGGCGTTGAGCGCAACAGTGGCCCAACCCACAAAAATTCAGAAACTGAGTTATTAGCACAGACATGTTCCCCATATCAAAATCTAGGAGAGCAGTAGTGGCCTATACCCATTTCTACAATCACCGACAGATGGCATGAGAAGTGCGTTATTGCATGGAACTGAATCTGGCTTCCTGGATAGAAACAGTGGCCCAACCTTCCTGCATGTATGTAACTATGTATCACAATGTTGGTGCTATATTGATTAACATTTCTAAATATCATGACTCTTGCTTAGTTATTACAGTCAATATAAAACTTTCAAATCACAGATATTCTTTACACTCCATTATCTCCATTATGTACATTTAGTGGTTGGGCCACTGTTGCGCTCAACGCCTCATTTAAGAATTGCGTTAGCAAATACATTAAGTTGCTAAAACAATGCAATATTCCTGGTAGCTTGATAACAGGAGCTATATATTTCCAGTGGCGTATATTCTGGGCTATCTAAGCTATCACCGAAAGTCGTGTGTAAAGTAAATTAGAAATTAATAGGTAATATAAATAATAAGTGCAATACTAGAACAGAGGGGAGAGTAGGACTTTTTCAGCCTTCAAAACTCAGTCTCATGGAATTCCACTATGAGCATTTGGCTTATGTTTCTTCTGCGCTCCAGTTCGTGGATCACTGCCGCTTATCCACAGAATTATTGTAGAATACAAAATAATTTGGGTTGGGCTGGTTAAAGCAGCAACATCAGGTTTCCATAGAACAAAGTTTTACATTCTGTACCCTTCATCAGGCTAGAGTATCGCATACAACCCAAAAATTTCGATTTCGATATTTGGCAAGAAACACGTATTCATTATTTTGGAAGTATGTATAACAAACCCGTTATGAGGCAGAGAATCAATGCTGTCCATATTTTTACTGCACAAAGGCAAGGCCTCCTAGAGCAATGTTCCATATAGTGGAAAACCGCACTCAACATACGCAAAGGTAATGCGAGATCGACTATAAACCCGCCCTGTCCAATATCCAGTGCGAGGCAAGAATACAGTTCACTAGAAACTCCTTTATTCCTCTGTGAAACTGACCCGCCAAACACACGTGTTGAAGCTTTAGTCGCAACGAAGCAGCAAAATCGGAAATTACATTTTCCGCTTTACAGACGCAACGTGGCTGAAAGCCATTGAAGAACAGGTAATGCATTCTTCCTATTAAAGAAAGAATCTATTACTAGTTCCATTTTACAGTCTGTTCTGTCCCCGGAACAAATTATAATTATTGTTTTCTTAAAAGTAAAACATGTAAATACTCTGTAAAGGTTAATCTCGATTTATCCATGCTATCTGCGTGTTTGATTTTCCCACAACTTAGATAATTAAAATAGAGAAACTGTTGCGTTCAATCAAAATGTGATACTGCTATTTCAAAAAGTTTGAGCATACCTTTATTTTTATTCTTTGTTTCTTTCCTTCTTTTTGTTTATTTCTATTTGCTCTACTTTGAGCGTTAATAGGAAAGTATTCCATTCTACAGAAAATGCATGTTTATGTGTCTTCAGAATCCAAAAAAGCATTTTCATGGAAAAGTCTATATTTGTGCCTGTGTGATCAGTATAACATGAACAAAAATTCTGATACCAGTCTTATTAATTAAATTATTTTGTTGTTTAACGACAAATTAATTCTATATCTTGAATTTTCTAGGAGTAGCCTGTAAAGCTAGCGCATTGGCAGCGCGCCTGACTCTGGCGCGGAGGACCCGGGTTCGATCCCCGGGCCGGTGTAGGGATTTTACCCCGCTAGGAGGTCTGATCAGGGTTAGCCTCAGCCTCGGTAGGTCCCAGGGAGGGACAATTGAGAATCTACTTGATTAAGGAAGTAGTGGACCCAGGTCGCGAAGACCGCCTAACCGGCCGGGGGCCTCGGGGCGTGACCACATTCCACCTCTAATTCTGCACCCCACTCATGACGCCTGCAGTGGGCAGAGGTATGGGATGCGGAAGCATTGGCCCGCTTAGAGCTATTGCGCTGAGGTTTAGTTTAGCCTGTAAAGTCCTTTTCATTTTTAGTTTCAACAACCTCAGCTACACGTATTGATTTGGTTAATGTTTTTCTATCAGATAATTTCAGTATTCAAGGTGTATTTTAGGTGAAATCTCTATCAGATTATAGGGTTGAAGGCGATAATTCCTCTAACTTAAGTAATAAATTAATAAACTAAAGTAACTTCTTGAATCGCTAGTATGTTATCCAGTACCTATACTGTGGCTCATGTTGCAATATTCCTTTACTTCTGCCTGTATGTGAAGTGAGCGTAGGAAGTTCGCCTCTCAATAGGAGCTTGTGTTTCAAACCTCCATTACAGACTCCCTGCCTTGTTTACCTCTGTGAGTTGAGTGGCGAATGGCATTATAATATTCCCTAGTAATCAACGAAGGTAAAGTCTATTCAAATAACACTAACGTACTTGATAAAATTGTAAGAAATAGAAACGTGAATATTTTATCGTTGGGGTTGATAAAATAAGCCATTGCTTTCTCAATTTGTATGCATTGTTCCATTTGTGAATGGAAAAATCGGATGCATTGCATTCGCATGATCTTCTCTCCTCATCATTTGTTTATATAGCTTCAACAAACCATTCTTATTCTTTTCTATCTACATCATCTTAATCAAAGTAAACATTTGCAGAACAGTTTCATTACACATGGAAGATAGAAAAAACCGAATCGATAACCAGATGTTTAAAAGCCGGTCACTTTATGCTGGCGTAGCAGTTTCATAATCTCAAACCTCGAAAACGGGTGCTACAAAAACATTATTTTAAATAAAGTTTGTGTGTTTTAAAGAGGTATGCACATACATATTTTGTGTAGTGCGTTTTTTCATCCCTTATGGTTTACCAGTTATATAAAATTGTGTTATAGAAAATTCCTTCCGAATGTTGCGGACTTCACAGGGCAATTCAAGATGTACATTTTATCTGTTGTATAGATATCTTCAACATATACCATTTCAACAACGTCGTTAGAGTTTTTAAATAGGTAAACACTAGTTTAATTTCGTATCACATTTTTGGAGGATACGATTAGAGTTTTCGTTGTGGAGTTATGTCTTTTAAGTTTTATTTTCACTACTTTGTACTTACACGTAGCAGGTAGAGAAGTATTACGTTCAAATCAAAAATTCGATATCGAAATTTTACAGGAAATAGTGTTCTGGTGTCACCAGTACCCAAACAAAGCGTTTTTAAAAACAGTTCTGTGAATGTGCGTGCGTGTATGAACATCATAGCATATAAACGAAAAATCGGTTAAATATCAGTATTGTTAATCTTTATTTTCCGCTCTTACAGTCACGTTTCACAATTTCCATTATTTTACTGTTTATTTACTATTTTAATGTTAATATTTGCCAAATCCCAAAGCTATCCCGTTTCTTCAACTAGATACTGTTTTACTTATGCCTTAAAATGCTGTATTTCACTTCGTTTGTTTAAGCTGAATGCGTTCTAAACCTTTTAACACACTCGGTTTTTTCCTTCTTTTCCTTATGTTAAATATCGTGTTTTCATAGTATACCGTTCCCATACAAGTTGCTTCCATGTGCCTGGACTGTAAAAACAAGTATTGAATATAGTCTCTCAATTTTTGCTGAAAATCTGTAAACGATTTATACCAATTTCTTCAATTTGGTATGAATTATGAGATAATTTGAGTTCAATAATAATGAATGCAGGACTTAATTATGCTTTATTATTTAATGCATACGTTCTATTTTAATAAATACGCGTTGTTAGCTTTTGAAAAATAAAACTCAGCATTACGCCACTGCTACAATAGAGAAGTAGATACATAGCTACATTGCATAAGTTCTCCTATGTGACGTACTACTCGCCCATACCTGCCGACATACATAGTCGTAACATTTTCTCGTTTCTGGCAAGTTCTTTACCCAGAATTCTCCACGAATTTCTGAGTTGTAATAGTGGAAAAACTACATGACATTACAGGTTATGGACGAGGACTTAGCACCTCGATCTAAAGACCATCTTTTATGCCTATGCCCCTCGGGAGTATGGATGAGGCGAACGGATCCGAAGGGTGACCGGTACGTTGCCATGAAAGAGCAGAGGGTAGCGTCCCTAGGCGCACCCCGGCGGAGGCTTGTTCAGCCTGGTCCTTCATAGTTCCAAGGGGGCGCGGAAACTCGGAAACAGGTTCCCGTCCCCCTCCCTCGTGCTTAAACCATCCCAGAGGAGCCCCGAAACCAGTAAATACCTTCCAATCTAGTAGACGGCATTTCCAGAGTGCATTTGTTTACCCTGCCGTGCTGTACCGTGACTCTCGCCGACGCTTACAGCCCTGAATGAAACCTAACAGGGTGAAGGATGACATGAAATGGTTAATCTAACGAAATAGAGGAACAGGAAATTAAAATATTTCCTAAAATTCGCCTAGTGACCCGGAGAAACCTCCGAACAGAAAACCAATGGCTCAGGTCAACATGATTGAATTTAATTGGCCACATTATAATTTCGGACTAATGTGTCGCCTGCTTCATAACTGTCGCACTACACCTACAAGGTGAAATTGTTGCCTTAGCACACGAGGGATTAAATTCAACGCCTGTCAGCTGACATGTTACTAGCTCGCAATACACATGTGGTGGCCGCAGGGGAACGGCCCGGTCTAAAGTAACGCCTACCGTATTACGTGCGACTGTCCCGCAACACATTGATGTTGAAGTAGTTGCCGCAGGGGCACGGCGAAATGTGCTAGCTAGCGCATACACAACGCCTGTCAGGCAGACAGACCCGTAACACATGGGTGCTGAAGTAGCTGCCGCAGAATCGCGGAGAAATCCGTTTGCAGTTGCAGCTGTACAAACATTGAGTGAGATTGGTCATTTGCGTTGTAGAGGACCGATTTGAGGATCACAGGCACCTTCGGCGTCCTTTGTGTTGATTAACTGGCCCTTCCAAAGTGAAATGGGAGTTTCTTCCAAGGAGTTTCAACGATTTCTAATAATTCCATGGCTTTGGTTTCTTACTTTACAACTCAGTTTAAGGAGAATATCCTGTAAATTTTTTAAATTTAATTCAAGTTCTCTCTTTTCATTTGCTTCTTTTTTACCATATACTTCGTAGGTGCTTAAAAAAAAACTTCCCAATTTTCACACCAGTTCCCTGAGTAATTTTTGAGAAACATATCTGTTTTGGTACTTCTAACGAAATTTTGCGGTGTACCTTTCAAAATGTCGGTTCCAATTTCAATTTTATGTTGAAGCATATCGTGCCTTACAACGTAATATAAGATTTAGAAATAAAATATGAACTACTTTATAAAATAGTAGCATCTATGACTTGTATTCGGAAGATCGAGTTTCAAATCCCCTTACTGGTTTTTCTCATGATTTACCTCATGTACTAGGTAAATATCCAATTAGGTATTGAACAACGTGATCTAAAGTTCCCTCTGCAGAACAAAAGATATAGAAATAAACATAGATGGTACAGGAAAGCCACTATGCAACCAAGACCATTTATAAACCTCGGAATTATTAATGTGCATGCAAAGAACAACCACCACTTCCACAAGCTCAAGTCTATATTTAGTCACTCAATAGCAATAAAATAGATGGCACCGAAAGTGACCAAAGTATTCAAAACAGGTGATACAGGAAGGTGACTGAACAACTAAGGCCGTATGCCTAGCATAGGTTGACTCAACGTACCGTAAGCGTTGTGATATTCCGAGAAGTTAACTCTAGTCTATGTATTAAATCACCAGCGATAAAATTTCTTTATTTTCACCTCAAAGATGCTTGTAAAGATTTCAAAATAAGTTGTAAATGTTTGCACCGTCATCAGCAAATTCAGTGTAAATGATCATTGAAAAAGAAGATTACTAGGAATAGAAGTTGGTAATAATAAAAAGGCAAACTGCAACGAAAATGACCTATATGTTCGATGCAACATTGTTTAACTCCTCCACGGTTCAACAGATCAGCTCTTTTAAATACTTGTAATTCTCGTATAATATGTATTTATAATTCTAATACTTAGATATTAAACTTTGTAACTATCAGTTGATGTGTGGGACAAGGTTGAACTTTCCTGGTCTAAACCCTCCACGTCTTATAAAAACAGTTCAGAGAGGAGTGGGTGAACGAATTTTTCTGTTGAACTAAGGTTGAAGTATGACTTTTCAGTTCACAGATTCAAAAGCTTAGAAAATAACTTTTCAACCTCTTGGCAATGGGACAAAAATCAGCACATTGTAGTTGCAGATGGAATTAGTTGCATTGGTTAATTATACTGTTCTTAAAAAGCATTTGTAAAGATCGTTTACAAATCGAAGTATTTGAGCTTACTCCTAGAAATAATTATCCCCGTGTCTGGGCATTTAGCGCTCGTATGTTTGCAATGTTTGCCTGAACATACATTTGCGACTGGCTTTTTCCCGAATGAAGTAAATAAAATGTAAACATACAACTACAATATCAGGTTCTCTTCTCTTGGCACAGCTAAAACTATATAATGATGTGGCATTCATACAGGAAGTAAGTTAATAGTATACATGTTTATGATATTGCTAAGTTTGTCACAATTATATTTTAGTGTTCTAGAAATTATCTGATGTTTAGTTTACTACTTATTGGAGATTATCGTTTATTACACAACATGTGTTAAATTTCTTTGCTCTTGTGAATACACAGTAGGCCTTTCTTATGCACTATGTTTAGTCGTAACTTAGGATAACACCACTTTTCAGATCTGTTTACTGCTCTTCCTCCCTCCAAATACAACATGCCATACGGGAAGTATCAAAACTGACTCGGTATTTGGACATGGCTGCCTTATAACATTACAAAATTTGGCTTTTAAATGTTACGTCGAATCACCATCTGTTGCAACTTTTATCGACAGATGTAATGTCACTTATTGTCATTTGATGGTACTCGCAGGTAGCTGTGTAGTTCTGAATGGTGAATGGATGTTTTATTACGCAGGTACCACAACGGCGGGGGAGCAGTGGCGGTATCTCTGGGCCTCACCAGTGACGTGGGACAGCAGCAACAACAGCAGCAGCACCAGGAGATGAGGGTCGTCTGTACGGAGATAAAACAGAACGGTCCTGACGTCGCCTATCTAGTGACACACTTCACCACCGGCTGGTGAGTCTGCACAAATGTTTTAATATTCAGTTCAGCGCAAACAAGGCTCCTGGTGTAAACAAACGCACGTGCCGTTTACCACAGCGCATCATTCAAATGAATAAATAGCCCGTTATTGTATCGCATATGCTTCAAATATTAAATGAAGATTGTGAGTAAGCATAGTAGCTCAATAATCATAACTTTAAAAATAACCTAAATCATTAGCATACATTTATTATCATCACTAAAGAACGAAAGCATGATTGTGAGGTTTCCTTACCTTATACTGCAGATTTTTTCTGTTGAAGGAGAGAGGGTGATTCCAGATGTAAACAACGGGCCTGAGCCTGCACTGCCTCTACCTCTCACTTAAACAGAAAGGTCAAGCGGTCGCCTTACAGTCGGGGAAGTCAGTGTGCTGAATCCCACCAACCACAACCCCCACTCCTCCGTAGTCTTCGCTGCCGTTAGAGGACACAGCGGCCGGGCGATGAGGGAACCTCTGTAAAGAGAAGACACCAAAAGAGCATTTTTAGAAAAAGTTCTAAAGGCGCGCGTGTCTGTGTGTGCACGCGAGCGCGGACCCTCAAAAACGAAAAGTCAATTAAATGTACCAAATTGGACGCCTTTCAAGTATGTGACGCGAAAATCTGTTTGCCCCAAGCCACCCTTCACATGGAAAATTTTTCAAAAATGCTCATTTTCTCGAAAGTGGCTCCTTGATGTTCATTAAAATACCATGTTTTTAGTATATTTCAAGACAAACTAAATACATATCTTGAATTTTATGGGAATAACCTCTAAAATCCTCTTCATTCTGAATGTCTGCCTATTACGTTTTACTAAGTACGCAAAAGTAATCTTACAACACAAAAATATAGATCTCTAAAACCACAATTTATGTCAAATAAAGATTTTTGTGGAAATAACCATTTTAACATTCCTTGTTCTTAGTTTGAATTTTTAAATACTACTTATACTTTTATAAAATAGGAAGCGTTATTCGTTTCATAAACCCTGGTTGTACGAGGAGAGTGGGATGTCAAAGCTATCGCATAGCGATCAACTCTTAAACAATTTTCCTATCGTTTAAGCTTAATGTATTCTCCCATTCCCACTGTACCTATAAAGAAATCTGTAATCAAATCATTTCTACAAACATTTATCTCGATTAACATGAAATGGATAGAACAATAAAGAGTTTGTAAGGGGCGCCGTGGCCGAGCGATTAGACCGTTCGCCTATCACCAAGCCGCCCCGGGTGGTGTTCGTAGTGGACGAAGCGGCGTCTGGGCGGATTTTGTCCGGACTCTCCCGTTTCCCCCGCCATTCAGTACACCCACTGCTCCATTTCAATCTTTCCTATCATCCATTTCGCTTGCATTTCATATCATCCTATTCCTCAGCCTCATATCTGGTGCTTGGCTGACCACTCGCTTCCAGGTCTTCACTCTGTCCGGTCCATGGGCTCATCTGCTCCCCGACAGGTATCTGACCCTAAGTACAGGCTTGTAAGTCCTAGGGGGTGTAAGTTTTCTACACGAGGAGGGTAATCAGATAAAGAAAAAAAAAAGAGTTTGTAAAAGTTAGAGCTAATCATACTATCTTTTGCCTATACTCAGAACACATAACATATTTTTCACACAAAATTTAATGACCAATGTCAAATCGTTGTTAAGGTATTAGAGATTTTATTCATAATAAATCATTTAATATGGTAATTGAGATACTCCTTAGACGCCGCAGTTCATTGTATCGCTTCAGGTGTTTAATTTCAGCTTAGTACATGAACATAAAGAAATTGTTTGTAATTTTCATTTTTATTAGTTTAAGAAGAAAACAAGTTTTATAAATGTTACGGAGTATTTATAATTTTTTCAATATGAGTTATGAAAAATCATTTCAGTTGAACTATTTAATGTTTTCAAATGTTGCACAACAAATTTAAAATCCATAATTTCTGAAGCACTCTTGAAAATTTAAAGCTCTTAAATTATATATAGGGGAAAGCGCTGAGAAAAAGGAATTGAAAAAATAGAGTAATATTAAATGCGTTACCTGAATTTTACAGGACCAATTAAATAGTGATTTGAGTCTTTAATATTGTCTATATTAAAAAGCAAATTGTAGCACGAAAACATAAATTATAACTATAATAAACATGAGCAAAGTACTGCATTATAACTAATAAGCATACATTTCGAATTAATACTATCTTTAGCATTATATGACATAGGCATACCGACTACTTTTTACTGAAACAGAATTACTACCGCACATTGACAGAGAGAGAGAACTGAAAGACAGGAAAGTATGTGTTAAAGTTACGACACAATAATTGTGAGTTGTAAGGTGACGAACTGTAAGTTGTGTTAATGACTATAAAAGAGAACTGTGTTTTGTGCTACAGTTTTAGAAGATAAAGTGACAAAAAATAACTGAAAGTGTAGTTTGTCAGAATTCTGGAATATATCAGACCTTCTAGCAAACAGGCTAGGTTGTGTTTTGTTAATTTATAACATTTAAAAGGGGGCTTCACTTTCCGATGAGGGAAATGTTTTTGTTATTTGAAGGACATCTGCTCATTGACTCTTCAGAGATGGGGTAATCTATTTTCATGATTCGGAAAACACCGTGAGTCTTATCTGTAGGTGATGTGATGTGAAAAGCACTACATACATGGATGTTTCGTTGTAAAGAAAGCCTCATCGTATATCCATCCCACTTGAGTCAGGGATATTTGTGCCGTGAGAGAGGAATTCCATTTCACGAATTTGCATATTACAAGGAGCCGTACATATGGACACGATAGCATGTAAATTCCATTCTATACGGTACAGCTAAGTGCTGTCATCCCTTTTCGAAAGCACTTAATTGCAATTTCATTTGCTATTCAAGAATCCGCCGAGATTCGGTTATTTTGGCCACCGGCTGATAAACTTTTTACATTGTCATGCAGAGAGCACTTTGGAGCAAATAAAACGGTTCTCCATTATACCGTATTGGGGATGTGTTTCTGTCGAAACTTTCCATTGTCTCGTGCACACATTCAAGCAGCGAGAATTATTTATTCACCTCCTCTAACGGCCATACTGCCTGCTTTTAGATATATGCTCGCAGTCTGTGTCTTCCAAGATGCAGCATTGAAATAAAGACGCCTTTATTACTCTCTCTACCACACATAGTAAGTAAGGGAAGTACTGCGTTCGACCCAAAATTTACATATCAAGAATTCACCGGAAATATATCTTTCGAGGCCCACAAAATCCGAAAAAGAGCATTTTTACTTTCTCTGCTACGTAAGTAGAGGAAGTATTGTATTCCACCCAAAAATTCGATGTCGCAATTTCACCGGAAATATGTTTGGGCTCCCCTGAATCCAAAAAAGCATTTTTAGAAAAAGGTCCGTGTGTGTGCGCGCGTGGATGTATGTGTCTGTCAGTCTGTGTACAGCATAACTCAAAAATGAAAAGTCGGTTAAAAATCAAAGTTGGTATTTAAGCTTAATCTCCTTCAAAGGTACGGCACGAAGATTTTGAAGAAAATTACTCTACCCAAACATCCCTTACATGGAAACTTTTCCAAAATTTTTATTTTTTTGAAAATGGCTCTAACGATTTTGACTAACATGTAATATGTTTGAGATATTTTAATGGTAAATGTTATGTATATCTTGAATTTTCTGGCTATAGCCCATGTAGTCCTATTTACTCTGGACGGCTTTTCCAACTGGTAAATCGTAAGAGATAGACCACATCTTACTGTACAAAAAATTTGGATCTTGCTAAAACACACAATTTACGTCCAAACAATTTCCTTGTTATTTCTGTGAGTTTTGGAGAACTTATACTTCTGTCAAATGGAACATCGTTATTCATTTTGTTATATGTTAACCGTGCAAAGAGAATGGAATTTCAATTCCTTCATATAAGACTAGCTTTAAAAGTTTTGAATGTCGCTTAAAGCCTATTGTATTCTCTTATTCCCCTTTCACCTACAAGAAAAATAGCAATAAAATAATTTCTGAAAATGTTTATCTCAACTAACATGAAGAAAAATTGAGCACTAAGAGTTTATAGAAATAGTAGAGAAAGTCATGTGACTGCAACACATAGGATTTTTCGAATATATAGGACTGTTGTAAAATACAGGCTGTCTAAAAGATACAATCTAACTTCCTTGCTGTGATTCACTTACTAAAAACCGTGCTTTTTATATTTGATTCTTTTTTGTATTACATTCTCTGCTCACTATCGTTTGCTTTATGTATACCGGTTGGAATGTGCTGCTTCAGTCATACGTTAACCATGGATTCCACATGATGACTGTAATAAATATGTTCAGTGCAATTATTGTCAATAAAGAAATAATTAGTGTCAAATATTTGGAGTCATCTAGTTTCTTGACGAATGGGTATGTATGGTTTATTATTTCACTAGTTGTGGCTCAAACGCTGCGTGAACAATGCTGTAATGCATTTCTACTTTAATTAGAAGCAATTTAGCCATAATTTAATGTTAACGGGACCTTGGAAACATTTTTCTTGGAAATTAAACTGCATGAAATTTTAAGGATACGCCATCGGAGTAATGTTCGACAGGCCTGCCCTAGACTACATTGAGGTTATGTCAAAGGCAATGTCTACAGAACGTTAACTCGAACAGAACGAGGTTGATGTATGATATGAAGCCTAGAATAAGAGCTATCATTGCCACGGTTGATGGAGATAGGCTGCGGAAGATATGGGCAGAGTTATGTTTTTAATTAACGCTGTGTGCGCCCCCAAACGCTCACATATTGAAGCGAATTCACGACATCTAATCAGTAGACATGAGAGAAAATCTCACATGGACGTTACGTTGACCACGCATCGACCGTAGAGTGCAGCAACTGGCGATGGATGTTGTGATTGGCCTGTAAACAAAAGAGGTAGGAACGCTACTGTCAATAATACACCGTGCACTTCACGCCACAGTTCCACTTTGTCATTGGAGGAGACTGCACACCCTCGCATACGACCTTCCCCCCTGTGACGTAAAAGTTCCATAGTTCAGTTATACTTTACCACTGAGAGTTTCCCCCATGTCTGCTAATCAGTTGTTGAATATGAGACATATATGTTAGTGAAACATGTCAACCAAAGTTTATTCCTGCTGCAAATTGCTAAGTCACATTACCTCACGTCAAAGTTGTATCGCACGGTTTGGAATAACCTATTATCTATACCTTTAATGTTCAGTCCGCTTCGTAATTCTTAGTACTCCATATATCAGTCTCTAAAAGCAAGTAAACACCAAACTAAATACTACAATATTAAGGGTTTTACACTTTTAATTTAATATAAATTTTAGAGGCTCTAACTTCTTATTTACAGGCTTTGTTCAGATAATATTGTATTACATCCAACATTTCAATCTCTTGAAACCTCTCTCTGCATTCCAAATCGGGATTTCAACGTACATAGTGTTTTGGGCTCCCCTGAGCCCTTCCAAAAGTATTTTTAGAAAGTGGTTGTGCACACTTTGGTGTATGTGTATGTCATAACTCAAAAACCAACAAAAAAGTATTAAACTGACATTTAAATTTAATTAATTTCCAAAAACGTGACAAAAAGATTTCCAAAAACAAATTGTCATGTCCTGGAAGTACTACCTGTCCATGAGATAATTTGCATTATGATTTTGGCACCTTTAATTGGTCTTCATTGTGGATGTGGATGTGGATGTGGATGCGTTTTGCAACCATGGATGGCGAAGGGAAGTGGCGACCCCAACGCCCAGTGGGAAACCACTGTAAACAGCCACCCGAGTATTGGCGGGAAAACCAAAACCTTTCGGCATCGAGTGGAAATGAGCAAACCCTACCTCAAGAAAACCGAGGATCTACCCGAGTGCCCTGGAGACAAAACAGGGACCTTAAGCGTTGGGCTAATCCCCCACCCTAAGTAAAGTCGGATTCAAAGGAAAATATGAGCCTCGGAAAGGGACGGATAAATAGACGAAGACTGCGTGATAAATATGGATTAAGAATTGGAACATGGAAAATAAAAGCATTAGCTGGCTGGGAAGAAGGCATTAAAATAGTGGTGGCTAATACACGAAAGACTTGAGACCAGCAGAAGATAGAGTTGAGTTTAGAAAGTGGATCCAAGGGAAACCCTAGTGGTAGAATAGGGAAGTTAAAGAAGTATTCACTCAGTAAAGCACCTGTGTTTATATTATTGTATATGTGTATCTTGTTTCGTTTATGTTTTTCGATAAAATGCTGACTGATGTAGATTCAATTGCCTTTTTGTGAAAATAGGACGCGACAAAAAGAGACTTAAAAATTATGTACCATTACTTGTTAAGCTCCTTGCATGTTTCCTTTATATGTAAGCATTTTATCACTGAATACTGAAAACGTTAAAATACAGTCTGTAAGTTTTCAAATTTGGACTAACCCTTGTCAACTAATACGCATTTAGGCACAGAGAAGTTTCTTTCAATAAAAACAAAAGATACAGGGGCATGCCTAACAACGATGTTCCATTTTACGAAACTTTTGTTTTCCAAAACACACCCACATAACAAGGAATATCTCTGAAATGGTTCGCCCTAAAAGAAAATTTATTCAGACATAAATTGTGTATTTTAGCAAGATCTACATTTTTGTATAGTATGATTTGGTCTATCTCTAACGGTTTACCAGTTATACAAAAGTAATCCAGAGTAAATACGACTACAGGGTCTATAGCCATAAAATTCAAGATATACATTTCATTTGTCATAAAAATATCTCAAACATAAGACGATTCTATTCAAAATCGTTAGAGCCATTTTCAAGAAAATAAACATTTTCCATGTAAAGGGTAGTTTAGGGTGGGGCTATTTTCTTCAAAATCTTCGTGTCGCATCCTTGAAACTTTAAACTTAAACACCAACTTTGGTTTTTAACCTACTTTTCGTTCTTGAGTTATGCTGTCCACAGACTGACACACAGATTAATACACACACGCGCGCGCGCGCGCGGACTTTTTTCTAAAAATGCTTTTTTTATAATTCAGGAGGTCTCAAAGCATTTATTTCAGGTGAAATCTCGACATCAAATTTTTGGGTGGAATACAATACTTCCCCTGCTTACCAGTAGAGAAAGTAAACATGAATAGGGAAGGCTCATTCCAATAAATTTCGAAGAATGTTTAAAATTTGATCTAATAATGATTTTAATGATATAAGAACAATACAACCAAACTCGTAAAAAGTGAAAAAACAAATGTACACTCGTTTCTTAAAATGACTTGAAATTACCTAAAATCTGCAAAGAAATGCCATATCACATAAAAATGTCTTAAATGTAGGGAAAAGATCCTAAAAGTGGTTCAATTTCACTCAAAATCGTATGAGCCACGTATATTTTCTACACAGCATCATTAGAAAAAAATCTGTGTTGCACTCACATGACTTTCTCTGCTCTTCTGCTAACTGTTCCTACAAACTCTTATTCCTAATCTTCTTCATGTTAGACTAACATTTGCATAAATTATCTTACTGTTGATTTTCTTATAGATACAAGGGAAATGTGGGCTTTGAGTAATCGTCAAATGTTTTAAATCTTTGAGATTCCGTTCTCTTTGCACGGCTAGCAGATAAAAACGTAAATAACAAACATCCATTTGAGAAAAGTTTAAGGTATTGCAAAACACATAAATAACAAGGAATATCTCCAAAATGGTTCAATCCACAAAAAAGTGCATTTGAACATAACTTACGTGTTTTAACAAGATGTACATTTTTGTATAGTAAGATTTTGTCTTTCTCTTACGTTTTATCAGTTATAAAAAAGCCATGCAAAGGGTAGTTTAGGGTGGAGGAGTTTTCTTCAAAATTTTTGTGTCGCATCCTTGAAAGACAAACTTAAATATCAACTTTTCGTTTTTGAGTTCTGCTGTACACACACACACACACACACACACACACACACACACACACACACACACACACACACACACACACACACACACGAGCGCGCGCGCGGATCTTTTTCCAAAGATGCTTTTTTTCATTTATGGAGTATTAAAACATGTATTTCCAGTGAAATTTCTACAGTGAGTTTTTGGGTCGAATGCATTGCTTCCACTACTTTGTCACATTACTAGGTGGGTATTCGGAATAAGGGCTAATAAGGCACATGCAGTCGCTATTTGCGAGAAATAGCTGGTTCGTGTAGGTTAAAACATCAACCACGTGGTAGAAATCGTCACTTTCATTGTACAAATAAGGCCGCGAGGCACTCGGGGTAAAAGTGGTAAAACAAAGTTCATAAAACCAAGGTTAAATGAGCGGTGCTGTGATAAACTTTTAGCATCCCAATAGTAAACGCTAGCGGCATTTGTTTAAGTCACCGGGAGTGTAGCATGTTTTGTCCTTGTTACATTTACACGGAGCCGTAAAAAAGAAAAAAATGGCAGGGAGCGGCCTGAAACACAACCACAATTAATCCAACGCTGGATTAAAACCACATCACCAGTCTTGCCCTGCCCTGAAATCCAATAACCCCTAAATTCAGCAATGAAATCGCGGTGCTGGTCACACAGTAACACGAGCAGGCTTTTGTGGGTGTTTTACCACAAGGTAGCCATCAAAGGCGAGCAAATTGCACAGAGGTGCCCAACTCAAGTCCACTTATGGCGTGGTTTACTTAGGCATTACAGCTACTCAATAAACAGCCTAGTCGAGATTCGTTACTGCGTATACATTAACCAAAAAGTATTCGTCTGACCATAGCACATGGAGTATAACAAGCACAATTTAAAAATATACTCAAGAAATTAACAATAGCTATTTCCTGGCATCAGTTAATATCTACACTTAAACATAAAATACTATTTGAGTTGATACGTTGCTTGATTTATGAACAAGTTTATGTTGTTTAATATCATACCCCCATCTGATGCCAAGTTTTCTAGTAAACAGGAGACCAAGTGAAGTACCTCACTGACACTCTTTTGTTATCCAGTTGTGTTTCATCCACTGTAATTGGTACTTCCATCTCTCAGTTCAAAGCCATTGCGTCATATTTATATAATATGGGTTGAAAACATTACTAAACTACAAACGAAGAGAGAAAAATCAATATCAACTCCACAAAAAAATGCATTTGGACATAACTTACGTGTTTTAAGAAGATGTACATTTTGGTATATTAAGATTTCGTCCATCTCTTTCGTTTTATCAGTTATACAAAAGTGATGCAAAGGGTAGTTTAGGGTGGAGGAATTTTATTCAAAATTTTTGTGTCGCAACCTTGAAAGACAAACTTAAATACCAACTTTTCGTTTTTGAGTTCTGCTGTTCACACACACACACACACACACACACACACACACACACACACACACACACACACACACACACACACACACACACACACATACACATGGATATTTTTCTAAAGATACCTTTTTGTTTCGAAAAACAAAAACTTTTCCATACATTGGAGAAGTCATTGACAGATCTGCCAGTACAGTATACAGGTTCAATCAATACAAAACTCACGAAAACCTATCAAGAAGTGGTCGCCCTGTAGTTCTATCTGAGATGGATAAACGACAGTTACTTAGAGAAGAAAACTAAGTGCTCCAAAACCTGCTGCTACAGTTGAATGGCGTACAGAAAAGTCTGTTTCAGCACAGACTGTAAGAAATGTGTCTTATGATGAGGCCGAACAGCTCATAGTAAACCATACATTATTAAAATCAACAGAATGAAAAGAACTACTTATGAAAGGGAACATAAATATGACGAGTTTGATTTCTGGAGGTGGATACTCTCTACTCTCTACTCTCTACTCCTGTACTAACCATTCTTACAAACTCATTCCTATATCTTCTTCGTGTTAGTTGAGATAAACATTTGTACAGATTATCTTATTGCTTATTTCCTTGTAGGTGCAAGGGGAATATTAGAATACAGTAGGCTTTGAGCGATAGTCAAATCTTTTAAAGCTTTGAGATTCCGTTCTCTTTGCAAGCTTAACATATACAAAAATGAACAACGATGTTCCATTTCACCAAAGTTTTGTTTTCCGAAACTGACACAAACAACAAGAAATATCTAGGTTCACTCTACAAAAATATTTAGACATAAATTTTGTGTTTTAGCGAGATATACATTTTCTGTACAGTAGGATCTTGTCTCTTACCAGTTATTCAAAAGTCATCCAGAGTAAACATCGCTACATAGGCTGTAGCATGGAAATTCAAAATATACATTTCATTTTTCACACAAATATCTTAAACATATGGCATTTTAATCAACATCGTTTGAGCCATTTTCAAGAAAATCAAAATTTTCCATGTAAAGGGTAGTTTAGGGTGGGGCTGTTTTCTTCAAAATCTTCGTGTTGCATCCTTGAAAGACATTAAACTTAAATACCAACTTTTGTTTTGAACCGACTTTTCGTTTTTGAGTTATGCTGTCCACAGACTGACAGAGACACACACACACACACACACACACACACACACACACACACACACACACACACACACACACACACACACACACACACACACACACACAGACTTTTTTTCTAAAAATGCTTTTTTGGATTCAGGGGGGCCTCAAGAGCGTAATATCAGAGCTTCAGTTAAACATGGAGAATGTTCAGTATTTGTATGGGGCTGTACGAGTGCAAGTGGCATGAGGGATTTGTGTTTTATTGAGGAATTATGCACAAAGTTTAGATAAACATCATAAAATCACATCTGTCCAGAAGTGTGAATAATATGGAGAGTATATTTTCAAACAAGACAATGGTTCCAAACATACAGCTATAGTTGGACAAAACCACATCCAAAAAATATGACAAGTTATAAACATCTGAGCCCTGGTCAAGAGTAATATGTGGACCACCCAACGTTTCTGTTATTTTCAGCACTTCTTGGATTTAGTCATCTTCATACTCCCTCGCCCGGGTTCCAATACGACTGCAGGGCGCTCTCATCTCATCCCTGCCCCCCAGGGGTAATTGTCCTTAGTGCACATAGTGTGTAATCCCTCCGCTTTTATTCCAGTCCAGTCCGTCTCTAGAAGAGAACGTCTGGTGATGTCATTTGGTCGCGGTTGCAGCATTCTGAGCACGCAAATAAATAGTGTGCAAGGTGCTCACGATTGAAATAGGCTTTCATCTCCTGTACCTTTTATGTGTCCTAATTATTGTAGTCATCTTTTGTGAATTTTAATGCTCTTTAAAGGAGATATTGCAAGATCAATTAAACTTCTTATAAAGCTGACAAAGTATTAACTCTGCAGTCGGCCATATATAAGCAAGACGAACGCTTATTTAAGGCTAAGGAAATCCTGTCCCTGTTACGCTGCTCTTGTGTATACTGACGGCTTGGCACTTGCTAGTCGTTTATCCGCCAACGCATAACATCCTTCATCGCATTTATTTTGGCCAGCGATGTCTTACGTTTGCGAAAGAGGGGAGGTTGGATTTAGGTCCTTCCGCTTTATGCGGGCTGTGCCACTCCTTTAACACTCAATTGTGTTGTAGTGGCGGTATGATTATACCGGGTGGAAGGGAAGTCGTTCCATTAATTTAAACCAGTGATAGATCTCGGTATTTGGAACACATTTTGTACCTTACATGTTTGCCTCTAACCATTTCTTACGGAGATATTTTAGTTTTGTCGAAAACAAGCTGGCAACGCTGCAGGTTGTTGGGTGTCACTTTTTCTAGCTCAGTACATAAACACTGTAACAGTGCGTCTTGAGATCATAAACGCATATCCTGTCTTGTCCTTCCTGTTTATTGTGCGAGTGTAGGACAATCACAAGCGTTAGCTCCCAAAACATTCCCCGAAAGCAAAAGCGCCCGATCTGTTTACATCCACAAACCAGGTCAACTCCCTAAACAACCTCAATACAACATGCCCAAGTAACATTTTTAATATTCATTCAGTTTCATGCAATAGCGCCGCTGATCTAGGCAGCATAGCAATACACCGCTCTCGCCTGACGTCACACGAACGTACAAACTGGGTCTTCGTTTAAATACGTCACAGGACCCGAAGTTGTCTTCCCCTGCCGTAGGATTTAAGCAATAGTGAAGCTCGTTGCTAGGTGATGCCTTTGAAATTCGGTTCTCTTTACAAGGTCAAAAGATAAAAAACGAATAATATATTTCTATTCTACAAAAGTATCAGTGTTGGCCAATTAAAGAAATAAAGCGTGTCTCGGAAATGGTTTACTCAAAAGAAAAAAGAAGTATTTGAAATAAATTATGTGCTTTAACGAGTTCCACATTTTTTTATTTAGCAAGCTTTTGTCTATCCTTTATTGTATACCATTTATGTAAATATCATCCAGAATTAAGATTTCTTCTGAGAACACTCCCAGAAAATTCAAGGTATGACTTAGAAGTTGCCATCGAATCACCTGTTTGTGTCCGTCACTGGATAATGACTGATTTTACACGTCACAGGCACCAGCTAACGCACCCTTCGACTGAAAGTCGGAGGTGGGGAAGCAGCAGCTCCAAAGGGACAAGGTTGGACATCGCCCCTTTATCTGCTCGTAACGTTACCAGTGGCTTTTCCTTTATTTATGAGATGGTTAGTGGGTCAAAACGTGCGTTTCTGGTAAAACTTCGATATTGCATTGTTATGTGCAATACAGAATTTCCTCTGCGTTGTATAACTAACTGATAGAAAAGGTGGAAGCCTTCGGGAGCATTTTAATTGCATAGATTCCGTTAATAAATAATACGTGAATAAATAAGCGTATTTTAAATGTCATTAGAAACTTAAAATACTCCATTATAGTGTAATAAAAACCAATTTTTTAGTGTGTACATTAAAGTTAGCAGTTTTACAGTTCGCTCCATACACGCGTTTATTACTGGCGCACACACTAATTAGGTCTTTGTAGTATTCATATAAACACCATCTTTGTTTTAAGTAATTATCGATTATTTTTCCGCAGCTTTAATATCGTCTCATATTAGCTAGAGGGTAGAACACCGATAATTAGGTAGAATAGTAATAGCAAAATTTGACTTAATGAGATTTTTATATGCTAATATATGGGAAATTTCATTCTAATTAGAGAATAGATGCAGTTTACATGAAGCAAGTCATTATCTATCATGTTCTACTGTTAAATATATAAAAGGACATGCATACGCATGCCTGCTTGCCTATATTGAGCATTACAGATGGTAATTTTGCTATTTTCGTGGTAATAAGCGCCTTTATCCAGCATAAGGTTTATGATTACAACAGTTTAGCCTTTTCGCAGTGTGTGATAGTGTCGTAGTCTTTGGTAGCCGTTGTTTTGGATTCGATTAGATTTATTCATCCTTCGTGTGGCATCTATTATCTCCAGAAAGTATTCGTGTTCACTTTGTTATAACCTTAGAATTAAAAATTACCTAACAGAGCATTCTTATGCATACTAAAACTATTATGAGATAAAGGTGTGCGTGTGTATAGACAAGGTAATCTCAGAAACCCCATCCACGGATGCCAATAATTCTTCCACCATTGAAACGACCTATTCCTTCTGACGGACATGGACTTTATAATTTTAATTCATAAATTACTAAAATACTAAAAAGAATTTACAAAATCTTCGTTCAGAACGCCACGGAGTAGAATAATATCGTGAGAAATGACAGTTTGACAAATCCCACTTTTCTGTCATTTTATTTCTCTTTTAAAACTGAATCACTGAAATGGTTATTCGTCATGTCCTTGTAATTCACAGCTATTCTGATTTATTGTAACCTTAACACACTGCTAGACTGTTCTCACAAACAACTCCGATGATTCACTCACTAAAACCTGTTCTAGCACTGCTTGTACGCACACACACACACGCACACACACGCACACACACACGCATGCACACACACACGCACACACACACATACACACACACCAAAAAACTAACTGCTAGCTCAATACTCAACTCTGAAAAACTGCTACAACGTGAGTTCTCTCGCTCACACAGCCGAGTCGAAGTACCGGCAAATTCTCTGGAAAATGCACCTTTTCTCGTCACTTCTCATAAATAAGCCGGCAGTCGAAAGTTTCGCTAACACTCTAGAATCAGTCTTTGTTCCGACTTCTCCGACCTTGTTTATTGGTCGCGCTTTGCCTAGCAACTGGTGAGTGATGTGATCTGAGCGTCTATAGGCGTGCGGCCGCCATCACAGTTCTGTTGTACACCGTGGAATAAAAATAAACAAAAGCCGGTTACAATTTACTTCAAGATTATACCGGGTGGAAGGGAAGTCATTACATTAATTTAAACCAGTGGTAGATCTTGGTATTTGGAACACATTTTGTATCTTACGTTTTTGTCTCCGACCATTTCCTATGGAGATATTTTAGTTTTATCGAAAGCAACCTGGCAACACTGCAGATTGTATGGGTGATCACTTTTCCTAACTCCGTACATAAACAAACAGCGTAACGGTGCGTTTTAGAAACAAACTCCTACCCTGCCTTGTCCTTCCGTGTTTACTGTGACAGTGTAGGCCAATCACAAGCGTTAGCTCCCGAAACATTACCGAAAGCGAAAGTTGTTTACATCCACAAACCAAGTTAATTCCCTAACCAACCTCCAAGCAACGTTGTCGAATTACGTCATCACTGAAACAGCAGCTCAGAGTATTCCTTCACGTCTTTTAAGTGATTAATTATTTCGAAACCTGTGTGATGTCCCATAATTACTACCGAAGTTATGTCAGAAATAAGTTACTCAACGCGTCTTGCAAGTAACAAACTGTTATCTTTGCACATTCTTGTGGAATTACGCATCCAACTTGGATAACAAGCTATTTATTTTTTCGAAATCGGCTGATCAAAGAACAAAATGCCATTCGACCTTTTTGTTTGTAATGCTTCTATGAAGCACATATTAGAAGGAATGTAATGACTTCTCTTCCACCCTGTATATGGCAATGCTGTCTGCACTTTGTTCAGAGTATTTTGAGACAGTGGGACGGGCTGGTAGACAGTAGCTTGCTGGTCCCGCAGGTCACTTACGCGTGCTGGCACACTGCGATAGCAAAATGCACTGTTGCAACATTTGCGTCATTTCATACTTCTGTTGCATTGTTTACATGTTTGTCGTTTATTTATTTGTGCGCTTAATTGGCATTCCTTCAACAGCCTATTCTCACACTGGTACGATAATTACATTTAATATTCAAAAACTAGGGTATATGGTCATAATTACTTGGACTACATTACTTTTATTCCTTTATTAATTATATATCGACACAGTAGGCACCACATAGACCCCACAAAAAGAACGAAAGAAGGAAATACAAACAGAAAAACAAAGTATTATTTACATTGACATAGCTAATGTGTACATTGGCATTTACTTGATCTTAGTAACTTATAATTTGTTGTTCTTCTTCCTCATTGAAGACGACCAAGAAACCATAAATCTTATACAGTTCACAAACGATTTTATTTTCATCGCATTTCATCTTTGTTGGAGTTGTATAGTTCTGAATATCTAGTTAATGGTTCTTATTACTGTGATCTGGGAACGCCAGTTGCAGCCGTAGTATTTGCAATCGGCTCGTCACACACTTCGTCCCCAACTTTAAAGCAATTGCTCATACTTTGAATAACGTGCGTCGTCTGCTTATGCTTATACATGCCCTTTAAGTGAGGAATTTGCTTTATAAGCAGCAGGAGCATTGTCAGTTTTCCACGGCCATCATGTTTAAGTGTTTTGTGCAATCTTTTTAGTGCGCCACTACTCGTGTCTGAATGACTGCATAAACCTTGCAACTCTGCCTGGGTTGTTTTGGTTCCTATACACGCGATGTCCTTATCTCCCTCTCCCACTGTCACAAAAGACTCTGAACAAATTATATAAAGTAAACAGAAGAAAAAGCTTAAAAGAGGCAATGGATCTTCCTTATAATGGTAGGTAAGATAGCATACGTATTTCTTTGATTGCCATTCATCAGTGTATGTAATATTATGTAACAAAGGTATCAAAACCTCTGAATGATTGTTATTTTCCGTAACAGAAGACTTATCTTCCCAAAGCCTCTATATTTTACATGCTCTTATCAGGGATTACAAATGAAAACTCTCACAATTTGACAAAATGAAAACGTTTGAAAAATGTTTCATATAAAGGGTAGTTCGAGTATTGGAGGGTTTCTATGAAAATCTTCGTGTGGCATCCTTGGGAGATTCTGAACTGGAATACCAAATTTGGTATTTAATCATATTTTCGTTTTTGAGTTATAGTGTTCACAGACTGACAGACAGGCAAATGTGTTTTTCTGAAGTTGTTGTTTTTTTAATTCCGGGACTTCAAAACGGACATTTCAAGTGAAATCTCGGGATGGAATATTTTCCGGAAGACCTGCTGTAGAAAGTAATAAGTGAGTTACTTTTGGGATGATCCTGGTAAGGCAAGCAGCCAACGATTTATAATGATTGGGCAGAAAGATATGAAGGGACTGATGTAAGTGAACGGAATATTTATGTGTTTGGCTGACTGCCCCTCCCCTCCCCTACCCTCCCCTCACGTCTGCGTTAGTGTTACTGTCCTCACTTGCGTGACGACGGCAGAGCTTCTTTGTCTCACTTTGGACGCCTCTTGTTCCTCTCAGATGCACTGCTCTGCTCACTTTTTCTTTTGCCGTCCCAATGATAATGGCGCAGCAGTGGCGGCACTCCGATTTTAACTCTGTCAGACGAAACCACGAACATTCAGGCCTTGTGGGTTCAAAACATTTTGCATCTTGTCTTTTGAAATGTAATAGACGCTTTAGTAAGTAATACTAAAAATCAGGAATGAGGCCATGATACCATTGATACCTCGAGTGAGTTAGTAAATGGGGTTTAAGGGCCCGTTGATAACGAGGTCGGTGGTATCGAAATAAGTCTGATACAGAGCTCTTTAAGCCATAGCTAATAGGCTGCGGCGCGAATTGCGGTGACGTAATACATGGCCCAATGAAGTAAAACTATCCATATTCTAAATAATCAAAAAATTCCCCGTTGAATTCATACAAAAGATGCAGTTTTATCATGATGGTAAACAATGTTAATCATATGTCAGACTACCATTATTACGTAACTCCGATTCGCGCCGTAGCCTATCTTTCTCATTAGCCACGCTTTAAGCGTTGTGACGTATTGTAACGAAGAGCTATAAGTTCGTGTGACGTCAGGCGATAGTCGTATGATACTGTGACGTCGGGCTCGGCGCTTAACAAAGGACGGACGGGGCCAAGCTACTTTACACCACATACCTTGCCGGCGAACGATCAAAGATATTCAATGCCGGGCTCCCTCACGGGATGCTGTGTGTACGTAACTGTTAACAATCGAGGCGACAGAAACAAAAGGGGGGTGTCGAGAACATTCGTGACACTTCTAGCTGAATCATTCTCAGTGCGCGCGCGTGTGTGTGTGTGTGTGTGTGTGTGTGTGTGTGTGTGTGTGTGTGTGTGTGTGTGTGTGTGTGTGTGTGCAGAAATCGAAAAACCCGTGTGACGTCAACCCCAGTATATAAGGAGTGTGTGTGCGTGTGTGTCGTCGTTTGGTACGTCGTAAGAAGATTCAGCTAGCGTCGCGAGCGATCACATCATCATGCACGAGAGACAGAGGAAGTGAAGAAAGACACCAAAAGGATTGAATAAGGTTATTAGAAGTAAACATTGTGAGTTGTCGTAGCCCGGAAGAACGTAGACTGTGTTAACGACGATAACAATAACATGGCAGTACAAGTAAAACGGAGCAGCCAGTGTTTCTGTGAGGTTCTGTTATGTTCAAATCCCGAAGTACTTCGTTAGATCACTAAATAATATATTAATATGGATGAACAGTACTAACTTCCTTAAACTGTACCTAACTCCTTAATTGGCTTGTCTATTCCATTTTTAACCGCATTAGAATATATGTTAAAGTAAATAAATTTACTTTGAACAGTTGCCTAACCTCAAATGTTCATTTATATTGTTCTTAGTTACAAAATACAAGAGAATAAGCTTCTTAGATCCGAAGATGAATCGAACCAGGCGTTATAGGGATTAAAAACTGAATGTAGAAAAAACTATCAGTTATTAGTTTTGAGCACCATGATTTAAAACTATCGATTAAGTCGATTTCTCGTTTGTGAATAAGGGCTCAGTGAGACGTGCATTGGCTGAATGGCGCTCGGATGCAATTATCTATTAAAATGTAAATCGATTTCAAACAAATTGCATCCATGAATATTCGCCTAGCATTTAAATAAAACCAACGTAACCGATATAATGCAATTTCATTACATACGATAGCCGAATTTTAACATTACAGTATGTGATAGGATGTTTTGTAACTCTGAGGTTTGATAATATTTCATTCACTCTGAGTAATAGTTTTTGTATTGTGATAAAAATAAAATTTAATTACTTTTTCTCTGTCACGTTATTTTCCCTTGTAAGACTGAAGCACAAAACACAATTATCTTTTATCATTGTTGACACAACTATAGTTCTTCATGATCTGCAACTCACAGTATTTTCGTAACCTTGACACATGCTTTTCTGTTCTCTTTCTTTCTCCCTCCCCCTCTCTCTCTCTCTCTCTCTCTCTCTCTCTCTCTCTCTCTCTCTCTCTCTCTCTCTCTCTCTCTCTCTCTCTCTCTCTCTCTCTCTCTCTCTGACTCACAGATTGCTGACTTCGACGATTGCACTCACTAGAACTGCTTCATGCAACAAACAACTCCGACGCGACGATTAAATATTCTCTTTGTACGACGAGGAGGGGAAAACAAATAATGACTTCCTATTTGAGAGAAGTATAGTATTTGAAAATTCAAAGCCTTAAAAAGAAACCGCTTAAGAAATAAAAAATTTATTTTACATAAAATGTGTACTTTAACCACGTGTTTTGTGTAATAAGATTTTTTCTATCTCTTACGTTTACCAGTTATGGAAAAGTCATTCAGAAGATGGACCACTTCATGGACTATTTCCCGAAAATTTAAGATAAATATTTTATTTGTCATTTAAACAAATTCTTTGGAGACATTTTTGAAAAATAAAAATGTTCGATAAATGATCCATGTGAACAGCAGTTTGGGATGGATATTTTTTTTCTCCTTCTAAGAAGCTGAACATAAATACCAACTTTGGTTATTAACCGATTTTTCGTTTGATTTATTCAGTTCACAGGCGCGCGCGCACACACACACGCACACACACACGGACGGACGGACGGACCTACCTTTCCTAAAAATGCTTTTTTCTTATTCAGGGGGGCCTCAAAACTTAAATTTCTGGTGAAATCTTAACATCGAACTCTTGGGCCAAATGCAATACTTCCGCTGTGTAGTAAAGTACAAAAGGGAGGCGCGTTTGTTTTAAAAATGAGGTTTTTATTTTCGTTTGCATGCATTCGCTTACGCTGCTGAAAACAAAAAACTTCTTATTTAGTTTTGCAAGCATGATAGATAAAAGTGTAACATTTAACATCTGTGTTAAATGTAATATGAGTAGTTATATACCGTAATGACAGGAATTTCAGCTCACCATGAACCTGCGCTGCGAGCTGCAAACTTGGAAAGCAAAAATGTAAAATATGTGAACGATAAAAAATATTCGATAACCATTAAGATTAAAAGGGAGCCCGCTTTCAGGGATTATCGTTATATTTTACAACACGTAACTTTATTCCGAAAAATACGTTGGCTACCCTGGGTAATCCTGCAGATTTGCGTGCCTGAACGCCTAGCGTGCTTTGTCACCAAAATGGTACTGCTGGGAGATTTCGGTTTCTCGTAGGTCCTATTCCAACCGCAAAGCGTATTAAGGAAAGGGTCCTTTGTATAATCAGTTTGAGTTTTATATCTCCTTACAAATAGAAATGAAAATTATGTCCTTTTGTGAAATATAACTTATGAACTGTTCTATTAAATGAAATTACAAATAGCAGTTGTGTCAAGAACTTCTTGATTTCTCAATAAACAGACGGTCAAAAGCGTAAGCAAAAAAATCTGATGTGCTGCACTCACATGACTTTCTCTACTCTTTTACTAACTACTCTTACAAGCTCTTATTCCTGTCTTTTCCATGTCAGTCGAGATAAACATTTACACGATCTATTGTTAATTTTCTCATAGGTGTAAGGGCAATATGGGAATAGAGAAGGCTTTGAGTGACAGCCAAATCTCTTAAAGCTTTAAAATTCCATTCTATTTGCACGGCCAAAAGATAAAAAGTAAATAAGGATCTTCCATTTGAAAAAAGTATAGGTATTGCAAAACTCATACTAATAAGGAAGAATATCTCCGAAATGGCTTACTTCACAAAAATGCATTTGGACGTAACTTGTGTGTTGAGATCTACATTTGTTTGTATATCAAGATTTGGTCTATCTCTTACGGTTTAGCAGTTATGCAAAAGTTATCAAGGGTAAACAGGTCTACATGGGCTATAAGCAAAAAAATCAAATTATGCATTTCATTTGCCATAAAAAGATCCTAAACATTTGAGATTTTAATCAAAATCGTGTCTTATTTTTTAGAAAAACAATATTTTCGAAAAATATTTCATGTAAAGGGTAGTTTAGGGTGGAGGAACTTCCCTCAGAATCTTCCTGTCGCATTCTTGAAATATATTAAATACCAACTTTGGGTTTAACCGACTTTTCGTTTTTCAGTTATGCTGACACACACACACGCACACACACACATATACACATACACACACACATACACACACCAATTGTTTCTAAAAATGCTTTATTTGTATTCAGGGGGCCCCAAAACACATTTCCAATGAAAGTCAAAAAATAGATAAATGTTATACTTCAAATTTAGTTTCGTATCTTTCAAGCATACAAATTAAAAGTTTTCATAAAAATCCTTCCTCTTCAAAAATTTACATTTTTATTTCCCAAAAACGGTTCTAAGTATATTGATTAATATGCCCCAAATTTCAGACATCGCATGACATTTAAAATTTATATCTTTAATTTTGAAGTCCTCTTCGTTCTCATTTAAATTTATGTAACTTTAAATTAACTATGAATTATAGACATAATATATCTACAAAGTTCGTTTTTCATTGTTTTCTTTTTAATCTTCCAATGATTTAAATAATATTTTTTTTTAAATTTAAGACTTGAAGCTTTCACAGCGAGCATTATTGGTTATGGCTTCTCGGATGATCAGCCGTGTACAGGTTATAAATGTCGAACTTTCGCCATATCGAATATCCATGCCCTTCATCAAGAATTGAATTATAAATAAACGGCCATCTTAAAATCTGTGATGGACGAAGCGGCGCTGGGGCAGGTTTCCTCTGGGTTCTCCGGTTTCCCTCGCCATTTCATTCCATCAGTGCTCCATCTTCATTATATGTATCATCAGTGTCACCGCCTGCGGTGCCGTAGTAGTAAAAGCGGGCGTTAAACATTACAAAAAATTCAAAATCACTGGCCTTCTACAACATTTATAAACGTGGAACTTTCATGACCGTGGGTATGTTTACACTGACATGACTTTCTCTATATCAGCGATGACCAACCTTATCTCTTTGGAGGCATTTACGTCTCATAACTAGCTGAAATTTTCCACCCGCTCCTTCAGTCGAAGGGTTAATCAGCTCACAGGCAGTCAGTATCCAGTAACGGACACAAACAAGAGATTCCAGGGCAGTTTCTAAGTTGTAACTTGTATTTTCTGGGAATGTCCTCCTGAAGATCTTTTCATTTTAGATGATTTTTGCATAAATAGACAGATAAAAAGCTTATTAAATAAAATGTGGATCTCTTTAAAACACAATTTATGTCGAATGCTTTTTTTTCAGTGAATTATTTTCGACATATTTTCATTATTTGCTTGAATTTGCCAATACAAAGGAGGGGGCCATATTAGGAAGAGGCGACATACATGACTCCTTTACGTTATTACATTTAAACTTGAAGCATCCAATTCACACGTTCCAGACACTATTCCCCAGACGCTAAATAAAGAAAAATTCTACAGCCCTGGTGAGAACCGAAGGCAGCCAACATAAAACTGATAAAAATTTGAAACGGCTGCGTTTTCTCGTATTAAATGCCCTTAAGGACCAAAGTAGAAACAGAAAACGCCTTGTGTTTCAGACTTCTGGGTATATTTCGGAAATCTGTAGATGAAAAGTGTTGGAATTGCCGTATTTGTTGTAAACAACAAAAGCCGCCCTAAATTAAGCACATGTGTATTTTTGCAGCTGAAGGCCTGAGAGCGGCAGCCCTTGCTCTGTGAGAGATAAAGGACATTCCCTTGGGGATGATAATCCCCTGTCGCGATGAAACGAGATACCCTACATCACGTGATGGGGTGGTCCTACTCAATCAGCTCCAGTTCCTTCTTTTCTCTCTCTTGGAATGATCGTCATCAGTTTCGGTAGGGAGACTTGTATCTTGTCCCTCCCCGGGGGTTTATACGTCATCCCTGCTCTTGCACTTCACACCTGTATAACAGATGCTCTTCGTAGACACAGCAAGTTCGTCTCTTCCTCACCACCTATCTTCTGCAATATCTATCAAATGCAGTGTCATTAATTTCAAACACCTGGAAAAAGGATTCCTCTAATTGACCACAAAATATCGAATGTGCTGCACTAACATGACTATCTACTCTTGTACCAATCATTCTTACAGACTCGTATTCCTGCATCTTCGTGTTAGTTGAGATAAACATTTGTACAAATTATCTTATTGCTTATTTCCTTGTAGGGGCAAGAGGAATATTAGAATACAGTAGGCTTTGTGCGATTGTCAACTCTTTTAATGGTTTCAAATTCCGTTCTCTTTGCACAATTAGCATATTAAAATGAATAGCGATATTCCATTTGACAGAAGTATAAGTTCTCCAAACCTTACACAAATTATGAGGAATATCTCCGAAATGGTTCACTCTACAAAAAAATTTATTCAGACATAAATTTTGTTTTAGCAAGATCTGCATTTTTTGTATAGTAAGATTTGGTCTATCTCTTACGGTTCAACAGTTATGCAAAAGTAATGCAGAGTAAATAGGATTTCATGGACTATAGCGAGAAAATTCAAGATATACATTTCATTTGTCATAAAAATATCTCAAACGTGGCATTTTAATCAAAATCGTTAGAGCCATTTTCAAGAAAATCAAAATTTTCGAAAAAGTTTCCATGTAAGAGTAGTCTAGGGTGGAGGAATTTTCTTCAAAGTTTTCGTGTCAAATCCTTGAAGACATTAAACTCAAATACCAACTTTGGTTTCCAACCGGCTTTTCGTTTTTGAGTTATACTGTCCACAGACTGACAGACTCTCACACACACGGACCTTCTCAAAAAAAAAAAAAAAATTGGGGGGGGGGGGGGGTTCAAGGGATCTCAAAACATGTATTTCCGATGAAATCTCGGCATCGAATTTTTGGGTGGAATACAATGATTCCTCTACTTTAGCATACGTAGCCAAGAAAGTATAAATAACAGCCGACAACAGCCTTTTCCATGTCAAACATCTATAACAACTATGTCGAGCCGATCTTTGACACTTCTCGGATGACAATTCTATTTGGAAGGAGGGAGAGGAGTAAATAGACCTTTGTAATGTCAAGTGGTGTTACCTTAAGTTACAGCTAAACATTGTGTATAAGAAAGACTTACTGTGTATTCACAAGATCAAAGAAATGTAGGATATGTTGTGTAATATAAGCGATACTCTTCAATAAACAATAAATTGAACTTCCAAATTCAGTATAATATTTGTTGCAGATATTTTTATCTTACCGATAGATGAGAATCCGTTATTCCGTTCTATTTTTACGTTTTATTTGCTTCATTTGATAAAAAAGGTTCCTCGTAAATGAAGCACACATTGCCAATATATGAGGACTAAATACCCGAAAACAAAGAAATGTATTTCTAGGAGCAAGCTTAAATATCTCGATTCCTAAACGTTCTTTATAAATACTTTTAACAATACTACTAGACAGCAACATCACTCCTTTACAATCTATAGGGGAAACAGCTTATCGGTAGCTTCTAATAATTCAATATGGCCAACATTACACTAAACTGCAGTGGACATTACACCAAAAAGTAGTGCTGCCAAACTACATAATAAAAGTATCACTTCTAACCTCAAACATCATAGGATTAAGGTAATATGCATTCAAACGATAATAATGCTTGAATTTCGTTAATGCACTACTATATTGCGAACGCAAAAGTAACAACAGTAACTATGACTGCAAATAATTTTCTAAAACAATTCAAGACAACGCCGGCCATTCAGCTAGAACAGCGAATATTTCGATTGAGAATTTTGTGAGAAAAGCTGCTTATTAAAGAAATCTATATTTTTGTAAATAAATAAATACTATAAGGCAGTGTGACATCTCTTTAGAAAAAGATATTTGTCACAAAGGGTAAAAGAAGGATTACACGAGTATAGGTCAAAAAAGCAACTAATGACTTGGGAAAGGGAGATATATCGAAAAATCTGATCCAATATTTAAAAATGACTTATGGAGAAGACTTAGAAATTATGAATAAATATAATGCTGCAAACATTGTGGCATCAATAAAATCAAGAAGATTGAGATGGCCAGGACATGTGCAAAGAATGAACCAGAACAGAACAGAGAAGAAGGTTCTATAGAAGATAGGAAGTAGTAGAAAGAGAGGAAGGCCCAGACGTAGATGGAGTGATAACGTAGAAAATGATTTAAGACAGCTAGGAGTAAAAATCTGACGTGTTGTACTCAAATGACTTTGTCTACTCTCGTACTAACCATTCTTACAAACTCTTATTCCTATAGCTTCTTCGTGTTAAGATAAACATTTGTACAAATTATCTTATTGCTTATTTCCTTGTAGGTGCAAGGGGAATATTAGAATACAGTAGGCTTTGTGCGATTGTCAAATATTTTAAAGCTTTGAGATTCTGTTGCCTTTGCACACTTAACATATAAAAAAATGAACAACGATGATCCATTTCACGAAAGTTCTAAGTTTTCCGAAACTCACACATAAAACAAGGAATATCGCCGAAATGGTTCACCTTACAAGAAAATTTATTTGGAGATAAATTGTGTATTTTAGCAAGATCTACATTTTTGTATGCTATGATTTGATCTATCTCTAACGGTTTACGAGTTATGCAAAAGTTGTCCAGAGTAAATATGACTACAGGGGCTATAGCCAGAAAATTCAAGATATACATTTCACTTGTCATAATATCTCAAACATATAACATTTTAATCAAAATCCGTAGAGCCATTTTCAAGAAAATCAAAATTTTCGAAAAATTTTCCATGTCAAGGGTAGTTTAGGGTGGGGTTATTTTCTTCAAAATCTTCGTGTCACATTCTTGAAAGACATTAAACTTAAATACCAACTTAGGTTTTTAACCGACTTTTCGTTTTTGAGTTATGCTGTCCACAGACACACACACGGACCTTTTTCTAAAAATGCTTTTTATTTTTAAATTCAGGGGGTCTCAAAACATATATTTCCGGTGAAATCTCGACATCGAATTTTTGGATGGAATACAATACTTCCCCTACTTACCAGTAGAGAAAGTAAAAAAGAGGAGAAACAAGACTTTGGATCCAGATATGTGGGCATCTACCATAAGGAAAGCCAAGGCTAAACTCAAGAGAGCCATAGTGCTACATGACGACGACGACGACGATGATGATGATGATGTTGATGATGATCTATTGCGCCCATTGTACTCGCAGCTCATGCAAATGGTTTACTGCAATCTGCATATCTGTACTAAAATGTATGTTGACAGTATTATTTAACGACCCATTTCTCGTGAATATTCTTGATGATTAAAAGTAATTTGGATATAAAAGTATAAGAACTCTAGTATTGATCACTTATATAATAGCTAAGAACAAATTAGAATGAGTAGATAAAGTCGTATCAGAGTTTCACATTAGAATTGTTCAGTAAATTCCATTTTAACAATGATCTTTGATTGTCCCCTACACACCTGAAGTCCTTGAAGTAAGATATACCGAACTCACATCCTCTATGCTAGAAGCCATTCCTCAAGGTTAACAAACACGCGCTAGGGAGCACGATTTGATCACCCTGCCGATGGAATTTAGTAACCACGCGGTCCCCAGTGTAAGAACCCATCAGATTAGGGGAAGGAATCGTATGGGGGGAGGATCATCCCTCGGCTCCCCTCCTCTTCACGGTGACAAATGGCTGCCAATGGACAATCACTTAGAGGGGTCATCATGCTGTGGGCATCTGACGTCACAAGATGCAAATATATCCGTCTGAAATCAATAGCATGCTTTTTCTGCGTAGCATCGTTTTGACTGCCCTGTATTCTATGTAGCTTTAATTTTAGCACAGAAAATTGCTTTCTTTCCATTTTAATAGAAAAATCAAACAGTTGATTTCGTGCCACAAAGAAAATCTTGGGAATTGGACTATTACCACAATATGTTCAAATGTTCTAGGTTATCCCTTATTTATTTTACAATTTGCTGGAGTTTGATACCTAACACTCAAAGGACATTAATTGCTTTCATATTTATTCCATGAGAAATTTCATTCTTCTCTCTACTCTTTTTAATCATGAGTAGTCCAAACAACAGTAGCGAATAATTAATCTGATGTATTCCTTCCGAATGACTTTCGCTACCTACTATCGTTTGTTTGTACAGAAAGCGAATTTTAAAAAAATGCAAGGCTATCATTATTATTTAACGAGGCCTTCGTAACTTCCCCTTCCTGCCGTCTCTGTCCCCCTCTCCAATGACAGCAGTATCCATGCTTAGCTGGACGTAGTAATAAACTATGACATATCGACATGAAATTATTATTTTTGACGGTTTAGTAAATCGTTACTCAATTGTTGTTTGATTCACACATCAGAGACTATACGTACCCAGATTATTGATCTAAGGCAACCTGGTAACACAGATCGACAAATTTCAGAAACTGTCCAAATTCACAGAAACGTAATTAAATTGTAATGTCGTCCAAGAAAGGCGGTTTATTTCTTAGGTATTTGAAGAAAACCTTTGATTCGAAAGTAGAAACTGTATTGTAATATAATGTAATAGACAAACATGTTTAGAACTTTTTCGATAGGAATTTTTACATTATAAACAGGGAGAATTTGTAGAATAATTAAACGTCTTTATATTTTTCAATATAATATTTCATTTGTTTACTGTGAAGTTTGTTTGTGGTTCTAAGGACAAAGCTAATATTTTTCTTATAACACAAAATCGTTTAACTCAGTAAATGCTACTTATTTCAAGCAACATTTGCAACATTTTCCGTAGTAGGCATTAATAATTTGGAGATAAATCCAAAGAAGATTAAAACGTGCCTTTTTATAAGACACCAGATGCATCTACCCTTACCATCCCCTACCACCACCTTTGCTTGCCCTCGATAGAGTATCACGCCTCTTGCCTGCTATTGCAACTGCCATTGGTCAGTAATTATGCCTCACCCCTTGCTAGACCCCCTAAGACAATAAGAAACTGAGATATACTCCCAAACAGTGCATATTGCTAAATTCGTTTTGTGTACAAAGCTTCAATAAACTATTCTCGTCAAAGATTATTGTTTCAGCTATTTCAAATAATCTAGTTGAATTTTTGAAAAAATAGGTTAATTATATATCTTGTTGAGGGTAGTAAGCCAGGGTTGGGCAATTGGTGCTCACTGACCGCAGTCACAACTTGCACAAATCACTGCATGTTTAGCAGATAAAAATGAAGGCTCGTCAAGGTGTCCCTCGAGTCACCCAGGGCTGTAATAAGGGAACAAAGGAAAATTAAATCAACATGCAGATACTTTAAAACCAGGTCGCTATATGCCGGCCTAGAAATTCCTGCCCTTTCGATGATATCGCGACTGTACAATTGAAAACTCAACCAAATAACAACGAATATCTCGGAAATGGCTGGTACCAGTCTTTAGTCTTTCGTGATATTGCAACTCAACTGTTTTCTCCACGTAGCCTTGACTCAGCTCTTTCACTTCATTTTGTAGTCCCTGATGTTGTGGTTGAAATTAAATATTTTAGTTTCTCTTATTGTATCCCTATTAATATTATCTTTGAGATTACAGCCAGCTACGTACCTCAAAATTTCACTTCAACTGTTTCAATTATTCTTTTATCATTTCTGTTCAAGGTCCAGGTCTCGGCTCTATAAGATATAATGGGCACTGCCATAGTTTTATAAAACTTCAATATAGTATCTGTTCTTGTTTTGTTTTTCAATGTTCGTTTTATAGTGTCACATATGTTTTGAAATTTATATACCTTTTGTTTTAAATCCCTGTCATATTCATATGAAATATCACATCCTAAGTAACTAAAATATTTCACTTATTCTAGCACTTTGTTTCTGAGGAACAGTTTTGACTGCGTTGGGTACTTGCCAATGAAAGCCATTACTTTCGTTTTCTCTGCTGAAATAATCCAATTGTATTTTGACGTTGTTTAAAGGATGATGATTATTTAAGTGTATGTTATGTTGTGTTGAACCTGTATTTTATGTTTTGATAAAATATAGCTTCTGTTGCGTAGCAACTACGAACTAAAGCTTCACTGAGTATTTTAGTAGTAGATAAAATATTTTATGCAACTGATACTAAAAGTAGAGCTGTCAACACGATCCTCTCATACTAGAAATTTAAGATTATACTCGTAACACTTTGTGGAATAAACTTCTTAATACCCACTATTGTTCTTATTGTTGTCTCCTACCATAAAGATTATACGCATATTAAGCGTTAATTTTATCAAAGTATCGAATAACGCAATGGCGGATTATTTGATCGACTCGGAAATGGATTCGAAAGAACCAAAAAAATTTTGCAAGTAGCGGAGGGCATAACGTTGGAATTGTTATCAAACAGGTCCAGGAAACAATACATTCCATAAAACATATATTTAGTGATGCAAGATATAATTACAGTAAAAACATGTTTTTGGCATTATTCTGTTGATTTAGTTTTGTCATTGCCCTCCGTATGTTACGGGATGTTGTGATTGTATAAGTGATCATGTTGTCATCACTGGTCAAACAACAACGAAGGCCAAACTACAGGCTAGAGTTCACCATTGCGTATGTCCGAATGTATACTGTTATTTCTATACAAATTTCAGCTGGATGCGTTATTAATTCAATATTACGAACTGTCTAAAATTAGTATATTACATGTTAAAAGCAATTCTCTTTCGCGAGTAGTATGTACTGTTAACAGTGCGCTTGAATTTGCGCGTGCAAAGGAAATATTGCATGGGTGAGAGACGAAAGACGGGGAATAAGAGGGAAGATGCCGGTTGGCCGCTGGCAATATTCGTAAGGAACGAAGAGTCACGACTTCATACGAAGAAACCCGAATTACTCAAGTAACACTGAACCAAGGGTAGTTTGCTATTGCAGTTATGCGCAAGCAATGAAAACCTACTTGACTTATTTTGGAAACGGTTGTAAGGAATCTAGTGCACAAAGCACAAATAGTAATAGACATCGAATTTCTGATGGACGATAGTGGCATTTATAGGGCGTGTCTTCTGATATAGATATCAACTAGTTTGAAAGGTACAGGTTACCTCGCCTCCCTTCCAGTTGAGGGAGGTGGCTATAACTATTGATAATTAACCAATGAGTTGACAACACAAGGCTTGATACGCACCAGCAAGGTGACAAACAGTATCAGCCAAGAAAATGAAATCATGACGTAATAAGGTACCCTACAAACGGTAGGGTATTGAGGTGTCTGTAAGAAAGCAGTGCTGATTTCTTTCTGTGCTGTCTGAACGTGTTTGGAACTGGAACTGTTAAGAAGAGCCATTTTTGGTGCCTCCAGTTCCATCTTACGGACGAAGTGCCAGAGATGTTGGAAGTCAACATCATCTTAGAGCCACATGAATGGTTATATCTGCAGTATCACCTCTTCGATTACCTAACATGCCCCATCTCCGTCTAGTTTCAACAGTTCTGCCTCCAGAAATAGACGGGTTGTCTGTTTAAACATGAACTAGCAACCGCATTCACGTCAACTCGATATTTAAACGAAGAAATTCACTTTGAAAGTTTGTCGCAGCTCATTTCCAGCGGACAGTGGAAACAAAATGGAGTGACAGACAGGCTGTCAGAATGTGGCTTGTTTTGGTGTTGGTTTAAATCGAAAACTTCATTTCCTATGCATGGAGGGAGGGAGGGAGGAATGCTTTATGGCATTTAGGCGGGGCATGATACCTACAGCTTGTGTGCACTGATATGACCGCCACGGGACCTTTTATCTTGGGGGATGCTTTTACATGTCTATCTCAACGCAGCAAAACTAAACGAGCCTTCTTCTGGTATCATAACAGCTTAAGAAATACGTTACAGATAAAGCTTACATTCCAATCTTAGTCGCATCTCTATTACAAATCTGATGCGTTGACTTCTACCTATAAACCAGTACATACTATTCTTACAAAATCTTACTCTTATTTCTAGTGCTTTTAATGTAAATAAACATTCATCATCAGGGTCCGTATGTTTCGCATGCCATAGTTTTTGCTTGTGGTTTTCTTTTCATGGAAAATATAAATGAAGCACGACTTTATCTATGATAATTAAATTATGTAATTCTCATGGGTCATATAAAGTCACATTTTGGCTTTCTTAACGATTTTTGTCATTTTCTTACCATGTTTCATATTATAGTCATATTTTCTCTTAAATTGTCGTATTTTTGTCATACTTTTATATTTCTATTCCAGTTTCGCATATATGTTTGTAGCAGCCCCAAAGACCGATCTTCCAGATCTCCCACCTCTTGTCTGTAATATTTCTTACAATTGTCTTTTTTAGAAATGTATGTTTCTACGAATTTGGAGCGTAAGCTGTATGTAATTTGCTATTGTAATTCTTCTTTCTGATTACCCTTCAAAATTTGATATTAAATAAATTCAAAATGCATATCCACTGAGCAAAGGTGAAGGGGAATGTGAGCGGGGCAAAGAGAAAAGGCCTTGTCACACGATAAAAAATTCGTGGCGTATTTTTAAAGTCGTTGACTGTACACACACACTACTAACAGCTATCCCGTTCAACACTTAACAACTCACTCCTTAAAAACAAGAACTACCCCTTCTCTCGTCCCGAAACCTTTATAGACAAGAATAACGTAGCACGGAACTTTCTAGAAATTCACCCTTTTCTTGGACCTTTTTCAAATAAGTTGGCTGCCATAAGTATCGCGCACATTCCCGAAACGCTTTGTTCTACCGCGCTCTGTTATTTGGGTATTCACAAGCAGTAGCGAGCCAGCCTGAGCGCATTATTATTACCTATTATTATTATTATTATTATTATTATTATTATTATTATTATTATTATTATTATTATTATTATTATTATTATTATTATTATTATTATTATTATTATTATTATTATTATTATTATTATTATTATTATTATTATTATTATTAAAGATATAAATTATATTTTACGAACACTGAAGAACATTTACTTAATGGATCAAAAACAATTTTAAAAAATGCGAGTACTTGGCGGTCGGAAATACAGCCTTAAAGGATTTAGAATCAGGAAAGGAAAAAATTAAATCTGTTTACAAAGGTATGTTCTTAGGGGTACTTTATGATAAAGAGGGAAACATCAAAGACGAAATTAATCTGGGAATCAACAAAGGAAGGGAAGTTATTAGAGAGCTAAATGGAATATGTATGTTGGAACAAAAGTTTTACACAGGCAACGAGAAATATATTATATGTCAGTATTATTTAGCTGAGGTATGGGATGCAAATTATCGTCAAACAAACAAGTTATTGGCCACAGAAATGGACTGTATAAGAAATAGAAAATCAAGATTGGATAAAATTAGAAATAAAGATATCAGGAAGTCTATGAAATTAGATAGTACAATTATAGACAAAATGGAGTGTAAAATATAAGAATGGATACCACAAGATAGAAGAGGACGAAGGAGGCCGAAAAAAAATGCTGGAAGAGTGACGTGAATGAAGCATTGAGAGTGAGAAACCTAGAAAGCAGTGGCGTGGTGTGTAGACTTGCGTATGCACTTTGAAATCGTTAAGGGTATTCATAGGTGAAATTTCTAAATTCTACAATTATTAATGGATCTTGTTCAGACACAAGTCAGATATAATACATATAAGGAATAATGTACATTCAAATTTTCATTCCAATATCTTTAACACCTTTAAATTTATTATCTTTTTCTAGTTATTGTTTTGGCAGCGTAATGCTACACACGGTGAAGACTTCAAAATTTTGATAATTTTAAATATTCTCTTATAGACGAATACTCTCAAAATAATGTTGGAAACAGGAAATCTTATGATGCTTTGGTTTGTTAAATAAAAATGCTTAACTCTGAGAAAATTATTTTTTCACAATGTTTATAGTTTTTATAGAACTTTATAATTCACCAACTGGTAAATATTAAAGTTACAGAACAATTACTCCCACTATTTTTTCTGCATTCTCAGTTTGTTTATTACAAGCATTCGGGGCAGTATGTTTCCAGGAAACATGTGTTTTCCTCGTAGTGAATCACGCAGAAGCACATGAGCAGTGTGCATACCCTGCCTTCACTTTTCTGTCGCATTTTTCTCTTACACGTTCACACACATTACTGTTCAAAATGCTGCTTGTTGTACTCTCATAGTGTAGAAGTAGTTAAAAATGTGAAATTAACCTTCGCAGCCAAACAAAATACTGAAAAACTTAGCTTTAAACCTCAAGCGAGATGCACTTTTCTGCGTTGCATCTACTGCGCGCATATAGTTTGACGTGACTGGATTGGCGTGAGGCAAGCCGCTCTGTGTCAATGCTTGGCGTGATACACTAACAATACTAATTCATAGTAGATTGTTGTTCGAAACACTCCTCAGCAAGTATTACACCAATTGGGCTAGTATATAGATAATAGGAAAAGTTGACTAAGGAAAACTGGCAGGGTATGCGACACATCACCCACATCCATTGACGCTACGCCACTGGGAGACTGGGAATGGAGAAGTGGTGTCAACCATAGAAATCCGTGAAAGAAAGAAATAACATATTATCATTGTTATCATCATGGTCATCATCATCATCATCTCTCTCTAGATGCTGGAGCAATAGAGAAAATACTAAAGCACGTTTTCCTTTTGTTGACTTCAGGCATGGCCTATCCAGAGGTGGCAATTGATGTCGAATCGTCCTTCCTCCTTTCCACTCTCCTACGCCGAATGCTGCTTTCTGGTCCTCTGCTCCGGCTGTTCTGGCATGTGACTTTAATCTCAGGGTATGCGTGGGTGTTTGCGAATAAAACCAGAACTTCGTTTAAACTCTTTTATTCTCACCAAAATAAGAAAGGGTGAGATTTGCCGATCGTTATGAAATTAGTTGAGTCGTGACCGTGTCTCTACTCAGAAATCGTTAATATTAACTATAATGTGTCCTCACACTTGAGGATCTGGAATACAAATCCCGTGACTGAAGGTGCGGGCGACGAGTGTAGTGACCCGCCGGGTTCTGGAGGGCAACTCTACTGCCCCGTCGGGTTCCCGAGCGCAAGTCTAAACGACCCTTTCTCTCCGGGTTCTCGCAGGCAAGTGTCTGTGCGTTATGACGCTCTCTGTACCTTTCACTTCCTAATTAGCAACAGGGTTTCGAAGAATCGACCATCCCTTGTTTTCCGGCTCACACCGGCGCTGGGCGATTTCCAGGAAAACTGGTCTTTCCAGGTCTCGCTCGACTACCTGAAGCTCGCCCCTAATGACTTGTCTGTACCTTTTCGTGCCTTTTGACAATTTGTCACATCTAATCTCCCAGATCCTGTAACTTTATATATATAACGATTTTAACATTTTCTGATTCCGCCATGTGATGCAGTATTATATCCATAATTATGGCGTTCACAATTTCGGCTTCACAATCATTGTCAGTAATTAGCGTGTGAAAAGAATGGCGGTAGAAACAGTCGCGCATCGGTTAGACCAGCTCGGCACGCCACGGAGTGAGCGGTGCTACCCAAAGAAACAATTCAATTTAGGCCTCCCGCGTTTTACAGAACATTTCCAAAGAAAGGCATTGTCCGCGCGGAATGTTAAAAAGTCTCAGTCGACCTCCAATCAATACACTCCAAGTACTTATCGATATCTTGCTGTATAAATATCTCGTAAAACAAAATAGAAAACCGTGGCGCATGGGAAACGTTAGCTATCGTGACTGCGTACGTGTATCTGTGCTTTATATCACGTTTATGTGAAAACATAACCTTACTTCTGTCGTTACAGCACAGTTTAAAAACAAGCTCATGTATCGTATCAGATACCGCGGCGGTGACCCAGACATAAAGTCACATGACCTACATTACAACCATTTTTAATAAAAATACACTGCATAATTGCTCATTCAGTACAGCCACTTCCATAAACATTAAAGACAATCAAATTTCAATTAGAGAGTAAATTATCCCTTCTATATCAACATAACATTTAATTTTTACCTTTTTTGCCATTTATCTGTAATAAGTAGAGGAAATATTGTGCCTCGCAAGAAAATTCATGAGATGTTACCAAAAATACACTTTAGACACCTTGAATAACAAAAAAGAAAAATCTGATGTGTTGCACTCACATGACTTTCTCTACTCTTGTACTAACCATTGTTACAAACTCTTATTCCTATATCTTCTTCGTGTTAGTTGAGATAAATATTTCTACAAATTATCTATTGCTTATTTCCTTCTAGGTGAAAGGGGAATATTAGAATATAGTAGGTTTTGAGCGATACTCAAATCTTCTAGTCACTAGTCACTAGATTCTAGTGACTAGTGACTAGACTGCTGCTTTATAACTGCGCTACGTCATCCTTCTCTATCACACAGTCAGCGCTCTACGAGCTGTCATTGTGGCTCGCCCGCTCGTACCGAGCGTTCGCGCTCAAAGAGCGATGTTTGTGCACCCATGTATCTAAAGCTTTGAGATCCCCTTCTCTTTGCACGGTTAACGTATAAAAATGAATAACGATGTTCCATTTGACAGAAGTATAAGCTCTCCAAAATGCACATAAATAATAAAGGATACCTCCGAAATTGTTCACTCTACAAAAAAATTTATTCAGACATAAACTGTGTGTTTTAGTGAGATCTATGTTTTCTGTATACTAAGGATTTGTCTATCTCTTACAGTTTACCAGCTATGCAAAAGTCATCCAGAGTAAATACGAATACATATGCTATAGCCAGAAAATTCAAGATATACATTTCATTTTTCATAAAAAATACCTCAAACATATGGCATCGTAATCCAAATCGTTAGAACCATTTTCAAGAAAATTAATTTTTTCGAAAAATGTTTCATATAAAGGGTAGTTTATGGTGGGGTTATTTTCTTCAAAATCTTCGTGTTGCATCCTTGAAAGACATTAAACTTAAATACCAACTTTGGTTTTTATCAGACTTTTCGTTTTTGAGTTAGCTATCCACACAGACAGACTGACACACACACGGGAATTTTTCTAAGAATGGTTTTTTTTTTTTTTTTTTTTTTTTTTTGATTGGGGGGCTCTCAAAACATATTTCCAGTGAAATCTCGACATCGAATTTTTGGGTGGAATACAATACTTCCTTCTACTTACCAACTTACCAGTAGAGAAAGCAAAAAGGTAGCATTTTTAGAAAAGTATGTGTATTTGTGCATGCACGTAAACGGTAGATATAACTCAAAAATGAAATGTCAGATAAGTATGTAACTTGGCATTTAAGTTGAGTATTTTCCGCAATTTTGATACGAAGGTTTTCAAGAAAATATCACCATCCCAAAGCACCTACCGTTCACACGGAAAATTCTTATTTTCGCTGTCTTAAAACTAACGACTTTGAATAAAATACTATAGGCACCGTGTGGAAGGTACTGATGAGTATAATAAATATGTACCGTACAATTATTGTCAATAAAGAACCGTTTTGCCGAAAAAAAATTGTGCCAAATATTTGGAGTATTTGGATTCGCTTCTTGGCGAATGGATATAAATGGTTTATTTTTTCTCTGATTGTCGTGCAAGCATTATGTGAATAATGTTGTGTTTTTATTTCAATTCGAATTAACTTAGTAATTAACGTGGCGTTGCCAAATCTCTCTTAGAAATTAAATTTTGCATGACGTTTTAACATTAAATGGTGACTATGGTCGAAGCAGTACCTCCCAGCCTGTATATTAACTGTTTAATAAAATCTACATCTTGATTCTGAATACAGTGTAAATGGGTTTGTCAGGTAAAGCGTAAGAGGGCAAAGGCTAACTGTACTAAGAATTTATATCTTCTTAAAAGACAATTTAGCTCTTTCTGTGGTGTTACCTATTTCCGAAACTTTCCTTGTTATTGGTTTAAATTTTCCGTTTGTTGAAGCATTAACTCACTATTCTTTTGTTTTTGTGCTGTCTGTCGTGTGAAAGGTATAGAATTACAAAGGGAGCTAGTAAACAATTCTCAATAATTACATAATTGATTCTTAATTTTATCTTAATATTAAATGCGGGAATATGGCCAGAATGACTACGGATTGCATTTAATTGCCTTTTCTGAAAGGTATTCCAGGATATAATCTTCATTGGCTGGCTCCGTAGCTCAAACATTAGAGCACCTGCCTGCTGTGTGAGGGGTCTCGGATTCAGTTTCCGGATGGTAGAGAAAGTAAACATCTGTTGATGTGATGATACATTCACACAGCTTTCTCTACCCATGAGAAACTCTATATACCTTACATACCTTGTAGTACTCCCAAAAAAATTATTTTTCTAATCAAATTACACTTCTCGACATATTTAAGCTTTCAAACAGTGCAAAAATGTAGAAAGTGCATACAGAAACAGCATTCAAATTGTTGTAGTAACAAGCTCTTTCAATAGAAATAATAGAATGAAAAAAGAAGAAGAATGACAAGATTTCAGGATGTTGGCACATTCTCACCTGAGGAAACGTAAACTTGCAACATTGCCATTTTTGGAAAGCGGTTAACGCTACGAAAGAAGTTATTCTTCACAAATTATGCATTTTAATGGGCTTTGTATGTTTGTTGCCCTGTGTTTTTGTGCGTCTCTTGTTTCCTAGCAAAGTTATATTAAATGTATCTAGTAAGTAGGACATGGAATACTATTTACAGAAAATTCAAGATATACCTGGCAAACCCATGAGGCGTATCGGAAAGAATGTGAAACATTCATGTTGTTTACATGAGCTTATCGCACTTACGCGGTGAGACAGTGTATTTACACTTTGTTTTCAGCTGCAATCATATCTTTAGGACAACATGTCATATATCGACAGGCGAGAGATATTAATTTGCATTGCATTACTGACTGTAAGCAAAGTTACAGATATTTTGTTGTTGTAATAAATAAATGAATCAGGCTCTGGATACTGATTAATTATATATGCAATGAATGTTTCAGGTGTAAGTTTAGAATACCTACTACCTGGCATATAATTGTTGTGAGTAGAGCTAGGACAAATATCCTTTTACTTGCAATGTATTTTGGTATGTATATATCATCTTCAAAGAACTGCGATTGTAGTGGTGAACTTTCTTACTCTTCTGACTTTCCCTTGACGACGCAACAAGTGATGTGTTTTTTACTACAGTGTTGTTTTAACAATTTCGTATTTCTGAATGACACAACCTACATTGTATGTTTTCTCCATTCGCAGTGAAATTATTTATAGCAAATTCTTGCACTAACGTTTCCTATGGCAGTATGTGATGATTCCGACATACTGAAATTTGACTAGCGCAAAACAGAACGAATACAAATTTTGTACATTCTCTACATTCTACAGACAAGTTTGTGGATGGCGTGATGGGGACCTTAAGGAGGGAGGGCTTCAGGTACAACACGCCGCTAAATAAAGTTCACCTCGATGACGCATATCACGTGATTGGTTATTATAACGTTACTCCTGGTTTGTTGTGTCTGCCATCATTTGTCCCGGTGGTATCTCTTTCACGCGATCTCTTAAAAGCTGTACGTGGGGAAAAGGGGAACCACCTCATTCGTGCAAAACGGCCATTTGAAGTGATACTCCTAACCTTCAGGAGTCCGCGCCAAGATGTTTTCCTTCTGCATTGATAAATACCAGCGATGTCCAACGTTTGCGAATTGGCGGAGGTTGTGTTTACCTCCTTCTATTTTATGTGGACTGTACTACTCTTCCACTGTTTTAACATTCAATTGTGTTACAGTGGCGGTTTGGTTACATGTACGTTCCGTTTGATTTATGAAAGCACTTTCAAATCTTACAGCATAACATCTGTCCATAGCGACTTCTTAGGCACTGTTTACGCTTAAGAACTCTATCAATATTTGGCGACAAAATCGAAGTGAAGATACATCAAGCGATCGTCGTGTAACATATTGCGATACAGACTATTAATATAGTTCAATTTGGAGAAACTCTGTTCGCAAATATACTAGCTATAGCTATATAGCTATACTCACTCTTCTTGCAAATGATTATTTCTCTATCTGCCACGTTTTATTCGACAAACATTTTCAAAAATAATCTAACTGCTGATTTTCTTGTAGATACAAGGGGAATATGGGAACAGAGTAGGCTTTAAGCGATAGTGAAATGTTTTAAGAGCTCGTTGCTATGCGATGCCTTTTAAATTCCGTTCTCTTTGCAAGACCAGGTGATAAAAAAACGAATAACATATTCCTATTTGGGAGAAGTATAAGTATTGGAAAATTCAAACAAATAATAAAGAATATCTCGGAAATGGTTTGCTCAAAAGGAAAAATAAATATTTCACATAAATTGTGTTTTAACGAGATCCACATTTTTTATTTAATAAGCTTTTGTCTGTTTCCTACTGTTTATCATTTATTCAAAAGTCATCCAGAATGAAGAGAACATTCCCATAAAATTCAAGGTATGACTTAGAACCTGCCATGGAATCGGCTGTGTGTGTCCGTCACTTGATACTGACTGGTTGTGAGTTCTACGCGCCACAGGCAAGAGCTGGTGCACCCTCCCACTGAAAGAGGGGGTTGGGGAATAGGCCCTAATTACATAGGGTGTCTAAAGAGACAAGGTTGCACATCGCTGCATTATACGGTTTTAAATTTCAGCGTTATATCTCTTTTAGTTTCAGAGTTGTTACATTTTAAAGCTGAAATTTATTATCCTATGCAATTCCCTTGATAATATGACAAATGACGAGCCCAGTTACTTTTTCTGTCACTTTATTTCTTCTGAACTGACAAAAAACAGTGCTCTTTCACCGTCGTTAGCACAGTCTACAATTTGTCGTGACCTTACAACTCAGGTGTTCTGTCTTATCATAACCTTGACACGTACTTCAGTCTTACAGTTCTATTCTTTCTGTCTCACAAACTGTTACCTTCGCTGATCACACTCACTAAAACTGTTTCATAGAACAATTCTCACGCGAGGATTAAATGTATACGGTGTCTCTGACGATATATTCTCTGAACACTAACTGTACGATACTCAAACCTCACTGCTAAAACTTGTCCCGTTCAACACTTAACGACTCTATCGTAACAAGTCTGCTGTGTTGCACTCACAAGACTTTCTCTATTCTTAAAAACTCTTATTCTTCTATCTTCTTCCTGTTAGCCAAGATAAACATTTATAGAAGTAATCGTATTGCATATTTTCTTCTGGGTAGAAGGGGAATATGAGAATACAGTAGGCTTTGATATCAAATTTTTTAAAGCTTTGAGATCCCATTCTCTTTGCACGGCTAAGATATAAAACATAAATAACAATCTTCCATTTGTGGACAGCATAAGTATTGTAAAACTTAGCACAAATCACAATAAATATCTCCAAAATGGTTCACTCTACAGAAAAAAATTATTCTGATATAAATTGCGTGGTTTAGCAGGATCTACATCTTTTGTATTTAAGATTTGGTCTATGTCTTATGGTTTGCCAGCTATGCAAGTCACCAGAGTAAACAGCACTACATAGGGTATAGCCAGAAAATTCAAGATATACATTTCATTCGCTATAAAAATATCTCAAACATATGGCATATTAATCAAAATCGTTAGCCATTTTCGAGAAAATCAAAATTTTGAAAAAAAACTTTTCATGTGAAGGGTAGTTTAGGGTGGACGTATTTTCCTCAAAATCTTCGTGTCACACCCTTGAAGCTTCTTAAACTTAAATACCAACTTGGCTTTTAACCGACTTCCCGTTTTTGAGGTATATTGTTCACACAGACACACACAGGCACACAGACAGACACACAGACACACAGACTCACAGACACACGGGGGCTCAAAACATTTCGGTGAAGTCTCGACATGGAATTTTTGGGTGGAATACCATACTTCCTCTACTTACTATACGTAGTAGAGAAAGTAAAATTGGCTTCTCTCTCCATCTCGCCTCGCTTTGCGGTGGATTGTGGCTCTATTTGCGAATAATATTTAATTTCTTGGTAATTAAATATGCCGCCTAAAATTGTATATTGTGGTTATATTGGGCTCAATTTATGGGTTTTGGTTTGTCTCGGCTATTTAAATTCTCAGTACCTGAACATGTCTCTCTAGTCAGGCGCGGATGGGTAAGGAGTTAAGTATTGTAGATATAAATATAAATATAAATATAAATGACTATTCTGACAACTCATTAGTATATTTTGCACACAAAGCCAACTGTTTCTTCTTACAACACTTATTTCATTAGTGACACGTTCAATTATATCTATTAGATATTGGTGGTTCGTTAAGGTTGGCATTACACCACAACCGCTCACGCTGAAGTCAAAACTTCCACGTCCCTGAGTTTCAGATTTGACGTCCTTTATTCCCAGCATACACACAAAAATTTAAACGCATGAAATGCCTGTACGTGATTGACTCTCGCCTCTTTTAGCGTTGAAGTTTTCAAATGCCATATACCATCGCAGTTTACTTACGTGTATGTGTTATGTCAAGGGGCTCTGTTATGTCCGGGGGGGGGGGGGGGCAATTAACGCTTAGCATTCTTACACACCCTCCTGTGGGGAGATCTTTACTGCCCAACTTCCTTACAATTTCCCAAAATGTTAGCAAACAGCCTTAACGATCCTGAAGATTTAACATACCGATGAAATAAAAGTACGATAATCAATATTAGTTTACACATATAGATGAACAAAAAAGATTACCCTGATCAATTTTACCTCTAGGTTATTATAACATGATTAATTTTACATCTAGATTAATACCGCCACAGTTTGTATAGACGGGATTGACGTAGTACGGATTTTTCTCGAAATCCACCTTTTGTTGACACTTTTCATAAACAAGCCGGCAGTCGATTTTCTTGAACAGTCTAGAAATTCTTTGTTCCGCCGCACTCATTGTCGTTCTGATCCAGCCATAAATAGGCTGTGTACGTGAGACAATAATATGCGGAACGTTGGAAATATCGAATTTTGTAAACCGCGCTGCAATACTACGTGGGATTTAGACATATGCTGCTCTCCTAATGCGCTCAATCATTTTTTCCTTGGCTGTACATGTTCCTGGACTCTTTTGCGGAATCGGGAATATCACACGCATAAGGCACCGTGCGACAATAGCTCTATTTCTTCACTTCATTTAATTAGTACCCTTAATGTTAGTATGTAACAGTACATAAAATGTAGCACTACTTTCTTTGCATGTTTTTACAGCTAATATAAAGCTTATTCGTATGAAATTTAAGTTTCATTTTTCTATCTGTCTACAAAATATTCACGATAGATAGTTTAAAACATGATTTGTCCACTGCTAAAAAGTAAGTCGATATGAGCCATGATGTGACAAACGCTCCGAGTGAACTAATGATAAACAAAGGAAGTTGGTCCTATTGACTCCCACTAAGAAATTGACATTGCAAAACATTTTAGTAATATTGTGACACAAATGGGTAAGTGTATTGGAGAATAAGGAAGACTTTGAAAATACTAGACCAATTCGTGTACTTCCTACTTAAGGACTGTGTATTGCATACTAAGTTGCCAACAACAGTGAATAATACAAAATAGCACTTACACGAAAATAATTTACTAACCATTCCTATAACAAAGTAGCCAACATTAACTTCGGTCGGAAAGAAACAATCGATGTGGTTGTTAACCTTCAAATAAATTAACTTCAGCTGCTGCATGAATGATGGTGGTGGTGGCGGTGGTGGCGGCGGCGGCGGTGGTTTAAGAATGGTCATCTGCCCCCTTTTAAAATGGATGACAAAAGCCAGAGATAAGCTTCAATATAAAGTAAAAATACCAGCAGAAGAATAAATATAGATAAATGAACAAAAAGCCAGAATTAAAACAATGACATAAAAAGTTTCTAAAGGTATCAAATTTTGGCATCTAGAAGTCTAAGTACTTATATTGATGTTTGCCATTGACAAAAATATCAAGACTGCTTCGACCGCTTGGTTATTGTCCGCGCTAGGACCTCTGCAAGATTGACCGGCAGTTGCAGGGAGTCTCGAGAGTACCTGTAAGAATTACGTCGTAAGCAATACTCACATTAACAAATCAAAAAGAGTTAAGATTTAAATGGTAAAACTCCACTATCAAATAATATTATATTCCATGTCTGCAATAAGTACATCAAAATTTAGATTGTGTAACATAGTTTGGGCATATGCATGCAGTAAATAGGCAAAATCACGCAGGTATGTTAGGTTACCAGCACTGAATGCAAGAAACTCAAATTTTAACTATGACAACATAAAGGGAAAATGGATCAACAGTCTTTAAAAAGGTACATTACTACATGGCAAAAGAACAGCGATCATGCTTATAGTTAAGGCTGGTCCACAACCACCCGACAACGATAACCATAAGGATTCCAGGAACGGGAAACAAGGCACCTCTCAGTTCACAATAGCCCGGTAACGATAACGACAAAATTCAAGAAAATGGAGATGGATGTAGCGTATTGGGAATTCATTTGTTTCTAACTGACCAGTGATAGCTTTCTAGCTTGCGACTAGAGAGAGCTCTGGCGCCTGTTTCATGGCTAATTTCTACAGCGAAAAGTTTAATATGCACCATATACCCAGCCGTGCCCGGTAACGGCAACAAACAGGTTAACACTTGACCAAGTATTCTTTCCTGTTCCGGGGTCCAGTAAAGTTTCCGCCGATTGTGAGCACTTCCATTTGAACAAGTTAATTTCAATATATCGTTCTGGTTGTCGTTACCGTTGTCGGTGGTTGTAAACCAGCCTTTAGGAAAATATAAATGTATACTGGCACCGAACCTCCAAGATCATTATGGCTGTTGCTTGTCATTTAGGATCATTGTGATTACATAATACACAGGTGTTTAAGCTGGATGCTACTCTATTAATATATGTGCGTGCGTGCGTCCGTTGTTTGTTGGGCCCTAATGATCTAGTTGTCGACGGGCCCTTAAACCAACTTACTCACTCACTAGATGTATACAACCGCTAATCTTCGAAACCGAAATTCGGCACGTATGTGTACTTTTTTTCATGGAGGTTTGTGTGCTATCCATTTTACTATGCAGTGTCTTACATTCACATGGTTTTCTCTACCCGGTTTTCTTTTACGTAACACATTTACATATCCTCTACTCGCCCTTCGGTATACCATTTATACAATTTTCTAAACATTTAAAATATAAAATCAACGTATTACATTCACATGCTTTTCTCTACCTTCTTTTCTTTTACGTAACACATTCACATGTCCTCTACCCCCTCTTCTACAAACAATTCATACAATTTTTATATAATTGAAATAGAAATGCAACGTATTACATTCACTCGCTTTTCTTCCTGTAGTAGTTGTGTTTGTTTAACAGCACATTTGCACAATGCCTTCTTTAAATTTGTATTTATTTAATTTGTTTATTGTTGTTATTTAAGGTATCCTAAGAGTTTAACTCTATTTAAGTGTATTAAGTAATATTTTTACTTTCTCTACTGGTAAGTAGGGAAGTATTGTATTCCATCCAAAAATTCGATGTCGAGATTTCACCGGAAATTATATTTTGAGACTCCCTGAATCCAAAAAAGAAAGCATTTTTAGAAAAAGGTCCGTGTGTGTGTCTGTGTGTCAGTCTGTGGACAGCATAACTCAAAAACGAAAAGTCGGTTAAAAACCAAAGTTGGTATTTAAGTTTAATGTGTTACAAGGATGCGACACGAAGATTTTGAATAAAATAGCCCCACCCTAAACTACCCTTTATAAGGAACATTTTTCGAAAGTTTTGATTTTCTTGAAAATGGCTCTAACGATTTTGATTGAAGTGTCATATGTTTGAGATATTTTGATGACAAATGAAATGTATATCTTGCATTTTCAGGCTATAGCCCCTGTAGTCGTATTTGCTCTGGACGACTTTTGCATAACTGGTAAACCGTTAGAGATAGATCAAATCATACTATACAAAAATGTAGATCTTGCTAAAGTACACCATTTATGTCTGAATAAATTTTCTTGTAGGGTGAACCATTTCGGAGATATTCCTTGTTATGTGTGTGAGTTTCGGAAAACAACTTTCGTGAAATGGATCATCGTTGTTCATTTTTTTACGTTAAATGTGCAAAGACAACAGAATCTCAAAAGTTTAAAACATTTGACTATCGCACAAAGCCTGCTGTATTCTAACATTCCCCTTGCACCTACAAGGAAATAACCAATAAGATGATTTGTACAAATGTTTATCTTAACTAACACGAAGAAGATATAGGAATAAGAGTTTGTAAGAATGGTTAGTATGTACAAGAGTAGAGAAAGTCATGTGAGTGCAACATATCAGATTTTTTAAACTAGGGATAAATCGTTAAACCAGTTAGTTTAAATATAAAATACAATTTATGTTTTTATTTAAAGAAACTCAAAACAAGCCCAAGTTAGCCTATAATGGCTTTGAGACAAATGTCTTACACTGCACTCTGTAGATGGGTGTATAAGATTTGCTGACACTGTATGTTATGTCTTCCCAATCACGTCTCTCATCCGAATTTGGAATGTTTGCATCAGCAGTGGAACACTTGGTCCGATTTTGAGCTAGCTGCAAGGGCTGAGTAAACTGATGGAAAGGGAGGGGGTGAGATCTGCTTTGCATCTCTCCCCTCGTCCCGAGGGAGGGTATCTTTGTGGGGGAGACGATATATGCCCACTACACTACTCAATTGCCTCCAAGAGTCAGCCTTGTAAGCAGCGTGCGGTTTCAACAAAGGCTATTAAAATAGTAGCGTCAATTTAATTACGCACAGATCGCATAAAGATACCTAAGTTCATGTCTTATCACAACAATACAAAAACGATGAAGTCAAAGAAACATTTGAAAAAAGTATGATGTCTTCCACTCTTATGACTGTCTGTCCAGTACGTGTTGTAATGTATTTTTTTTAGACTCCTATACTTAAATGCTGGCCGTTAGAAATCTGCACTGAAATGAAGTTCATTTCGATACAGATTTTCATTTCGATACAATTTCCGCGCTTGCGCGCTGTCCTACTCGAAGCCACTGAAAAACAGTTTATATAATTTATATTAACTTTATTTTACTGTTTTCACCCTTTTCAACGAAATTCTAATAGATCTCAGTTCAAAGACTTGAAAAACACAATCTGTTTATCTACCTTGTTAGTGTACACAGATGGTGAATTTATATTTATCTCAGAATTTTTATTTTTTATGTACTGAACTTGAGGACGTTAGTTTATTTTCAACTGATCCGTCTATATAACCTTCAGCTGTTTGTGTGGACTTCCAAACACCATCTTATACAATCAATACGATATGTATTTTATTATTCACACAAACTTTATTAAACTGTAGTGATCAAAACCGTTGAAACCAATTGTAAGAAAATAAAACGCAGCGAAAACTTCTGTACATATAAACAATAGCTTGGAGTGAGGAGATTTGCTTGAAAATCTTCCCTAAGTAACCTTGGAAGCTTAATTCATTGCGCAGGCTTCGGTGGCGAGTATCCATGATATCCCAGTATTCCGGGAAAGGCCGCGTTTTGGTTTGTCTGATGTCGACGTTTCACCCTCTGCCCTCAGGTTACACTTGGCGGTGCTGTCGTGAAGTGTAGCCTGAGGAAGCCCAACATAGGGGGGGTTGAAACGTCGACATCCGTCACGCGGCCTTCCCCGTAATACTCACATACCGTCCTTGGAAGCTGTTGAACTTAAATAACATAGTTATTTCCCAACATTTCGTTTTTTTTTTTTTTTTTTTTTTTTTGTTTTTTTTTTTTTTTTTAATTCAGCTGTTCACAGAATCATTTTGGGGAGGGGTGCTCCGAAAGCTTGTATTTTCAGTGAAAAGTATTTAGTAGAACAAATTAAAATCTACCAATTGTGGCTAATTATTATTGCTTACTCTACCAGGTACCTAGTAGACAATTACATAGCCCTTTTTTTTTTTTTTTTTTTTACTTTCTCTACTGGTAAGTAGGGGAAGTATTGTATTTCACCCAACAATTCGATGCCGAGATTTCACCAGAAATATGTTTTGAGGCCCCCTGAATCCAAAAAAAAAGCATTTTTAGAAAAAGGTCCGTGTGCGTGTCTGTGTGTCAGTCTGTGTCTGTCAGAGTCAGTCTGTGGACAGCATAACTCAAAAACGAAAAGTCGGTTAAAAACCAAAGTTGGTATTTAAGTTTAATGTGTTACAAGGATGCGACACGAAAATTTTGAATAAAATAGCCCCACCCTAAACTACCCTTCACATTGAAAATTTTTCGAAAATTTTCATTTTCTTGAAAATGGCTCTAACGATTTTTAATAAAATGCCATATGTTTGAGATATTTTTATGAAAAATGAAATGTATATCTTGAATTTTCTGGCTATAGCCCCTGTAGTGGTATTTACTCTGGACGACTTTTGCATAACTGGTAAACCGTTAAAGATAGACCAAATCATACTATACAAAAAATGTACATCTTGGTAAAATACACAATGTATGTCTCAATAAATTTTCTTGTAGGGTGAACCATTTCAGAGATATTCCTTGTTATGTGTGTGAGTTTCGGAAAACTTAAAACTTTCGTGAAATGGATCATCGTTGTTCAGTTTTTTATATGTTAAGTGTGCAAAGACAACAGAATCTCAAAGCTTTAAAGCATTTGACTATCGCAGAAGGCCTACTGTATTCTAACATTCCCCTTGCACTTACAAGGAAATAAGCAATAAGATAAGTTGTATAAATGTTTATCTTAACTAACACGAAGAGGATATAGGAATAAGAGTTTGTAAGAATGGTTAGTACAAAAGTAGAGAAAGTCATGTGAGTGTAACACATCAGATTTTTATAAAAATTATTTTTTTTATTCAGGAAATGTCCAAACATGTATCTCCGGTAAAATCTCGATATCGAATTGTTGGATGGAATACAATGCTTATATTTATACTTGTAAGTACATAGTTGAGAAAGTAATAAGCGTGAATGAGAACAGTTCATATAATGAAAATAAATGAGTGGGTAGAGAAGACTATCTGAATGTAATTTATAAGATATTTTAATACATATTTCAATTGCTCGTTTTAGCTTCCCAATATTTTAAAAATGCACATTTAAAATGGTGTGCTATTCACCCCCCCCCCCTCTCTCTCTCTCTCTCTCTCACACACACACACACACACACACACACACACACACACACACACACACACACACACACACACACACACACACTACAAAGAGTGTGCAATAACTCCATCTAATATCCAAATTACATTTAAAGAGACAGACACTCGCTCCAGTCTCCTCTACGTCCCTGCAACAGCATAATTAATAGGCTCTTGGTCCTATAAAAAGTAAAATACCTGTGTCACTTCTCCATTGAACCTCTCGTAAAGACACAAAGCATAGAACAAGTGATGTCTTACTCTCGTATAGAAAAAACAAACTCATGGTGCTTTCCTAAGTGAAACAGTTGCAGCGAAAATACACCAGCGAAATGATTAGGAAAAAATCCAATCTTCTACATCCATATGCTTTCTCTATGTACTATCCTTTATTACTTTCTCTACTACATATAGCACACTAGAGGAAGTGTTGTATTCCACCCAAAAAATCGATGACGAGATTTCTACGACTTAATTAAAATGCCATATGTTTGATATACTTTTGTGACAAATGAAATGTATATCTTGAATTTTCTGGCTATACCCTATGCAGTCCTGTTTACTCTGAAATGACTTTTGAATAACTCCTAAACCGTAAGAGATAGACGAAATCGTACTATACAAAAAATTTAGATCTCGCTAAAACGCACAATTTATGTCTGAATAAATTTTTTGTAGAGTGAACCATTTCGGAAATATTCCTTGTTCTTTGTAACAGTTTCGGAAAACGTTCAGTGAAATGCAACATCGTTGTTCATTTTTTATCTGTTAAGCGTGCAAAGAACGGATCTCAAAGCTTTAAAACATTTGACTATCGCTCAAAGCCTGCTGTATTCTAATATTCCCCTTGCACCTACAAGGAAATAAGTAATAAGATAATTTTTGCAAATGTTATCTCAACTAACATGAAGAAGATAGAAGAATAAGAGTTTGTAAGAAAGGTTAGTACAAGAGTAGAGAAAGTCAGGTGAGTGCAATACGTCAGATTTTTTGATATGTTAACCGTGCAAATACAACGGAATTTGAAAGCTTTAAAATATTTAACTATCGCTAAAAGCCTACTGTATTCCCATTGCACGTGCAAGAAAACGTGCAATAAGGTAATTTCTGCAATTGTTTATCTCAACTAACACGAAGAAGATAGAAGAATGATGTCGACTCGTCCGTCCTCCGTTCCGTACTCCTACGCCGAATGCTGCTTTCTAGTGCCTTCTGCTCCGGCTGCTCTGGCATGTGATCTTAAACTCAGGGTATGCGTGAGTGTTTGCGAATAAAACCAGAACTTAGTTGAAACACTCTTATTCTCACCAAAACAAGAAAGCGTGAGATTTGTCGATCGTTATTAAATACGTTGAGTCGTTACCGTGTCTTTACAAAGACCGAAGATTGTTAATATTAACTATAATGTGTCCTCACACTTGAGGATCCGGAACACAAGTTCCGTAGCTGAGATGCTCGCTCGGCGGTATGGGCGGCACCTTGTACTGCCCCGTCGGATTCTGGCGGGCAACTGTACTGCCCCGTCGTGTTCTAGAGGGCAACTCTCTAAACGACCCTTTCTCTCCGGTTTCTCGCAGGCAAGTCTCTGTGCGTTATGACGCTCTCTATACCTTTCACTTCCTAATTAGCAACAGAGTTTCGAAGAAACGACCATCCCATGTTTTCCGGCTCAACACCGGCGCTGAGCGATTTCCAGGAAAACTGGTCTTACCAGGTCTCGCTGGACTACCTGAAGCTCGCCCCTAATGACTTGTCTGTACCTTTTTGTGCCTTTTGACAATTTTAGGCACAACCAACCTCCCAGATTCTGTAGCTTTTATACATGTAACGATTTTAACATTTTCCGATTATTCAATTCTGCCATGTGATGCAGTATTCTATCCATTTATGGCGTTCACAATTTCGGCTTCAAGAAGGAATAAAGAAAATCAAGTTGACCGGTGTTTAAAAGCGGTTCGCTGTGGATTTAAAACGGTTATGTTGTTTTTGCGACATAGCAAGAAACAACTGAATGGACATAGGTCTTTAAAAATTACAAAGTATTGTTAATTCAAACCAATAACAACATACGAGTATATCTCGGGAAAATCTGATGCCACAAAAAGCTATTTGAAATAAATGTTGTTATTGTGTGCTTTAAAGAGAGCCAATTGTTTTGTTTTGTGCAGTATCTATCTCTTACGGTTTACTAGTATGACAGACGCAAAATTTAATTGCGTTTAATGGGTGATTACTTCACGATCGGATTTTTTTTTTTTCCTTGCGCAAATGATATTTGTATCACCGAGTTTACAGCGTAATTTCACAGCATGTTTAACTATATAACACCCCAAGGTGTGGCAAGCCTTTGATTGGATATTGTGTTGAAGAGCTCCTCCTGCCACTCGCCATAAAATGTTGTGTCTGTTATAATAAAACTTCCTTCTGAGTGATGAGGGATGAAGTAGTCGGATTTTAACGGCATTGAGTGTTTATGGTACTATAGATCCAACCACACATTGAGGTAGTTGTGGTATCCCGCCGGTCGGCTGGTCAGCTCAGGTCTTATCTCATGGGCCCCCCCCCCTCGGTAGCGAGATGGTTAGCGTGTCTGCCTCACGTTCAAGAACTCGCGTGTTCGAATCTCGCTTAGGGTAAGTTATCCGGGTAAGGTTTTTTTCCGAGGTTTTCCCTTATCCTGAGTCGGGTAACTTAAAGCTCTATGGACCTCGGGCTCATTTCACCCGATTCATTCATTCACCGTCTGATATGACATGGGTATAGATGCAGAGAAAACGCAACTGTTTACTTTTAAATGACACCTTGTTTTCTGATTAACATTTATCTTAGCTTTAATCCAACCTACCCCAATAGCTTCTGAATACAGATCCCATACTCAATATTTTCTTCAAATTGTTCCTTCTCTTCATTTGTTGTTTGGACATCAGCATTTTTCATAATAGTTGTTGGTTTAACAAGTGAAGAAGTCAGGTTCTTAATGCCTCTGTTGTGCCTGTTATTATTTTTGAAGGCTTAGGAAACAAGCTGCTTCAGGGCTTTACAGGATATTCTCAGAAAATTCAAGATATGCGTTTTGTTTGTATCTAAATATTTTAAACGTGTTATTTTAATAACATTTATTACAGCAATTTTTGAGAAAATCTAATATTTTGAAAAGCCTTCCATGTCAAGAGTAATGGGGGATTTTCTGTAAAACCTTCGGATTCTATACTTAGAGGATTCTAAATGTAAATACCAAGTTTTGTACTTATCCAATCTTTCTCTTTTGGGTTATGCTTTCTCTCTCTCTCTCTCCCTCCCTCTCTCCCTACCTAACTACCCATCCATCCACTCATCCATTTACCCATCCACCCCCACCCACCCCCACCCACCCACCCATCCATTCACCCATCCACCCCCACCCACCCATCCACCCCATCCACCTGCCCATCCACCCCCACCCACCCACCCATCCATTCACCCATCCACCCCCACCCACCCATCCACCCATCCACCCATCTAACCATCCACCCATCTAACCATCCACCCATCTAACCATCTACCCATCCATCCACCCATCCATCCACCCATCCATCCATCTACCCACCCATCCATCCATCTACCCACCCATCCATCCATCTACCCATCCAACCATCCATCCATCTATCTAACCATCTACCCATCCACCCACCCATCCATCCACCCATCTAACCATCCACCCATCTAACCATCTACCCATCCACCCATCCATCCATCTACCCATCTAACCATCCACCCATCTAACCATCTACCCATCCACCCACCCATCCATCCACCCATCTAACCATCCATCCATCTAACCATCTACCCATCCACCCATCCATCCATCTACCCATCTAACCATCCATCCATCTAACCATCTACCCATCCACCCACCCATCCATCCACCCATCTAACCATCCATCCATCTAACCATCTACCCATCCACCCATCCATCCATCTACCCATCTAACCATCCACCCATCTAACCATCTACCCATCCACCCACCCATCCATCCACCCATCCATCCATCTACCCACCCATCCATCCATCTACCCATCCATCCATCCATCTACCCATCCAACCATCCATCCATCCATCTACCCATCCATCCATCCAACCATCCATCCATCCATCTACCCATCCATCCATCCACCCATCCATCCATCCATCCACCCATCCATCCATCTACCCATCCATCCAAACATCCACCCACCCACCTACCCACCCACCCAACCATCCACCCATCCTACCATCCATCCATGCAACCATCCACCCATCCACCCACCCATCCATCCACCCATCCACCCACCCACCCATCCACCCATCCATCCATCCATCTACCCATCCAACCATCCACCCACCCATCCAACCATCCACCCATCCATCCATCTACCCATCCATCCAACCATCCACCCACCCACCTACCCACCCAACCATCCATCCACCCATCCAACCAACCATCCATCCATCCATCTACCCATCCATGCAACCATCCACCCATCCACCCATCCATCCATCCGTCCATCCGTCCATCCATCCATCCACCCAGCCATTCATCCACGCATCCATCCACCCACCCACCTACCCACCTACCCACCCTCCCATCCACCCATCCAACCTTCCATCCATCTACCCACCCATCCACCCATCCATCCACCCACCCATCCACTCATCCATCCACCCATCCATCTCTCTCTCTCACACACACACATACGGAGCTTATTTTTATTGTTTTATTGAGAAGGCCCCAAAATATTTATTTTCGGTAAAGACTCGGTATAGAATTTGTGGGCAAACACAATACTTCATTGGAGCCAAATACAAGCGGTAGGAATGAAATATATGAGAACAGTAAATGAATCTGCAGGACAAGGTTATATTAGAAATGAAGAAATATTTAAGAATATTTATATTTTCGCTGAAAGAAAATATATAAATGAATAGAAAAAATGAAAAAACCATTTGGAAAGAATGGATAACTCTCGCATTCCATTATTGTCATACAAATGTAAACCTTCTGGTTATAGAATAGGAAGGCCAGTAAAAATATGTGAAGAAATATGAGGTCGGAACAGAAGAATTCTCCTAAACCATGAAGAATTGATGATGATGACGATGACATAATACTTCCTGTTGACTATGCCTACGTATCAGAGTGCGTAGCTTACGTAACAAGTTCTTATATTAAGAGTTGGTAGACTTGCTGGGTAGAGATAATCGTGCAACAGCTAATTTTTCTGGTTATTCAGCACAAAAGTTCTGTTCCAACTCGTTGATTTAGCCCACACCTATAGGGAATTAGCCGTTTATCTGCTCATTAACGTACATTAGAAATTGAAAATCACCCAGTAAGTTAGCCGAAGCGACGATAACTCTCGTTTTAAAGTGAAAAGCGGATAGGTGCCCCACGGGAGAAGCAGGGGGGTAAGATCCTGCCTCGGAGAGAAGAGATTGCAGTGGCCAGAAGCACTGACCCAATCCTACATATCCCGTGGAGAGATCGGTGCCGCATTATCAAGTGCTGAGTTTTCATTGCAGCTAAATCTCCTAACCTTCTGCGTTTCCGTCCGCAGTTCAACTGTTTTAAATAGCTACTAATATGGAATCCACGCTCTTCTACTATAAATGTTAGTGCAAATATCTTACTGGTAATTCAGGAATGTATAATAAACATTACATGAATATTTGCTTCATTTGTGAACTTACAATTTTAAATGTTAAGAATAGCATGTTTTAGTACCTCTACGAAGGCGTGGCACAGAAGGCATGCCGGTAACGCGTGACTTTCTGCTACCTACGCCTCGGGTGTGAAGTAAACGGATAGTATATACGGTAGGCGTTGTTCATTTCACGACGCAGTTACGACCACACAAAAGAAACATCACATAGTAAACTTGTCCGGCCTCCGGGACTAGTTCCTTAACTTTGACACCCCTGAAGATGCCAGACGCAGTTTTCAGCGAAACATCGGGAAAGAAAAAACTGGACCACGGCCTACAAACCCGAAAAACATATAATATTAACAATGCCGGCCTTGAAAGCCTTGTCATTTATGTAACAAAAAATATCTCTTAAATGTTACCTCCACAAAAAAAAATAATAGTTCTAAATAACTCGTGGTTTTAAAGAGATCTACATTTTTTGTAAAGTAACTTTTTGTCTATCTCTTACGGTTTACCAATCATGCAAAAGTCATTCAAAAAGAAGAGCACTTTTGAGGGCATTGCCAGAAAATTCAAGATAAACATTTCATTCGTCATGGAACAATCTTAAACATGTGGTGTTTTAAACCAAATCGTTAAAGCCGTTTTCAAAAAATTTTCCTTGTAAAGTCTGGGGTGTCATATCGTTGGAACATGTTGCATTTGAATACCAGTTTTCGAGTTATACTGTTCTCTCTCTCTCTCTCTCTCTCTCTCTCTCTCTCTCTCTCTCTCTCTCTCTCACACACACACACACACACACACGCACACACACACACACACACACACACACACACACACACACACACACACACACACACTGCGCGTACCTTCTCTATTAATACAATGTGACTAAATACGATCCATTTCAAATAATATTATCAACAATTACAGACAGGTATTTTTTTGCAAAATAAATCACAATATACTTTCAAGTTATAGGCATATATTCTGCTATAACCTGCTATGTTTTCTACTTTTTCTATCAGAAGCGTAAAACTGCTGAACTATTTTTTATGTAAACTTTTAGTAATGCAGGTGACAGTACGTCGCCTCTTCACTTTTAATCGAGACACATAAATAGACCCAAATATGTTGGCAAAAGATTTCACAAAAATCTGATGTGTTACACTCACATGACTTTCTCTACTCTTGACAAACTATTCTTACAAATGCTTATTTCTCTGTCTACTTTATTTTAATCGAGATAAACCTGTGCAAAAATTATCTTGTTGCTAATTTCCCTGTAGGTGCAAGCGGAATATGCGAATACAATAGACTCTAAGCGATTGTCAAAACTTTTAAACCCGGTCGCTTTGTGATGCTTTTTGAAATTCCGTTATCTTTGCACGGCCAATGAATTATGACCTCCCAATTGAGAAAATTATAAGTATTGCACAATTCAGACAAATAACAAGGAATATCTCTAAAACGGTTCACCCCACAAAAAAGGTATTTAAATAAACTGTGTTTCAACAAGATATGTATTATTTGTGTAGCAAGATTATGTGTACCTATCTCTTACGGTTTACTAGTTATACAAAAATTCATACAGGGACTTATCAGCACATTCCCGGAAAACTCAAGATATATATTTCATTTGCCATAAAAATATCTTAAACATTTTAACCAAAATCGCTCGAGTTTTTTTATAAAATCAAAATTTTAGAAAAAATGTTCCATGTAAAGTATAGTTTTGGGTTGAGGGATTTTCTTGAAAGCCGTCGTGTTGCTCTTTTTAGATTCAGGGGTACTCGAAACATATATTTCCGGTGAAATCTCGTTATAGAACTTTTATGTGGAATACAATATTTCCTCTACTTACTATATGTAGTAGAGAAAGTAAAGACTAATCGAACCTGGCACTGTATTGTGTGAAAACTTGACTGTGGATCAAGTGAGCAGAACGACAGGAAAGCTCTTGAAATGTGGATATGAAAAAGGGAGCATATGCAACGGACAATAAAATGAGTAATGAAGCCGTTTTCGAAAGAGGGAAAGAACAATACTGAAATTGTTCAGAAAGAGGGGAAAAATTGCCTGGTACATTAGACGAGAAGAAACTGCTTGCTGAGAGATATGCTGGAAGGAATAATGAGTGACTAAGAAGATATGGGGAAGAAGAATTCAGTAATAGAAATAAAATTATTTGTAGACGCAAAAGGGAAAAGTGAAAAAGGAAGGAATGAATAGATGAGGCTGAGTTTGAAGTGAAGGACCTGCCCTCAGACAGAAAACCATAATTGATGTACAAGTAACCCGTTGCACAACAGTCCATCCGAGCTATGGCCTACCACCCGACCGCTAGGTCCTCCACCTCTGCCCACCACAGGCGTCATGAGTGCGGTGCAGTGGTGGAGGTGGGACGTGGTCAGCGCCCTGGTTCCTCACGGTCGATTATGTGGTCATCTCGACAAGGAGCCGCTCCTTTTCAATCAATTAGGTCTTCAATTGACCCCTGAGGCTGAGTGCACCCGGGAACACGTCTCCCAGCAAGAGAAAATCCCCAAGCCGGTACCAGGAATCGAACCCGGGTCGCCTCTTGGTAAGCAGCAGCACTACCACCGCGCTAAGGAGACAACCCATATAGGCAAGTATCGATCGTTCTTAATGCAAAGTGGTTAGAATAACTGCCACATTATATATGAACATTGTAACAAGTCCATTTGTTTTTCTGCTACTTTATTTTCCTTAAAAATGCATCACAAAACACAGTTCACTTTTATTCGTCGTTAACACAGTCTACAGTTCTTCGTGACCTTACAACTCACGGCTGTTCTTCTTGTAAGCTTGACACATACCTTTCTGTCTTTCAGTTCTACCACTCTCTGTATCGGCGGCGCCGTGGCCGAGCGGTTAGCACGCTCGCCTACCACCTAGGCGGCCCGGGTTCGATCCCAGGGACCCGCATGTGGTATTCGTGGTGGACGAAGCGGCGTCAGGGCGGGTTTTCTCCGGGTGCTCCGGTTTCCCCCGCCATCTCATTCCACCGGTGCTCCATCTTCATTCCATGTATCATCAGTGTCACCGCCTGCGGTGCCGTAGTAGTAAAAGCGGGCGTTAAACACTACAACAACAACTCTCTGTATCTTTTTTCAAACGATACTGACTACACATACACACACACTTAAAACTATCTGCTAACAGCTGTCCCGTTCAACGACTCCCCCATAAAACTCGCTGTTCTCCCCGTCTTGACTCTGTTATATAGGTGAGAATGACGTGGCACGGATTTTTGTAGAAATTCACCTTCTCTCGAAATAAACAAACCAGTAGTCGGAAGTTCAAAACAAAGTCTAAAAACTCTTTTTTCTGCATATAATACTCTAAAACAATTCAAGACAAAACTATGTACACACGAGCAATGCAGATTAATACGGCGTCTAAACAGAATCTTGTTTTAAAATCTATCGGATGTCTTTCCCGCAACATATTCCAAAATAAGGACTTCTGTAGCAACGTAACGGATGCAATAACACCAACTACGGCCTTGGTTATATTTTGCCAACAGTTGGCGGTACTAACGCAACTTAACAGATGCAACATCACCAAATATAACCAGACCGCGCCGTAATGAGGGGAAAAGTCACAGTTGGTTTTTGGGATATTCCAATAAGCTGTTTCTTCTATAGACTAGATGGCTTCCTAATGTATCTGTCGGTCATAGAGGCGGAGGTACAGTTGCCCTGCACTGATTCCTCTGTGGACTTGTGTCGAACCAAGATGGTATGGTATAGGACTGAGACCTTGAAGGCTAACAGTCCACCACACAGCCAGCTACAAGGGAACTTCAAACAGATGTGTCTGGTATGACTACGTACTTAAAGCGATATAAATAAACATAGAAAAATGGAAATTGTCCTAATATAGACCAAATTGACTTGATAGATCTGGGATTCAAATACAGGAATGGAAGTTATTTGTGCTAAATTCACGAAGCTCCTTCAGTTGTTACGTGTTTATGTTGAACGTCTTTGGAGGAGCATATCTTCCTGAGGCTCCACATAAAGCCCTTGGCTGCTAGGTCCATCAGCTTTCAGCAATTGTCAGAGGATAGAGTGAGCGATTATACTCAATGTATGTAACGGATATTATCATGTAAATAAGCTTACTCGTATTCATATATCGTATATGTTGGCAGTACTTTCTTTACAACCCTTGTGGTATTATGTTTATGTTTGAATAGTACCGTCGCTTTGTGTGTATCGTCACGGAAATCCGTTTAAGTGGTGCTGAATGCATGTAACGTTTTCTGAATCCTCCCGCAGTTAGACAAAAAGAACTGTAAAGGGCACATCGACAAAGGCTGAAGCAACTCAACCCCGCATGATTATTGCTCTATTGTGAGTCGGGGAACGCTTTCAGCCTTTATTGACGTATTTAGAGGAAAATCTGAAATGTTATCTTCCTTTCACGTCCGCCGAAAACATAACCTCAACCTTTCATCCTCTCTTTTATGAGCGTTTTCCAAATTTGCAGCGATTCGCCTCGCTGGGAATACATGAAAAGTGAATTTCGGCCATCGGATACTTTGTTCTTCCGCTATGCAAAACTGTAACAAGCCAAAGTCTGGAGCCTTTTTCACGCTCCAAGTTGAGACGTGTGAAAAGACTTAATGGAAAACGATAACCAGACGGGATCCGAAGGAAAGTTAAAGACTGCGATGGCTTCCCTCCCCATCGATCCATCCACCAGGGGTAGAGTGGTGGGGGAGGGGGTAGAACAGCTGGTGGGAGTGGCGTACCCAACTGATTCGGTTGGGGGCCAGCCATAAATTGCGTCATGCATTTTTGACGTTTAACCCCCCACCGAACCAGAGCTTAAATGTTCCTCCTTGAGAGACCTAGGTTCGAGGGTCTCGTTTGTCTTTCGTCTTGGCCACTTTTATGTTTAGTGCTGAAGAAGATGAAGAAGAAGAAGAACAAGAAGAAGAAGAAGCCTTCCAGGCTCACTGCCTATAGCGAATATTAAGAAGCCTTTAACACCTGAAGTTATCTATAACGAGTCCACTTGAGAAACAATTTTGCTATGGCTGACGCAAAATTTAATGGCGGGTGGCAGAGGAGAAAACAAAAATCTGTATAATAACCAGGGCATCTAATTGCTTATATCACAGCTAATATGCCAGGTGTTTAACATTTATTCATTCTACACATTCGTACATACAGCATACACATAAATTTATGAAAATAGAAATAAAAATAAAAATGTTATTTTTATCTCATCCCCCCCTATGTAGGAATTATACCCCTAGCAGTTACAAGCCAGCATACGCCTTTCGGGGAGCAGACGAATCTATGTACCGGACAGAGTGACGACCTGGAAGCGGGTGGTCAGCCAAGCACCAAGTATGATAGTGAGGAAGAGGATGATATGAAATGCAAGCGAAATGGATGATTGGAAGGGTGATTATCGAGCAATTGATGAAATGAGTGGCGGGGGAAACGGAGAACCCGGAGAAAACCGGCCCAGACGCCTCTTCGTCCACTTCGTCTTCGAATACCACATGCGGCTCTCTGGGATTGAACCGGGACCGCCTAGGTGGTAGACGAGCTAATTTTCAGAAATGTTCTACTTGCATCTACCCACGTACAGACCTCTGAACATAACTGATTTCCATGTACCTGACCTTCGGGCTAACGCTATTCTTGTCGCCTAAATTCTCCAGAACCCCAATTACCTTAGTTACACTAGCCTAATTGTCTTTCTTCAACCCAAAGGTTCGCTAATGACCCTAATCATCTAACAAACTTTTACAGTGCCTAACTCAGAATTATTACTTGTCCATTATGCATTGATTTTAACAGAAGGAAATTATTTATTGCAATTATTTATCTTCCCTGTATTCTTTTATATGAGAATTAATCTGACAGGCCAGTAATTCCGGTTTCAGTTTAAAAACTGGTTAATGCTTATTCCTCCACGAAAAAAAAAAATAAAAAAAAAACACTCGAGTGCATTGCTCAGAAGCAGCTCACCGGAAATACTAATAAGGAACAATCCACATGTTCCACACTGGGATATACTAAGGGGTTCACGGCTAGCTAGCCGGCTGAGGTTATTACTTCCCAGTAATTGAAATTGTTTCAGTTAAAAGTTGCACGTTTTGGTGATTGGAGTTTTGAGCCATTCGCCCCTCGCTCTCTCTGACGTTGTCAGCTTCTCCATCTCTTACATTTCTTCTGCGCCTCGAGCAAAAGGCTGACCACTCCAGAAGACAACACTCGACTTGACTTCTCCGCCAAATGCATATGTAAATCGATCTTGGCATTGTTGAGGCGTTAATGGTGCAAGTAATCATAGCCCGGAAATGTTCTCTAGTGAAATTTATTTTTGGGTCAACACAAAATGTTTAGGTTATGATAATTAACAAACTATTACAGAAAACTGAACAAGCTGCATAGGAATCAACTCAAAGGTTGAAGGTAACTGTTATATATAAACAAATTTCATTTGTTTTTAGAAACGTGGCGTTCTAAAACTGTTCAGTCGCCTACGTATTGTAATCATTTCACTGTTAGATGAGCCAGATCTTCTAAATTGTTGCATTTTTCTCGATATATACTACTGACTTCAAATGGCCTCACAAGAAGTCCAAAGGTGAAAAATCTAGGGACCTTGCTGGCCACTCTTATAACCTATCCGACTACTTCATTGTTATGCAAGAAGCAACTAAATGATTATGAATAGTCTGTCCATAGTGAGCTGGTACTCTATCTTGATTTATTGAATGTGAAAACAGCCTTGCGATGGCCAGCTCTACTGGTTTTGTAGTAAATCCAAGTACCTATTGGGTTTCAGAGTCTAATGAAGAAAGGACTAATGAAATGGCCACCAACAGTACCAGCCAATACATTAACTTCCTGTGGATACTGAGGTGGTTGTCCTCCATTTTGGGTTTACATCTAACCAGTATTAGTAGTTGACAAAGTCATTCAGGTAGAACGTGTCTTCGTTTAAAATACAATTGTTCTAAGAAAAACTGGATTGTTGTTAATATGTTCCATCATTAATTCACAAACTATGTTCTTGTATTGGAATCGGATGTTGCTAAGGATGTTGCTTGACATTTTAAGGGACTTTCATCATTTAACTTTGGCCTTTATTGGGTTATAACGTCAAACTTGTAGTAGAAATATGTGAATGTTCTTCCACACCGAGAAAATCCAATGAAGTATTCTCATTATCAGTTTTCGATGCTGATCATGATAAGTCCTTTATTCTTCCAGTGTCATTAAACACCTTTACGATTCTTAGCAATTACTTGTGAAGTTGGACTGGTCCCAGACTAATACGATTAAATAAATTTGCCGCCCTTCAATGATGTTGCCTGTATCTATAACCAACTGTTATTAAAATTTTAATTCCTTCCCCTTTCGGTCAACATCAGATAGAATTACTAACACACTATATGACTGATTCAACTGATAAAATGTGTCTGTATCAATGAAACATGGAAAAACAAGGACAAGCAAATCAAAATAAACAAAACAAGCATTTTACTCATATTATTCGTTATCTTGTTGTAGCAACAATTAATGTGTAAACAAGTATGTAGCGTAGGTACATTTTGAAAATCTTGTAATGAGCATTATTCGAATAGGCATGTAAAATTTGGTTGTAAATAAGAAAGTTGGACTTCTGATTAAACCGAAAACCCAAAAAGTCGGTGAAAATGAGTTCCGAATATTAATCCCCCACTAATACTAAATTTCATGTCACTGAACCACATAGTTCAAACGTATTAGCAACTAAAAAAATAGACGACACAACAAAACAAGGTTACCCGGATTTTGATGACGATGATAGTTGGATAAGTATGTGGTGGTAGTTCATTATAGTTTACTCAAGTCCTATAGATACATAGTCAATTTCATACATGTCTGGAGTTAGCACATACGTTACTCAAAGTTTATGGATGCCATAAACTTTTAATTATATTTTTGTAAGAAATGTTTCCTGTTTCCTCTGCATATTGTATCGAAGTTTGCTAAATAACTAAAATATCACATCATAAATAGCTCAAAAAGTATTCATACTTACGTCACCGGACTTTAAGGTACATTTATAAAATGAGAAATAGAACATTCGTCGATATTACAAACCAATTACTTTGAACATCAGGAGATTTTTCCAATATCACAGAGACTTTACAGAATTAAAGTTCCAAAGGGTGAAGGGGAAAGTTGTATAGTAATTACATAAATGGCAAAACGAAATTAATTAAATTACCACTCGAAGTGTATCAACTGCCAAGGAACGCTGAATAAGGCAGATTTAGATAAATATTGGCAGAGACAGTGTGTTTCATATTTTGTAGCAGTTACATAGAGAACACAGGAGAGTCGCCTCCGTGGTGTAGGGCATGCTAGCCTCTGTTTTCCAAGGTCGCGGGTTCAAACCCAGCGGAGAGCGATGGGTTGTGTTTCGTGTGCAAAAATTCTTAGTACGGCTTCCTTTGGAAGGGAAGTAAAACCATTGGTCCTTTATCGTTGATTTACGGCATGTAAAAGAATATCAACCGTAATAAAGAGGCCTCTGAGCAAACTTAAGTGGTCTTCCACGCCCAATATAGAATGAGACTCCGAGAACCAAGGGAACTAGAGAGCTTCTATAAATAAAAAGTCTGATAGGACCGTCAACTTTTTATTTATGAGTTAAAAGCAGTCAGACGGAAGAACTTCCAATAACTGGAGCACTTAGGTCATCCTGTGCCCTTCTTAGCTAAGTGGAACTTTTCCGCTTCTAAACTCAAGTGGGCCTTTGTATTTTATGGAAAGAGGCCCGAAGGGTGACCAGCTTCGGACGACAATGTGCGCTAGCAAGATTTCACTATAATACCAACCCTGTCATAGGTTAGGCCTGTATTAGCCACCTGCAACCTGGGTACCGAGCGGTATGGCTCAGGCGATAGCGTCTGTGGCCCGCATTCAGGAGGTTGCAGGTTCGATTCCGCGGCCGACCTTCCTGATGTTTTCTGGGTCACTCAGGTGAATGCTGGGAAGGATATTTACCTTACATCCCCCGAATCACTCCCTTTCATTTCATTTATTTAATTCTCTATCTGGTCCTTCTAGGCTGTAAGGCTTAGTACGGTAGGATGCGTTGCGTGGAGTTTGCGCTCTGGAAACAGTGTTCTGCTGAGGGGAGGCGCTGTGGTTAGCTGGTCGCCCGCCAGGGGGATTGATTGATCAGCCGGACCTGGCTGGTGGTGCGCTCTCCGTCTTGACCTGGAACTCCATCGGACCGAAGAACTGTCTGCATCTCTATTAGGGACCCATCATAGTAGATCTGCCTGTGATGTGTTCTGGCCAACTGTCGGTACTCTCATATCGTCCTTCCTCCCGAGATCTGACGCACAATAAGCCCTCGGCTGAAGTGCTGGACAAGAAGGGGTCCCAGTTATAGACAAGGAATTTATTAGGAAGATAGAGGGTACCAAAAGTCATGCCAAGAGCCAGAGAGGAATTTTCCCATGGCGCAAATTACATAAGCAATCTGTCGCAACATACCAACCGCCGTCGCGTGGTCCTGCAACCCCAATAGGTGAAAGGAAATGTTGGGGACAGGAAATGGACAGGAAATTCGTGGTGTAAGGGAAACAAACCCAGCATTCATCTACCGTCGAAACCACACAAAAGCATGGTCAGAGTGGCCGCCCTGACGGCCATTGAACCCAGGACCTTCCGAATGCGAGCCTCACATGCTACCGCGGCACCATCTCACTCGGTTAACTCCATGAAACATAATGTTGGTATGAGCTCAGTACAAAGGAATGATCAAATAACAGTTCGAAGTATTGCTTAAAATGTTAAACATTTGAAATAAAGTAAACAACGGCGAATATTTCGGAAATGGTTTACTGGTAACAGCAGTGAGGAACTTTCGCACTTCACGAGGCAGCATCTTAAAACAATGTCCTACTAGTATTATATTTGCTGTTTGTCTTATTACTTTCTCTTCTACCTATAGCAGGTAGCGGAAGTATTGTATTCGACCCAAAAATTCCATGTCGAGATTTCAGCGGAAATATGTTTTGAGGCCCCCTGAGATATTCCTTGTTGTTTTTGTGAATTTTGCTATACTTTCCTCAAATAGAAGGTCGTTATTCACTTTATCCCTAACAACCTATATTTCGTTAAAGGTACAAAGGAAGGAGGAAATCGAAATTCATGTTTAAAAACCGGGTAGCTATGTTGACCTAGAAATTGCATACTCTTTCCATGGTATAGCCAAAACCAATAACGAATATCTCAGAAAGGGCTGATGTCACAGTAAAAGTGGTTCGAAATAAATTAGTGTTTCAAAACGATCCACATTTCATAGTGCGTTTTCGTCCATCAAGTATATAAAGTTCCTCCGAATGTAGAGGATTTCACAGGCTATTCCCAGAAAATCCAGGATATATATCCTATTTCAATGTAAATCTCTTTAAAATGTTATATTTTAATCAAAATTATTAGAGCCACTTTTGATAAAATTTAGTGTTTCAAAAAATCTTCCATGTAAACGGTAGCTATTTTAGGGTGGGGTGATTTATCGAAAATCGCATCTTTGGGAAAATGCTGAACTTTAATACCAAGACCAAGTCCAACGTTTACGAAACAGGGAAAGTTGGATTTACCTCCTGGCGGTTTGGTTATACACTAGCGTTTGATTTACGAAAGCACTTTCAAGTTTTATGTGATAAATTAGTGATAAGTTAGTGACTTCTTTGGTGCTGCTTATGTTTAAGAAGTCTATCAATATTTGCCGAAAAAAGACCAAGTGCATGGCATTAGAAGTGATCGTTGCGTAACCTATTCAAACTTTTAATACAGTTCAATTTGGAGAAACTCTGTTCGCAAATATGTAGAGCTATACTCACTCTTATACACATCTTGCATATGCTTATTCCTCAACCTACTACATTTTAGGCGACATAAGTATTTTCAGAAATCATCTTCACCATCACCACCAATCAAGGATTGAGGTTTTATAAGCTCGTTCCAGTTTCATGAAAGCTGAAATTGTTCAGTCCATCTTCGGTGTGGCGTCCAACATTTCTTCTTCCTAGAGGTCTTAATTTCGGCAGTTATCTTATTGCTAATTTTCTTGTATATGCAAGGGGAATTTGGGAATACAGTAGGCCGTAAGCGATAGTGAAATGTTTTAAGAGCTCTTTGCTATGTGATGCTTTTGAAATTCCATTCTCTTTTCAAGACCAAGAGATAAAAATCTAATAACATTTTCCTATTTGAGAAAAGTGTAACTATTGGAAAATTCAAACAAACATTAAAGAATATCTTGGAAATGGTTCGCTCAAAAGAATAAAGAAGTATTTGACATAAATTGTATGTTTTAACGAGACTCATATTTTTATTTAATAAGTTTTTGCCTGTCTCTTGTTGCTTACCATTTATGCAAAAATCATACGAATTCAGAAGCTGCCATGGAATCGCGTTTGTGCACGTTACTGGGTACTGACTGTCTGGTTGTGAGCTGATTTACCCTCCGACTGAAGGAGGGTGTGGGGAATAGCAGCTAATTACGGAATAGCAGCTAAAGAGACAAGTTGGATATCGCTGACCAATACTGTTATTTATCGGGCATTTCATTTTTTGAGCTATGGTATAAAGATAATGCGCGCACACCTTTTTCTAAAAGCACTTTTTATTTAGGGCGCCTCAAAACATGTATTTCCGGTGAAATACATATATACAGGTGTCCCTAAAAACACCAACAACGCTTAGCATGTTGTACGGGACGGCAAACTGATAGTACGCTATAGCGCATCGAATTGTGAGATGAGTGTACGTTCACAGTTCATCAATAAACCCAACATCGAGCTGTCTACAATACAAGCAGGCTTCGAACTGTGTACCTCCTACGTTATTGCAGAGCCTATATTGGCGGTGATGAGCTTCATGCCCATGAGCCAATGCGTGCGGCTGTCGAAGATTTTCAATTGCTCCGTGAACTTGAGCAATAAGGTCCTCCGGTGACGTTACAGGAGTACCATACACCATACTCTTCATACAACTCCACAGAAAATAGTCGAGGTGTCAAATCTGGCGACCGTGGTGGCCATGGAACTGGTCCACCTCTACCAGTGCATTGATTTGGATATGCGATGCTCTGAGGTAATTCAGCACATTTAGATCAAAGTGAGCTGGAACTCATGTCGGACATTTCCGCAGCTGTGTACTGGTACATGTCGCTCTGCTGCTAAATACCGTTACTGTACTTGAAACTACACAAGTAAGGCAGTAGGATGCGCACCAAGGACTCTATGAAAGAATTTAGCGCATGCGCAGGAATGTCATTATGCTCAGGTCGTTCATCCCAGTACACAGATGGCTAAAGGGTCTCATACCTTCCGTATTAAGATACCAAAACGAATGTTAACAAATTGTCACAACAGTTCGACGCTCTACAGCGTCCAAACCGTGCATTTCCGGACAAGGGTTCCTGTTTGAAAACCGATCAGTTTGCCATCCCGTACAACATACTAAGCGTTGTCGGTGTTTTATTGGAATACCCAGTATGTATATTATTTCACATGTTTTGAGACTTTTGATCGAATGCAATGATTTAGGCGTGTGGTAGAGACAATAAACAATTGTAACATACAACAGCGTAGCAGAAAATTTTGGTGTGCGTTCAGTTCAAAGTAGTATCTCCAGGCACTGCTTTTTAGGTGTCCTTCAATAGAAGAGATTGCCTACAAGTGTTGCTGCTACATTTTGTTCTCTGACGTAGACAAAGCAACTGACGTATTACCGTAATTGCAATCAATTGTTTGTATCTAGGTGCAGTGTTTCCCTCGTCCCAGAGTTCGGTTAAAATGCTCCCATTAATGCTGCAGCCATTGTATTAAAACCTTTGTGGCTTCCATGGTGACTACAGTCCGCTGAAGTTAGTAGTGCAATTAAATAATGGATTTAAGCCAACGAGAGTTTCGGATAATTAACTGTAATTCATCATTGGTGTCAAATAATGCCCTAAACACCGCCGGGTGCTTTGGAAGAAGTAAAATTCCAGCTTGAATTTTGCAACGAGTTCCGCAAATCGACCCCGCTACATTATTCCTTCATACAGCATGTCATTCAGGTAAAAAGTCATTCTTCTACCCAATTTAGCTTAACTGAAATAAAATGTTTACCTTAAGGATACCCATCTATGAAATTTTGAAAATCTACAGTTTTGATTGGATTGATTTGAAATTTTAACACAACAATTACTGTATAGTGAGGAGTAACTGTGATAAATTTCATAGATTTAGTCAGATTAGTTGCTAACATATTAATATTTTATTACATTTGTTTAGTATTTGTATAAATGGTTCCCCCATCATGCAATTTTGATTTGAAAAACTTAATAATTTTCAGTTATGTTCTGTAATAGAATGTTAACAAATTGATGAGATAATTTCTTAATCTTATTAGTTTGGATAAAAATAAACTTTAAAGTTTAAAATCATTATTTTTTTCATTTAAATTTCGAAATGTAAACTTTAATATTTAATTACTCAGTAGTTATTCACGTTATGAAGAAATTATCTCATCATTTCTTTTTAATATTATTTCTAAGTAGGTACACCAAATTTCATGCATAAGTGCTGCAAATTGCATCATCTGGAGCATTTTAAAGAGCAAACAGTGCCAAAAATAAAAACATGGAAAAACTAAGTTTGAAGTCATAGCAAGGATAATGGAAGTGTATTGATTTAAATGGACATGACCACTTACAGGCAATCAGTTAGACGGCCATGTGACATAGTTAAAATGGCTATAAAAAGCATATCAAAATAAAGCGGAAGATTTATACTATTTGATAAAACAAAAATCCATTTTTGGAAATTTTTGAAATTTTAATCCTTTTTTCACAGATGCGTATCCTTAAAAGGATTTCAGATTAAATAGTATAGTCCGTGGTTGTATGTTGAATAAGTATGTTGCGCCTTACTAAGAGCTACTCAAAAAAAAAAAAAAAAGTAATTACTCAGTTTTGTAAGTTCAATAGCTGAAACACCCGGCGTTGCCCGTGGTTTGACGATTTTATCGCTACAACTTCCAGGCTTAGGTTGGGTACCATAAAGAACCCAAAATAAACAAATAAAAACACTGGGAAAAAACAATATAGAAAAGCGCTGTTAAACAGATCCAAATACCACAGGAAGAAAAGCAGGTAGAGAAAGCTGTGTGAGTGTAGATGTTGAATTTCTATTGCTATCATATAGCAAATTGTATGAATTCTTTTTAGAAAAGGCAGTAAAGCAAGAAATGCTATTGTTATTTTGTAAAAAAAACGTGAGTAAAGATGACTGTATGAATGTAATGCGTTGCATTTAAATTTGAAATATATGGAAAAGTCTATGAATTGCTTGTAGAAGAGGGAGTAGAGAGTGAAGTGTGATTGTTAGGGCTCGGAATTTCATGCACTAAAAAACACTGAAATATGCATGCAAATATGCTCTTAAAAACTTGAAAATATGCCAAGAAATATGCACTATTTAATTAAAACAATTAATGTCCCTTTGCAGTAGACGAGACGAGTTAGTATAAATAATAAATAAAGTTACCTTATTAAAGGTTGAAGCAGAAGTGGTCCTGCTGTTAGTATTAACTGCTAAATTGCAGTTCACAACCAACACTTTGCACAAATTTTCAACTGTAAAATATCGTCTATTGTCTCGCAAAACACTTTTGTAACGAGGAAAACTCTCCACGTCACAAGATGTTATCGGGGCATATTTAAATGATGTTAACTGCTTCACAGAAAGAGTCAAGTCTCTTGGTGTGACAGATGGTTTTCTTTCGAGGATGTCTCGAATATCACACATCTGTTTATAACCAGAATTTTTTTAAATTACATAATTCACTTTCTCTTTCACTTTTTGTCCTATGCTACCAGGAACCGAACTTAGATCACATTGTTTTTTCAAAGACAGTAAGTGATTCATGCAAAGGAGATCCTACAGCTTCCAATGCCGTTATGGCTGTTGGTAAGAACGAAAAATGAGCAAATATGAAACTAAGACCCTCTTTTAACTCAGTGCCTCACAGAATATTTTGCACAGTTTCTATTGATGAAGCATCTTTCGAGTCCAATGAATTAAAAACCTCTTCGACTATTTCTATGTGCTCAGCATAATATAAAACTGCATCAACCCATGTTCCCCATCCAGTTAACACTGGTGCAGGTGGAAGTCGGATATTAGGTGCCTCTTGATCTAAACAACTGAACTCCTTTAGGAGATTTAACAAAAATTCTCTTTGTACTGGACACAAATCTATCTACCAATGGGAAAGAATCATTCTCAGAAATGCTACCAATATGAAAAATATTGTACAGATGAAAAAAGCATGAAAAAAAGATTTAAAAAAGCACAAAAATCGTTAAAATATGCAATATAGGGGTTATGGTATTGAAATCTTCGTGAGTTGCATCATCATGTGCAATACTACCAATATGAAAAATATTATCCATATAGAAAAAAATAATAAAAAACCATAAAAATCATTAAAATATGCAATATAGGGGCTATAACATTGAAATAATATGCATTTATCAAAAATCAAGAAAATATGCAGTTATATGCACTATAAAATCATGTCCAAATAACTGAAAATTTCATAATTTGTGCACATAGTGTAAAAGCATACATTTTTAACCCCTACGAAAAAAACATGCAAATGCATGAACTTCCTAACTCTAAATTGATTGTGTTTCATAAAGGAAGAGTGTGTGGAGAAAATCGTGTGAATGTAATGTATTGCATGTTATTTCAATCATAGAAAATTGTATAAATTATATGTTGAAGGGCGAATAGATAAAGAAATGTGATCGTGTTTCGTAAAAGAAAAGTGAGTAGAGAAAACTATGTGAATGTTACGTTGCAAGGTAAAATGGATAGCACACAAACCTTATATGTGTCGAATTTCGCGGTGATCGTTCAAGCGGTTTAGGATCGCAGAGGACAAACATATAAACATTCATTTTTATACATTAAAGAGTTTGGGAAAATCTGAAACCTTAAGCATAAAATAGGGAATATTTTAGAAACCACTAATGTTGAGTAAAACGTTATTTCATATAACTTATGCAGTTTAATGAGCTTTGCCTGTTTACCTCAATGTATTTGGTTTCATCTATAACGGTTTTCCGGCTAGAAAAGTCAGAATGAAAAGGACTTCAAGCATTTGCAGAAAATTGAAGGCATGTATGTTGTGTTTCATGCTATCTCAAATAAGTATTATGTGGATATTTTAATTAAAAGCCGTGTAGCTACGAGTATTTTAGAACATAAAATATAACGTAAATGTTTCCATTTTGGGGGAGTTTGTTAAAAATTTTAAATAAAATCCGTATCATGATTGTGACAGAATTTCACAATGCTGTACTCAATGATCGGTGACTGAAGGTTCACCTACATTTCAGATACCTCAAGATATCGCGTCCACAAGTTTCGAGTACATTCGGCGGGTGCCGCGTTTGATAACAGTGGACGAGAAAACACTCGAATGAACGTTTATCCTGAGTGTTCTAACCATTCTTACAAACTCCTATTCCTACATCTTCTTCATGTTAGTTGAGATAAACATTTGCAGAAATTATCGTATTGCTTATTTCCTTGTAGGTGCAAGGAGAATATTAGAATACAGAAGGCTTTGAGCGATAGTCAAATCTTTTAAAGCTTTGAGATTCCGTTCTCTTTGGACAGCACATATAAAAGATGAACAACAATGTTGTATTTGATGAACGTTTAAATTTTTCGAAACTGGCAAATAACAGGGAATATCTCCGAAATGGCTCACTCTACAAAAAATTTAATCGGACATAAATTGTGTGTTTTAGCAAGATCTACATTTTTGTAGAGTAAGATTTGGTCTATCTCTTACGATTTACCAGTTATACAAAAGTTCTTCAGAGTAAATAGCACTACATAGGCTATAGCCAGAAAATTCAAGATATAATTTAAGATAAATATATCTTAAACATATGACATTTTAATCAAAATCGTTAAAGCAATTTCAAGAAAATCAAAACTTTCGAAAAATGTTCCATGGAAAGGGTAGTTTAGGATAGGAGAATTTTCTTCAAAATCTTCGTGTCGCATCCTCGAAAGACATTAAACTTAAATACCAACTTTGGTTTTTAACCGATGTCTGTCCACAGACTGATACACATAGAAAGACACACACACACACGCCATCTTTTCTCTAATTATTATTATTATTATTATTATTATTATTATTTTTTTTTTTTTTTTTTTTTTTTATTGACGGGGTCTCAAAGCATATATTTGTGGTAAAAGCTTGACATCAAATTTTTGGGTTGATTATAATACTTCCTCTACTTACTATGCGTAATAGAGAAAGTAAAATGACTTTAACACTACACGCCGGAGACGAAGGAGTACTCCAAACAGCGGTGGCAACGAGTGAAAATGGACCAAAGAAAGTAAAAACGATTTCACTTGAAGGACATTTCATGACTAGGTTTTGTGGGATTCTGATAGCATGATGCTAGTAGACTACTTCCAGGAGGCCAGAACCGTTTACTACTGGACCAGTTAAAGGAGGCTGTTTGGCTGAATGTCCACATCTTTCGAAAAAGAAAGTTATTTTTAATTACGATAATGCGGCTCATATCTAGGATGTTTCAAAACTACACGATCTTCGCTTCCAACTTCTTCTCCATTCCCATAGTCTCAGGATTGGGTTCCCAGCGCTTACTTTTTGTTTCAAACCTGAAGAAATGGCTGGATAGAGGAGGGTTTACATCAAATGATGGCGTTGTAGGCAGAGATAGACGCTTATTTTGCAAAATTGTTATTTTACGAGGGTATTAAAAGTTGAAGAAAGGGAAACAAGATCATAAATCTTGTGTAGTTTTGGTCAGGTGATGACTTTTAGAATCCTCCTGGTAAAACACAAAGGATTATTTACGACCATCCTGTATCAGAGGTGTATGCTTTGTAAGAACGGTTCCGGGAGAAATTGATAGTTAAAACCACCATGGAATAAGTGACGCTGGACTTCTGTAACATTTGTCATTGTTAATAGGAAAAAATTCGTATAATTCTGGTGAACAAAACATCGTCAGCATCGGCATTATAGCGAACAGTTGTTTAATGTGTTTCCTAAAAGTAACAGAAAATTGCATAAATTGTCCTAAGGCATTGGTAACTATGGGATAAAATCTTCAAAACAAAGTTTCTTTCAGAGTTGCGTTTGCATTTATACTCAAACTAGAAAGAATTCCTGGGGAGGGGGGGGGGCCCTCCAGTCCGGATGCGCAGCCTATTTGTGGTCCAACAGACGATCACATATGGAAGAGAGACTATCAATAACCTCAGCTGAATGTTGAGAATATCGTCTTGTGTAAACCGCGCTACAACACGACAACACGACGTGGGACTTCGGAATATCCTGCTCTCCTAATGCGCTCAATTTTTCCATGGCTGTAAAATGGCACTGAGGGAATACGATCAGATCTTGTAAGAGCTGGTCTCTATGTGATGTCTTTGAAATTCCCCCTCGTTTATGGCCGGGACACAAAAAACAAATAGCTTTCTATTTGAAAGAAGCGCCTAAGAAGTTTGGAAAATTCAAACACATAATAAGAAATATCTCTAAAATTTTTATTTCTACAAAAAAAAAACAACAAAAAATTGACATAAATTGTATGCTTTAACGATATCTACATACCCGATATAATCCCCCAGAGACCAAGGAAAACAGCGGTTGCAGCCTTCCGACTACTGACAAATCACGACTGCTTAGCAAGTCATCTCTACAGAATAGGTATCTCAGCTTCACCAATATGTGTCCTGTGTAACGATCCAGCAGAAATGAACGAAGACCACTTGAAGACCTGTGAAGCATTAAGATCAGAAGAAACTACAGTTCAAAAGTATTGGAATGGACGAATGCTAATGGCTTCATTGCCAGATGCAAGGCACTAGAAAACAACAACGATATCTACATTTGTGTATAGTGAGATTTTGTCTCTTACCGTTTACCAGTTATTCAAAAGTTATCAAGAATGAAGAGGACTTGAGAGACTTATTCCTAGAAACTCTAAGATAAACATTTAGTTAGTCATTAAAATATCTTATATATTTAAGTGTTTTCAATAAAATTAAAAACGGTAGGGCAATTTTTAAGAAAACCAGTATTTTTGAACATGTTTCCATGTAAAGTGTAGTCGGGGGTGGAGGGATTTTCTTCAAAATCTTCGTGTCGCATCCTTGGAAGACTCTGAACTTGAATATCTAGTTTGGTATTTAACGGACTTGTTGCTGTTCAGACAGACAGATACGAACCGTCTTCTAAAAATGCTATTTATTTTTTTATTCAGAAGGCCTCAAAACGTGCAATTAGAGTGAAACCTTATGTCGATTTTTTGAGTAGAATGCAATACTTTTATACATAATATGTACATAAAACGAATTTAGTAAAATGCACCTCAGTTTCTTATAGTCTTGGGTCTCGCAAGGGGTGAGGTATAACTACTGACAAATGAATGACCAATGTGGCGTTGTAATGAGTACAAGGAAAGGGGTAGGGTACCTGACCTCGTAGAAAAGACACTTTTAATTTTCTTCAGATTTATCCCCAAATTCTTAAGCCTATTATGGAAAAGGTTGCGAATATTGCTTGAGATAAGCAGCATTTATTGGGTTAAACGATTCTGTGTTATAGGAAAAGCTTCAACTTTGTCCTTAGATCCATTAAAACGTGTAAGGCTTTACAATAAGCATAATGTAATATTATATTGAAAAATATAAACATGTTTAATCCTACAAATTATCCTATACTTATGCTGGAATTACAATCCTATCGAAATAGCTCTAAACGTGTTTGTGTGTGTGTAGTGTTTAACGCCCGCTTTTACTACTACGGCACCACAGGCGGTGACACTGATGATACATGGAATGAAGATGGAGCACCGGTGGAATGAGATGGCGGGGGAAACCGGAGAACCCGGAGAAAACCCGCCCAGACGCCGCTTCGTCCACCACGAATACCACATGCGGGTCCCTGGGATTGAACCCGGGCCCCCTAGGTGGTAGGCGAGCGCGCTAACCGCTCGGCCACGGCGCCGCCGCAAACGTGTTTGTCTATTACTATATATTATAATACAGTTACTACTTTGAATGGAAGTTTTTCTTCTAATACGTATATAATAAACCTCCTTTCTTGTGTGGCATTAAAACGTAATTACATTTCTGTGAATGTGCACGGTTTCTGAAATTTGTCCAACTGTGTTACCAGCTTGCTATGTACCAATAAGCTGGCCATGTATACACACTGTGAATCAAGCAACAGTTGAGTAACGATTTTCTGAGCCTTCAGAAGTAATCAATACTTCCCTTTCATGCTGACCATAACTATGTCCAGCCAGTAGTCTATATACTGCTGTAGCTGGAGAGAAGTAAAGAAGTAGACGCTACGAAGATCTCGTTAAATAATCACGATACCTTTGCATTTTATAAATTTGCTTTCTGTACGTTATAAAGGAAAATATGCGTTTATAAGGTTGCGTACTATGGTACGCCACTGCTCGCCCCGTGATTTGCCGTACCTTTGCCGGTTCTATTGCTAGGCCGGTCACAACGCCAGTTCGTTAGGGGAGCACCGCTCGCTCTCTCCCTCTCTCTCTCTCTGTAAACGATCTCCAAACATCCATCCATCCAGCTCCCGGGCGGGCTAACCAACTACTCATTGAAACGGTGCAACATCGCTCTCTTGCAAGGGAAAAGGAAATGGAGAATAAACGCTGCCTCTTTTATGTATATAAAAAATTGAAGGTAATTTGAGCTACCCTAGTGCAATTTTCTATGAAAGCGGGGCTTAATTTTAGCCAGTGGGTTCCGTTGTTGAGGGTATGCCTTTCCTCTCAGCTTTATTGCTCTGTAGTTACTTTCACTGTATGAATGTTTCACTGCCTTCTTTAATACAAGAAAGTACTTCATGCAGCCATCTCTCGAATGCTCTTCAAACATACAATGGGTACTTGAATGTCATAAACAATTTAACATTAATTATGATATCCTCCAAGTATGTTGACATTTCAATCATAATTTTAGGTATATTATATAAAATGTGTCCTATCTTCTCAGGCTGAATTTTTTGTAAGGACTGCACAGTCTGGAAGCAATCGATGTTAAAATAGTTATGTCTGACAGGTTTTTTTTTAAGGATTTATTGATCGATCAGCGCATGTGCGCTCTACAGACCATTGTTGAAATACACATAACAATAAATAAAATATAATAAGTAACATTGAAATGAGGTAAACCCCATTGGGCCCCTCACTGACAGTATTAGTTGAAATTAAATCAGATCTTGCTGTGATAACTGGTCCAGTGGTAGACGACTCTTGGTGCGTGTTGGAAAGCTGGATTTTCTGCCAAGAGAGTAGTGAATAGATCCAGGAACGTTCTTTAGATTGCTGTAAAACTGTTCGGCTTGTGAAGAAATGGACTGTTGAATGGTACTGATTCCAGTTTCTCTGTGTAGTTGATTGTTTCTGACAAACCATGGCGCATTAGTTGAGATACGTAAGATTTTGTTTTGAAACGTTTGGATGCGTTTAATTTCTGTAGCACTGGCTCGTCCCCAAATTGGACAGGCATATAGTAAAAGCGGCCTTAAAAGAGTTGTGTAGAGTAGTATGCAGTTTTTTAACTTAAGCGAAGATTTTTTGTTGAGAAGTGGATAAAGTTTTGTCAGTCTTATTTGGGCAAGTTTGAGTTTGTTACTTATATGTGGCTTCCACGTGAGTTTTCTATCAAACAGTACACCAGGGTATTTCACCGTTTCTCTTGTCACTTTTCCAGGGTATAGAATTTGTTGCTATCGTTACTGATGGTGGATATTCCGGTCTGCATAATGTAAACACCATTGCTTCACATTTGTCATGGTTGAGAGAAATGCGCCAGTTGTCAAGCCAGGGTATGATTAAGTTTAAGGCCTCTTGAAGGCGATTTCTAGCGGTGTGTAAATTACGATGGGTTGCATAGATGGCAGTATCATCGGCATACATTGCTATTTGAGCTGTGGGCGTTGTAGGTATGTCAGAAGTGAACAAGTTGAACAGAATTGGACCCAATATTGAACCTTGTGGAACACCTGCTGTTACAGGTCTGGTAGAAGAATGACTGTTACCTATTCGAACTGAAAAGGTACGGTATGATAGAAAGGAAGGTTTAAAAGTGGTTTTATTTAGCAAGAAAGAACGTTTGCGAAACGAAGCTGAAAGCCGATTGCAGTAATCCTACGAGCAAATTAAAAACATGGGCTGCAGCCCTGAATATTAGCGGGTAGGTGGTGGATGAGTTAAATTAAATTATTTTGTTGTTTACCGACGCTGTCAATTGCCAGGATCACATCAGCGTCGCCGGTGTGCCGGAATTTCGTCCCGCAGGAGTTCTTTTACATGCCAGTAAATCTACTGACATGGAGCTGTCGTTTTTAAGCACACTTAAAAACCATCGGCCTGGGCCGGGTTTGAACCCGCGACCTTGGGATCAGTAGGCCAGCGTCTAACCAACTGAGCCACCCAGACCGACATGGTGGATGAGTGAGTGAGTGAGTTAGTGCGAGAATTGAGTGAGTTGAAGAAGTTGAGTCGGTTGAGTGAGTGAGTTTCAAGGGCCTGCCGACAACAGGTCACTTGGGGCCCCTGAATGTTAAATTATAAAGTATCCAACTGACATTTGACAACTGACATTTGTGTGGAAATACCATTATACACCCACATACTGTCAGTGGTAAGCTCAGATCTGTTGTTTGGCCTTCATTGTTGTTTTAGTGATTAGCCCAGTTCTGATCACATCACTTACACAATCATAACATTCTATAACACAAAGAAGGCCGTGTCACACTCCAAAAATGGAACCAGCTCTGGCTTTCCTGCATTTTTCAGTTTATGAAATGCCTTTTTTATCTTGCATCATTGAAGAAACCTGCACTATGCAACATGGTACTGTTTCTTCGACTTCTTTGGTAATAATTCCTATGCTACCCTCTCAGTTGTTTTGAATATTCCTTGGTTTAAAAAGATTTTTGTTCAGTTGTAAGTTTTGGCTTTTGCAAATACTTGTCAAATTTGTATGACCTTGGCGGTCTTCCCTTATGTTAAAAGCTACATAGCAAGTTTTAGTTGACATATATTGGTGAAACTGTTTCTCAATCTTTGCTTCGATAACTTAGAAATTACATCGCAAGGAACTTTCTAAAATATTAAAACCGAGAGAAATGCATTGGAAAATTTGCTTATTAAACTAGCCTGAAATTTTCTAATGCATTTTTTTTATTAAATAGCATACCTTTTTTACTTAAAATATAGTATAATATTAAAATGCAGTTTATTTTGTAAATATACCTCTAGAATTTTGGAAAAATATGTAAGAAATATTAGAAAAAAGCTGAAATACAGAACCATGGTCTTCACTCAGGCTATTTAAATTTTGATGTGTCTAATTTTTCTTAGATAAATAAAATATTTACATTAAAACTTTCATAGAGGATTACTCTAATAATATGTCGAAAAGCTTAAATTGTAATCGTTTATTATTTTTGAACAATATTCACTTAAACCTCCATTGGTCACTGAGGGTTGAGGGACTCCTACATTTATTTAAACATTCTAGTTTTCGAACGAACGCAAACGTCTGACTAGGACATCTAATATTACAACTTCAACTTTTTGCTGAACTAACAACCTTATGTTTATTTTGTAACGTGCAAGAATGACTAATCGGCAGTTGTGTGTCGCACAGGTCAACCAAACTCTGCGCTCCTACTCTCATTATATATTACTGATATGTTTTTCCACATTGGTTGTGTTATATTGTTTTGCCATTGTAAGTAGTATATTACTGCTCTTCACAAATAGGATTATAATCTACAAAATCCCAAGGATTTGGAAGAAGTGGATCGTCTACCTTGTGATGATCATGCCTTACACATGTATGACAACTTGTATGAATCAGATACTTCCATTTCTGGAGATAAACTGAAAACAACATCTTTAGAATCAGAAACTGATCATAAAGAAGATGAAAGTAACCTATGTCATAATAACATATATTTTATAGGTAACATCATATCTTGTCAAAGATATTATTAATTATTATTTATCATCGTCATCATTGGCAGGACATTTCAAATTACAAGTTGCATACCTGAACATAACAGTTTATTCTCCTTCCATGTAGTAGTGTAATACAAATTATAATGTATACTGTACTCATGCTATGTATCTATCTAGTAAGATAATCTTGTAAAAATCATGTATATTTTAGTTAAATGAAGCTAAATATGGAAATGAAGGAAAAATAAAATGTAAAAAACAGTAAATACAAGCATATAAGTACAAAAATATAGCATGGGCCTACTAGGCCCCACAAAACTAACAATGTACCAGGGCATGTGCCTAGTGGAGGGTGCATTTCATAGCATTATTTCCATATGTACTATGTATATCTTTGGGACTTCTTTGTCAGTCTTGGTAGCTCAGTTGGTTGGGTGCTGGCCTTCAAAGCACAAATAGTTACAGAAAACTTGTGTATTACCACATTATTGCCAAATGATTTCTACATATTAAAAGGTCACTAAAATACAAATTTACCTCCTTTTACAAAATTCTTCTTGTGATGCAATGTTCATGACGTTTAAACAAAATTTTAAATTTATATTCTTTAAGTTATAAAATAACTTTTCTAAGAAATATTCTTTTAAATTAATTGGTTTAAAAGTGAATGTTTATTTAACTGTGAGCTTCAGCTTTTGTAAAACAATTATATGATGTGTGTATCGTATGTATCGTAAGCATGTAGCATATGTATCAAACTTAGATGAGCTTATTGGCATAACACATTTAGCTTACTTTAATAACTGCATAGCAAGGTTCATTAGGGATGTTTTGGGCAGACTATTCACAAAGCTTCATACTGTTAACTTAAAAATTGCACCAAAAGCGCATTTTAAATGCTGAAAAATGTTTAACATATGTTACCTAATGCTGGATTTCTGACAATGAAGTCATTAATCCTCTTGCTCTCCAATATCTTTCACTGAAATAAATATTGAAGAGACTTAGCAGTAATAGCAACTGCTTTTCATAGAGCACAATATTTTTATGTTTTGGCGGTTACATCACTCTCTCACAACCCCCAGAATGTCTGGAGAACCACACCTGTCGTTGGTTTATGGGTCTCACCGACCTGACCGGGAGAATTATCAAAATAAATTCACTGACCATATGTCAGGTCAGCATGTTAGGGGTTAAGATTTTATAGAGAAATTAGAGAAATGGAGAAGTTAGAAAAATAAAGACTCCCTAGCCCTTGGAAACCCTAATAGCATTAGGGTCGGAAGAGAACAAGAGATGACCAAGGTAAGGTCAGATAGAAAAGCCACAGTGAGGAGCAAAACAGCAGTAAGTGGAAGTAATGTTCTGCTCAGCTTGGGTACCTTGTGGTCGCCGTCCACATATCCCCTAGATGGATACCCCTAAGGAAATGTTTAAAATATTACAACCAAGAAAAAAGGCATCAAAAAGTTCACTTGTAAAAACTGGCTTAAAATTAGGTTTATGCATTTTTTTATTATATATCATACATTTGAATTTAAAATATAAAACTTAGAAAATGATTAACATATACACAGCAAATGTTGCAAGAAACATTTTTAGATGTGTTGGCAAAATATGTAAGAAATATCAGAAAAATCCTCAAATGCGCGAACTCTCCTTCACTTGGGATTATGGTGTGACATTGCTTCAAACTTCCATGCAGAAGTATCCCAAACTGAATACTCCTTGGATGACATTACATTGCCAAGGAGGCAGAGAGTAACTTTGACAGTTTTTGCAAGAAATTGAGAATGCGAAAAGTTTTAAGCGTATTTTAGTCAATTTGTGTTTAGTGAAGACATAGTTAATTGTAAAATTGCCCACACACGGCTTGTGTTTTTAAAAACACCAACAGTAAGTTTGTTGGCATAAATAAATAATAAATAAAAGTAATTGAAAGTGAATATAGTTACAATATATATCATCATGCAACTCTCATTTTCACTCCAATAACTAAACAACTTACATCAAAATGTTCTTAGAAAATTGGGCATATAATAAATTAAAAGCTGTAATTTTTCCAGCATTTTTGTCCACTTTGTTTTTGTCCATTCACCTTAATGATGTTCTGATCAGCATCTGGAAACATCCAGACTAGCTGAAGATGTGAACTTAAGTTTGTAAACTGTGTTCTAGGTCAGTACCAAGAAACAGTGTAATTCGTACAGGGAAGTGCAAAATTATAGGTCAGTTCATTTGCATCTAATTATTAATGATATTTTTCTCAGGCACAGTTCCCAGTAATTATAAATTCCTTAAATAATTAATAAAAGATATAGGGTTACTGAGAAGTTGCTCTGCAGCTCTCGTGTAACCAAAATTCCCCTAGGAATACCATCAATATTCGCATCACAATAACAACTTATCTACTGATAGCCAATGATTATGTGCAATAAACATACCGAAAGCAATAACAAAAGGTCAGTTGGTCACTGTAGAGCAGGAAAAATGTAGCAGTACTAACATTATCTCAAGCAAAAGACAACAGCCCTGTGGAGAGGAAGTTGTTGATAACCTGTTATAAAGTATAAGAGAAAAGAGAACATTATTATCCAAAAATAGAAGAAAAAGAGATGAATGTATGTAGTATGAGCAAATTGAAAGTGCATTTACCTTCCCATTTATGTGTGTTTACCAAAATATAATGATAGTAGATGTGTATTACTTGCACAAAGCATATGTTCAAAATGTCTTATTCTTTATGTCAAAAAATCTGCAATTTCATAATTTATTGCACAGAATCAAATGGAGCATCAAAGCCTTATTTACAATTTTTATTAATTGCATCTGTATATTTTCCTGTGTGTGAAAATTGTTATTTCTAATTATGCATTTCAGCACACTAGCATCATATTATTCAACAACACTTAAGCTGTTCTATTTTTTCTTCTGTTCACAGTCAAAGTGGATACATGTGTATGATGTTTTATCGAAGAGATGGCCATGTGATCGAGGTACAAACTGGTAAGTGAGACAATAAGTAAAACGTTCAATATGTTTAGGAGAGGGGACTTACAAAAATCTTTTTTTTTTTACTAAATATTTTAATATCTGATCATGTTCAAATATCATGATTGATATCATGTTTTCATAGAAGATATTGGCACTTGAAAATATTTTGCTTGAAATATATGTGTTTGAAACATGTTTATTTACCATCTAGTCTATCATCATTTGTGATCAGGTATTTACCAATTAATAGAAGTTTTTCATTTTCTGGAATATTTATTTCAAGCAGACCATTGTGATAAAATTGTTGAATCACATTCAGCATTTATAGGTTCATTATATAGTTGTACTTAAAATTTAATTTATTCAGTATGCAGTTCCATTTACTTGTAATTAATATAAATCAGCTTTTACGATACTTCCTCATATTTTCACTGCTTTTTTTAACTGCAGAGTGGGCACAAAGTCTCATCACCCCCTTAAAGTATTAATTATATGAATTAAATATCCAAACTTACCATTTGCTTATCACCGAAGTAGCCTGGGTTCAATACAAGGGACTCACATGTGGTATCTGTGGTGGACGAAGCAGTGTTGGGCAGTTTTTCCCACACTCATTCCACCAATTGCTCCATCATCACCTTTCCCTTCATCCATTTTGCCTGTATTTCATATCATCCTCTTCTTCACTCTCATACCTGGTGCTTGACTGACCACCCGCTCCCAGGTCTTCACTCTGTTCTGTCCATAGGTTTGTCTGTTCCACGACAGGCACCTGAGCCTAGGCACTGCCTTGTAAGTCCTACCTAAGGGGAGGGTAATATGAAGAAGAAGAAGAAGAAGAAGAAGAAGAAGAAGAAGAAGAAGAAGAAGAAGAAGAAATATTCAACCTTTGTTTATAACTATACATGCACCCACTGGATATTGTTTTATGCCTAAATGTAGATCTGTTTGCTTTAATGTTCATTTCTTTCATGTAAATGTCTAAAACATCAATATGGGGTCCATTATGCTCAGAACACAAAATAATGTCACCAGGCTCTGTTGGACATTCTTTTCAGCATTGCTGGACTAATCTGTCAAAAAGCAAGTCTCACAGCTTCTTTCAATTGATAAATCACATTGTAACATTGTTAGATGTTTTCAGGTCAGGGCTCTAACGTGGCCAGTTCAAGTGGCCCTGGCAATGAAGGCGATTCTCAGCTAATCCAGCATTCTGAAAACACCTCATTGAGATATTCTCAAACTGAAATGGCAAAATGAGGAGGCACTCCGTCTTGCTGAAACCAAGACAGAACTCCTTGATCTCTCGAGTTTCCAAATTACAATTTTGTCATATAGTGTTAATTTATGGGAGTGATGGAACTTTGTGCCCACCCTGTGCATGAACTGGATAGTAAATTATATTGTTTTTCTTAGGATTACATAAATATCAAGCGATTTTGGTTATTACAATGTGATTATTATGTGTTATTTTAAAAAGAACTTTGTTTTATAGTTTTAAATATACTTTTAAATAGTTTTCATATATCAGACCCATCAATGCTAATTGATTGTTCTAGTACACACAATGTACACACAATTATCATTGATTGGCCTGATATATGGAAACTATTAATCCAAAACCTTAAAGCCCAGGACTTACACACTTATAATTAAGTCAACGTTGGGGTCAAGGTCTGGAATGCGAGATTTTCTTGTGGTCTACCGGGCAGATGTGAATCAATGAACAATGTAAGGCTGCACTGACATATTGCCATGGTAGCTCAGTGGTTAAGAGCAGCCACTTTAAGAGCAGAAAATCTGTAGTTCAAATCCCAGCTATGGCACTGAATTTTTCATTTATGATACTACTTTTCAAACATTTTTAAATAATCACTTGATGTTTCTTTTCATCTGGGTAGGGTTACTAGATTATTTTGTGGAAATGTGGGACACAATTTTAAAAAATGTAGGACATTTGACAAAGTAGTAGGATATTATCGGTCCATGCAAATGTAATGTGAAGTTATAATTGTAATGCTATTTATATATACCCACAGATGTATACATTTATATTTTCTTAAAATCCTGAAACATGTAATGTTAAATGTGATCATCAACAGTCAGTCATACTTCTCTGAAGAATTAATCTCTTGCAATTAATATGACTTTAGTTTGGTGAAGACACTTTTACCCTCTGGTCGACTTATGCCAGCAAAATTTGTGTTGTGTATGTTAGCTCCAAAAGCTGCATATTTCTTTTCTATTTCTAACCCTACCAAAGTATCTAAAACATATGATGATATTATTTCCATCTATTTGTATGATGTATGATGATAAACAACGTAAAATGTGTTACCTCTCAGTGTTTGAGTCAGATATTCTGACGAGGGGGGAACTTAAGTTTGTGTTATATTTTATAGCAATAACAGTAATACCAGTAGTACTAGCATTGGTGTGTTATTTACATAAAACATAGTAGTAATGGTAGTGGCGGCTGCGGCCACAACAGTAGCGGTGGTGATAGCAATCGCTTTTACCTGAGAAGCTGTAATATTAATATTACTTGAAGTTGAAGCCTGAGATTTGAACTGGAATACACCACTATCATTACTTTCTGTAACTTTTCAGTTTCTTGTCACAAATTTATCCATGCTGTTTAACAATAGAACAGTGAGTTGTAAGAAACTGAACTGAATACTGCAAGTTGCAATTGTTATTGCTGGCACAGAATTGCTGGAATTGTGACACTGAATGCCAACCCAACTAATGAACCTGAGAATTGTTTATTATTTAGCTTACCTATGGTATGATACTTTAACTTACTCACAGCTCAGACTCGTACCATGTACAATCTGCATCGAATGTGTTCGAGTCTTCTATTTTTAAAGAGCAGTAATAGTAAATACAGTGAAAAGCAAAGATAATTCCTTGGCAGGAAAGGAAATTTTCTTTGACAAGCTGAGGAAGTTATTTAATGAGAGGGGCAAATGTCCCCCCCCCCCCCCCCTTTGATTTGAACCCTGTTGTCTCTGCAGCACTAACACAATATGTCGACTGTGTGAACTGAGCAGAGAAACCTTTAATATTTTATATACCAGCAAAATTTTGTGAATTTTTGTTTCTTAGAAAATAGACTACTTACTTTCCACTTTTTGTTCTTCAATCACCAGAATGCAAATGGAAGAGTAAGAGTAAAGCATCTCTTTGCCTCTACAGTACACCAACCTTTTGCCTCAGAGTGCAAATGCCGCTTTGCCAATCTCTTGTCCAATGTTACTAACGCATGAGTATGCTCTCCGACTGTAGCCGGTGTAGCCATGTTGCCACAGCGAGTTGCAGTTGTTGCTAATAACCAATTATTCATTTTTATCTTCCCAGTTTCCAGTTCATTTTCTAACAATCATGCTTGTTTCTGAAAAGGTAGCACATTAGAGAATTTAAAAAGGTTCCCCCCAGATGCTGGACAATTAAAATTAGGGCATGTCCGAAAATTTCCAGATGTTTGATAACTCTATGTTTGATGAAACTTAAAGGTGGGCTGAAGACTACCAAAGCTACTGGTACCAGCCCATACATATACATGGATCATTCCCATTATTTTGCTTCCTTTCTTTCTTTTCCCTGATTCTGTAGACATCAAAATTTGTAACTCTTAAAAAATGCTAATACAAATTTTTGGGTTAAATGTAATAATTTTTCTATTTTTGGTAAGGATAGAGAAAGTAAATATCTGTAATATGCAATATTATATTTAAAATTTTATTTCATGCTTCTTTCGGAAACTTTCAATAACAAGAAAGCTTCTGCAAAGTTAAACAGTTTTTGGGAAACATTGTGATAAAATGTTAACTGTTACAGGTTCACATACCAGAAGGCCAGAAGATGCATGTCAGCCTGCCTACTTCGATAAGAACTCTTTGCCCTTTGTCACATTAGTTAGTAAGTATGCCTTTCCATTGGAGTGATAAATTATTATTAAAGAAAGCTTTACTTGTGAGCATCTTCAAAACTAAAAAGTCATTCTACTAATGTACTTTCTTAATATGTGATGCGTGATGCATAAAATTAATATAATTTTGAGACAAACTAATGTTCCATGCACCATTCATTACAAGTAATTACCTAGAATACCTTTTCATTAGGACCTTCCTAATAAAATGCAATGAGCTGATAATGTTAAAGTCCTAGCAAAACGTATTCAGGTAAATACTAGTAAAAGAATGAAGCATGGAGGATTAGTTTGACTCAAAGTTATATTTAATATACTTTCATTTTCTACCAAATATTTCACAAAACTAAAACCTTTTTACATGCCTTCACTTTTCATTTCTGGATATTTACTGCTGATTTTTAATGTAAATGTGGATGAACTTTTGAGTAGGTATGGTTGCATCTATAGTTGTCTCATGGAATATCAGCCAAGTTTATTCAGAAATAGAGAAAGCTATGTGGCCTTCCTCTGCATACTGATTTGCTGTGCTGTCCCAACAATGCTGAATATCCTAGTGCACAGGGTTGCCAACATTTGAAAGTAAAATTATCGTACCAGCCACTCAAAATTATAGATTTGGATTAAAAATTATCATACATCATAAACCAAATGCTCCAACAATAAAAATATGAGTATAACACTTATGAAAATGTAATAGTAATGATGTTTATTGTAATCACTTACAAGATTGATGACCTCAACCAGTATTACAACTTTAGCGCTTATGTTTCTCGCATTATTCATCTGAAAGTTCATCTTCCTGTTGTTGGGGTAAACCCTAACATCTTCTTGGTGACTTGCAGATAAACCACATTCTGTCATAAGCTGAGACGACAGAATAAGTTCATTTACCATATTTAGCGCTAATCTGTGTGTAACTTTGGTTTTTACTAAACCCAGTTTAGAAAAGCTTCTGTGGGACAACGAAACACAGATTATACAAACGAAATCACTTATAATGCAAAGGCCGCTAGTTCTTTTAAATCAGTATTTCCACCAAGGTGACGCATGTGTATAACAGCACTCCACAAACCGCCAGGTTCAGACATGTTCTTTATTTCACATGGAATATCACTTATTCTGAGTTTTCTCCATTGATCATCAATTTTCTGAACAGTGCCTTCTTCATTGAGATTACCAGATCTGGTCACACTGGCAACAAGAGGACAAAGGGAAGAAGGATTAGTAGGATATGAAATTGTTGCCTTAGAGGGGTGGAGACAGGCCATAAGGGCAAAAGTGGTGTCGTTATTTGTATTTTGCTTCATTTCGCTGGTGTGACAAGCCAGTGCAAATGATATTTTGCCGGTATCGAACTATCATACATTCAAATTATCGTACACCCCCACAATTACTGTACGGGTTGGCAACCAGTGTACAAACATTATAATTATCGTATGCCCCCATAATTATTGTACGAGTTGGCAATCCTGCTGGTGCAGTAAATTACAGTGATATGTCTTTAGCCACCATACTTCAATCTTTTAACTTTCCACAGATGAGAAAATCACATATTGAGCTGCGAGCTGTTTTTTGTATTATCCATGATGTCTCATCTGCAGTGCATGCCCTAAAGATACAGAGGTATTCAAATATAAGGACAGGAAACTTTAAATGTTGAATTAATCAATGCAGAAGGCAGAATTATTTGTTATTTCCTTATTCCACTGATATGTTATTGTATTTTTCAAAACATACATAGTACACAGACAATAAGTGTATCTGCATATTATTCAAAATGTGATTTCCCTTAAAAATGTTACGTTTCTCTATGACACAAGTATTCAAGTGCACTCAATGATACAGGAATAAAACACAGTAAATGACGGAAATATTTATGTTTGTATCTCTAGAACTCTACATTTGTGTCTGCTGTCATAAAATACACAAGCAACCTCAGTTATGAATGGTCACGGTCAAAATGGGGTAGAAAGGAAAAGAGACAGCTCTAGAAGATGGAAAATTAATTCTACCCATACATGAACAAAATAAGACATGTAATGAAATTGGAGAAACTGAACACAGAAATCAATCCACTATGTGGTATGTCATCCAATGCTATAAAATGGGTGGTATCATTATCAAACAGCCAAAACCTACTTCTACAGATAAAAGGCAAGTGTTGAAACTAATGAAGCAAAATTCTTGAATAACAGCAACAGAAATCAGACCTCATCTAGAAGAATATCTTGGGAAGGTGGTTCATAAAAGAACAGTTTGTAAGGATCAAAATGGTACTGTTACAATCCCAGAACATCAAGAAGCCCGCCTCGGTAGCGTGTTGGTTAGCATGTCTGCCTCACGTTCAAGAGGTCGCAAGTTCAAATCTCTCTTAGGGTAAGTTATCCGGGTAAGGTTTTTTTCCAAGGTTTTCCCTACCCTGAGAAGAGAATGTCGGGTAACTTAAAGCTCCATGGACCTCGGGCCCATTTGAGCATCATTTCACCCATTTCATTTCATTCATTCGTCCGATATGACACAATGTTGGAGGACGTTAATTTAAAAAAAAAAAAAAAAGAACATCAAGAAGAAAACTATATGTAAGTAAAGTAATCAAGAAAAAGCATTCAGTATTTGCCAGTGAGTACATAACAAAGAACAATGAGTTCTGGGATTGTGTGTTTTGGTCAGACGAAAGAAAGTTTAATGTATGCCAAAGTGATGACAGATTAAAGGTGTGGAGACAGAAACATACTGAGTGGGATCCTAAAAACATGGAAGCAGTCATAGGGATGGCAGTGTAATGGTATGGGGATGTATAGGGTCAAGTGGTGTGGGTAAGCTAGCTTTCATTGATGGCAATATGAACAAGTATGATTATAACAACATGCTATAAAAACATTTGCGGAGAAGTGCTCAATTTTTATTCTCAAGAAGATGGTGCTGTTTTTATTCGCGGATGGCTCCTTGTTTGAGCGATGTGGCTCTTATTTCCCTCAGGGCGTGGTAACGGATGGAATGAACATACACTCGGGTTTAACTTTAGTCAAACATTTTATTTGCACCTTCTTGTTCACAATTTTTAAGTCGTATCACAGTAGAAAGTCTTATTTTAGCGGATCAACTTCCCTAGCATCGCCGAAATTTAATTAAAGGTCTCTAAACACTTAGTAAATTCACTTTTACTATTTCATGACGCGTACACATAAAAATACGTCCATCCATGCCAAATACGGAGACGCTAGTGTCCAGTTTTTTGGCGTCGTTTTGACGCGACACTGCCTTTTTCATATTCATCAAATAGTTCTTTCTCGTTAGGGAAACAATCTCTAATCATCCTCCCCTACTTTTATTATGGAACACAAACAATTCTAATATTTATACACATATATTAAAATCAAATATGGAAAGATTTATGACGTCTTTGTGCAAACTTAGTTGTTCGTAACAATGAACCATATCAACATGTTTTCGTCATTTAATTATCTCATACCAACATCAAAAAACGAATTACACTTTTAACAAACATTTACATGAACGATTTTCTTTTGGGGTCTTCTAATATTCTGTCTCAAAGACAATGATCCTAAGGACACCTCAGAAATTGCCAGGTTATGGATCGTTTACACATGCACACTATACACTTGGAACACCATCCCAATCACCCAACTTGAACTTGATGGAGAACATCTAGCAATGTCAAGGCATTTGGAAGTCATTACTTATGGGAAAGGCATGGTAACCAAGTACTAGAGTGATGTGTTTTGTTTATTTGAAAACTTATTTCCAACTGTTGGAAGATCATTTTTCAGTTTTTATTACAAAAATCTGTGTATATTTAATTAGCGTAAATGCATATGACATTAAAATTGAAATAAAGGTGTATCAAAAATATAGGAGACTTGTTTATTTTAATGTATATGTTTTAACAGTTAAATGTTCTTTTTAGTAGCATAATGTAAACATTTGAATACTTCTGTCTACCTCTGAATATTGCATACTGGCTCTCTCCCCTTCAGTCTCTGGCATTCTGCTGACCCCCTTTCATATTGTTAAAAGTTACTTCTATTATGGCATTTTCTTTATGAAAGAGAGTATCATGCTCTAGAAGTTATTGTAATGTATTCCTGATGAATACAGGTTCATTCTAAACTGTATTAAGTCCACCCATGGATGAAATTGAAATGTATATGACTTTTGTGTAGTTGCAAGTATACTCTATCATGCTGTGAAGTCTGTTTTCATCTAAGTGTAATAAATCCCCTTCAAAATAATGTCTGAAACTGTTATTCATTGGAAATGGTATTCTACCAAAATCAATTGCCATTAAATATTAACCCTAAAGTTGTATGTCAACTGTCAGTTCTGCTGCAGAAAAATTGCTGATAATTTGCTGTAGGTATGGACTATTATTGACAGTTCAGTCATATTGAGATTACTTGGAGGAACGGCCACACATTGTAAATTGTAGTGCTCTGCATTGTTAACATATTAAAGAATGTTATCGCAATATTTCAGCCATTATTGTTGTCCCTGTTGTTACATTTATTAATCTACTTTTGTTACCATTCATTACTTTAAACATGTGTGTTTCAGTCTATCCAGAAGATAAACAGAATCATTTTAACTAAACACGAATATTATCTTTGTGAGTCAATACTAGCTAGTAGTAGTTACTCATTACTTAATTTACTTTGGTTGAATCTTCATAAATATTGAGGAAAGAACCTTTTCCTTTTTTTTTCTTATGTTTATAACAAACCATATTATGTCAAAGGTATTAAGATATTTTCTGAATTTCAGGGCAGTGTGCTGTACAGTGATTTCAAAGAGAATGGATTATGATAATAAATGAAGTATTTACTTTCAGTAATTAGTCCTTAATTTTAATTTATCTCCTTTAGTTCACATGTAAATACTTTTTCTTTCCTCTTGAAAAGTTTGTCAGTGACTTAATGCAGTTTCGAGTGGGCCTCCTCATGTTCAGAGGTAGCTTGAAATTCATAATTAATTTTGGGAATCTCCTTGTTTTAAAACTGCAATATGGACCATTTCACAAAAAGTCAATAAGAACACTGGGTTTACATATATAATATATGACTACTGCTGCAAGTGGTGGTTGTGATACTGGTCCATAAGTTCAAGTTAATGACATTTGCAGTGTCCATGACTCCAGAAGTCTAACATAGATTACCTACTGAAGTGAAGTTTACTTTGAAGGCAAACATTGATCATTCATTTTAACTTACAGATAATTAATAATTATTACTTGTATCTTAGCATGTGACATCAAAGTATTTTAGCATGATGAAAAGTATGTGAAAGCTGAAATATAACAGGGCATTTTTGCAATGTTGGACAGCATTTCATCCACATTCTATATATTTAGTTATCTCTTAATATTGGTGGTGATCTTACAAAAAAAAAAAAAACAATTACTGCTTTCAATATACATTTCAAATTTAATACATTACTTATTTTAATAAGAAACAAACAAATACAAGAATGCACCCTGGCCAAGTGGTTAGACCACTCACCTCTTGCCAAGTTGGCCTGGGTTCATTCCCAGGTGGAATGTGGAATTTATGGTGGACAAACCAGCATCAGGGCAGGTTTTCTTTGGGATCCCCAGTTTTGCCTGCCATTTATTCCACCAACTACTTTATTACCAACTTTCCTTTCATTCTTCTCACCCTCATTTCATAAAGTCCCCTTCCTCACTTTCATATGAGGTTTCAGGCTGATAAACCATTTCGGGTACTCTGCGACCCAGAGTTTGACACTGCTCCTCAGCGTTTTCGTTTTGAAACATTTGAACTAAGCCATTGCTTATAATTAAAATAACCTTTATATCTTGCTTTACCATTATGATTAAGATTTATACTGCTGGTTGAATTAATAATACCAAACACATATGTGATGAATATTTAGGCATCTGACCCCAGGCATCATCAAGGTGTGTAAGTCCTTCATAAAAGCAAAATAATCAGAGAGAGAAAGAAAGAAAAAAAATAAATAAATATAACATATTCTGTGTTAGCCACTAAAGTGAGTGCTTATGTGGAACTGATTTCATCATGTTAGTCAGGCTTCTCACTGTGTTATTATGAATCAGTTTGCTTTGTATCATTGTAAATAAATTTTATGACCAGACAGCAAAACGTGGACACCAACGTAACCCATAGCTACTCTGTTTATTATGAATTTTTGATATTTACTTTGTCTTTTTTCTTCTTTCAAATTTGCCTCGTTCTTTAATTGCATATCATTGACCTAAAGCATTAAAACTGATATTAATATTAATAATAATAATAATAATAATAATAATAATAATAATAATAATAATAATAATAATAATAATAGTAATAGTAATAGTAATAATAATAGTAATAATAATAATAGTAGTAATAATAATAATAGTAATAATAATAGTAATAATAATAATAAAAATAGTAATAATAATAATAAAAATAGTAATAAGAATAAATCATAATCATAAATAAATGTGTTGTTGTTGTTGTTATTATTATTATTATTATTATTATTATTATTATTATTATTATTATTATTATTATTATTATTATTGTTATTGTTATTATTATTATTGTTATTGTTATTATTATTATTATTATTATTATTATTATTATTATTATTATTATTATTATTATTATTATTATTATTATTATTATTATTATTATTATTATTATTATTATTATTATTATTATTATTATTATTATTATTATTATTATTATTATTATTATTATTATTATTATTATTATTATTATTATTATTAATCACAATGATGATGGCAATGACCACCTCTACCACCACCACCACCGCCACCACTACTTTTATTATTATTTTAAAGTTGCAAGGTTTACAAATATGAACAATTTATTTATAAACTAAACTTTCATCCTAATTTAAGTTAGGTCAGTTTTCCTATATTTTCATGACTTGCTATGTAAGGGTACATATGTATAAGTCTAAGTATTAAACTGATAGGAAGACAAATTATACATACCAGTAGAGTCAAAAAATAAATCGGGTTCTGTCATTCCATGTAGGCAATATCAGTGCTTTGCCAGCATGGAGTATAACACATGACCTCAAGCACCTCATACTATGGCTATTTAAGCAATTTCTCTGCCTTTCCTGCATGATGTATAGGAAGTCTTCAAGACATGAAGTTTTACTTTCACAGAAAAGGTGGATGTATGAACTGTCAGCTCTCTAGAAGCTGACAAAAATAGATTGTTTCAAAAAATGATATGTTGGTAAAAGTATGGTAGCATTCAAGAGCTTGTTTGAAAATGGTATTTAGTAAGAGATTCCAATTTTTCAATAATACAAGTATTTGCATATATCAGATTTGTTTTTCACTGTACTGGTATCTATTTATTTTCTTAAATATAATTTATAGCACTTTGTTGTTATAGTTAGTGGTTAAAGGTTATCAATTCTGATAAATGTTTTTAATATATTTCAAAGTAATTAAATTAGTTTTACTTGTGCTATGGAGAATACATTATTTTTACTTGTAGTATGGACTAATATAATTCATAAGGTCTATGTATTCTTAGCTAACTTATGTATTTTTTTTTTCAACACTGATTTAAAATTGTCCTCGCCGCAAGCATGAAGAAATAGACATTTCTAATCCTGTTGTTTCTTTGGTCACATCCCTTTGCTCTGTCTGCTTACAGTGTTGATGGAGATGTCAAAGTGGGGTTGGATTTATGTCGAGGCAGCTTTCTTCTCATGGCATTAGAAGATTAGGGGAAGTATGGCAAGCGTGGAAAGTTTGTTCTTGTTGGTTTATGTGGCTCTTTCATTTCTTTTGTTTCTGTAGTTTTAAGTTCCATGTTTTCAGTGTACGTCTGGTATATATATGTTCATTTTACTCTGTGCTTCTTTTCAATTTTCTTTCATTACTCAAATGAGATACACTGTTCCTCACCACAGGTACAGCGGAACACACAGTATATTTCATAATACAGATTGAAGTGCTAAAATGTGTATTTTGTAAAAATAATGTTAAGTAGCAGCTGGGAAGTGGATTAGTGTGTAAAATGCCTACCAGAAATCTTTATAAATAAATTTTTTGAAAGAAGAAGGAAAAGTAAAATAGCAGTAATTATTATATTACTAAGCAAGAAATATTCATTCAAGTTTAATCTTTTTCCTTGCATGTTAATTTAAGCTCATACTATAAACCAGAAATGAACAGATTTTATTGCTTTTGAGTAATCACAACCAGTGAAAAACGTGTAATTGTTTATGCTTTATGATATCCAGATATTTTATGTTTAAAAGAATTGGCCTAAGCTTTTAATAATTCATTAGTCAAATCCCTTGATGAATCAAGCCATAAACAGTAAATACAATGTGTTTGTACAAAACTATACTCAGATCTACTCCAGTCCATGAAATCCTTTTCAAAGATTTTAGATGAAAATAGATACAATGCAAAGTTAGCTTCATTTCCCTACTCCATATGAAATTAGGGAGTAAAATTTTGAGAAATACATGACCCAAAGGGTATTTTTAATTATCGAGCGTTTTAATATGTTAATTTGGAAGCAGATTTGACCCAGTCTTTTAATTTGTTAATATGTGGTTCCCAACTCAAATTTTCATCAATACATATTCCAAGAAATTTTTACCTATTTGAATATTTTACATTTGTACCTTCTGTATGCTGGAAAAATTTATTTTTTTGTTCTTTGTGCAATGAGCTCCTACAGCTAAAAACTTATTTAGGCATAGACTATTTTTTTTGAGCCAAGAAACTATGTGTAATATAACTGCATTTATATTTATTTTTAATGTGCCAGTTAGTTTATTAAATGGCTATCTTAACCATTTTACAATGGTAAGAATTTTTGCCCAAATTATCATGGATGAAACATCTGTTCCTATAGCTGAAGTAGACAGGATGTTATTTCGAAATCACATCATTTTCACATTTTAATGTTGCCTTATTTACTTTTCATGAATACAAACTTCTGTAATTTTGACAATCAAATTAAACACTAATAATATATCTTCTTTTACGACACATTACAAATATTTATAAGCACATACTTCTGCATGAAAGATAGAATCGGAACTGAAAAATTCAATGTTGTACCTACACATGCTTTGTGTGTGTTAGAACAATCAATTATCATTGATTGGCCTGATATATGAATATACAGTGTGTTAGTAGATCGGCTGGACCACCCTGCGACAGCACCGGGCCAGGCAAGGAGCAGCCCGCACTCTGCCAGAGTTACACGTAAATGACCAGAAAGTGATGGGTTATGGAACACTAACACTGTTCTAACTTATATTAGACTTAACTGCATCACAACAGTTGTTGAAATTGATGACCTTCAAGATAAACACATTCCCTATATCTCCAAAAACCGGTTTACTCACAAAAGTTCACATTGAATGATTGCCAGTATTTCTCTGATAATTTTGTCCTTCAATTCTTATGAAGTGTGCAAATTTGATGTGTACACTTTATTCTTTAATGTTTCTCATAAATAAAAATCACATGGAGCTAGGTCAGGGAATGGGGTGGCCACAGTTCTCCACTAATTATTCTGTCACCATACACACTTCCCAATTCATGCACGGAATTTACAGCCATGTGTACTATAGCTGAATTCTGCTGAAACCAACCACACAATCTTTCATTTCTTATTAGTTGTGAAAAAAATTATTTAAAATAAAATTTACATAAATGTGTGAATCAACTGTTGTGTCATAAAATATGGTGAAGAACTTCGTGAAATATGTGAAGATTTTCAGTAAACCATAATGATTTTTGGAGATGTAGGGAATGTGTTCACTTTGAAGATCATCAATTTCAACATCTGTTATGATGCAGGTAAGCCTAGTGTAAGTTAATACAGTAAGTGTTCCATACTCATAATTTGCTGGTTGTTCGCCTATGGCTTTGGCAGAGGGTGCCCTGGTCCAGTGACCAGTCCAGTGACCAGTCCAGTGACCACTGCAGAGCAGTCTGGCCAATCTATGAATGCACTGTACTTCAGTATTTCTTTACATAATTATTAAATATTAAAACATACAATGGCTGACAGTATTCAAGCCATCCATTGGCACCTTAACAGCAGTGACAGATCTTTCCATGTTCTTGTATACGAAAATGTTCAGCAAAATACAAATTTACTGAAGCAAACCAAGGAGGTGGTTGTAACTAAAACATGTTACTTCTGCCATCTTTAGTATTGTTTATAAATAAGCATAAATTAGCAATCTGTAACCATAATTCAAAATGCCAAGTTTTAATTTTATATGCTTGTAACTAGCAAAGCTAATTCTAATTAAATAATAAAACTAAATGAAAAATGTGCAATGAATAGCAATTATTATAAGGGATGCAACACATCAATGGCAATAATGGTGTAGTTGCCACTAGTAATACAATTCCAAATTTACCTTGAGAGAGAATCTGTAGCTTAAGTTATGAAATGTTGATAATTAAAAAAAGAAAAATGTTTGCCTTTATGAATGCGCAGTCCAGCTTTTTAATTCCCGCTAACAAATGTACACAGAAAGTCAACACAAAAATGATTTCTGGAATAACACAATTGAGGATTATAATACAACAAGAGCTTCATATTGATGTGTTAAAATGAAAATTATAAAATGAAAGTAATAAAAATAGCAGAGCATTTTTACAGTAGACTGGTCACTTGCATGAAGTAAATAGTCTTTACTACATGCTCTTGTGCTTTCCATTCAATATCAGTAGCACAAAATGAATTCTTGTTTTGCATTCATAAGTTTTGTCTTATGGTAAACCAAATTTTCCTCAGTGGTCTGCAGTGTAACATATAAACCAATTTATAGACAAATAATAAGGAAATTTACAGTTACTTCTTAATTATCCCTTCTTTAAGAATTTTGTATATGACAAAAAAATTTAACTAAACTTTTTTCTAAGCCTTTTTTGCTCGCAGATCAACTTGAAATGTCTGATTTTTGCCTTACTAGAATCCTCTTTCGAAGACACGAATTATGACATAACACATATAATCTAAATATTAGCCAGCAAAAAATGCTGAATAAACTTCGCATCTGTTTTCCTTGGCCTATTTTTCATTCTTTCAATCAATATTTAGCTGGAATATTAATATGAATAGTAATCTGAGAATAATGCAGGTATTAAGAATTAAAAAGAAAAGATGAAAACTATGTCAACTTCAAATAAGCTCAAACATTATAAACCTTTATTTATAGAATTAGACATTCCAACTGCTATTAATTTATATATTTATGATGTGTTGGTCCAAATAAAAGAGAATTTAAATATCTATACAGGACCTCTCAAAGCTTAGAATCGCACCAGGTGCAATCCAATATGCAGAGGTTCCTTGCACCATGCTTCATGGTGACTCAGTAAAATTCAGCTCATCTTGCACACTGCAGACTGAAGAAGTGAGCAAGTATATGTTGATAGGCAGCTTGCTTATCAATGAAATAAATAGGTGCAATACAAATTGCTCCAAAAGAAAGCAAAGACTGTTGAAAGTGTGTTTAAATGAGATGGGAGCTTTATTTTTTTTCTTTGAAAGTCGTGACAATAGAGCCAAATACCTAATCTGTACGTACAATAAGTATGTATGTAAGAAAACCATCTGTTGGAAGACACTATGACAAAGTACACACAGAAACACATGGTGAAATCATAGCATAGGGGATGCTAGAGTGGAACAATTAAAGAGGTTGCTATATCTTGCAGAAGAGCATTCTTTATCCAATAATGAGGTTTGTACCAGTGTTTTCTGGATCATTAAAACAAAAGACCAGATTCGATCCTGAAAAAGTTAAAATTAACCAGTTTATCACTGTGCACTGCATATAAACATTACACGCTGAAGAAGTAGTAGTGCTGAAAGAGTGGAAGAGGGAGATAGCAAAGTGAGTGAGACAAGGTAAGGATCGAGTGAGTGGATGTTTGCACCGAGATCAACTTTTTGTTCTCAGAATTTGCATCTTGCACTGTGCAATGCACCCTAAGATGCCCTGATCTATGATGTAAGGGGAGATTTACATAAACATAATAACATAGTAGAAATAAAGTCAATTATCCATATCACAGATTGCAGAAGACCTAAAAGTATTATAAGGTAGTGCACATAGAACTTTTTTCAATTCACCTCCATCACCTCCATACAAATGTTGAACTCTATAAAAATAAGTCATAGAAATGGTTAATAGAACATCCTGTATACAGCACACAGGAAGTTGATACAGAAAGTAAATATGATGTGTAAATAATGTCCATTAGAAATAATGTAATAAATTAGTAGTAGTTTTGATGAAACCTATGTAATTATCACAATTACCAAACAGCAAATAAATAAATTCCTTGCACATATGAAATTGCTTGCTAAAAATAACTGACACTGTATTTACCTGTAAAACACAAATACTGATACTATTTAAAAGTTAATATTTTTAATTAATTTGCCATATTTTTTCACTGACAAGAGCTTGATTGTTATTAAATTTTAAAAATTCCACTTAAAAATAATCTAACCAAGTTTCTTGATAGGCTTTAAAATGAGCAATGCTATAAGTATAGAAAATTTGCTGAATATATCACTAGCTGCTATCATGAAAACTCGAACAGTAAAATATCTAACATTAACATATTGGCAATGACTGCCATTTATTGTGTGTGTTCCACTGTTGCCATACTTCCTCTAATGAATGTGCTACGTTTGACTTCTTTTCCTGATGTATAATTTTTCAAAGATGTTTTTACTTTTTTTTAAAAATTGCAGGAGGTCAACTGACGTAATAATCATGGACTTTCCCCATCAACAGAGAAATTTCCAATTCTTGCTGTATATCTCTCTCAATTCTTCTGCATGTCTTCTGTTTCCAATATTTGCATGTTCTTAACATTTGGACAACTCCTTGTTGTGTGAATCTTGCTCCTTGTTATTTTATGTTTGTCATTTACTTCTAAAGGCACGTTAAATGTGGCAAATTATTAAAATAAAAATAAATAACAACAGATAACGTCAGTGTTCTATGTGTGATAAATTTGAGTGACAAGCTCCTCTAAAACAAAATTATATGTTTCTTTAGCTTTAAAAAATATATGTTAATATATAATGCAAGAAGTTGTTGTTTAAAGTGGATAATGATATTCTTTTATATGGTTATTTTCTTCAGGACACTATGGTTAGTGATTCTGGGTTCAGTAAGGACCAAATTACTGAGCACTTGGTTAATTTTCTGTTTTTATTTGCAACTAGAACCCGCAGTTCTGTTTGTACCATTGCATTAAAAACAAATATTCTTCTCTCTACTGTCTCTCTTTTTCTCCCTCCCTCTTTCCACTTTTTGCTCTCTCCCTCTGCCTGTCTACCTCCCTCATCCACTCTCTTCCCCTCCTCTCCTCTCCTCTCCTCTCCTCTCCTCTCCATCTCCCCTCCATTGCCCTTGTGCCTCTGTTCCCATCTCCTTGTGCAATTGAAATGGTATGTGATGTTTTGAACATTAACATTAAAACTGCCTGTTCTGGGATATTAAAACATAAACAGACATTGAAGTACCAAACTTGTACTTCTTTCTTATGCTAGTGGCCAACTGGAGTTACACTGCTTCTCATTGTAACCACTTACATAACCAATAATCACAATATTCATAATTCCAAAATGTTTTGAATAGAAAAACTTATCACAAATATTATGCTTATAAGCCTTTATTATGTAATATTTTTGCAAAAAAACAGTGAATAAGAAGCAAGATATTTAAATTTTTAAAATTTTATCCCATGATAAAATTCCTCCCCCTCCTCATAAGAGAAGGTAATTACGACACTGCATATCCTGTTTTCTGTGTTGAACATAGGATATATTGTACACCAAAATTCAACCTGAAAACAAGGAGCTTTGTATTATTGATAGTGGCAAAATGCAATAATTCCCATTAAGTTTTCAATACAAATTTATAATCTTTCTTACCTCAAATGGTTTGAATTCCTTATCCACTAACAGCTTAGGGTATCTGTTTAATGCTTATTACGACACATTTTCTTTTTGCTGACATCTTAAACACAAACAAACCGCACTGACCAATACCAAAAGATTCTCTGCCAGGAGGATACAGCAGAAACTGCTATAAAAGATGGTAAGGAGATGACAATGACAAGGAAGAATTTATTGTATGTGGTTCTAAATTATCAGAAGTAAGAGGCTATGTGAATGAATATTCCTAACACCAGAGAAAATCTACTTATAAGAGAAAATCCATTGGAATTATTGCAACCTACCTTCAATTTGGAATTAATAGAGGAAATAAGTAAATCAGACACACCAAAAGAAATACAAAAACTTCTAGCTCTGGAAACAATCAATACTAGGTATCCCACAGAAGAATGGCTGCACATATATACTGATGGATCCTCCAAGGAAAACCTTACTGGAGCTGGAGTTACATGTTCACATTTTTCCTTTTATCATTCTGTTGGCAGAGACACAACAAATTATGATGGAGAAATAGAGGCTATATACATTGCTCTCCGACAATTATTAAATCTTCCCTTAAATAAATTTAACAAGGCAGTAATTCTTTCGAATTCTAAAGCTGCAATTCAGGGAATATGTTCAAATACTACAAAGAAGTCAACAAAAATTAGAGAATGCTACAAAATGTTAACACAACTCCAAAAAGTTAATAAGACTGTTCAGCTCCAATGGATTCCAGCACACTGTGGAGTCATAGGGAATGAAGCTGCAGACTCACTTGCAAAGAAAGGCACAACAATAAAACAGAAGTCTAAATTCAATTTCTCATATTCCTCAATAAAACGCTTGATCGTTAAAAAATTTTCTCATTCATACCTACAAGAAATAGAAGATAAAAAGATAAAAAATGGATTACACTACTTTCCAACCCAGATATAATCCCCCAGAGACCAAGGAAAACAGCGGTTGCAGCCTTCCGACTACTGACAAATCACGACTGCTTAGCAAGTCATCTCTACAGAATAGGTATCTCAGCCTCACCAATATGTGTCCTGTGTAACGATCCAGCAGAAATGAATGAAGACCACTTGAAGACCTGTGAAGCATTATGATCAGAAGAAACTACAGTTCAAAAGTATTGGAAAGCATGAATGCTAATGGCTTCATTGCCAGATGCAAGGCACTAGAAAACAACAACAACATTTCTTACATCAGAGGTCGGCAACTATTGGACTTGCGATGTAGAAGCAGGCAAACACTGACGGAGCAGTGTGTTAGAAGACAGCAGTGCACATACAGCAGCAGTAAGCATGTGGCGGCTTGTATGTTAGCAATGCCGTTTTCACTTGATGTGGACAGTGCTCCAATGCGATTACAATTGGAAATTATCGATGTGCAAAATTACATGGAAATGAAAGACGCATTCCAAAATAAAAAATATCTGTGTACCTTTTGCAGAAACTTTTCAAGCACAAAATTTCCTTGCTTGCATGGACTTATTGCTAGGCTGACAAGTATGTGCAGCTCTACCTATAGATGAAGTTCTTTTTATGCTGTACTGTATTTTACATGAAAGAAAGAATCACACATAAAAACAGCATTAGAGTAAAGAGGCCAAATTTTTATTCAGATGACTTTGAAACTGTTGCTGCAGATGCCCCTCAGCAACACTTATTGTTAGTCATATTTTGTTGTGTAATCATACATTACTGGTTTCCGCTCATACCTGAAATACAACCTTCAACTGGATATTTTTTTCAAAGATAAAACATTTCAACAAAAACTTCTGCAGATTAAGTATTTATGTCCTAAAATACATTAATAATACAGTGCAACAAATTTTAACTTTGTATTTCCACGAGATGAAAGTATGTGATCTTTACCAACTCACATATGCTGATTACCAATTTTTATAGAAAAGATATCCAACATGAACCACATGATAGCACTATATTGTCACAAAATGACAAAGTCAACAAATCAGTCCAGTTATTGTCTTCTAACATTTTATCACAAATACAGTGTTCTTCCCATTTTAAACAATCTACAGTCTTTCGTACTATCATAGCTCACAACTTTTACTTCTCATAATCTTGCCAGTCCTTTCAGTGTCTTTCTTCAATATATCTGTCTCTCATACACTCACTATGATGATGCAATCACTCTACGCCCATTAGAATCTTCTTCACAGCGATCAACGAATCTTTTGGAATGACACACACATGCACAGCTGTCTTGCACTCACTGACACTACCTGACTCATACCTGTAACCGTAAACTCACTCACTTCCTGGTCTCCTTATATAGTGGGGATGACGTCACTTGGACCTTTTTCTACTTATACACCGGGAACATATGACCAAATCTTTCTCAAAAGGTCTAGAGAAAGCCCTTTTGTGTAGCGACTTCCATTTTGGTTAGTCATGTACAAACAGTTGTGCAAGGCAGCATGACCTTGAATGCCTGTGCCCGCTTGCCACCCTGGCATGTGGCATGAAGCAGCCTGGTCCCAACAGTCCTTTCTTTTGCGCCATGCCTGGCATCACACTATGTTCATGATGCTTGAAAACAACTCCACTACAGTACAGGAGGAGCCTAGAGCTGAATAAAATATAGATCATATAATAATATTATTTATGTTACAAAATGTAAAAAGGAGTATAAAAAAATCTGATGTGTTGCACTCACATGACTTTCTCTACTCTTGTACTAACCATTCTTATTAACTCTAATTCTTCTATCCTCTTCATGTTAGTTGAGATAAACATTTGCAGAAATTATCTTATTGCTCGTTTTCTTGCATGTGCAATAGGAATATGGGAATACAGTAGGCTTTGAGCGATAAGCTTTCAAATTCCGTTCTCTTTGCACGGTTAACATATAAAAAAATGAATAGCAATGTTCCATTTCACAGAAGTTCTCCAAAACTTACACAAATAACGAGGAATATCTCCAAAATGGTTCACTCTACAAAAATATTTATTTAGACATAATAACTGACCCATGTTGTATGGTGGTGAAATGTACTTCCAGAGGGGACTTGGTAGTGGTAAATCAAAATTCATAATTTGTAGGGTGTTATAAAATGATCTCCTGTAAGCACCAATTCTGCCATATATTAGTAACTGTTTGGTTTGATCAGTGTAATATTCAGTTTTATGCTGTGGTTGACCATCCAGAAATGGTGTGAGATTACAGATCTATCCATTTGTTTGTATTTTAGGATCTCATATGTTCCTTTAGTATTCAAATTTCTTTCTGTCTTGCCTCTTGTAATAAAGTACACATTGATTTAAATCAGTGATATATCTCGGTATTTAGAACACATTTGTATCTTATGTTTTTGTCTGAACATTTCCTATGGAGATCATTTTGTCGAAAATAAGCTGGCAGCACTACCAATTGTGTGCATGTCACTTTCACTGGTTCTGTGCATAAACAAACACTACTGCTAGCACGCCTCTTGTGAACATCTCCTTTTATGTTTACTGTATGAACGTATGCCAATCATAACCGTTATATGCCAAAACATAGGCAAAAGTGGAAGTGGTCGACATGTTAACATTCGGAAACCAGGTCAAGGATTGGTGGTAACACCACACTGCCTTTGTTAATTAGGGGTTTTCATGTGACATATTTGAAGCTTTCTCTCAAGGGCCATTGCTTGACTATGTAGTGGCCTTACCTATTGAGCCCTATTGTCCCAGTGACACTAAAAATAGTAATATTTTGTGTAACCAGTCTACATTCCTAGAATTTTCAAATCACCACAGATTTTCTGTTTACGTTCAAATAACAAGTATACTTCAGAAGTAGTCATAGGTTTCATTTTGCTAAACTGAATTATCTACTCAAATTGAAGATTTCTAGTTTCATTTAGGATTGTCACTATCAATGTCTGTTTCATCTTTTAGTGTCCATTCTGCAGGTGGTTTTTGGAACTGGATGAGAATCTGAAAGTGGAACTGGGGGCATAGCAGATTCTCCAAATTTGGATAAGAAACTTTTGTGTTTTGGTGTAACTGAGATTCCTGATACTTTTGTTAAATAAAAATGGTTTCTAGATTCCCTCCAGACTGTGGTAATGTAAATGAAATAGGTATGTTCCATGTAACCATGTAGCCTCTTAAATACCAGGAACAACATGAACAGTTTTGCACACATTTACCTTCATCTACCTTTGATTTCAAATGCAACTCGTACTCTTTTTAGAAGCAGAGAAATGGGATGTCTTTGGGACTTTATTGTAAACTCACTACACACACATAACAGAAAAGGTTGTGAGTTAATACATTTCCTAGATATTGCTGAGCATGATAAACATTCAAACTCACACTAACAATACTATTCACACTAGCAGATTTATACATACTGCAGAAATAGATATCACATGATCATCTCACCTAGCTACTGACTGATGAAACTGGAACTCCACTTTACCTACACCAGCCTTCTACAGCTCCTTCCTTATGCAGTGACAATGAAACAAATAGGATGTAATAACTGCTACACCAACAAAACTCGTGCAGTTGTGGCTCCAGAGAAAAGTTTAGGTGGTAGCAAAAAAACAATTTTCAGTAATAATCAATGCACTGAACTGTGTACCTAGGAATGACATGTTTTTGTTACATTGCAAATTTCATTGTCATACTGTGTAATTACAACATACAGTAGAAGCCAAAATAGTGCGTTTGAAATACTGTGGATTCGGATTTAATGCGGGGGAAAGTTTGTCCCCCAAAAATATATCATACTTTTTATTTATTTGTTTTTTACTTTTTAAGGTTGAGTTTAAAATTTTCTTCAAAGAGCGGTACTGAAGGTGGCACCGTAGCTGAGCAGTTTGACCATTCACATACCACCTAGGCAGCCTAGGTTCGATCCCAGGGACCTGCATGTGGTATTTGTGGTGGACAGAGCAGCATCTGGGTGGATTTTCTCCAGATTCTCCAGTTTCCCCCGCCGCTCATTCCACCAGTTGCTCCATAATCATCTTTCCATTCATTGATTTTGCCTGCATCTCATATCATCCTCTTCTTCAATATCGTGCTTGGTGCTGGGCTGACCACCCCCTTCCAGGTCTTCACTCTGTCCAGTCCATAGGTTCACCTGCCCCCAGACAGGCATCTGACCCTAAGCACTGGCTTGTAAGTCCTAGGGGCTGTAAGTCCTACATAAGGGGAGGGTACACAGGTGAAAAAGAAGAAGAGCAACACTGGAATATACTTTTCACTAACCTTGCTTGCACCTTGGCCAGTGCAGCTGTTGCATTTGCTCAGAATTTCCTGAAGTAACAAGACAATGCACACAGAAGAACATTCTGCATGTTAGGGAAGTGATAAGTACCATAAACAAGATAATGGAGGAGCAAACAGAATCAAACAGTATTCATCTCCATCTTGCTACAATCAAACAATACTGATTTCTTTAAGGCAATGCAAAATTGGGTTGGTGTGAATTGGGTACAATATAATTGTATGTACTGTATAAATTAAGATTTTTGTAGGACTGGAACATGCCCCTGGCATAACTGGGGTGTAATTGCATTTCAAAGTGATCTGCTTTACAGTATATTACATACTTTACAATATAATGTAATTTATTATTGCACGGGTGTTTCTCACCACCTCCGCAGGATCGATTTTTGTCACTTCTAAGCTCACATTTCGATATACTGAGGAATTGTTATAACACAGGGTTAAAGCACGTCCTCTAAGAACCATGTTACTTCAGGATTCTACTCTATCTACGTAGATTATATTACTTGCTAAATTTTTCATAAAAAAATATTTCTATCATAATATTAGAAACTGAGTATGTTCATGGCCTCCAATAAATATGTTTGATGCATTTAATAAAGGCTGTGCATTTCATGCATCTGATTTCTTAGCAATACTTTTCTGTCAATAAAAAACATTACAGTGCTTAAGTGGATTTTGTCACATTAATATTGTTAAAATTGTTAGAGAAACTTTTAATAAAACTCAAAATGCTCCAACATTAACCTGATTGTAATTAGTACATCTCTCTCTCTTGCTTGTCGTTTGTTAATAGTAATCCATTAACCATAATTATATTAGTTCTTCCATACATAGATGAATAATTGGGTAGTTTAATAGGAATTGTTAATAACAGTAAAGTTAATTTTTACAGCTTGGCACTAATTGTCTTTTGTGTCAGCTAATGACCCCGGGTTTGTTTTCAGACACCATTTGTCAAGTAGAACTTGATCAACTAATTATTCTTGACCTTAGAAATAAAAATATCAGTTAAGTGTGTACATGCTTTTCTAAATTCCCATTTATTCATACCATTCATCACCTCAAAGAATAATTATAGCAGATTGAATTACTAATTATTAATAATCATGACAAAATTATGCATTAAAGTCCATCATATGTACAAACTGCCTAACTGTTTAATTAAAGCAGAGAGATATAATTTAAACTCAGTGAATGAAGCAGCCAATTCTTATATGTTTAAAAATAGTAAGAAAGAAATTTGAACATGCAGGGATTTATTATTATGTTACTGTTTAATTATTTAATTTTAATCAACAATGCCTTAAATTGCCAATAAACTTCAAAATTTTAAAATATATATTCCAATTGTAAGGCTTAGCATTTTCTATTATGTAATTTCACATTGGGAAGAACATTATACTTTAATAATTACTTGCCACAGGTGCCTATCTGATATGATGAGTACACCTGTTTTCTCTTATGTTTTTGACTTCTATTTTCTTATTCTCAAACTGAACTTTTTAGCTTTGTTTTACCTTATTAGAACTTATTTTAGCAAAATCAACAGGAGACAACAAACTTGAATTGATATTGCATTATGCTTTCAATCTGCCAGTCTGTTTCAGGTTTATCACTCTTTGAAGCAATGCTGACAATGAAGTTTAAAAAATACTGTAACTACTTTAATGGACCTTTAAATGTTTTTTTTCTATTTATGTTTAACACTCCTTTGTTCAGTAACTTCATTTCTAATACATGTTTATTTTGAATGGGCATAATACATGTATGTTTGTGTTAATAGATGGATAATTTGATGGAGAACTGGTGGATGTAAGATTGTCTTGAATTCTGATGCCTACCAAAGTGATGCTTATTTACTGCACATTATTTGTTTACATGTATGTTAAAGCAACTGCTTGAGGTTGTATCTACAATTTTCTGTATTGTATATTTAAAGAAAAATCTTTCTCAGCTTCCAGGCCTGAACCAAGACAATGCCCTCATCTAGGCAAATTCAGTGTGACTGGACTTAGTCGAGAGGATGAACTAATGAGATCTGCAAGGCCAAAGAGATCACAAGTATCACAGCATCGTAAACCAGAGGGAAGGGCGTCAAATACTAAATCAAGTCATTCACTTTCTAAAGGATTTGATTTTAGCACAGAACTTGCCAAATTTCAAAGTGGTTTGATGGCAGACAGTGATGATGATGGTAATGAGATGCATAAAATTAGCAACAAGAGAATCCACAGGTCATATCATCAGCAGTCAGATGGAAGTGTTATGAGAAGGAACAGAAGAGCAAGATCTGTTGAGTGGTTGATGCAATACAGTGGTTTGAGGAGGAGAGCATCACGTGATCTGGATAACCTTCCTCCTGAACCTTGTGCAGAGCGAGAAGACTTTACAACCTTAGTTGTGGGCTGCAGTACCACAGACACTATGGAGTTCCATTCTGAATGCACTTCTGCCAGCATTGTTTCAGGTAATGGCATTATTATAGTTTTCACCTTGCAAATAGCACTGGGTAAGACTAACTACTTCCCTATTTCTTGCTCTATTGACCATTCCTCATCCACCTCTTCCTACCATTTTGCCATTGTTGCATATGCATCTGCTGCAAATCCAATTCCTTTTGATAACAATTCTAACCATTTTATAACAACAGATATAGGAGAAAGTGGGAAAATTACTAAACTAAACCCCTAGCGGCCATGAAGGGCCAAGGCTTGCCGCCCAGCCACTGCATTCCCCACTTCTGCCCACTACAGGCATCATTGGGGTAGTGTAGTATTGGAGGGTAGGACATGGTCAGCACCCCGAGTCTCCAGGCCAGTTATGCGGCCTTCACGACCTGAGCTGCTACTTCTCCATCAAGTAGCTCCCCAATTGGTCCCCCCAGGGCCTAACGAGGCTGAGTGCACTCTGTGCCAGATCTTCCACCAGGGGAAAAATCCCCATGCTGGTACCGGGGATCAAACCTGGGTCCTCAGCACCAGAGGCAAGCGTGCTACTGACTGCACTATGCGGGCAGTCAGTGGGAAAATTATTTAAGATAAACTCATACACCATAATTTTCAGTTCAAGTTTATTGCAGTTCAGAATGATGTAGAGATACAATTAAACTATGTCAGGATAAAAGATACAAATTGGATTAAAATAAATAAAATATGCATACATAAAATACATAAGTAAGAAGAAACATTTCAAAATTGAACTATTTACAATATGAAGTTAACATTTTATGATATACAGAAGAATTTCAACAATAAGCGCATAAAATATTACGTGCAATAAAATAAACATACTTAAATTACAATAAACGTTTGAACCAGGTTCAAATATTTATTGAAGGTTTTATATAATGTATTAAAGTTTTACTTCACCTTCTTGTGTGTTAATTATTGGCCCACATTGTAGCGCAATTTAGAGAAGATTTGATGTTCAAATGCCTCAGCATAACTACAGTCGTCTAGCTGTACAACTCCTTCCTATTTAATCTTCATAGGGTCACACTAACGGATGGATGTGAAGTTTATAAAAAAGTTTCTTCTCCTAAATCACTCATAACTATCTTCTTATCTTCTTATGTCATTGTTTTATATAATTAAATAGTTAATTGCTATACTTTTGGCAAAATTATCTTCTTCAGTCTTTTTAAATCATTGCTATTTATAACAGATTGCTGATTGCGCTATTTTCAATGAAAATTAACTTCATTAAACTCAAAAAATTGTTGTTTATCTAACATATGAAGAACAACTTCTCAATGCTTCTGCTTTGCAATTCATTACGAGGGCTTAGAAAAGAAGCTGTCTCATATTCAACCATAAAATATGTCCCATAAAATTCTAATTGCAATAAATATTTGTCAGGCAGTACAAAGCCATATTTATTTGATATTTATTCCAAAAATTTTGAATTTAATACATTTTTTTACATATTAGTTACCGTAGAAAGGATATTGTAGAATTTCATCCCATAACTAGGCATAGTTTTATAGAGGCGAGGTGTGTAGTTTAAATATAGAAATCACTTTTATTACTCATATGTATTTATATCAAAGTTAATTCTATGGCATTAGTTAACTCTGCGGCCTATCAACCTAGCTGGCAACCTCATATCCATATGAGGCACATGATCATCCAGCTAATGAGAGGAGATGATGTCATCAGCACTATGCGTCTCCCAGCCAAAATGTTGACTCTTGTGACTTACAGATTGCTACCTATCATAGCTCCTCAAATGCATCATGCATAGTGTACGCCAATCTTATAGGTGGGTTTAACCTTTGGTTGCTAAGGGCCTAGGAGACCACTATGTTTATTTAAACGTCCTTGTTTTCGAACAAATGCACCTATGACTGACTAGGACATCTAATATTACACCTTACTTGATGTTTGGTGTAGGGACAACGTTATTCATTTATTTCTTTAGCTCCAAGAATGACTAATCAGCAGTTATGTGTCGCAGAGATCAACCAAACTCTACGCACCTATGTATTACTGACATGCTTTCCTTGTTAGTTGTGTTATATTGCTTTGTCATTTCAAGTATATGTTATTACTTCTCACAAACATGAGTGTGATCCACAAAATCCCAAGGATTTGGAAGAAGTGCATCATCTACCTTGTGATGATGATGCCTTACACATGTAAGACTTGTATGTCATTCTGTCGCTGGATCACCCCACCCCACCCCACCCCACTCCAGCCCAGGATATGTTGTAGCTATATTGCAGTTAATTTTTCATAAGAATTTGTTTACTTTTAGGTAAAGAATGCTTTTACAGGTATATAAATTTGGTAATGTTACAAACTTAACTGTGTGAAGGTGTTCCTACAGGGGTCATTGTATTGCGAGATGACCTATGTTAAAGTTTGAGACGGGAACTTCTATGTATATATTTGTAATTTTAGATTAAGAATGTACATATATATAAGACTTTTAGGTATAAGTATGATTTGTGTTATAAACAGTGTAAAGAAGCTGCCTCTTGGAAGTATGTTGACCTGAGCACATTTCTGAAGGCCAGAGGACAAAACCCCCTTTTGTTTATCTCGCGCCAAGGGACAATTTGCCTGAAGTCCAAGGACACAGCTGGGGAAAATACACCCCTCCTCCATAACGGGACTAGAGAGATAGTGCGGGGGTGAGATTATAAATAGGAAACTTGGAAGCTGACTGGGGGTCTGTGTTGCGATGTTGCTACGAGGGTGAACCTTGTATCGCTGAATAAGTATAGCTTCACGCCAAAAAAACGTCGAGGTGTGAAAGGCGACAGTGATTAGCGTAAAGTAAAGCAAATAGCAATCTTAGAATGAAACACCAGAAACTCGCTCAGGTCGGCACTTTGAGGCAATGAAGTGGTGAAGAATAAAATTAGTAAACGTCTGTGTTGTGTTTGTCATCTAACCTCGCGCCTGAGAAATATCCCTCTCATGCCTACCTAAATCCGGTACCCAACCCAGTTACAAATGGCGCCCAACGTCACAACCCCGTTACAAGTTGTCTCATAGTTCTATCTAAATAATGAATGCCTGAGTGGAAAAAAATATAAAACTCTTAGCTCTTTAGTTTACATGGTAACTTCTGCATTGTTCCAGGCTTTTAAATTTTCATAGAGCTGAGAGTAAGTTATTAATGGTGATATTTATATGAATATTCTGTTTGAAAACTAAAGAGATACAAGTCTATATCAGAAACAAATGTAGTAAATAACTGTTGTAATGCAGGCAATTGCAATGAGGGGTAGGGAGAGTAGTCACAAGTATGTGTCAGTTTGGTGGCAGACCAAATGTATTACATGATGATTTTAACTCAATTCTATTTTTCACTGACACACCATTTTAATTTCATAGTTTTACAATCTTAAATTACAGTTTCTTGTAACTGATGGGTTTGATTTCCATGTGTTTAACATATTGGAAGTGTTATGATCATAATAAGGGCCAAAAAGAAAGTTAATCAATTCATACAATTGCACTTTTTAAACACTATTCAGCTTGTTTGAATTTCTATCACCAGTGAATATGTAGTAGACGGTACAGCATTGCCAAAATTTGTAAAAAAAAAAAAAGAAAAATCTAGAGCAATATAATTCATGTTTAAGGAGGCAAGGTTAGTGAAACTTAACAAAAATATGATTTGAAATATAAGACTACTGTTGAAGTGACAGGTAAAGAGCAGCAACTAATAATAAAGGGTAGATTACTATGCTTTCAAAATTCCAAAATATAATGAATTTGCTTAGTAAATACCACGATACGTGACCTAAATATAAATAACATTATTATGTTAAATGCAAATTTCATACCTTGCATTTACAGCATTCTTGTAAGGTCATTCAAATATAAATGCTGTTTATTTTTTATATATTTATTGCTTAAACCTATACACATTTAACACCTTCACTATTCCTCTATAAAACTTCCTTCACATTCTACATACTTATGCCAACGATTTGGAAGCTTGAATACTCCTTGTTCAAAAAAAGTTTGAGAATGTATCTTCAACTAATTGCACACATGCTTCCTCTGTTTTTGAATCTTCTCTCTCGAAGTGATTCTTTCACGGGCACAAACAGAAAATAGTTCAGGTCTCGACTGTAGGGAGAGTGGTCAAGGATTTTTCAGTGCATGTCCTCCAAAGTGATCCTTGTCAATTTGGCGGTGAGGCTTAGCATTGTCTTAGAGAAGGATGACATCTCTGATATGCATATAGGCATTGCTTTGGTTGTTTCGGTAGGCGGCTTTTGCAGACCATAACAATTGGCAATAGTAAGCCACATTAACCTAATGTCAATCATGAAGAAAATCAATGAGGAAAACTCCTCTGTAGTTGAAAAACAGAGCTACGAGAGCTTTTCTGGCTGACAAGCGCATTTTGGCATTTATTGGGCAGGCTTCAACCTTTCTTTGCCACTCCTTGCTCGCCATTTTGAATTCTGGAGCGTAATGATGGACCCATGTCTCATCACATGCAACAACGCACTTAAAAAAATTCTCCACTTCTTGCCAGAGTCAGTTCAGAAGTTTCTCACAGATATCCAAAACAGGTCAGTTTTTGCTGCTGGGTTAACAACTACGAAAATCATTGAGCACTAATTTTTCTAAATCCAAGATGTTCAGTGATAATGGTAAGAGCAATACTGACCCCACTTTTGATGCAATTTCTTCAACAGCACAGTGGCGATCATTCTTGAGCAGCACGAATGTTGTCATCTGTGAGACTTGACCTTGGGCATCGAGCACAACCTTTTTCCAGTATTCTTGGGCTGCCCTAGAATTGTCTGGCCCAAGTAAATACTTGATTCTGGGATAGTGTAGTTTCCTCAAACTGTGGCTTCAAATGAGTTAAAATCTCTGGAGTTTAACCCTTTCAATGGTTAGAGACTTTGTAATAATGCATTGTGCAACAGACAAAGGAACCTATTGTTCACTCATAACTGTACTGACGCCAAAACCTAGCAAAGCAGCTAACCAAGCTGGTTCCTCATCCCTAACAGATTGACCTTCAACTCCCTACTCTGCCATCCCACTAGGATCTGCTTGTGCAGTAGTCTGGCAAACGTACTGTTTATATTTGAATCACCCTTGTATATACACTTAAAGTTTTGTAACATTATCAAAAGCTGAATAAAAATTTTTTTTACACCATCACTTTGCTGATTGGTTTAATATTTTTAAAATGAATTGCATACATAATGAGATAAATGGTTCATTATAGTATACATGCAACAATCATGTATAAATTTTATACATTATAATCAATAATTTAGATACTTAATTCATCTAACCTAATGCTATAAACATCAGTCAATCTGAATGAAATAACTTCACTACAGTGTGCAGTAAATATAAGGAAGTAATTAAGAAAAATGTCATTTTATATTTGCACTACAATAGTTATTTTAGGTTAATATTTCAATACATGTAATACTTCTAGCTTCTTTCATTTCACACATGTTATTTACTTGAAATTTCAATTCTCTTGCAGTGTTTTCATGTCATGGAAGATGGGAAGATAATGGAACTCACTATCTCATCACTACACCTCTCAGCCGCTCATCTCGAGGAGCAAGACGGTTTTGTTTTATGTATAGAGAGGCACAGGATGGTGTAGTTCACTTTTCCAGTAGTTCAGATAGCTGCAGACGTAACATCAGTCCTGGTATAGGAGGAGCCCTGGCTTTCAATGTAACTAGCACTGGTAAGACATGTTCACATCTTCTGCTCTCTCTTCCCTCTTGAATTATGGAATAACAATAATTAACTAAGAATACAATAAATAAAGAGGTACTATGGAAATTTAGCCATGATTAATGTAAGGTGACTTCTTAACATGACATAATGTGAAAGTGTAACACATTGTATTAAACAAAGCTGTTTATCTATTAGGGTCTTTAAAACATATGTATGGTAATCCATTCTGCAGCCTTTGTAAAAGAACCGAGAGTCACCAGGAAAATTGTTATGTCAGAGGAACACTAAAATCCTTACCTTAGATGCTGGAAATGTTGATTTTCCACTCTCAAACAGGCAGCATATCTCATAAAAATGTTGTTGCTCACTTGCCTAAACTCAGCAGTAGGAATCCTTGTTCTAATCCTTGTACACTACAGGAACTTAGTAATAACATCATGCAAGAAATCACAAGTAGATTCAACATCCTTTAACTGGCTAGGTCATATCAGACAAAGAATGAAATGGGTGAAATATGCTGGGGTCCACACAGTTTAGAGTTATTCAACATTCACCTTTCAGCATAAGTGAAAACTCCAAAAAAATACTTATCCAGACAACTAACTGTAACCAAGATTGAAACTCAGGACCCCTTGAATGTGAGGCAGCCACACTACCCCTACACCACAGAGGTGAGCTGAAATGTTATTATTCTGACTATTCCAGTCATTTGTGACTTGGTTGAAATCAACCAATCATGTGCATCAACCATTTCAAATTTCAACCAATGATAACAAAATAATTATCACATTTCATCATCACTTCCTCTGCTTTTCTTATGTTATGATCAGGTTAGAGAATCTAGCTGCACTGTGCTACAGGTCCACAACAGGTTGCGTAATTGACATAACAGAGCCGCTATTCAAACGTCAAGAATGGCTGATTCTCGCTTTGGAGAACCATTAATGCTGAAATAATTTGAAGAGGGAAACCTCGGAACACAGAATACAACAGAAAATATGTTTGGAATCAGTTTTACATATTTTGTATTGAACGAAATTATAAATTCACAGTAGATACTCCAACTTACTAACATTGTCAACATCTCAAAAGATTGGAGCATCGATATGATAATCCTGTAGGCCTTGCCAATGTACGCTGATGTATGTATACCTGCTTCATGTTTCTTTAAAAAAAATAGTAATTACAATACGCAGTTAAATAACATTTTATAGGCTATATTATCATTTAATTTGTGAAATAGTCTTAATAAATGCAACTCATGATAGTCAAATTCTTCACATAAATTAAGTCACTCGTGGTATTACCTACGATACTTAGCTGCAGGTCAATGAGATTTTGGGTGTTTGAACCAAGTAATCACACTTACTGATAGAAATACAGCAGTATAACATTTAGTACCTATTTTAATTCACTTAAGTATAAACTTTTAAATTTTGCAAGGAAAGATGTCTAAGACAGGATGTACAAGGAGCAGGACATACAAAAATGAAACAAAATAAATTCACTGCCACTTATTTTATTTGTTCACAAACACATTAAAAACGTTCATACTCCACATCGGTGCAATCTCAATTGCTCAATATTAGGGCTCATATTATTTATACTTTATCTCAGTGACCTACCAACTAAATTATTGCATATAAATTTTGTTCTGTTTGCTGATGACACAAATTTTGCATTCAGTGGTAATACCTAAATGTTCTCCAAGATGACCATAATAGGACAAATGCAAGGTTGAGTACATGGCTAAAGAATAATACACTAGCCTTAAATATAAAAAAAACTGTATGCAGGCATTTCAATCCTCATGTAATAAAGCAACAATCTAATGTGAGTGTTAGCATTGAAAATTGAAAAATTAAGTAAATGGACACCATAAAGTTTCTAGGAGTATGGATTGATGCTGATCTAACATGAGAGACTCAAAATTTTTTATTACAGAGCACAGCAAACTAAACTATGCAATAAGAATCCATAGTTATAGATGTTCTTCTGAGGTTTTACAAGCGGTCTATTTTGTATGCATACATTAGTTACTTTCTTGTGTTATGACCATCTGGGGATCTTCAGTTAAATCAATAGATATATTCATACTAAAAAAGCACATAATGAAAATCATGAAACGTGTTCCTAAAAATTCACCAAATAAACTATTATTCAGAGAGTTTTGTATACTACCATTAACTTGTATTTACATATCTTCCTTTCATAGAAGCTTGAAAACAGTGTTGTTGTAATTAATTTAATTTAAAAGGTGAGTTAATTAATAACACTGAACAACACTTACAACATATTTTTCCAGGACGCGTTTCGAAGGTTAATAATGGAGGAAAGTTAACCTTCGAAATGCATCCTGGAAAAATATGTTGTAAGTGTTGTTCAGTGTTATTAATTAACTCACCTTTTAAATTAAATTGTATTTACATGTTTGAGATTGTTGTTTTCATTCACATGAATCTATCATATTTTAGCAAGAATTCTAACGACCCTTCCTGTAATACCAGAGGATCACATGGTTGTCAGCAAACTTTATTTCAGGGGGGTGGGACCCGCATGTTGGAAGTTTACAATCATACAATATTAGAGAGGTAGAACTGGAACTTAAAAATTCAATGTCACAGCTGGGATTTGAACCACAGACATTCCGCTTACCAGGCAGGTGCTCTAACATTGAGCTACTGTGACAATCTGCCAAAATGGCACTGAATTCTCAAACCAGTTCGTATTTCTCCTGGTAAACCACAAAGGCAGTCTCACATCAGAGACAATTACCCCAATGGTGACTTACTATTGTAAGTACTTTATGTCCCAGGATTAAATAACCTTCAGATGGTAATTATTATTTATTCATGCCAACAAACTTACTGTTGGTGTTTTTAAACACACAAGCCGTGTGTAGAACTGGCTTGTGTGTTTAAAAACACTAACAGTAAGTTTATTGGCATAAATAAATAATAATTACCATACAATATTAATTCATTATTCTGTTGTCAAAAGTTATGGTATTTGTTGCAGATACCCATATTAATTTGCGCTAAATAAAAATTGTTCTTTACATCAAAATTGAAACAATAGACTAATAGTAATTGATTGCACATTAAATTCATTAATTTCCAAGGGGGGTCCATGGACTTGTGATGCCCATGAGGATCACAAAGCTTGCATTTGAATCAATGAAGCAATAAAATTCGACTTCAAAGTATGTCACACCAAGAATTATCTCTTTACAATAAGCTACCTGATCATTGAAAATTCTTAAATTAGAAATAGTTTAAATAAAAAGTTAAAAGTTACCTCGTAACTTAGCTGATCTACAGGATTAATGAATTCATGATTGCTGCTTTTGCTTAAAGTAGTTTTAAGTTTCTGTTAAATTGTTCATACTAATTGCAAGTTGTGTACTAGAAAAATGTAATGTTGTTATTTGACAAGGCCTTTTTTGTAATTCTTTTGGTGAATAAACAAATTTTTTACATGGAATGAGCCATCCCAATTTTCACTAAGAGTAGATTTGTCTGCATTTGAACACCATATTCTAAATGTTTGTTGACCATATTAAAGAATTGTAGCTCTTATACTTTTGCTTTTGTGTTTCAGGTCAGTGCATTGAAACAAATGCTGCTCCATATCTTGGACAGAAGCATCTGCCAGCAACTGTTACACTGTTACTGATTATTGCAAATGTGTTAGCAAAGATGCTGAGCTGGGTTGAGAGATGATCACTGTCCACACGTCTAGTGCTCAAAGTTGACAGGTAGATGTTGACCGAATATCACGACAGGCTGTCTCAGATTAGAACTGAAATGAACTGTACATATTGCAATGAGCAAGACTGAGCATGAGTATGTGTGCACTGAAGGCAATGAATGGTACTGCTGTGGACTCACATGAATTGAACATCCAGTTCATCTGAGAGCACAGTTTGTTCCAGATAAAAAACCCCAAAAGATAAGCAATCAATCATTATGTATATAATGTGAGTACAAACAAAAATTGTAGAAAGTTGTGGTCAGTTATTACATAATATAAAGTTCATCACTATCTTCCACGTTTCATAAGTGATGTGGTTGCTTGTGATAAAAATGGTGGATCTTTTTTTTTCCACTTTGTACAGAATTTGAATGTTGTTGAATAATTCAAGTTTTATTGTGAGAATGAGTGGGAATGGGATTGGGATTTAGTGAAGTGGTAATTTTGAGGAACTGATGTCATAGAAGTAAGGGTTTTTATTTGTACTGAAATTGTACCAGATATTTTGACAATCTGCCTTCTCTACATAGAGTTGAGAAAAGTTCAGGAACATGTTCTGTAGGCCATAAACAGAGCAAAATATGAGAATATGTTCCTCATTGGGAAAGGTTTTATGTACATATATTAATAAGTAGCAAAAATGGGTGCAAGGGTGTTTGGATGTTAAAATGCCAGTTTTAAAGCATTCTGACATTTGAAGCCAACAGGAAAAGAAATAATCTTTTATACACAGCACAACGGTTACAATTTCTTTCACCAACAATCACACAATATATTGTTAAAAGAAAATAAACTTTAATGCTTGCCCTCTAATCAGTATAGATAATTTACATTTATGTTTTAGCTCTAACTGGTGGCGGTGTTGTAAGCAATTTGTTATTTGGGATGTAAAGAGCTCATCAAATGACACTTGTACTGATAACTGGGAAGTATTTGAAAACATCTGTATTTTAATTATATTGTACAGTGGTTTTTGTGCAGTAAAACCTTGTTTCTGCATATGTAACAAACTAAAGCTATGATCAGTGGTGTGGCATTCCAAATTATGTAGTTGTTTTGGAAAAAATAATGCTATTGTGACAAAGTAAAAAGTAATATTCAGTTTGTGGTTGGAAAGCTAGAGGTGGCAGCATAAGTAAATCTATCCTTTTATAAACAACTAAGGTATGTCATTTCAAAATAAGTTTTCTACATTTTATTACTTTCTTTTTGAGGAAGCAAGAGAGATTGTTCATATATTCTGTACAGTAAAAAATGTATAAATAAAACCAAACTATTACATATCACCAGCTTAATTGGTGAACTTTTTAACTGTATTTTAAGAGTTATAACGAGAAGCAAAACACGTCTTCACTTCACTTAGTCGATCCTCTTGTAACGTCCGGTGTCGAGATTTTTAAAAGAGCCTTCCATTTCACATGGTCTCTTGCAAGCTTCTTTGCTCCATTCATACCCATTCCTCTTCCCTTCAAAATCCCTTCAATCCAATGTTCTGAGGAACATCTAGGCCTTCCCCTTGGTCTCCTTCCCTCCACCCTAGCTTGGGATTCTATCTTCACTCATGCATTGAACATGGCCAAACCATCTCAATTGCTTATTTTCTATTTGTTGTGAAGGTGAATTTTCAAACTTTTCCTTATTGTCTGATTTCTAATACTATCTCATTTAGTTTTACCTTCCACTCTTAAAGACTTATTTTAATTATGTTTTTTTTAACTATATTGTAAAAGTCCCAAATGATTGTCATTTACTACAACAGAAACGGGCACCCATTAGTTTTGAAGGCTACGTAAGAAAAAGATAGAATGTTAAAAAAATATTTTTACTGGAAATACTGTTAAATTTTTAGTAGATATTCCATCTTTATAACTTATATAACAAAACCAAGAGCGCTAAATTCTTTTAAATTGTGTCTCATCATTACATATTTAAATATTGCCTTTAAAGGTTTGTATAAGCTAACAAATGGTTTGATTATTTCAGTTTTTAATTTTCTTTTGACATTCTGCTTCTATATTGGTATACAGCACATAGTCTGCAAGACACATGACACCAAAGGACTGTTACTCTGATATAATAGGCATTGCTCTCAGATAGCAATGAATAGTTAATCTTTTGGGCAGATTTTAAAGAATAATGTTTTTGGCCATGATATTGTTGTAGATGTAACCCTTCATTGCAGCTGTGTACTGGTTAGCTTTTCGACAAATAAGAAAGGGCAAAAGGTAAAAGCAAATCAGAAAGGTTGAATCCATCCATCCATCTTTATAATATGATATCCATTTCTTACTGCATTAATTAAATAATCCAAGGCACAAGAACATCCAATCAATCAAAAAATAAATAAATAATGGAATGATGAAGTACTGTGCAGACGAACCTCTAGACAAATGATAAACACTATGGGAATCTAAATGCCTATATTATAAATAATAGATTACCATACATTCAAGGAACATTTCATACTGAAAACTATATACTGAAAACTTTTACAGATTACATTAACCCTTGGGCATAAAGCACGATAACTGACATTTTGAAAAGTGATAAATGTTAAAACTTATAACTTAAGAGTCTGGCATTCTAAGCTTCATGGAATTTTGAATCTTGTTAGATAGGAATGTCTATAGCACTTGTTATCTTTTTGCTCAGTTTCCCCAAAAGCATTGAGAAGTGAGTTACCACATGTCATGCTAGTTTTTCAATTTTGAATCAGTAGTTATGAAACTATGTTATGAGTTATAATATTTTATGAACTATAAATTACTTCTATATTTTGCAACAGATATTTTTCATTGGAATGTTTAATATTTAGCCAAATTAATAAAATGTGATACCATGTTCACCATGTGTATAAATTCTTTGCTGCTGTTAAATTAAAACAAGTCCATTCTGACAGCTATGTGCACATGTGTGCTTGAAAGAGTCCTGGGAATGAATGCTTCTGCCAATCAGCAGTGCACTGGTACCCTTCACCCCTAACATTCCCTTGCCATAAAGTTGTTTCAAAAGGAAGGCTTCAAAACAGCTTTAAGGAGAAGGAATGTGAAGGGTACAGTGTTACAGCACATTGCTGATTGGTGGAAGCATTTGTAATAATAATCTAACCACTACAACAAATATGCTTGCTATATGGCAGGTTATGATAACAAGAAATTTAAAAAGAACATAAGAACATAAAGTATAAATTGGTTAAGTTATATTCAAACCCATCTGTGGCCTCTCATTCCTTCACTACTCCAGTGCCGGCTATCAGGACTTCAGACTGGCAATTCTTATTCAAAAGTGCACTGTTGCCAACTCTCATTGGTGCAGTCATTCAGTGTGAGTCAGGTGCCTCTGTCATGCAGTAAACATGGTGTGTCACTTATCTGTGCAAAAACGTGTGTTTATTTGTAAAGTTTGCTTCAAGCATGCATCTGTTTGCTGTGTGCACAGGGAGTTTGTTGAAAAGTTTCTGAACCACTTGCAAGGAAAACCGTACATGCAGTCATAAATAAATTTGAAGCTTCAAGTTCAGTGTTGGACAAGAAACATTTGAGGATGAGGTCAGTATTAACTGAAAATAAACTGGATGACATTGGTGCCGCTTTGGAGCATTTGTCTCGAAAATTGCTGAAAACTCTAGCACAGCAAACAAGTGTATCTTGATCTTCTGTGTCAGTCTGGTTGGCTCAATTGGTTAGATGCTGGCTTACTGACCCCAAAGTCATGGGTTCAAATCTGGCCCAGACCAATGATTTTTAAGTGTGCTTAAAAATAACAGCTCCATGCCAGTAGATTTACTGGCATGTAAAAGAACTCCTGCAGGATGAAATTCTGGCACACCAGCAATGCTGATATGATCCTGGCAATTGGCGGCATCATTAAACAACAAAATAATGTAATTTTTTTTTTTTCAATCTTCTGCGAGAAATTCTACACATCTGTTGAAACTGAAGCCCTATCGCTACACACAAGTGCAAGCATTAAAACCAAATGATCCCGCTAAACATGTGAATTATTGTAACTGGTTTTTCCAATCTGTAGAAAGGGGTTTCATTGACCCAAAGATTTTGTTTTTCACTGATGAATCTTGATTTCATCTAACTGGACATGTGAATACTCACAACAGTCGCTACTAGGCTTCAGAAAAATCTGTGCTACTGGATGAAATGCCTCATTATAATCAGAAAATTGGAGTGTGTTGTGCAATAAATGCTAGAAGAGTAAAAGGATCCATATTCTTTAATGAAACAATAAATGCAGAGCGATATCGGATGATAATTCTGAGGCCATTTTTCAATTGCTTGACAAAAAAAGAGAAATCGTACGCTTGGTTCCAGCAAGATTCTGCAACAGCACATTCAGCTGCCATATCATTAAATGCAGTAAGAGAGGTGTTTGATGACGGAATTATTAATGTTGATTTGTGGCTCCCTCGTTTCCTGACCTAACGAGTTGTGATTTTTATTTATGGGGTTCTTTAAAAGGCAAAATGTATCATTCTACTCCTCGCACACTACAGGAAGTTAGAGAAAACATTGTGCAAGAAATCACAAGAATTTCTGCTGCTGAGCTTTGGAGAGTGAGTGAGAATATTTACACTAGATATGCTGCCTGTTTGAGAGCAGAAGGTCAATTTCCAGCACCTATTATAAGGTAAGGATTTTAGTCCGCTTCTGCTGGCGTAAATTCCCCAGCAACTACCGGCTGTCTTGCACAGTACAGAGTGGGTTCGAATATAATTTAACTACCCTATACTTCTAGCTATAATTTTCATAGGATATCTTGAAAGCTTTGCTAGCAGAAAAATTAAGCATGTTATATTTTTTTATAATTTTTACCATGCCACACAAACAAATCCAGGACACATTTTAAAAGCCCTGTGCACAATGACAACAAAAGATCACTTCATAAATGTTATGTAATGCTATTCATTCTGTTCTCAGGATAAAAGTGGATCCCTTTTTGCATATTACTTCTGTCCTTGTTTTTCCTAAATTTTATAACTATTAGAGAAAATAAAAAGAAAGAAAGATAATATGAAGAAAAATAGTCACTGTCTCCAGGTAGTTTATTGCGTGATATTCCATGTGAACTTGGCAGAGTATGTTATGCTCTAAAATAAGTAAAAGTATACATTTATTTTACTTGAAATGTTAATTAAAAAAGTAACTTATTTAAATGATATCACCATTGTTTGGCGGCTGTTTCAAGCAATCTGAAATTATATATGTACCTTAGTTGAAATTAAGGGTAAAGACTGGAAGGAGTTAAATGATTACATATCATATTTATAAAAAACAATTCTCTAAATTATTGCCATCCCCTTGTTATGGGATAGTCATTTTTTTCTTACTCTTTTTTATATTAATATCCTCCAATGTGATGTCATGTCCGATGGTGAATGAATAAAATTGGTGAACTTGTGCTCAAATGAACCTGAACTGCACAGAACTCAAAGTTACCCAACATTTGTCTTCTCAGGATAAGGCAAAACCTCAGAAAAAAATCTTTATCCGAATATCTCACCCTAAAAGAGGTTCAAACTCAGGACCTCTTGAATGTGAGGCAGACATGGTACCACCACACTGCAAAGGTGGCCTTGTTATGGGATAGTAATGATATTTTGTCTCTGTTGTCTTTGTAACTTCCTTTCTCTGTGTGTTTAAGAACATCATACTGTAGCACATTATTATAAATAATTGTTTACTTAAGATTTACAATCTATGACTATTAATCATATTTACAAACTCTGCCTTTAAGGTCATGAATCTCCAAACTTATTTGCACTATTATTAATCATTCATTTTATTTGTTTTCCTTCACTCTTAAATGACTCTAATCCTAGAGGATTGCATCATTTCTTTTTAATGTAGGTATTTTGGCACTGAAAATCACAGATAAGCAAAATCGATTAACTATAAAATAAAAGCTGACAATGGAAAAATAACTATAACCTGAGCAAAAGATATAAACCGAGTTACAAAGGGCTTCCATTTATCTCCAGCTCTTTTTAACCTATGTACCTAGTGGGTGAAGCCATTACATCAAAATATTTTAAGGAAACTGGCAAGGTAATGAACACCATTTTGTTTGTTAATTTTCAAGTAATTCAGAAAACAATTTACACATGCAGCTAACCATCTGCAGAATATTTCTTAGAAATAATTTTAAGAATAAAATATTTGGGGAAAAACAATAAGTATGAGTCTTTTAAGAAAGAATGATCTGCTGTGTAAAATATTGTTATACAAATTATAGTTCTAAAAGACATAATGAACAAGCATAACATTCTAACATTTTATACTGTCATAATGAAAAAATTAATGTTGAATGACATACTTTCAGACTCTGAAAATTAAAACTGTGAAGGAAGCACAAAGTTGATAGCTTATCATCATTCCAATATTGAAATACAGCTATAAAAATTGAACATGAAACAGATTAGAAACAAGAAGAAAAAGGTATCTGAGGAGATAAAACTTCTCAGTTGTCTACACTATTCCAGCCACTATGAAAATGAACAAATAGGGAGTTGAATAAAATATAATCTAAAAGAGGAGACCGAGAAACAATAAAATTTGGATGGAGCACAGACAAAGTTAATAGATTTCCTAAGATCCCTCACAATTGTCAACTCAGAAATGTTGGTAGACCTCTTCAGAAATGGATGGATGGATGATTTTCTCAAGTTGAAAAAGGCCAACTGCTTCAGAAGTGTCTCATTTTTATTTTGAATTGGTGGTTGGAAAGAAATGCAGAAGTCGCATATGAAGTCTTCATATGTTTAACACAAATGCACGATGGACATGCCAAAATCAACTGAACCCTCCCATTAAATGTGAAATTCACATTTATGTATTTTATTGGTTTTAAATGAGTTAAGGTACAGCTTCACATTGGAAATTACTTTTCTCAAAATTTTGTAAATGTATAGCTTGCATGTTAATTGTCACAAGAATTGTGTTTAATATAACAATTTGTACAATTAGCTTAGTCTAGGCACATAAAATGTTCAACATTTTTACCTTTTGAAATTCCAAGGAAGTACTCTAAAACTTGTTATACACCTTATTCATACATAATTTTGAAGCTTATTAGACAGGAAATGATGTGGGTCAACAACTATGGTCTTAATATAAATCACAAAAAATTTGTAGCCATTTAAACAAAGATATAATTGGTAAACAGAGGAATTTTTAATTTCAAAATTCATAACTTGTTAAACAGCTAGTTCACCTGATGTAACTGAGGTTCAAGTCATCGTACATGTTCAGAGAAAGAAATTGGTTTATTAAAGTTTGAAATAGTTATATTTTTATAGAAGCCACAGAATTTGAGAAAGAAAAATTATGAAATTTTCAGTTTTGATTTTTTTATGGTTACCCAAAAAATATTTTTAAGTATTGGTAGTGTAAATGTTTCTAGTATATTATGGCAGTCATTAACAAAATGTTTTTAAAAATTCTGGCTAAAATGTAGAATTTTGTTCCCAACATGAATGTGTACCTTAAACAATCTAAAAATATGTTCCAATGAACACTGCAACTCTATTTTGATAAAATTAAACAGGAATATTTTTGTGTTGGAAAGATGCTTAATGCTTTCTTTATTTTAACATTCTTTAACCTGGTAGGTCATATCAGATGATGAATGGATGAAATGTGTGAAATGATGCTCGATAGAGCTTAAAGTTATCCAGCATCCCTCCTCTCAAGATAAGGGAAAAACCCCAAAATCTTATCCAGGTAATTTGCCCTAACAAAGAACCTAACCTGCGACTGCTTGGTTGTGAGTCAGACTTGTAATAATATATTTGTTAAAACCTGGGTCTGAATACCTGTTGGATTAAGCCCTAGCTGAGGTTTATACAAGGATGATTATCATATAAAGTGAGCTAGTTTTAAACCTCAAACAGTGTAATCATAATTATAATTTATTTCATCTTCAAATCATATTATACAATATGGAAAACAAGAAAATGCTATTTATAGTAGTACTATATACAACTATTAATGATTCTACAGAGCAATACTTAGAATTATGGGCAATGTTTTATAACTAGTATGAAGTAAACATATCTAACATTCTGGGTATAATGTATAACAATTTATTCACTTTCCTTTCTATTGTTGATGAGTCTCCTTTCTTTCTATTTGCTGATTTATGATAGTAGTTCTTGGTCATATGTAACAGACATATAAAATCAAGTTGTTATATTAATTTAACAGTTCTTAAAGTTACAATAGACACGCTTTTATCTCTTTATACAATTATTTAGCATGATGGCAACAAACTTGGTTACAACATAGAGAGAAATGCAATGAAACTCCTCTTTGTACCCAGCTTCTGTTCTTTTAAGGGTGACAGTTAAGGTATGGCCTTCTTTATATATATGCCTCTTGTGCATAGAGAACCTTAAGACATGTCTCGTATACGACACGTAGGGTCCAAAGAGGTTAAACAAGAGTTATCAAGAGGTTTTGGTGCAAGTATTGAATGCATATTACAGTAGAGCCCCACAAATCCAAAATTCCAGATAATCCGAAAACAAAATCCAGTTTTTCTTTTAACATAGAGTAACTACATTTTCGTTTGGTTGACATCATAGTACATGGTATAACACAAACAAGCACCTCTTCTGTTTTATTTTATGAGCAAAAAGCATAGATTACTGTAGAATGACAGCTAACAATAGTGAACAAACTACATACCACCACTATCGCATGCGATCACCTGTGTCCACACGTCAGAAGAATACATTGCCGTTTTGTTGAATATATTGTCACTTCCTTACATCACTATGCTACGCTAACTTGTAGCTACTAATTCTATAGCTGAATTTACATACCTTTTTCTTTTCATTTTTCAAATAATCCAAACCTTTCCAAATCCAAACAGACCACACCCCCAATTAATTTGGATTAGCAATGTTCTACTGTATATCATAAACATTATAAGAAGATTCAATTATATTTTTTCACTATGTTTTCTGCTTTGTTAGTTCCTCAATCAAAAAATCTATGTATGTTGCTTGAAATTATATATCTGCAACTTTTATCCTATTTTTACAAACAAATCTATTTTCTACGCCTTGGCAATTTCAATGAAAAGTCAACATTCTTTACAAGCATGTTCTTTTATGAGTCCAACATCTTTGTAGGTATTCTAGTAAATACTTTTAGTATTTTAAATCATTTAGGAATTGGAATTAGAATATATCCTGTGACCTGTGACCATTAGAAAGAACTGTGCTTTACATTGGAGAAAGAACTGTGAAAATCAGTGTTATAGTTTCTATGACTAACACACACACACACACACACATTTTATATTTTTAAAATATCAACATAGACTATTCCACTCATATGTGACTTGGTTGAAATCAACCAATCATGTGCATAACAGTTTCAAATTTCATTATCACCCCTCTGAATTTTAATTATCACCTCTTCTATTTTTCTTATGTTGTGATCAGGTTACAGAATCTAGTTGCACTGTCCTACAGATGTGCAACAAGTTAAGTAATTTAATGCAACAGAGCCACTAGATTGAAATGTCAAAAATGACTGGCTGTCACTTCAGTGAAGCATCTAATGCTGAAATAATTCAAAGAGGGAACCTCAGAACACAGAATACAACAGGATGTTGCTTTCACAGGCAGGGAACTAAGTCAGTGGTGTTTAATCTTGTAAGCTGTGCTGACGGACTGATGTATACCTGCTTCATTTTTCTTTTAAGAGATTAGTAATTACAATACAGCATTAAAATAACATTTTATAGGCTATATTACCCCTTAATTTGTGAAATAGTCTTAATAAATGCTACTCATGATAGTCAAGTTCTCCAGATAAATTGACAATCACTCATAGCAAAGCTTATGATAATTAATTTGGTTAAAAGTAATTGAACTTCCATCCAAAAATATTTTGAGCCAAATGATGTTTAAAACTGCTTTGAAAGAAAATTAGTTAAATGGAAGGTAAGATAATAAGATAATAAAAAATTTTAAATGTTACTGTTTTGTTATGTCTGTCTTCTTCTTCCAAACTTGTTGTAGGGACTGGACAAATCGTTAGTATGCTTTGTTAAACTCAAGCCATTAAAGATTCTACGGTCAGAGTTGCTGCAAATGTAGAATGTGATCATACTTGTCAATATTTAGGGTAGATATTTTACAACAAAGTGTTGAAAGTTCTTTATCCTCTCCTATCTGATTAACATTGCTTGATTCTCAGTCAAAGATAAGACAATATTGCAATAACAAGGTTTTACTGTATGGTATACTGCACTAGAATTCTTATGTGTGATAAATTTAGAAACTGCACAACATTCCAGATAAGAATGCTGCTACTGTTTTTGTAAAAGCAGTAGTATGGAGTTTCTCTGTGAATGGACACTGAGCACATGAGGCCGCTCTACCATCAATGATTGTTTTTAGCTCGAATGAGATGAGCATTGAGACTGTGTGATTGATCTCTTACTTGGTCTGTGATTGAAGTACTAAATAAAGGAATGCAATAAAGTCGTATTTAGAAAGGGTGGGTAAATAAGACACATCACTTTTTGTTATTATCTAAAGTGTACTTCAGTTTTTATAATAACAGACTGGCTGGATATGATCATTATGGAAATACTATCAAATTATTGCAACAGCCATATTTTTTCATTGAGAAATGCTGCTGACTGTGGGCACTCTTTTCCTTGCTGGAATCAGCAGAAACCTTCAGCAGGTCCTTTAATATATTCCTGTTATTTTTTTTATATAGGATGACTATTATTGCACAAATTTTAAAATTGCAAATAACCTGTATTTCAGTGATTACATTGCAGTAAAAGTATGTCAAAATATATCCACTCAAACTATATGTGTTGTGTACGTATGTATGCTTTCATTTTTGTATCAAGAGACCGTTGCTCCTCACACTTGCACCAAACTCCTTGTCCTACATTTCAAATCATCTTGAAGAAAAATAATCTTATTCCTATAAATAATCTTTCATCATGATGTTCTCAGCTATGTTTTATATCTTTGTGATTTATACGTTTTTCCTTTGGTAACTTAATGGCTTCAGATTCAATATTACAGAATTTTTGCACAGTGCATTCTTGAGTTACCATAAACACTACAACCAAGTGACCAATGTTCTGTACTGTGTCACTTAGTCAAAATGAAAACAACCATAATGTAGGTAACAAAATATTCTGACGATTTAGCATGAAACTTAGTACAAAAGAGATAAGTAGACAAATAGCTACTTTGAAAGGCATTGCCACAAAGCTTTAAGAGTGAGTGAGTGAGCAAGTGAACAACTGAAAGAGTGACTAAGTGGCGTTAAGAACCTGTCAACAAGGTCATTTGGGCCCCAAAGCCTTAAGAGGAGAACAATAATGCACAGTGTGCATAATTCTCGATAATGCCAACAACTGAAGAAATGCATTGAAAGAAAATAAAGTTATATGAAGTACAGAGTATCTCAGTGGACTCAAATTGTATAATTTTTTGATTACAGTACACATAAGTCAGAGTTTCTCTTCTACCATAAACTCAAAAAATCAGCTCTCTCTTAAAAAGGGAAATAAGTTGGCAGCCTTAGTCACTTAAATTATTTAAATTAAGTTCACAATTTACAAGGACCCTCAGGGGTCTCCGTCTAGGGGATATGTGAATGGCAACCACAAGGTACCCAAGCTGAGCAGAACATTACTTCCACTTACTGGTGTTTTGCTCCTCACTGTAACTTTCCTATCTGACCTTACCTTGGTCATCTCTTGTTCTCTTCCGACCCCGATGCTATTAGGGTTCCTGAGGGCTAGGGAGTCTTTATTTTTCCAACCTCTCCATTTCTCTAATTTTTCTATAAAACCTTAACCCCTAACATGCTGACCTGTCATGGCATGTAATACGTCTTCTGATTGGTAATCAGAGGATATGGTCGGTGAATTTATTTTGATAATTCTCCCGGTCAGGTCAGTGAGACCCGTAAACCAACGACAGGTGTGGTCCCCGAGACATTCCGGGGGTTGTGAGAGAGTGATATGACCGCCAAAACATAAAAATATGGTGCTCTCTAAAAAATGGTTACTATTACTGCTATTGCTCTCTTTTTTTATGAAATAAAAGATGGGAACTACCAAACATTCAAACAGTGATTCCTGAGTATCCTCGAAAAACAGCAGTTGCAACCTTCAGGTTGATTACAGGACATGATTGTCTGGCAAAACATTTAAACAGAATTGGGATATATTCTTCACCACTCTGTCCTCTATGTGATCTGCAAGAGGAAATGGACAGAGACCACCTTCAAATATGCCCAGCCACTTCTAATGCCCCATCCATCAGTGAAAAATATTGGAGAGCAAGAGGATTAATGACTTCATTGTCAGAAATCCAGCATTAGCTAACAACAACAATTTACAAGGCCTAGTTCTGAATGACCTTTCTGTTTTTAATATGATGGATAATCATATCCTTTAACAAATTTTTTGAATGCCTTCAAATGCAGCAGTCTGAAACAAAACTCTCATTTTATAAATTATGTAGATGAGACTATATAAGGTGATGGAGATAAAGACTTTTATAGTGGTAAAAGACATATTTCTATTTACAGTATTGTCTAATGTGACAGAAGATTATTCAGCAACTGCTGAAGTCTGAATGCACTGATAGTGCCAACATTACTTTACTGATCTTTTTCTTTTTTTTTAAGATAATGTCGTTTAACAACTGGGTAGAGCAGATATTTCTAACTTGAGCACATAGCGTTGGGGTGTGGCACTCAATAGGCATGGTGTCTTTCCCACAAAGCAGCCTGTATGTGTGTATGACAGATAGTGAGACTAACATATTAAGAGCTATTCGCTATGTGATGACTTTGAAGCTTCTTTTCTTTGCAAGAACCAGAAATAAATAAACCAATAATGATCTTTCATTTGAGAAGACAATTGGAAAATTCAAACCAATGAGTATCAAGGAATATCTCGGAAATGGTTACCTCCACAAAAAATTGTTGGACATAAACTGCTTGGTTTAACGAAGTCTGCATTTTTTGTGCAATAAGATTTTGTATACATCCTACGGTTTAACAATTGTGCAAAAGTCAATCAGTATGTAGACATGAGAAGTCACTCCCCGAAATTCAAGGTATACACTTCATCTACCACATAAATATCTTAAATGTGCATCTTAATATCATTTTTGAAAAAATCAAAATTCTTGAAAATTTGTCCATGTATAGGATAGTTTTGGTAGGGTAATTCTCTTGAAAATGTTCTTGCCACATCCTTGGAAAATACTTAACTTAAACACATAGTTTATATCTGACTATCTTTTCGTTTTTTGAGTTATGTTGTTTAAAGGTAGATACATAGATACAGGCAGCTTTTTTCCAAAAAAAAAAAATGCTCTTTTTTTATTCAGCGAGGATTAATATGTCTTGTGAAATATTGCTATAGAATTTTGGGTAGAATGTAGGTTTAGGGTTAGCAGCAAGTGGTTAGACCATTCGCTTCTCACCAAAGTGGCCCGGGTTCGATCCGAGGCAACCGCATGTGGGATTTGTGGTGGACGAAGTGGCGCTAGGGCGGGTTTCCTCCGGGTACTCCGGTTTCCCCCGTCATCTCATTCCACCGGTGCTCCATCTTCATTCCATGCATCATGCATACTACGCCTGCGGTGCCGTAGTAGTAAAAGCGGGCGTTAAACAATACAAAAAAAAAACAGGGTTAGCAGTGTTAAACAGTGCAGACACCTCGCACTCATAGGTCAACATAGATCCACTGGGCTACCACAACCCCTCCCAGGAGGAAGGGATGAAATGGAGGAGATGCAGACAAGCCACAGAGGCGTGCGGAAGTCCCTATTGGAATTGCCTAGAAAGAGACAGATGAACAACCGTCAACCAAGCAGCCTCCGGTATCCACGGTACTGCTCTTTCTTTTCGGCAAGTATCCGCGCCATCGCCATAAAACCCAGTTCACCTGAACAATTAGAAGGAAACGGAATGAAAGGAAAATCTGGTAAATGAATTGCCTATCGACCAGGAAAGAGTTCTAAAAACCTAAGGTCAGTGTGAGTAGTCTACGGCAGCGGTGTCAAGGTCATAGCGCATTGACCTGTGTTATGTGCTTTTCCGGGCCAGCGTGCTAAAGTGAAGAGAGATGGCCAAAGAGTAAGGGATAACGTTGCTAATGTATGCACAGTAGTGTTAAAACCGCATCATACTGTGTGTCTAAGCAGGCTACTGGGAATGGAATAAACTGATGCGTGCACAGGAGTGGACAAGACTTGATATTATGTATGCATATGTTTAATAAATGAAAATAGATTATGCTATTATGGAACAGCTTTCTCCATAGCACAACAAAACATAAGTTGGACACTGTTATCGTCACCAAGTTATCAAGTCAGAGTATATACTTATTAATAAACACTAAATTACAGATTAATCTGGTTGTAACAGAAATAGTATTATAGCGTAGTAAATATGGTTAACGCGCGATTTAGCTTTGATCCTCAGAAACCTCTCATGTAACACATACCTCATGCATTGTTTGTTCTCGGAACAGTGAACTGTCAACGGACATTTTCAATTTTGTCTTTAAAATTTTACAGGACGATCAGAGGAATTGATGGCGGTGGTGCAAAACGAATTTGTAATTCATTCTGGTGTATTATGTTCATTTTCACTCATATCCTGTAGCGGAACACGCACTGTCGCACTTTTCACTGGCGGTAGTTCAACGCTATGGCAACTATCACTTGTTTCATTGATTTTACGCTTCCTCTTATAACGAATTTGTCCATGTTACAACAAAAGTTAATTCTGTACTTGCAATCAGCATCAGGAGTCCAGGGGTAAGATCAAGTCGCCCGGGTTAACGATGCTCGTGTATTTTACTTGTTCTCAATTCGCACATATTGTTTGTATAAGTCTCATGTTTGTATGTTTTTACGCTTTTTAAATATAAGCTATCGCTTTATTTCAATTTTCTTTCGTTTGTTACATATTTACCACAGAACACTCTACTGCCTTTTTTAAAATTTAAATAGAGTAAACTCCTTGTGCTGCCATCTGACAGTGAACAAAATCAAATATCAAATAGTTCTGGACTGCCTCGGAAGATGGCAGCGTATAACCAGCTATAACGTTTGGAAAGGACAATGAATATTGCTCTTTGCCGTGACTGCTATAATCTTAGCGTTCATTGTTCTTATAAATTCGCTCTCATTGGTCGCAGCAAAGACGGACTACTTGTATGTTCAGCAAAGTGAAAATTGAGAAATAGTCTAAACAATCGGGTAACTGTGATGGTTCCGCGGGAACGCAGGAAGCTCGCATTTCGAAGATCCCACGTTCGATTCCTGTCGATAGCCCCTTCCGAATATGGTTTTCATGGTTTTCCTTGGCGGCAGATGAATACAGGGTAGAGGGGGAAGGTTCTCATCCACCACGATTTCCTTTTTTCCATTTTCCTTCCACTCCGGTTCCTTCCCATCTTTAAAGTGTATTACTAGGTTTCACGGCGTGTGTTGTGGTATGTATGTTTCTTTGTTCTGTCCGTGTGTTGACTGAACCTAAACGGCTGGACAGATTTTTATGAACTTTTGCGCGTGGGATAAGCGTGATCCGAAAATGGTTTAGATTCACAATTTAACCCGATAGAACATGTTCTTTTTAATTGATTTGTTTGTGTTGTTGATCTGTGGCTGGTTTAGGTTCACAGAATCCGTCAAGCAGCGCTGCGATCGCGTTTTAAGCTTTCCGGTATTTTGTTCCGAGGAGTTCAGGACGCATTTGCCGCAGCTAAGCATTAATATCATATTAAATGTGCACGCTTATTGAGCAAAAGTAATTAAAAGTGTACTTCAACATTAAACATTGTGTAAATGTGTAAGGTGCGGTATTGAAGTATTTTACATGATTTGTCATGAACTCCAATGATGTACAGATGCCTTCTATAACAATAATCTTAACCTAAAAATTCTCTGTGATCGCGTTTTAGAATTTCCGGTAGTTAATGCTGCGGACGGATTCTAGGGCGTTTTTGTCGCAGCTTAGCGTTAGTACTACATTAAAAGTGCGTGGTTTTTTGAGAAAGTGCACTTAAAGGTGTAATTAACAAATATACATTGTGCAAATGTGGAAGGTGCAGTATTGAATTGAGTTACGTGATTTGTCATGAATTCCAATGATGTATACACGTCGTTTTATAACAATCCGCTTAACCTACAAATTTAGTATATTATTATATATTGAAGTACGCTTTAAAAGTGTAATTAAACAATATACATTGTGCAAATTGTGCCAGAGGGCCAACAACCATTGAACATTGTAAAACAAATGGTAGTAACCATCATAAAAACAAAGGAGATAGATGACAAAGGTAGATAAATAAACGGTTTTCCTGCATGATGCAGCATTTCCCATCCAAGAAAGCACAACCACCTCTAGACATGGTCACCTTGAGTTTAAAATGATCATAACAAATTACTTGAGCGAAGCGAACGTTCGTTCTTAGGATGCTTATCATCCACTGTTTATAATATAAGCTAAAGTACGATGTTTGGATTAAAGATAATGAACTATATTACTTAGAAGTGTTATGATGTCCATTGTAGATACAGCCTGGACCCACCCTCCCACCCTGTTTAGTACGTTTTCTTATACAGTAATATAATCAGTAACTACAACAAACGGGCCATTTTCCCGCTACAGAGAATGCTCAATGGCGAATTCTAACCCGCAGGAGAAGCGAAATTCGCGGTATTAGCTATTTTTTTATTATTATTTCACAGACATTTTAGTGTATTCACACAACTGTATACTTTTTATATATACAACGTTTAAACAGGACGTCTTTCGGGTTTACTACTGAAGTATGCAACGGAAAAGTCTCAGGTTAAATCAAACATTTACGGAATACATATGTCCTATGCTGTAGGTAAGTGCTTTATTATAAAAGTACTACATACAAGTTAAATTATACATTTTGCTATAATCTAAACTGAAGTCTTCCATATTTTTCATTGAACTTCCTAAAACAAGGGCACATGATGGAACATTACAACCTTCGTACATATGTTGTTGTTAGCTAATGCTGGATTCCTGACAATGAAGTCATTAATCCTCTTGCTCTCCAATATTTTTCACTTATGAATGGGGCACTAGAAGTGGCCGGCCATATTTGAAGGTGGTGTCGATCCATTTCCTCTTGCAGATCACATAGAGGACAGAGTGGTGAAGAATATATCCCAATTCTGTTTAAATGTTTTGCCAGACAATCATGTCCTGTAATCAACCTGAAGGTTGCAACTGCTGTTTTTCGAGGACACTCAGGAATTACTGTTTGAATGTTTGGTAGTTCCCATCTTTTATTCTTTGATTTTTCATAGTAATATTTTGCAATAATTTTTTTGAATTCAGAGTTGACTAATCTTTTAGCTGCATAAAATGGTAGATTAACTATAGATTTTTGTACACCGTGGTACCCTTTTTTGCAAGAAAATCAGCTTTCTCATTACCACTAGTCCACAGTGAGCTGGTATCCATTGGAAGACTAGGTGTTTTTGAAGTGCTGTTAGATGGGTAAGGATTTTCCAACATTCTATAATTGTTTGGTTTTTTGGTGATAACTTGGAAGTAATTGCTATAATTGCTGCCCTGGAATCTGAGAGAATAACTGCTTGCTGAAAATGTGAAATTCTGTACAAGAGATTTTGTAGGGCCATTCGAATTGCTTCAATTTCTCCATCAAAGTTAGTAGTTCCATAACTTAAAGATTTGTAATAGGAAAAGAGGTGACATGTGACTCCAGCACGTGCTCCATCTTGGTTTGATATCAATGATCCATCAGTATAAATATGGAGCCATTCATTTTCTGGAAATCTAGTATGGATTGTACATATACATGTTTTTATATCATGCACCTTGGTGGAGTTGCAAACACCGCCCCTCCAAGCTTCTGTCACTTTCTTTTCGAAGTGCTCGTAGAAGCGATTCTAGGATACGTTTGTTTCCTGGTCTAGTTAAAGTTTCCTCTAGATGTCAGCACACACCAGAAATGCTCAGTAGGCTTCTCGCGGCCCTACAACATAATAGTATAAAATATATGCTTTTTTGTTAATAATAGTTAACTTTATTACACTAATTGTGTATTACAGTTGTGCTATTATAAAATTATATTGTATACATTACATATACAGGAAACACATGTTGAGATTACAATTCATTAATTGTCCTCATATTTAATTTAGTTAATATCTTCAACGAGGTCGGTATGTCGTTTCCTTTTCAGTCTTCGATGTAGTCGCTAATGTGGTGGGTGCAGAGGGATCTGGTTCAATAGACTATTGGGATGGTTGGTGAAGGATTTGTAGAGTCGATGGTAGCAGGAGCGAAGTGTGGTATCTGTGGTGTAGCAATGAAGAATGAAGAGTAGAATTGCGGATGTACCATGGGGCATCCGCTATTATTCGAAAACCCCGATTTTGTATTGTTTGGATCCTCCTTATCTGAGAATTTGAAGTAGAGCTCCGTATCGACCATCCATACATCCAGATTGGCCTTATTAAACAAAAGTATATTATCCTCTTGATGTGTAACGGTAGCGGAGACGATTTTTTTAAGTAAATATTTTAACTGGAGGATTCTATACCGCAATATTTTGATTAATGAAGAGGTATGGGCGCTCCAGGTGAGTTTGAAATCCAATGTTAGGCCTAAGTATCCTACCGCTTTAGCTTGTGGGATTTCTTCGTTTACAAAGGTGATTACATATTCTTCAGTTTTTCTTTTATAGGTGTACCTTACTGCTTTAGTCCTTTTGGGATTCATGCGGATTCATCATTTTGAGCACCATCTATGTATTTTATCTACAAACTGTTGGAGACTGTCTACTGCTGAATTGTCTCGTCCGTTGCAAAGGACTGCGATGCCATCTGCAAATTGCGCTATTGTGATGTTATCATGTGAAGGTAAGTCGTAAACATAGATTAAATACAGAAAGGGAGCAAGCACACTCCCTTGTGGTACTTAAGCTCGTATAATTTGGGATTGAGATTGATAATTAAAATACTTCAATGAAAAGGATCTGTTCATGAGGTATGATTTGATTAGAAGTAATGTATCACTCAAAAGGGGTTTTAATTTAAATAAAAGGCCCTCATGCCAGACTTTATCAAATGCCTTTTGGGTGTCCAGAAATAGTCCAAAAATAGATAGACCTTTCTTCAGAAGACTCCAGTATTGTATCTACGACTCGATGAAGTTGCTGACACGAATGAGAATCTCTAAAGCCAAACTGGGTGTCAGGACGTTGAGGAATTGTGGAAGAAGGAGCCTTTCGAAGACTTTAGAAAACAGTGGCAACAGGCTGATAGGGAGATATGATTGAGGGTCTCGTTTCAGATTATCAGGCTTGGGAATCATTACTATTACGGCATGTTTCCAACTCTGTGGAAAATAAGCAAGGCGAAGAACAGTGTTAAAGAGTTGAGTTAAAAACACGAGTGTTTTTCTGGAGTGTGCTTTGAATAATGGCCGAGGGATTATTTTGCCGGTGTTCTGGAGTAAAGAACGTGGAAAATAGGGAAAGTTGAAGAGGCATTGAAATACTTTCACTTACATTTTCTGTGAATTCGAAATCTTCACTAGAATTGGGTGTGAACTGCTCCTGTAACATTTCATTGAAGAGTGTTGCTTTATCTTGTGGCGATGTGTACCACACGTTATTAGGATACAATGGTGGTATTATATTTGGTTGCCTAATTAAATATTTAGTCTTCTTCCAAAGCGAACCATCGGCTGTATTCAAGGAGAGCACGTGGCAGTACTTCTTTCTTTTCGAAGTGCAGTATGCAGGTGGTGGGTAGCTCGATTGTAGGCTGTTTTGTGAGCAGCGTATTTAGTGCGTTCCCATAGTCTCCGGCAGTCTCTCTTTTCTTGAAGAAGAGTTCTAATATGGAATTACAGCGTATTTGGTAACTATTTGACCTCCTGAGTACTTGTTGAGTGGTAGATACATAAGCTGCAAACTGAATGTTTCTGGTTAGCACTGTAACAACGATGTCAATTTCACGAGGTGATTTAAGAGGAATTTTTAAATCAGTAATGTCTTCAAGTGTTGTTGTATAGCGAGTACAATCAAAAGGCCCCTTTATAAGACTGACCGGAGAAGTTGTTGATCTCAGGTGTGCTTAATGTCAGTGTTACAGGATAGTGATCAGAGCTAAGATCATGAAGTACAGATGGTGTCGTGAAGAGGTCGCCTGTAGGCTTAGTTATGAAAAACTCTAAGACATCTAATGTATTTCCTGTATCCGAGTAGTAGGTTGGCTCTACTGGAAATATAAAATTTAGTTAAACTTTCGTGAAATGGAACATCGTTGCTTATTTTTTACTTTCTCTACTGGTAAGCAGGGGAAGTATTGTATTTCACCCGAAAATTCGATGTCGAGATTTCACCTGAAATATATGTTTTGAGACCCCCTGAATCAAAAAAAAAAAAAAAAATATTAGAAAAAGATCTGAGTGTCTGTGGACAGCATAACCCAAAAACGAAAAGTCGGTTAAAAGCCAAAGTTGGTATTTAAGTTTAATGCCTTTCAAGGATGCGACACGAAGATTTTTAATAAAACAGCCCCACCCTAAACTACCCTTTACATGGAACATTTTTTGAAAATTTTGATTTTCTTGAAAATGACAAACGATTCTGATTAAAATGTCATATGTTTGAGATATTTTTATGAAAAATGAAATGTATATCTTGAATTAACTATATTCATTGTAATCCAGATCTAAAGTCTATAGTTCACCCAACAACAGCGCAAGCTGAGCTCTCTTAGAGTCCTTCCAAGAGAAGCTTGGAATCTAAATTCTAAATTTTAACCTCCATATTTGGATTCACACACCAGCAGTGCCCAACGAATGTTGCACACTGAAAAGCAGCCGTTGACGAGCAAAGTTGTTACCTTCAGTGTCAGATGGCAGCACGAAGATTTCACTCCATTTCTTTTAAAGAAGGTAGCAAATATGCAACAGTCGAAAGAAAACAAAGAAAGCGATAGCTTAGATTGAAAAGTATAAACAGATACATATGCCATTACTTATATAGAGGAAAATAATGCAGTGATAACAAATAATACACAAAAATATCATCTAACTAACGTCTGTCGGGTTTACTGGTGAAGTATGCAAGGGAAAAGTCTCAGGTTAAATCAAACATTTACAGAATACACATGTGCTATGATGTAGGTAAGTGCTTTATTATAAAAATCCGATGTGCTGCACTCACATGACTTTCTCTACTCTTGTACAAACTATTTGTACAAATTCTTATTCCTATATCTTCTTCGTCTTAGTGAAGATAAACGTTTGTACAAATTATCTTATTGCTTATTTCCTTGTAGGTGCAAGGGGAAAGTTAGAGCACAGAAGGCTTTGAGCGATAGTCATATCTTTTGAAGCTTTAAGATTCTCTTCTCTTTGCACACTTAACATATAAAAAAATGAACAACGATGATCCATTTCACGAAAGTTTTAAGTTTTCCGAAACTCACACACATAATAAGGAATATCTCCGAAATGGTTCACTGTACAAGAAAATTCATTGAGACATAAGTTGTGTATTTTAGCAAGATCCACATTTTTTGTATATTTTGATTTGGTCTATCTCTAACGGTTTACCAGTTATGCAAAAGTCGTCCAGAGTAAATACGGACTACAGGGGTTATAGCCAGAAAATTCAAGATATACATTTCATTTTTCATAAAAATATCTCAAACATACGACATTTTAATCAGAATCGTTAGTCATTTTCAAGAAAATCAAAATTTTCGAAAAATGTTCCATGTAAGGGGTAGTTTAGGGTGGGGCTATTTTCTTCAAAATCTTCGTGTCGCATCCTTGAAAGACATTAAACTTAAATACCAACTTTGGTTTTTTACTGACTTTTCGTTTTTGAGTTATGCTGTCCACGGACTGACACACAGACACACACGGACCTTTTTGTAAGAATGCTTTTTTGCGATTCAGGGGGTCTCTAAACATATATTTCCGGTGAAATCTCGACATCGAATTTTTGGGTGGAATACAATACTTCCCCTACTTACCAGTAGAGAAAGTAAAAATACTAGAAACGAGTTAAATTATACATTTTGGTATATAATCTAAACTGAAGCATTCCATTGAACTTCCTAAAACAAGGGCACATGATGGCACATTACAACCTTCGCACATATACATGTGTTTATATCATGCGCCTTGGTGGAGCAAAAGTGACATTTGTGTGACCAAATTGGCATGTTACTTTGCTTGTAAAAAAAAGGGGGGGGGGGAGAAGTTGCAAACACCGCCCCTCCAAGCTTCTGTTACTTTCTTTTCGAAGTTCTCATAGAAGTGATACTAGGATACGTGTAGTATTTTGCTGGTCTAATCGAAGTTTCCAGCACACAGAATAAGTGGTCAATAGGCTTCGCGCTGTGACAATACAAGTGGGAAATACCTTACTATGGACTATGGCCTTGGAAAGAAAGAACTCCTCAGCATGGCCAAAATGCACTGTATCCCATCCCAAGTACAGTTACAACTGCAAATTTATATTTAAAACTATGACTTCAGATCTGGACTACAATGATATTTTTGTGTATTATTTATCACTGCATTATTTCCCTCTATATAAGTAATGGCATTTGTATCTGTTTATACTTTTCAATCTAAGCTATCGCTTTCTTTCAGTTTTCTTTCGATTGTTGCATATTTACTATCTTCTTTAAAAGAAATGGAGTGAAATCTTTGTGCTGCCATCTGACACTGATAAACTCGAGTAGTTCCGGAGTGCCTAGGAAGATGGCAGCGTACTACCAGTTATATAACACACACGAGATTGGAAAGGACAATGATTATTTGCAATTTGTCAATGCAATTTTTCAGATGGAATTAACTGGTACGCAGAACAAAACAGATATGAAGACAAAATTTGATGATGTGTCACTCCGTGAGTTCTACAAGCTGTACTTGCCTAAAGAAATGTACAATCTACATGACCATGCATTGAAAATGACAACTTTATTTGGTAGCAGGTACTCTCTTTCACAAAAGTAAACACCCAACTTCAGTGAGACCTGCAAGAAGGGTCACGTAGTTCTCAGGCGTACTTGCATAGGTGGTATGAGAATTAAATTAGTCATATACTTTCCTTCCTGTGACAATGCATTTTTATGGCCAACAGAACCGTGTTTGATACCATTACACGCTTATATATTTTAATATGGTAATACTCTACGAAATTTATAGAGATGTTCCTGAATGTGAATATTTAAAGGGAAATATTAATTTCGGGAGGCATGATTGAGGTAGATGTGTTCTCTGCTTTATTTTCAGCAATTGCAATTAATATCTTATAAAGCATTCAGTTTTAACATTTCAATCGCACTGCAGCACTCATAAGATGGCGGGGAAAGTTACAACGCTATGCGGAATAAAAACACCCAAAGAAATATATTTCATTAGTTTGTATAATTTCACATTTTGCATGAGTTATATAATAATGATGTTCCCGTTAAGAAGGAAAAAAATATAAAGAGGAATAAAAAAGGATGTTAAATGGGATTCGAATTAATGTTAGCCCACCATTTGATTTGAACGAACACGCCTTAGCCATTACAGCTATAGAAAACACATGAATTTGGTCTAACTGATTAAACTCACGTCTGTAAATTTAGCACCCAACACTGGAATCATTTTAGTTCTAGCCCATAACTTAATAAAACACGATAAGAACATATTTTCTGCAGGTGCACTGAAGTTAAATTTGCAATGTGTGCCCGTTAATGTAGGATTGCTGAAATATTGCTTTTCAAAACTGCGAGTTGAGCTACGAGGTGACATGACTGAAGAGCAAGGGAAGCATATGACTAATTTAATTATCATACCACCTATGCAAGTACGCCTGAGAACTAGATGACCTTTCGCGCAGGTCTCGCTGAAGTTGGGTATTTAGTTTTGTGAAGGATAGTACGTCTGTGAACGGTCATTTTCGATGATGAAACAATTGAAATCCAAAACTCGATCCAGACATGCGGTTGCCTGGGATCGAACCCAAGAATAATGAGTATAAAAATGAATACAGCTCTACATATATTTGCGAACTATGCACTTCGACTTTGTCGACAGATATTGATAGACTTCTTTAACGTAAGCAGTACCAAAGAAGTCACAAATGAACAGATTTTATCGCATAAGATTTGGAAGTGCTTTCGTAAATCAAACGCAACATACATGAAAGCAAGTCGCTACTGCAGCACAATACACATCCGAGTGTTAGAGAATGGCAAAGTCGGCGTATAGTGGAAGGAGGTAAATGCAACCTCCCCTCTTTCGCAAACGTTGGACATCGCTGATCCATAATATCTGAATAAGATGGTAAACTCACCAAAACAGAAAAATAGGATCATGCCACTAACATGATTAGGTTTTACAGTACTGTCTTATCAGCAGGAAGGTGCGAAGCTTCTCTGACAGATGAGGAATTACTATGTAAATGCTACAGTTTGATAGATGTGCACTCACTGAGATAATACTGGCAGAAGAAAGAGCCCTCGCATTACTCGTACATATATCCATGTTTTCCTCAATGTTATAGCAACATAGGAAAGGCCGACGCACTGAACAGAGACCTCTGAATTACAACTGAGTTATTATTAGCATAATCTTCAACAAGCGTCTACAGTCTCCTTATTCAATCATGACTGTGCATGCCGGCGACACACTTTCAACTGGGTCACTCACTTAACACGCCCCCTGCAACTCAGCATTACGTCTAGTGTTACCAAATCATCTACCTGAAATTATGGCTATTTATTATAGTAGGGACAGTTTATTGAGATACCCCAAAAAACAACCTTGACGTTTTTCCCCCATTATGGTGCTGTCTGGTTATATTTGGTGATATTCCATCCGTTAGGTTGCATTAGTAGCTCCAACTGTTCGTAAAATATAGCCATGGTAAAGCTACGGCCATAGCTGGTGTTATTACGTCTGTTATGTTGCCACAGAAGTCCTTTGTTTATGAACGCGTTGCAGAGAGGCCAACCAATAGATTTTAAAACAAGATTCTGTTTAGACGCCGTATTAATTAATTAATCTGTGGATGTGCTGCTCGTGTTTGCGTGATTTTTTTCTTGAATTCTTTTAGAGCACTATGTGCAGATACAGTTACTGTTGTTATAAATACATATTACGATATTTAGCGTTCGGAAGTGACTTTATGCAAAAGTGTTATTGCAGAGCAAGATTTGGTGAAGACGAGTACGTTCTTTGTTGTGTGGTAACGATGTTTAACCATTATTATCGTTTGAAAGCATGTTACCCTGTGAATATTTTAGGTTAGACATGCCTTTATTATGTTCGTTGGCAGGACTGTTTTTTGCGATACTTTCGTCTGTTGTTTAGTGTAATGTCGGCCATGTTGAATTCTTGAGAAGTGTCGATAAACTGTGTCCACTGGAACGTTTATAACCTGAAATCGTCGTTAACTCCAAGATTTTCTTGGTCCCTTGAATTCTGTATTAAAGCAACATAAAAAAATCATGTAATTCGAATTTCATTTTCCATAATTCGAAGCTTTTGTTGAGAAATGTCAGTCGAAAATCGATCTAAACGTGGAAATTTAATATGATAATTTCGTCCATTTTTTTCTGCATGTTTTTTCTGTTTTACTGCTTCAATATTGGTTGATAAAAGCTACTGGAAGCGATATGTGTAGTGTTTAGATTTCAATTCAGTGTTAATAAATTATGGTGCTTTTAATTGATAAGCGTATTTTTCTTGCTGAACATGTCTTTCGACAAGCCGATAAATAGTATATAGATTTAGAGCAAGATGCATTTGCTGAAATTTTCCCAGAAACAGCTGCTACTTCATTATAGTGCAGTTCGTGTATTTATTGGAAATTTTAAGGTAGGATTGGTGTTAGATCCCAAACGAAATGTAAAATCCCTAAACTAAACTAAACTAAACGCATTATTGGCCATTTATTCCTTAAAGAAACCGTGAACAGTGAACGTTATTGTTTGATGATTGACTATGTCATTAGCCAACTTAAGAGGAAATCAGCTACTTCACAGCTCCTTGTGTTACTGCGCACACAGTTGATAACACTATGACACTTCTGAAAGAATTTTTTGGGTAACGCGTCAACTCCAAAATCTCATGGTTCCCTCTCGGCCGGATATTATTCCACTAGACCTTTTTTTTTGGGGGGGGGACAGCACCACGCCCCCCTCGGGAGTACGAACCCAAGAGAGAAACAAGGCTGAGCCAGCCTATGCCGGGGTGCTTTTAACTAGGAAAATGCAAGGACCCTGCCCTCTGCTCTATCGTGGCAAAGTTCCGGCTACCCTTCAAATCCATTTGCCCCATTCATCCTCCCAGGGGCGGGTTTCATGAAGTCGGTCCCAATAAACCCTATTATACATGAACTCGTACCCAACCTTATGTACATGAACTGGCCCCCTGGTAAATACAGATATGAGCATTTTCCTTCCCACTTTAAAAATACTTAGTATTGTGAGGGTTATCACTCCTTATATGGTTAAAAATGGTTGATACCAATGCATAGTGCAGAGCCGCACTTTCAAATGTTGAAATATAGACTCGTAAAAATTTAAAAACTACGCTTCTAACAAAATAGTATCCTCTTGTGACATGCTGTGTGTATTCCATCATTTTATGTAATATAATTAATTATATCTTTTTCGTGGCTTTTATTGCTTTGTTTACTTTTTTATTTTGATGTCACTGAGACATACCTGACACTTTGACTGTTCTTTAAAACTTCAATTAATGAAAGATGTGTGGGTGCGGATGATAAAATAGTCCATTTAATTTAACATGGAACGCTTCGCAATTATTTGCAATTTATACTTTTGATTGTGAAGCCCACAATGAGTGTAACATTTACTTATACAAAAGGTCCGTCATTGTACCTCGTAATCCAAAGTGAATATAGTGCATCATGAATTTCTTGTAAGGTTTTAGGTGACTTAGGATATACCTTACGTTGTGCCTGATAGAAAGAGCTCTAGTTTTTGGGTAAATACATATTTTGATTGCGTCCTAATTCGAATTTCAAACTGAGCTTAATACTCTAGATATTCACATCGGAGCAAACATTTTAAGTTTTCTTTCACATAAGAACACATATTTTCTGACTTCCTTATGTAAATAAATATTTTTGGATATTCTCATAAATTACACAAAATAGGATAAAGGAAACCTCTTTTTACTTTCTCTACTACGCCTTGTATTCCACCCAAAAATTCGATGTCGAGATTTCTTCACAAATATGAGGCCTCCTGAACCAAAAAAAAAAAAAAAAAAAAGCATTTTTAGAAAAAGTTACGCGTGTGTGTGTGTTTGTGTCTGTGGACAGCATAACTCAAAAACGGTAAGTCGGTTGAAAACCGAAGTTGGTACTTAACTTTAATGTCTTTTAAGGATGCAACACGAAGATTTTTGAAGAACATTGCTCCAGCCAAACTACCCTTTAAATGGAAAATTTTTTGAACATTTTGATTTTCTTAAAAATCTCTAACGATTTTGATTAAAATGCCATATGTTTGAGATATTTTTATGATAAATGAAATGTATATCTTGAATTTTTTGGCTATAGCCCATGAAGTCCTATTTACTTTAGTTTTTAACCGACTTTTTGTTTTTGAGTTATGCTGTCCACAGACCGACACACACACGCACGCGCACGCGCACGCACACGCACACGTACACGTACACGCACACACAGGGACCTTTTTCTAAAAATGCTTTTTTTTTTTTTTTTTTTTTGGGGGGGACTCGGGTCGGGGGGGGGTGGATCTAAAACATATATTTCCGGTGAAATCTCGACATCGAATTTTTGAGTGGAATACAATACTTCCTCTATTATGCGTAGTAGATAAAGTAAAAATACGGAAGGTAGGCACAAAAGACCCCCTCCCCCCTTGGTAATGATCGAGTTAATGTGAATTCAGTATTTCTTGTTCCGACTGTTTTGGAGACGTACCCTTGAAATTCTGATTCTTGGCAATTTTTTTCCTGAAATAACAATAGCGCTTATTAAACACAACATGCTATTTTTCCCGTTGCGCAATGCTTGGTTGGGATGATAATGCACAACAGTGATGATGTAATCAGTTCCGAGTAGCACCGCCAAGCTAATTGCAGTAGTAATCTCGTAAGTAGCAATGACTTGCAGAACTGCGGACTTGTGCCGCTCTTGCAGCCAGCCGTATATCCGGTAGTTGGCTTCGTTCATGTGGACAAGAGGAACATGTGTGACAGGCTATTCATCGGTAGTAACAACAGTTTACGTCAGCATGCATTCTGTCAATATGGCGGCGGGAGGTAACTCAGACGACGTGCAATCTGTTACCTAATATTTCCCAGCGATTGCAATAGTTTCCAGAAGAGAGGTTGACTGCCTTGTCTATAATTCACATTTTATGCTTCTCCAGGAAAATACAACCACCCAATGACAAATATTTTAATTCTTGTATCTTAGTAACTGCTAACGTGTACACAAATAATATCGTGGGTCCCGGGTCAGGAAAATGCGTATTTATTTGATCATTTTACGCCATTTTCCATTTTAGGACATTTCTTCCTATTTTACATCACTATTGTGTCATTTTCTTGACCTTTACGTCTTTATTTAGCCATGCATTTACCCTGAGTATATGAAATATTATTCATACTTTACATAGGCTGAATGTTCAATCCTCACAGGCCAACAATAAAAATGTTTCGGGCTCAAAAATAGCTGATATGAATGTTCACCTGCTGGATTCATAAATACCTCTTGTTTTGTCTTTGAAGTAACAGGTCATTTTTTAGAGTCTACATTTTCTGTTTGGGGAAAAATTAATTTTTTAGATCGGTACACCTATCAACTGACTAAACACAATGTTGTTCAGCTGTTTGTAGGTTATAAACATTCATATTATTGCTGTGAGTGTAAGATTAATATTGTTTCTATTGTAATTAGTGAGAATTTCTGGTGTTTTGAGCCTTTCAAGGTGCAAACTTTATTAAAATGCCAAGAAAATGTGTAGATTCTGTGAATAACTGTGTTACATTTTCATGACATATGTAAACGGAATCTGACACCTCTTGTGAAGGCTGTCTATTGGCATTATTTTGGTATGCAGATATGGGACCAGGATAAGTCATATACAAGATGTTGCAACACTTGTTCTGTTATATTACGAGAATGGCTGACAAATAAAAGCAATCTATGGCTTTTGCTGTACTACCTATAGTCCTATAGTTTGGCGAGAGCCTACAGGTTATAGAGATGACTGCTGTTTCTGATTGACTGTACTTATAAAGGCAGGATTGTCAATGAAAGAAAGAAGTAAAATTCAATACTCGAATCTTCCATCTGCTATTTGACCTATTCCACATTCAGATACTTTGCCATTTCCTATAGAATGGAGGCTATTCAGCGATTCTTCCTAAGTTTGAAAGATGTATTACTTCACAACGGCAACTGTCTTCCTTCCATTCCTATTGGTCATGCAGTTTACGTGAAGGAGACTTATGCAAACATGTAAGCCCTCAAGTGTATCAAATATGCTGAAGAACATATCAAAAATTCAACAGAGATATCAGGGCTACTGGAATGAAGCATTGCTTGCAGATCACAGTTGGACTCTGTAAAGGGATGCTCCGGAACTCGCAAGTGGAAACCCTTATGAAGCCAACACATGATTCTCTTCAGACCCAACCACCTATCAAGGCTTCTTGCATCAATTTAGAACTCTTGGAACGTACCGCTCATTAAAAAATTTCCACTCTACTCTCAGTGCTGTTGCCATATTTCATTAAAATGTATCGCTTTCTCTTTTATGCGCTAAAATAAAATATTTCCACCTATTCTGAATCACGGAAACTATTCATATTCGTTTTTTAACGCAAAATTAGTAAGATTTGACATATGAAGTGAAGGAAACATTCAATTTTTATTTTCTCTACTGGTAAGTAGGGGAAGTAGTGTATTCCACCCAAAAATTCGATGTCGAGATTTCACCGGAAATATATGTTTTGAGACCCCCTGAATAAAAAAAAAAGCATTCTTAGAAAAAGGTCTGTGTGTGTATGTCTGTGTGTCAGACTGTGGACAGCATAACTCAAAAACGAAAAGTCAGTAAAAAACTAAAGTTAGTATTTAAGTTTAATGTCTTTCAAGGATGCGACACGAAGATTTTGAACTAAACTACCTAAACTACCCTTTACATGGAACATTTTTCGAAAATTTTGATTTTCTTGAAAATGGCTCGAACTATTTCGATTAAAATGTCATATGTTTGAGATATTTTGATGACAAATGAAATGTATATCTTGAATTTTCTGGCTACAACCCCTGTAGTCGTATTTACTCTGGACGACTTTTGCATAACTGGTAAACCGTTAGAGATAGACCAAATTATACTATACAAAAAATGTAGATCTTACTAAAATACACAATTTATGTCTCGATAAATTTTCTTGTAGGGTGAACCTTTTCGGAGATATTCCTTGTTATGTGTGTGAGTTTCGGAAAACTTAGAACTTTCGTGGAATGGAACATCGTTGTTCATTTTTTTTTTATATGTTAAGTGTGCAAAGACAACAGAATCTCAAACATTTGACTATCGCACAAAGCCTACTGTATTCCAACATTCCCCTTGCACCTACAAGGAAATAATCAATAAGATAATTTGTCCAAATGTTTATCTCAACTAACAAGAAAGAAGATATAGGAATAAAAGTTTGTAAGAACGGTTAGTACAAGAGTAGAGAAAGTCATGTGAGTGCAGCACATCAGATTTTTTTTTTTTATATGTTAAGCTTGCAAAGAGAACGAATCTCAAAGCTTTAAAATATTTGACTATCGCATAAAGCCTACTGTATTCTAATATTCCCCTTGTACCTACAAGGAAATAAGCAATAAGATAAGTTATACAAATGTTTATCTTAACTAACACGAAGAAGATATAGGAATAAAAGTTTGTAAGAACGGTTAGTACAAGAGTAGAGAAAGTCATGTGAGGGCAACACATCAGATTTTTTTATCAGAAAGCCCAGTGCTCAGACTGAGAAATACATTTTTTACTCTATTCTTAAAAGAAGGCGCTCCTATTTAATGAGTAGTTTGGAAAGGGTTCTGTTCTCCTCGCACACTACCTAGCCGTTGTATTGCAGTATCCACAATTTTGATTAACTTCATTAGAGACTGTGTTCTTTTTTGAATCTGTCATATCTTGTGGCAGGAAACTGAACCCAGCCGTGAAAGTTTAAATCACATTTCACTTTCGAAGACTCAGAATGGTCGTGGCTGCTATGATCGAAGATAGGCCATAGCACTCATTTTCTTCAGAGCTGTTGTGTCTTAAAGTATTGGTGTACTTCACTGTGCCAGTCGAATAACTTTTACACAGTTCCACGTGTTTCTGTATGATATGTTTCCTAGCATATGTTTCGTTGCATTATTGAGACAATAGGGTAAGCTTTATTAATAATACATTGTTAATCCTGCAGTCGTTTCAAATGAAATTGCCGTTTAACCTCTATAAATGTTACTATGCCGAACGCTGGTACGCATAGGACATTTGGCTCCATTAAGGCAGCGAGCGATCCATCCGTGCTTCCGTTTACGCAGGTAATGGCAGTTAAATGTTTTCTCTGCATTTATCACAAAGACAAACATTTCCGGCTTCCACAAGCGCAACATGGGTTAATTGTACTTTTTGGGTTAGATACAAAAAAGTGTGATTGTTCCAAAGGTCACATGAAGGACAGGGATATACAATATACTCTATTGCAGCGATGCCCAAAGTTTTCGAAAGAAGGAAGGTTGGGTTTACCTCCTTCAACTATGCGCCGACTTTGTCTCTCTGTAACCCACAGCCGTTCATTGAGTTGCAGTGGCGGGTGGGTTACATATACTTACGTTGCTTTGATTTACAAAAGCACTTTCAAGTCTTATGCGACAAACATCTGATAATTAGTGACTTCTTTGATGCTACTTACGTTTAAGACAATTTGGCGACAAAGTCTTAGATGATACACCAAGTGATCGTCGCGTAACCTATTGTGATATAGACTTTTAATATAGCTCAATTTGGTGACATTCTACATATATATGTAGAACTATACTATTCTTGCAACACTATTCTTGCAAATATTTATTTCTCTATCTACTTTACTTTAATCGACATAGGTATTTGCTAATTTGCTTGTAGGTTCAAGAGGAATATGGGAATACAGTAGCGATAGTGAAATGTTTACGAGCTGGTTGCTATGCGATGCCCTTGAAATTCCGTTGTCTTTGCAAGGCCAAAAGATAAAAATCTGATGTGTTGAACTCACATGACTTTCTCTACTCTTGTACTAAGCATTCTTACAAACCCTTATTCCTATATCTTCTTCGTGTTAGTTAAGATAAACATTTGTACAAATTATTTTATTGCTTATTTCCTTGTGGGTACAAGGGGAATATTAAAATACAGTAGGCTTTGTGCGATAGTCAAATCTTTTAAAGCTTTGAGATCCCGTTCTCTTTGCACACTTAACATATAAAAAACGTTTTCCGAAACTGACACACATAACAAGGAATATCTCCGAAATGGTTCACCCTACAAGAAAATTTATTGAGACATAAATTGTGTATTTTAGCAAAATCTACATTTTTTGTACAGTATGATTTGGTCTATCTCTAACGGTTTACCAGTTATGCAAAAGTCTTCCAGAGTAAATACGACTACAGGGGCTATAGCCAGAAAATTCAAGATATGCATTTTATGTTTCATAAAAATATCTCAAACATATGGCATTTTAATCAAAATCGTTAAACCCGTTTTCAGGAAAATCAAAATTTTCGAAAAATTTTCCATGTAAAGGGTAGTTTAGGGTGGGGCTATTTTCTTCAAAATCTTTGTGTTGCATCCTTAAAAGACATTAAACTTAAATACCAACTTTGGTTTTTAACCGACTTTTCGTTTTTGAGTTATGATGTCCACAGACACAGGCGCACAGACACACACACGGACCTTTTTCTAAAAGTGCTTTTTTTTTTTTTTTTTTTTTTTTTTTTTTAAATTTAGGAGGTCTCAAAACCCATATTTCCGCTGAAATCTCGACATTGAATTTTTGGGTGGAATACAATACTTCCCCTACTTACCAGTAGTGAAAGTAAAAATACGAATAACATATTCAAGTATTAATATATAACAAGTATTGACAAATTCAAACAAATAAGGAATATCTCAGAAAGGTTCACTCAAAAGAAAAACGAAATATTTGACATACATTGTGTGTTTTAATCAGATTCACATTTTTTTATTTAGTAAGCCTTTGTCTGTTTCCCACACATTACCATTTATGCAAAAATCATCCATAATGAAGAAGTATTCAGAGGACATTCCCAGAAAATTCAAGATATGACCTAGAAACTGCCATGGAATCGCCTGTTTGTGTCCGTCACTGGATATTGACTGTCTGTCCCTCCGACTGAAGAAGTGGAGTGGGGTATAATCGCTCATTACGTAAGCTTCTCCAAAGAGACAAGGTTGGACATCCCTGGTATACAATATACTCTTATTATGAAACCGAAATTGTAGACCACAAAGACCTCCATGCTATATACCGTGTGTGTGTGTGTGTGTGTGTGTGTGTGTGCGTGTGAACAGCAACACTCAAAAACGAATAGATGCTAAATACTAAACTTGATGTTAAATCCAGCACCTTCCAAGAATCCGACATGAAGACCTTGAAGTAAATCCTCCTATGCCAATCTATTCTTTCTATGGAACATGTTTTGAAAATTTGATTATATGATAAGCTAAATGTATATCTTGAATTTTCTGCAAATGTCCTCAGAAGGCCTGTTCTTTCTTGATGACCGCCATAACTGCTAAACTATAAGAAACAGACAAAATCTTATTACCTATACGAAAAATGTAGATCTTGTTAAAATACACAATTAATGTCAAGTATCTTTTTTATTCCTTGTTATACGATTGAATTTTCCAATACTTATACTTTTCTCAATTCTTCTATAGCCGGACAGCAAAGAGAATAGAATGTTAAACTTTAACATAGCGGCCAGCTCTTAAAAGATTTGACTATCACTCAAAGCCCACTGTATTCCCATATTCCCCCTTGTACCTACAAGGAAATTAGTAATTAGATAATTTTTGCCAATGTTTATGTCAGTTAACATGAACTAGATTACTAGATAGAGAAATAAGCATTTGTAAGAATAGTTCATACAAGACTAGAGAAAGTTATGTGAGTGTTCAAACAAGTTCTTTTCATTCTTTTGGGCAATATTGATGCACAGAACTTGACGTATACATGAAGTTACTAAGTTTGACGTTAGTTTGTACAGCTGTTGTGTCGATGCTCTATTATTACTGAACAAACTGACAATCGACATCGACATCTGCTGTTGATCTAACTAATTACGTCACTTCAGTCTCGACGTGGAGGAGGCGTAGAATGCATAGGAACTCCGGAGCCACCTTGGATTTATCAAGAATGTAGTGGGGTCGTTGCACTTAATGGCAGGTACAGTTTCTTTTCTTCTTTATTAAAAAATCTGTCTTATCCTAACATTTCCGTGTTAGAGTTATGGTAAGGAGCAGTGGCGTGGGTGACCAACAGTAATGCAACTGTCACATTCAAATATGATGCATTACCTTCACACGAATTTCTCTACCTGTTCTTCAATAAATTATTCTCAGTTTCTAACATAAGCCCTACTTCTATCTAACTCATGTTGAGATAACCACTTGTAGAAATGGTTTTATCGTGGCGACACAAAATTTAATGGTGACTGATAGCTACTCTTTCTTGGTGTCCAAATAAATTTTGTGGGCGCAAATAATATTAATAATAATTCCTTGTAAGTACAATGCAATAAGGGAACACAGTAAGCAAGCGATAGCCATCTTTTAACAGCTAGTCGCTATGTAATGGATTTTAAATTCCATTGTCTTTACATAATCAGGAGGAAAAATCGGATGCTTTGCACTCGCAAGACTGTTTATTCTTGTACAAGCCATGGCCTGTCTAATAGTGTTGGTTTCAGCAATTCGATGGAAATTAAAGTTGGAACGCTATGTAGGTACTCTGCTATCTGTGTTCAGAGTACTGAACTATTTCAAAGTATTCCACCAATAGATGGCTCCACAACACTTAAATGTGTTGTTTTTAGAAAAAAGAAGAAGAAATGCAATTTATGTATGAAATCCATTATGCATTAATATCTGAGGTTTTAGTTCTTAAAGATTGATTGGTATGCTTAAATAAGTAAAATTGTCTTTCTTTGGTAAACTATGATTAAACGCACTTACATATGGTAACTTGTGCACAAAGAGGGCACATTGAGTTATAAGATTGCAATGGACATATATTTTACGTATCGTCGCATGAAGTTTTCTTATCGTCAGAGTCACCTCTAAGTCTAGTAATATTTATGCTCCTGCTGTACAAATATGGGAGGAAAGAGAGACGGAACGTTCTCTGAGAAAAGTATATTGGAAAATTCGCTTAACCTTATATTGCACACCGGTCCAGTGGCGAAGAAAGCAGAAGTGTTTGGAGTCATGTCACTAATATGGCTGGGCGTCACGTGACACTTGCTGCAAATATGGCTGTCAGTTTGTTATTGAAGGAGCTGTGGCTTGTTTACTGCATTTTTTATGAAATAAGGTTTTATTTTGGCTCACTTCCATATTGCAATATTTACAAATCATTATTGGCGCGAGTTTCTTACCTTCCCGCTCGACTTTCTAAATAGTCACGTGATGCATGTCATGTTAGTCACGTGACTCCAACACTTCGGCTTTCTTCGCCGCTGGACCGGTGTGCATTATAAGGTTAAGTGAAAATTCAAGTAGCAAAGAATATTTGGGAAATTGTTTATTACAGAAAAAGTTTTGACAAATTATGAACTTAACGGGATCTACATTTTTGTGTAATAGAACTTTATCTCAAATGGTTTAAATTAATCATCTCACTTCTCATGAAAAGAATTTTCATACAAATTGTATCGATTTTTTAAGGGCAGGTAGAGAAGGACATGTGAGCTGTTACGTAAAAGAAAAGCGAGTGGGAAAAACTATGTGAATGTAATACGTTGTCTTTCTCCTTCCATAATATAGAACAGTGTATGAACTGTTTGTAGAAAGGTAAGAAGAGAAATAGATGTGAATGTGTTACGTAAAAGGAAAGTGAGCTAAGAAAACTATGTGAGTGTAATACGTTGCGTTTATATTTCACATTTAAAATTGTATGAATTGTATGTTGAAAAACGGGTAGAGAAGAACATGTGAAAGTGTTATATAAAAGGAGAATAGAGAAAACCGTGTAGATATAATACGATGCATCTCTATCTCAAACACTGAAAGTATTAGTATTTTTATAGAAGTGGGAGTAGAGAAAGGAATGTGATTGTATCG